>CM022395.1:43989190-45239190 GCA_011833715.1 Carcinoscorpius rotundicauda | reverse complement strand
ATTTTGCATTTATTATAATTAAAACCCATCTGTTATTTATACGCCCAACTTGCTAAATTATCTCTTTTGTTGTTTTGAATTAAGCACAAAGCTACACAATGGACTATCTGTGATCTGCCCACCACGGGTATCGAAACCCGAATTTTAGCGTGTAAGTCCGCAGACATATCGCTGAGCCACTGGGGGGCACTAAATTATCTACATTTTTTGTAAAGCCGTAACATCAACAAATATAAGTAATTTATCGACCATTCATGTAATTAATATAAAAAAGAGCTAAGGTCCTATGATTGACAGCTGCGGTACTTCACTTCTGGCACTGATTCAGTTTGACTGAACCCCGTTTATAAAAATTTCCTGTTTTCTTCCATCCATCTACTCTTCAATCTAATTACCTAATATATAAAACCAATCTTCTTTCTTTAATACTCTATCTGTATTTTAAAGACATTTCTTTCATCAAAATTGTTTACATTTAACTATCTTTCAGTTTTTTTATCATATTAAAATCATCTGTTCCAAACCTTTTGCCCCCATCCTAGTAACTCAACGGTATGTCTTCGGACTCACATTGCTAGAAACTGGGTTTCGATACCAGTGGTGAGCAGAGCTCAGGTAGCTCATTCTGTAGCTTTGGGCCTGGCATGGCCGAGCGCGTTAAGGCGTGCGCTCATAATCCGAGGGTCGAGGGTTCGCGCCCGCGTCGCGCTAAACATGCTCGCCCTCCCAGCCGTGGGGGTGTATAATGTGACGGTCAGTCCCACTTTTCGTTGGTAAAAGAGTAGCCCAAGAGTTGGCGGTGGGTGGTGATGACTAGCTGCCTTCCCTCTAGTCTTACACTGCTAAATTAGGGACGGCTAGCACAGATAGCCCTCGAGTAGCTTTGTGCAAAATTCCAAAACAAACAAACAAACTGTAGCTTTGTGCTTAATTCCAAACAAACCTACCAGTGTTATGAAGTCATCTATTTCATTTCTTATACTTCTAGCATTGCAGCACTAACAATTAAGCCTACTCTTAGAATTAATTCGATAGGTACTATATTAAACTTTTATCTTCATCTTATTTTTATTCATTTAGTTTATTCTGGTCAACACCACTATCTCGTTGTAATTTAAACTTCCCTTACAGCTGAGTTAATATTCCTTACAAATAAGCCAGTTCCAATTATAATTAAATTTAAACCATCCACTCCAAGAAGCTCCCGTCTTCTGTTGAACTGACCCCACAAGTACAACAGCCAATATGCTCATCATTACATATTAACCTAAGCCTAGCATTCAGTCCTATTGGCCTTCTTATGGTTTCATTTAATTCTTTGTAGTATCACTGATACAATTAAGTTATGGCCCATTTCTTTAAATGTTTTTATCAACCCCCTACTTAACAACTAGTTCCTATACCCTAACTTTCCCTACTTCATTAGCTCCTACATTCATAACAAAACCTGCATTACTATTACCATTTTCATTACACATCCTTCTCTGTTAGTTATATACTCCACCCGTGCCTCTTGATAGAATATACTAATTCCTTTCTCCCTATTTACTCCACAGATTATCCCATCCACATTTCTTGTCAAAGAATCACTACCACTCCTTTAAGTTTATCAACCACATCCTTCTCTGAATTGTGCATTATCTTTTCTTCCAATAGTTCCTGCAGAAGGAAGAGTAAAGATCTGTATTTTATTATGTTTCGATCAAACCCCGAAAACTCTCACTGTTAGTTGTTTTGTTGTTATTGCATGTAATGTTACTCTTATAAATGTATTGATCATGGAACTCTGCTACTTGCTTAATGTAATTATATTTTTGTATTTTTTTTCTGTAGGAAGTATCTTAAGATGAAAAACATATATATTCGTTTGGAAATGTTTGCTCCTAGTGAAAACAACAACAACAAATAATAACCAAAACATGAGGGTGGAGATTATTCATCAGTTACACATGAATCGTGAGTATTTTAGTCTACCCTACCCATACATTTCTCTAAGACACCGTCACCCTACCCACGAGAGGTTTGAAACTATTTTTAAGTACCAATAAGTTACCAATCCCTGTAATGCCGTTTAGTTTCAGACTACGACAATATACAAAACCAGGCATTTTAAGGTTAGTGTCCGAAAACCTGATTGGAGGGTGGAGTTTAGAGCACGTGGAGGTCGTGCAGTGAAGTCGTTGACGCTATGAGTGGCCTATGCTGCCAGGGGGGGAGTACTGAAAAGTATGCATACAAAATTAAATGCATATGTTCATTTTGAGTGTGATGAAAATCAAAAGAGCACACCTTATTTGTGTTTGTTTAGTTTGAGACGATTTTCAATAGCTTTGAAATGTAAATCATGAGCACTTTTACTTTTGGCATGCAGTTTGCTATCATGCTTGGCTTGATCAACTTTTCTGCAGACGCCATCATTTACAAGGGCGTAAGAAGAAAACATTTGAGGTGTTGCTAAAGACTGTGTGTTTTAAAGTTTCATGACGAACATTAAAAGTTATAGAAGAAAAACTTCTCTTTCTTATAGACTGCAACATGTTTCTCCTCTCTGAAGAATGGTTCGAATATACATAAAGTTAAAACAACACTCAGTGCTTCTATTTGTGTATGGAAAACATCACTTCGAGCTGGACCTAAATTTACAGCATATGAGCTACCAATCAAACTGTAAAATTATAACTTTTAATAACTTTGAGAGCAGTAAAGTTTTAATCGTAATACATAATATATCATGTTTATTTAGGTATAACTGTATCTACAAGATCTGATAGTTCTATAATACCGCATTACGATTTGAATACATGTATATCATAAGTTATTTGTGCTGTTTCTAAATCATACTTGCCAAGAACTTATAGACATTTATATTTTATGTATAACTTTATATTTCTATGCATTTACATGCGTATGAACTTAATATGCGAATACCATGATCATCTATGTATGATATATTTGTATATATATATGTACACGTGTGCGTATGTACAGCTGAATCAGAATATACTACCATTGTATATACATATACGCAGTTTTTTTACTGCTCACATACACATTTTAGGCGCAATTACCACTTTTAAAATTTTAACCCAAAAGCAAATTTGTGCTTCCATAAAATATAAAGATTTTTCACTGACAATTTCATTAATTCGATTAATTTTTTTGTTTGTTTTGGAATTTCGCACAAAACTACTCGAGGGCTATCTGTGCTAGCCGTCCCTAATTTAGCAGTGTAAGACTAGAGGAAAGGCAGCTAGTCATCACCACCTACCGCCAACTCTTGGGCTACTCTTTTACCAACGAATAGTGGGATTGACTGTCACATTATACACCCCACGACTGGGAGGGCGAGCATGTTTAGCGCGAAGCGGGCGCGAACCCGCGACCCTCGGATTACGATTCGCACGCTTTACGCACTTGGCCATGCCAGGCCAATTCGATTAACAGACATTATCATTAGTTTCTCATCATACCAGTTAAATATTTTTATGTTTGTTATGGATTGTTTTTCAGAATTCACGGAATAAAATATTTATCTTAAACTACTGTTACTTCCATTGTATTTGTAAGACAGGATACATTAAAAAGGTCTTTGTTAAAACGCCCCCTCTGGAGCTACATGCTGTTTAGGTGGTTGAGCCCAGTATTGAACGACCTTTTACGACCAGACATAAATTCAGGTGATTGAACGTTTTACAAGTTTCGGTTTATTCACTTACATATAATCATTAATCACACATTTTCTGATTCTTTTTCCCCCACCAGCACTACCATTTCTCAGCGCTTACTGCGTAAAATAAGTTACAAAGAGTGTCTATAACATTGCTCTTAATAGGATAAAATTAATATGTTTATGTTTTGTTTTTTAACCAGTTCTTGTGATGTGATAATTATACATTCCAGGGGATATAGATGAAAGTTTTCCAGTGTTCATCCAGTACGTCCAAGTCGCCAATAATATTTGTATAGTAATGTTGTTTCTTTCCTCGTAAGTACAATGTTACGTTCCTAATTTTTACAAGACGATGTATTATTATGTTTGCTTCTCGCTATTTCTACTTGGAGGGGAAAGAAATAAATTAAGGTAGACACCACAATATACGTATTTTTACTATGAAATAGATTCAGGTACACACCTCAACATCCGTATTTTTACTGTGAAGTAAATTTAGATACACACCTCAGTGTACGTATTTTTAGAGCGATAATGCCAAAGAAATGCTCTTAAGACTCTTCAAATTAATAAGAATAAAAGACTATTTGAGGATACAGTTTTTGATAGCTGCCATCCTTCCACAAAGATATCACAGTTTATAACTGGTATCTTGGTTTCAAGAACGTACTAATTCCATGGTTTAATAATATATAACTTACGTTTCAAACACAAAATGATAACCCAAGCCAATAGGAGGGGTAATTTTTCAGCTCCTCAGAATTTAATTTTTACCTAATTTATCATTAGAACTGCATTGTTTACTCAAACACTAAGTTTAATATTTATATTTATCAGTCAGATAGCGGTAACACTGCCTATGTAGGGATGACTTGGATTGTTCATCTGAATGATATTTTAGATATCTCATCAACAGGCCATTAGAAGTTGATTACAATACTGTACAGTGTTTTGTTTTATAACAATATCTATGTAATGACTGAGTCACAGGTTCTTATAAAGTCTGTAACTATTATAGTAAAATGTTTGGATTTCTTGTTCTTTCTTCTGCTTCTTTGTCACTACCTGATAACTAAAAACATAATGATGTCAACCAACTCCACTGAGGTTACATGGTTTCATCTGCTTTCATAAGTATCATTAATAATTAGTAGTAGTTTTTAAAAAATCTTAATTATAATGCAAATGATATTATCCTTGCTTCGTGGGGCTAGCTTTCTTATAAACATATGGTGTTCTTTTAAAAAGCACAAATATATGATTATACAGAAATTACCAGCCAAGAATAGATAAACAATGAATATTATAGTTTATAACGAAGGTCTAAAATAGAACCTTCCCATATCTATTGAAACACTGTGTCAAACAAAACGATTCGGAAATAAAAGGAAGTAAGTGTTGGAATGGTTCATATCAATCCTACAAAGACAAACAAACAAAATAATATGGGTGGCATTTGTGTCTCCTTATATTAAAGCACAGTAATGAATTAACATTAAGCAATATATACACTGTATATATACACAATCACACTACGTGCCTGTACTAATACGTGAAGGTGATAAAAATGCTATCCGTACTATCTTGTTTTCACTTTGCTTTTATAGTTTCTATCACGATAAACTCTGGGTAAGATGCCTCTGTCATTAGGTCTGGCATGGCCAAGCGTGTAAGGCGTGCGAGGGTCGCGCGTTCGCGCCCGCGTTGCGCTAAACATGCTCGCCCTCCCAGCCGTGGGGGCGTATAATGTTACGGTCAATCCCACTATTCGTTGGTTAAAGAGTAGCCCAAGAGTTGGCAGTGGGTAGCGTTGACTAGCTGCCTTTCCTCTTGTCTTACACTGCTAAATTAGGGACGGCTAGCACAGATAGTCCTCGAGTAGCTTTGTGCAAAAAAACAAACAAACAAACAAGCCTCTGTCATTAACACTCCTACGAAAAAAATATTTACATCCACTAAAATGATACCCTTAGTGGATGTTTAAAAAAAAAAATTTAATATTATTTCGCAAATGTCTGAAAAGTCAAAATATTATTACTCCTTAAAATATAAAGGGATAGGGTCAGTTAATAACAATTTCATTTAAATACAAAATTATTAGCCTAATATTAATAACCCAGTTGCTTTGGGGCCTATTAGGCCCCAATTTTTGTAGGAGTGTTAATGTGCACTGATTAATCACATCATTATAGCGATCAATTTTGTTAACTTCAGTTTTCAATATGCCTCCTAAAATAATGTAGATTAAAGTTAACATCAAAATCACACCCGTATGTATGTGTGTGCGAAAATATTTAAACAAGATACAACCCCTATTCAGCTTCAGTCAATGTGGATTTGCTAACTTTTGTTTGTTTGTTTTGAATTTCACGCAAAGCTACTCGAGGGCTATCTGCACTTGCCGTCCGTAATTTAGCAGTGTAAGACTAGAAAGAAGGTCATCACCACCCACCGCCATCTCTTGGGCTACTCTTTTACCAAGGAATAGCGGGATTGATCGTCACATTATAACGCCCCCACGGCTGAAAGGGCGGGCATGTTTAGTGGGACCGGGATTCGAACCCGCGACCCTCGGATTACGAGTCGAACGCCTTAACATGCTTGGCCATGCCTAACCTGCTAACTTTTAATTTAAGCATTATGAAAAAACTTTGTTGTTGTAAACAGACGTAGACTGTTCTTATTATAGTGTGTGTGTGTGTGTGTGTGTGTTTTATTATATTAAAGCCAAATCAGGTTAACTGCTGAGTCTACCAAAGGAAATCGAACCCCTAATTTTAGTGTTGTAAATCCGTTTTGGAAGTATCTCTATTTTTATCCCTAATATGTTTGTTCCAGGTTTTTTCGTACTAATGAGAGCTATACCAGACTTTTATATATACACGTCTTACTGATGGGATTAGTGGTTAATGCTGTGTTTTCTTAATCCTTTTATTTTCCAATTGGCTCCACGTCAATGAGAGTGACTTCGTCCCATGTTAGTCTGTGTTCTCCATCAGGCTATGCATGTTCTATAATATTCCAGACTTGTCGATCTCGCCGCCTTGGATGACTGTCTTCATATATAATTTCAGTCTGACAGACAGAGGAACAACCTGTTTCTCCTTTGTATAATATACAGCAGCTGTATGGAATGTCATATAATCTACAGCAGCTGTATGGAATGTCATATAATCTACAGCAGCTGTATGGAATGTCATATAATCTACAGCAGCTGTATGGAATGTCATATAATCTACAGCAGTTGTATGGAATGTCATATAATATACAACAGCTGTATGGAATGTCATATAATCTACAGCAGCTGTATGGAATGTCATATACGCAGTTCTTCGTTGCTCCTTAGACCTTAGATAAAATGGTTGGTGTAACGGGGACAAGAACCCGCTTCTCTCAGATTACAAGTCAAGGGCTCTGACCACCTAGCCATGCTGGTCCGTAAAAAGAAAATAACCAGGAGTAAAAGAGTACGTAAGGAGACTTGCTTTTCAGTCGGAAGATAAGACGGTATTCAAGTTTGATTCGTTTGAACTTTTTAGTGGTGCATTTCTCACGATTAAGACTACCACGCGAGAATTACCACTGTGGTCAGGAAAACTGAAACGTCTAGGTACTGGCAGGTCAGCTGATCTGAGGTGTGCAAGAAAATGATCACCCAGTCTTAGTTTTTGGGCTATTTCTACAATATATAGTTTACGACACCGAATGCAATAAATGACGCATTCTGAAGTTAAGGCGTAATGTCCCTTAACCTGTAAAGTGTAACTAAGGCTGGTTTATATGGTGGTATTTATAATTCACAAATGGGTATAACACATTTTACTGTTACAACGACGAGTTCCAAAAACAAACGGATTAATAACTTGTAGTTTCGAGTTAACCAAGTAATTTTTAAGGTTAGAATTACATGTATAATAAACTAGTGGAGATGTGGTAAATATTTAAAAAACTCTGGGATCAGCCATTATTTATTTAATTTTTATGTATGATATTTTCTGTTTGCCCCACTGTGGAACAATGGTATGCCTACGTACTTACAACGCTAGCAACGAGGTTTCGATACCCGTGGTGGGCAGAGCACAGACAGCCTTTTCTGTAGCTTAGTACTTAATTACCAGTAACAACAACAAACATTTGCTGCTGACCTTTTGAAAAGATAGTATGTTAAAAGCAAGGGGATTCTCTCATGTTGGCTTTTCTCCTTAGGTTGGATGGTGTTAGCATATGTTATATGGTTGTAGGTTTTCAAATGATTTGGGCTGGGTAGTTACATCGTTGGAGAAAAATGTGCCAGCTTAGGGGTTTTATAGATGCCTTCTTGATCCTCAAAACATAATCTCTCAGTCTTGTGAGCTTTGATTTCATAAGGATGAAGTGAATATGTGTAATTAGAACGTTTGTATTTTCTTACCTTTCAACTATTCTTTCTTATCCTAATTCCACAGTCTTTATTGTCTGACCAAGAGCAGAAAGTCTTTCAGAAACATCGCACAAAATAAAATTAGAGAAAGTTTTCACTTAGATATGGTTTGTTTTGAAAGCTACACGAAAGCTATCTGCGATAGCCGTACCTAATTTATCAGTATAAACCTTGAGTGTATTATAATTTATCGGTCAATCTCACTATTCGTAGTTAAAAGCGGATGGTGATGAGTAGCTGCTAGGGCAAGCATGTTTGATGTGAAGGGGCTTCGAACCCGCCACCCTGGGATTGAAATTCGAGCGCCTTAACCACCTGGCCATGCCGAACCTCTTAGACGTGCCCATTTATTTTTTATTATCATTTATCCAAGTTTTTATTTTCTCGTCTGGCGTATTAACCCTCATTCAACGATTAGTCAACTATTATTTTGTTTCAACTCTTAAGTGAGAATTTTTTTCACACAGAACAATCAAATTTCACGCGACCGTCTTCCTTATAAATTTTCTGCCCCTGTTTTCAGCATACGACGCCTTATTATCAAGACGGTTGGTAAAAGTATTTATTATCACTTTAATTAAAATAAAATATAGAACAACGTTTCGACCTTCTTAGGTCATCTTCAGGTTAATCTGAAGGTTAACATTGTTCTGTACTTTATTTTAATTAAAGTGCTAACACCCATACCAGCCGTCTTGAATATATATTTTTACTTCAAATGGGTTTCTTGTCATCACGAGTGCCTTATTTGTTTATAAAAATTATAAGCTAACTAAACATCACATACACAGGTTTCTAACTTCGTTTTGAAAATTGGCTCAAAAAAGTAAAATTGTGAGATTGTGGTACCTCTGATGCGTTAATAAAAGTATTTGTTTATTAACTAACATGAAGGCGGAACTTTTATCTTTTTAATAGACTTGCATCGATACAATAACGTTTCGTGTCTGAGAATATAATACCTAATATTTGTTTGTTTTCTTTTTATAATGATACAATAACGTTTCGTGTCTGAGAATATAATACCTAATATTTGTTTGATTTCTTTTTTTAATGATACAATAACGTTTCGTGTCTGAGAATATAACACCTAATATTTGTTTGTTTTCTTTATTTAATGATGATGGCCAATGAAATACGACAGACTAAAGTTTAATGTCACCGTACAGACAACGGGTGATGCTGACTTTGTCAGAAGTTGTAAATTTTGGGAGTGGCAGTGACTGAATCTGACTGGTTAGCTCAGATGTTACATAAGGTGTCATTCAATTTGTAAATAGCAAATACCAGATAATGTTAAATCATTATTTTTTTCTCGTATAAGATTTAGGACGCTTATATTATTTGTTGGTTGTATGTTGTAACTTATATAGAAAATCCAGTACCAAATCATGTGTTTATATTATTTGTTGATTATATTTTGTAACTTGCACCAAATCATGTGTATTTGCTTTAACTGTGGATGTACCAATACAACAAGCATGTTTTGGATACTATCATTCAATTCTCAGGAGTACTGTGAAAATAACATTTAATTAATTGTTTAGTTAGTCATTTATAGAAAAGTTTGGTGTTGTTATCACTTGGTTTTACGAGTTATTACATACTTTTATAGTAGAAAACATGATGGAAAAAAGTAAAAAATTGCCAACTGTGTTTTTCTTCTATGGCTTCTAATTTTGTATAAGACCAGTAGACCACGTACGATATATTACATTACTATCAGAAGGTATGATGGGTAACTGGCTACCTAAAAATATATATCTAGTGGGGGAATATTTATTCTTTATGGGTTTTATTGATCTGTTTATAAGTTCCAGCATCTCAGTTTCATTTTTTTTTCTTAGTACTATGGGTTTGCAACAATTTGATTCATTCGATTATTCTGATAAGTTCAGGTATTTTTTCTACTTTCATTTGTTAACGCGAACATTTTGTTATTACGATAAGCCGGATGTTATTGTAATATAATCATCCATTTCACCATATACCCACTACTTCTGCCATATCTTCACCACTGGGCGTGGATTGAGAGTTGTGGTTCGTTTGAGCCTTCTAAGAATAGACACCTTCACATCTTGAAATAAAATAAAGTACAATCACGTGTTTAAGCTTTTATCTGTCGAACAAGAAGTGCTAAAAACTCGCTTCTTGTTCCATAGATAGAAGCTTAAACACGAGTCTGTACTTTATTTTATGTTTGCAGCATTTCGGTCATTCATCCGCTACACCCTTTTCCAAAGTGTTCTGATGAACAGATTTGAATTTTGTGTTTTGAAAAACCTATATAAATGGATGACGCATTTTATCGTTGTTCGGGTCTGTAAACTTCCTTTGAAATCTTTTTCATTGCTTTCTTACCAGAACGTTATGTCAAGTTGGACCTTAATGCTGGTAACCTTCTTTGATTTGTTTGGTGACTCAACGAAACTTATGTAAAAAAGGGGAAGTACCATATTAGAGCAATATAGATAATATAAATTAATACATATAGTGAGGGAAGCAGCATATTAGAACAATATACATAATATAAATTAATACATATAATGGGGAAAGCAGCATATTAGAACAACATACATAATATAAATTAATACATATAGTGGGTGAAGCAGCATATTAGAACAATATACATAATATAAATTAATACATATAATGGGGAAAGCAGCATATTAGAACAACATACATAATATAAATTAATACATATAGTGGGGGAAGCAGCATATTAAAACAATATACATAATACAAATTAATACATATAGTGGGGAAAGCAGCGTATAAGAACAATATACATAATATAAATTAATACATATAGTGAGGGAAGCAGCGTATTAGAACAATATACATAATATAAATTAATACATATAGTGAGGTAGAACAATATACTTTATATATTATATAATATACCCTACACTTCAGAATTAACGAGCCAAACTCGAATCCGTACGGTACTTCAACAGATTCCTCTAATTTTTACCTCTGAGTTATAAGAGAAAAAAGTAACAGTCAGTCCCTTACTGTGGATGGTTAGTGGCAGGGTGCTGCCAACGTTTTGTCTTCCCTCTGGTTGGTAGTTTGAATTAGGAACAACGGGAAATAGTTTTAATAGCTTTGCTATAAATATATTTTTGTTAATCATAAAGCCACAAAATGGATTACCTGTCCTCTACTCAACGCGAATATCAAAATCCAGTTTTCAGCATTATAAATTATCCAACGTAACAGTAAATAATACTCATATTACCGATTTCTTTCTATATCGACTTCTTATAATGATGAATTTTATATTCTTTGGTCGTTCCAATTATTACTGTCAATAAAAACATAGGGTGACGTCACTCATTATCTAATTAAAGTTCACAGAGAAACCAAGCAGTGATTGGTGGAATTAAATGAGTTATTGATGGTGCTTTTCATGTTACTATTATGTTGTTAGGGATCTTACAACTAACAAAATAATGGACCCAGAAAAACTGAGTGCGTTAATAGTTTGGAAAATATGCTTAAAAATCCAACGGAGTCTATTCGCCCAATGGGTATTTCTAGAAATAGTTTTTTTATTTTTTTCTAATTTCAAGCAAAGCTAATTGAGGGCTACCTGCACTAGCCATCTCTAATTTAGCAGTGTAAAACTAGAGGGAAAGTAGATGGTCATTGCGAGCCATCGCCAACTCGTTTACCAACGAATATTAAGATTGACCGTCACTTATAACGCGCCAACGGCTGAAAAAAGCAAGCATACTTGACGTGACGGGGATTCGAACCCGCTACCCTCAGAATACAAGGAGAGCACCTTAACTGCCTGGCCATGCTGGGCCGGTGCTAATAATAAACATTATTTAATGCTGAATTTCAGATCGGGTCAACTTCCCGTAAATATTCCGTTAAGAAAAACCTTACAGTGATGCACAGTTCTGTTTTACGAAAAATGTTTATTATATCATTCAAGTAAGTCTTAAAACATGATAATTTAGAGTTCAGTAAACATGCTGTTTCAATCAATTTTAGGTAACATTGTTTAACTTTTACCTACTATATTACTTGCTAATCATCAAATTGGCATGTTTGCCCAGATCGAAACCTTAAATATGGAATAAACAAACCAAATTTAGAATACAGTAAAATACTATTGTGAATCATTCAAGGAGAGGTCTAAATTAAGTCAAAATTATACAAATTACTAATTAAGCCATTCAGAACAATCCCAGATGAACTGACGTTACTTGTCGGGAAAGGACTAAATTAAGTTGT
The DNA here is from genome assembly GCA_011833715.1 of Carcinoscorpius rotundicauda. Taxonomy (NCBI): domain Eukaryota; kingdom Metazoa; phylum Arthropoda; class Merostomata; order Xiphosura; family Limulidae; genus Carcinoscorpius; species Carcinoscorpius rotundicauda. The sequence goes on along the minus strand of CM022395.1, from coordinate 45,226,852 downwards.
GGATAAAACAAACAAACGAATTAAGCCCTTCAGAATAAACTGAATCAATTAATATTACTGAAAGAAAGTAGAATAAATTAAACTGAAAAACAAAACAAGCAAAGCAACTTTCCAAGTTAGACATGGAAAAAAGTAAATTAAGTTTTCACACGATTTTCTCTTCCCAAGATAAATTATTGGAAAAAGTAGGTTAAAAAATTCAAATTATCCTTTTCGAACAAGTGTGGCCACTTTAAAGTTTTGCTGTTTTTGTTGTCAGAAGATTATATTTATAGTAACGAAACGTGTAAGAAAAAACAATTGAGTTTCTCCCATAAGTTCATTATAAACTTTATTATTTATTTTGTAAATATTCATAATTTATCTGAATAAGAATCAGGCAGTAGTTTTGTAGATTAGTTGTTGGTTATCATGTTCGTTTGTAATTCAGTAAATGTATAAAATTGCCTAAATATAAAAAACACATCAGTTGCTAAAGTTTGTAGAGCAAACTGGGGAGTTGGAAAAGTATTTACAATAAACTGTTAATCACACATATTTTCGGTTATCACTTTGTACGTGACCTTGTAACCGTTGAGAAACGTCGGGTTTGGATAAAGTATTTTTTATGGAATGTGTTTAGCCGTTTGCTGTAAACTTAGTAAATATTTAAAACATGAAGAGCCTTAGTAGCGTAAAATACAGTTTATAATCGTCAGTTTAAAGATTAAACCTGTCTCGTTATTATATGAGTTGTAGCCTAAATTTTTGTTTTGTTTCGTTAAATCTAAATAAAAATATTTGAAAAACTGTTTGTAATTTTTCACAGGAAGTAGTTTGAAGGCAGTACTCATGAGGGTGATTCAAGCATCTAATAATGTTCGTAGAAGTATAGTTCTATTTTTAAGCTGAGTTTATTTTGTAGCTGATCGAGAGATCTTATCCTACATTATCATCCGAGTATCCTTACTTGAAACACTTAATATGTTAGTTGTTACTAATTTTGAATGGTTAACTTAAAAAACAAAAAGAGAAACTTACTTTTAGTGGACTGTAAGGCCTATAGATCTAGGATGTGGGCGTCCGAGTACACATTATAGTCATATATAAGTTTTACCCATTACTAGATTGAATACGTACGGTAACTGTTAGAACTAAACATTGATTAGCGTTCAGAATTGAAACAATTTTTTTTCAGTTAATGGTAAAGGCAAGATGGTACTCTGGTTAGTGGTAAAGGCAGAATGTTACTTCAGTTCTGTGTCAATTTCTGATCATTGCTTTTTTATTGAGCTCATTAGTTCAAAGACAGGCAATACTTTTGACTTCCTTATTTATTTAGAACAGTTATAAACAAGACGATACATACTGTCAGTTTTTATTGCAGTTCATTTCTAAAATACATCAGAGAATCAGCCTATTTTAAGCAATAAAAATACCAAAAATACCAAAAACATGCGTGAAAGCACTTTCATGTCGAAAGCCATCTGACAACTTCAATGGTTGTATTAATTATTTAGCATTTACTGACTTCATTTCCTTCTCTTTAATGCAGGAGGTATTATGTGTCTTTTAACTTGATTTTATTGTAAGATGGCAAACACTTTCATAAATTGGATATTTGTAGAGTATAAATTAGCTGTTACACAATCAAGATGTCATAGTTATCTAGAACATCATATCAGCTTGAACTATACTAATAGTTTTCATTTATGTAATTCAAGCATATATTTTGGATTATTTAATTTCTGAAGTGCATATTGGTGCATATAGGACATTTTAATATTAGAAATAAACGCTGTTATAACAACAAAATATTGTTATTATTTAATTAGATATTCAAAGGTTTCGCTTTACAGCTTCTACAAGAGTTTTAACTGAAACACAAGTTCTAATTTTTAAAATTATATTAAAGAAAAATCCAACTTGTTACTGCATTAAGGCTTCACTGATATTGACGAAAAATGGATTTGTTTGTTTGTTTTGAATTTCGCGCAAAGCTACTCGAGGGCTATCTGCGCTAGCCGTTCGTAATTTTGCAGTGTAAGACTAGAGGGAAAACAGTTAGTCATCATCACCCACCGCCAACTTTTGGGTTACTCTTTAACAACGAATAGTGAGATTGACCGTATCTTTATATCGCCTTCACAGCTGAAAGGGGTTGCATGATTGGTGCGACTGGGATTCGAACCCGCGACCGTCGGATTAGGAGTCGAACGCCCTAACAAGATGACTTTGTGTCAGATAAAGTATATGTTTATTTGCGTTTTCTTATAGCAAAGCCACTTTGGGCTATCTGATAAGTCCAATGAAGGAAAATCGAACCCGTGATTATTGTGTTGTAAATCCAAAGACTTATCACTCTCTCTCCGATGGACAGGGTAGAAACTTATTAAAAAGGGAACTTTTTTGTATGTTTGAAGAATATGATAAAATACTAATAAATATGTAACTATATCTATAACATAAAGTCTAAATATGAAAATTAATTAGAAGTATTTTATCTAGATTATTTATTATAATATGCTCAAATTTCAGCCTCGGGTGTATTATAACGTGACGGTCAATTTGTTGGTAAAAAAAGTAGCCAAAGAATTGGCGGTGAGTGGTGATGACTAGCTGCTTTCCCTGTAGTCTTTTACTGCTAAATTAGAGCTCGCTAGCGCAGATAGTTCTTGTATAGTTTTGAGCGAATTTCAAAAAACAAACAAATAATGATAATTTCAAAGAACGATAATGTTCCTGGACCAGATAATGTTTCTTCAAGACTTTTGAAGTAAGTTAAGGATTGGATATGTGAGCCATTTCTATTACTTTTTTGTAAATCCTTTAACAGTGGTCAGGTGTGAGATGAAATTGGTTAATGTAACTTCTCTTTTTAAATGAAGTTATAAAAATCGCGTGGATTATTAGAGATATATTAGTCTTATATTTCTTGAGAGAGTGTTAGGACAAATAGGATTTTAGGTTGCATCTACAGAAATATTCAATACAAATCTAAAGAGGTTATATTTTAATTTTATAGGTCAGTGCTTAGGTCACAATTGAAGTATTGCGTTTTATTCCTTATTTTAGGAAAAGTATTGAATTGTTGGAAAGGGTTCAGAGGAAAATTACTAGAATGTATTTGATGAGTATGGGATTAACTTTATTATAAACAAAATTAAAATTATTTTGAGATCTGAATATACGTGATTAAGACATCTTTAAGTTTACATGATGTATTTTTAACCCGTGGATTTTATCCAGTGTTTAAAAATGATTCCAGATCTTCAGTTAAACTGAAATTTTCCATAAGTTCTGCGAGAATTTCGTGACTAGGTACATTTTTTTGTTATTTGATATTTGATAACAGCCCGGAGGTAGAATTTGGAGCAATTTGATAACGCTAGATAAAATTTGTTATGGAAAATAACTTATTTGCTATATTTCAGTGAAATTCGATATCATCAAATGATAAACTACCTGTTGTAGGAACTGTTGATATTTAGAATTAAAACAAGCTATTTATTTAATACTCGTATTCAACATTTCATTACATGTCCTTGTATATTTTTGTTTCGGTTTCCACTCAAAATTGTTTCATTTTTGTAAAGACTGCAGTATGTAACTGTGATATCAACTCGTATATAGAAATTTCCTTTCCTTACAAAACACGATTTATATACATGATTACGGAATGTCTACTATATTGATTGGAAACGGGAAGTCTGGCGCCATTTTAATAAGGATATGTAAACTCGCTCATGTGTGTCGCCCTCGATGTCTCACCGATATAATAATTACTCCAGATTTTATTTTATCTCCATAACAGTATTTATGTATTTGTATATGAAAAACGTATTAAACTTATTTGGTATTATAATATATGTTACGAATACCTTCTTCGAATTTCTTGTTTTCTAATTATAAGCTTAATTAATATTAAACTATTTTGAATGTACCACAGTTTGTTTTGAAAAATAATCAGCCTTCACAGAAGCTCTGAGTTTTTAACGTAATTTGTGACAATCAAAGCTGTCACGGTTAATATCCTATTCGAGTGTCTTTTCGTTGTTGATTGACTAATTATTAATTACGAAGCGTTTCAAGTTTTGCAGATACTAATCTGCTGTCATATTCCCGTGAGTTCTACAAAGGTGCTACAGATGATAGCAGTGGATTATCACCGAAACGCAGGTAGCTAGTAATTAGTAAGAAAAGTGATTGACTACATCGAACTAACTCAGGGATTTTTTTATTACTGAAGAATGGCGGGAAGACGTGAAGGTCAAATGTATTTGAAATGTTCGTGATGAAGTATTTATTGACAAGAAGAAATAAATCTATTAGCCCCTATAATCACGATCATCTTACTGTTAAGATGTGAATGTCAAAAGAAAGTTCATAAGCTGTGTAAGTGTCAGTTTATTAACTTTAATTTATCAATATCTAACTAAATATTTAATTAAAATACTTCTCGACAAATTCTATAATGAAATAATCGAACGAAAAACAGTTAAAGAAGCGAAACATAAAAAGTTGAACGAACAGAATAGTTTATGAAACTGAAAGAGCTAAAAATTGAAAAACAAGCAAGTAAAAGACGATTTACAAGCAGGTTCGCGTGGCAGGACAAGTTGATAAAATTTGACTGGAAGAGCGGAAAACATACAGAAAGACTAACGAAGAGATTGACAAAAAAGTTAAACAGTTGAAAAGAGTAACAGATAAAGAAAGCCGCTATTGAATGAGACGGAAGGCTGCCAAGATCTTCTCTCTCATCACTGCAAGATCACTTTAAATAAACGAGTACATTAGTTGGAGGTTATCTTCTGTATCGGCGAAGTCACACGGTTGCAGTTCCACGGTTAAACTTGGCTTATGTAAATTTTGATGAGTTAACACTTGCGAGAGAGGTAGTATAGAATGATAAGCACAAAACGCTACTTGAGCTCTTACGTAAGGTTTTGTAATTGTATCAAAATCAGCAAACCCTTACGAGAATATATGTTTACAGAGACAGATGAGTAAGGATAACAGTATTTTCTATGTTTCTTTTTAAACAGCAATGAATAATCAAGAACAACGGTATCCAACTGATACGTGAATAAATGTAATAGTTATATTTTATACGTTCCATCTATAATGTTTCTATTATAATCATTTATAAGTTTTTCTTTAATAGTTTTACTTGCTGCTTACTACCACTAATGCCTGCCAGTGGCACAGCGTATGTCTGTGGACTTAAACGCAAGAAACCGAGTTTCGATACACGTGGTGAACAGTACACAGATAGCCCATTGTGTAGCTTTGTACTTAATTCCAAATAAAGACTACTACTTATTGGGCATTGTTTTCAGTAAAGTATTCATATGTTGTGTTAGTTAGAACATGCTTTAGCGACTTATAACTGGTTGACAAAATAAACTGAAATGAATGGTTTGAAATATAGTCTTTAATACAAATTAAAAACTTCAAGTAAGCTTGAACTATGTCATGCGAAAAAGTAGTTGAACGTGATATACGTTTAGGCTTACCGTTTTAAAATACGGTTATGAACACAAACACAAGAAACCTGTCAAGACAAACGTTACGCTAAGCTGTGACTACTTAACCCGTGTGAAAGTTAATAAATAATGGGCCGAATTAGACCCCTACATAGTTACTTGTAATGCACGACCTACTTAGAGTTCAGTGCACTTAGTGTGCTCTGTATTTCTAGCCAAATATTCTATTAGTGTTCATGAACGTAGAACTTTACATGCACAATAATTCTCTTCTATATATATAAAAACACTTCATTTTAGTACTTTATTTGGTTTCCAAGTATTATCATACAATATAACTAATTTGTAAGTGAGAGCTGCATATGTTATGAACGCGAAAAAAAAAAAAGATTAATGGAAGAATTATCCACAAAAACATAAAAATACATACAGGTAGGGAGGATGTTAACAGGTGATACGAAAAGCTGTAAAATTTGGTAACGTTAAGGGTTTGTAACATTCCTAACCACAACAGCCGTATAATAAATTTAGGTCTTTTGCTAACTGTCTGATGTTTAAATAACAATAAAGTAAATTACGTATCAAAATAAACAAATTAAAGTAGTTTAACTTTATAACTTACCTATCAAAATAAAGAAACCACAGTACCTTAACTTTAAAACTTACCTATCAAAATAAACAAATTACAGTACTTTAACTGTATAACTAACCTGTCAAAATAAACAAACTACCGTACTTTATAAGTTACCTATCAAAATAAACAAACTACCGTACTTTAACTGTATATCTCACTTATCAAAATAAAATCAACATATAGTTCCTTACGTTTATGTCTTTTTGTTTGTTACTAAGCGCAATGCAACAAAATGAGTTCTCTATATTATGCTTATCACGACTATCGAAACACGAGTTTAGTTTTATACACTTTCAGACTTACTGCTAAGTCGCTGGAAACTTAAGTTTAGAAATAATGTGTCTGAAACAGCACAGTCAATGTCTGTTTTAAAATAATCAATCTTGAAGTGCTTGACAAACATGCGAAACAAAATTATCAGTGGAAACACATTTGAAGTAAGTTTAAAAAAGCTGATTCAAAGTGACACATACTGCTATCTAAGAATTTTCTTGTACTTGAACGTTTATTCTGGCAGTTGATCGAACTACTCTCAAAACATTCAATATACGCAAAGTTCTTCCATACAAAAAACCAAAATAAGTAATATTATTATTTTGAATTTCGCCCAAAGCTACACAAAGGCTATATGCGCTAATCGTTCTTAATTTAGCAGTGTAATACTAGAGGGAAAGCAGCTAGTCATCACCACTCACCGCCAACTCTTGGGCTACTCTTTTACCCATGAATAATGGGATTTACCATCACATTATAAAGCCCCAAGGTTTTAAGGGCGAGCATGTTTGCTGTGACGGTGATTCGAACCCGCGGCACTCGGACGAGTTATATTAATAACAACACATTAGTTTGAATAGTTCCACAAATAGAGAAACTACGAATTATATCAAGTTCCTCTTCAATAATCTTCTGAATACATTTGTTGTTGCAAGAGAAACACAATTATTCTATCGTTTGTGGGCGTAACCTGAGAGTCGCGAATTCGAATCCCTGTCACATCAAACATGCTTGCCTTTTGAACCATGGGGACGTTGTAATATTACGATCAATCCCAGCATTTGTTGGTAAAAGAGTAGCCGAAGTGCTAGCGGTGGGTGGTGATGAATAGCTGACTTCCCTCTACTTACACTGATAAATTAGGGACGGCTAGTGCAGAAAGCCCTCGTGTAACTTTGAGCGAAATTCAAAAACAAACAAACTATCGCTGAGGAATGACGAGGTCAAAGTGAACCTGACCCTCCAGGGCAAAATACCCAGATACCATTGACCAAGGAATGACGAATCCTCCATAAGTCGTCAGTTCACGGGGAACAATTCTGACTTCTAGTTTTGTTTTTTATTCTCGGTATAAAACGGTTTACTTAATTTGAGCAATATTAATTAAAATATATAATTCTGAGTAAATATCTGTGAAAACTAACGAGTTCTTAGATGGGTTAATGCCATGCCTGTCCTTCGTTTTTTATAAACTTTATATCATTACTTTAACTTTTAAATGCCCCCCAGTGGCTCAGCGGTATGTCTGCTGACTTACACGCTAAAATCCGAGTTTCGATACCTGTGGTGGGCAGAGCACATATAACCCATTGTGTAGCTTTGTGCTTAATTCAAAACAACAATTAACTTTTAAACAAACGAATACCTAAATATTAATCGTAAATTATTACAGTTTTAAAACTTTACTTCATACAATTATTACAACATAAAATTGGTCAAATACCAAAATATCTTGTGTGTGTGCCAGTCTGTTAAAGATCGAAATCTTGTCATTTTGGTTCACAGTATACTTATTACGAAATCTGTTAGCAACCCTTGAGTAAAGTGAATACAATGATTATAACCTAAATATCTCATTCGTATTTCCAAAGCAACGAATAGGTCTCCTTAACATATTTAATACTTATGGTTTTGTTACACGATAAATCTCTCAACTGTTGAACACAGCAATGTCGCCACGTATATTCTTAAGACTTCAATACCCTTTCCAAAAACAAAAAAAAACAAACTACGTTAAGGTCAGTTAGAAAGATTGGATATTGATTTTTTATAAGTGTGTTTAAAGGCTGTTTGGCAGCGTATCTTGGAGGTCTAATCAAATGATAGATACTTATTATGAAAGTAAAGTGGAATAACAAAGACTCTTGAAAAGAAGAATACTTAATCGGGAACACTAAACGAATACTAATACTCAAAATCAATGAGATAATAAGTCTTGAAGCTTATTGAAACATAGGGTGCTTATTTTGGAAGTATATTTGAAAGACTGATGCTTAATACCAAAGTATCTTATAACGTCGCATAAGTAGTCTAAGAAATTTTAGTACAAAGTCGTTATTTAGTTTTGAATTCCAATAACTAACTACTTCTTCTGAAAGTTTATTTTGAAGCAACATATTGTATTATTCTGAAATACCATATATATCCTCACATTACAGATGTAATATAATACCCAACCCTTACCATGGAGATGTATTGAAAAACTCATGGCTCTTATGCTGGTTAGGTTTGGTTTGAATTCCACGCAAAGCTACACGAGGGTTATCTGCGCTAGTCGTCCCTAATTTAGCAATGTAAGACTAGAGAGAAGGCAGCTAGTCATCACCACCCACCGCCAACTCTTGGGCTACTCTTTTACTGAGATGAAAATGTATAGGTTTGTGTGTTTGTAATTAAGCACAAAAGCACACAACAGGCTATCTATGATCTGCCCACTACGAGTATCGAAACACAGTTTCTAGCAGTGTGAGTCTGAAGGCATACCGCTGTGCCACAGGTGGAGGACGAAAATGTATAGGAAGACAGTATTCTTACAATGAAAATTTTTGAAGACGAAATTTTTATGATGAAAATTTGTTAAAAAACAACAAATCCCTATAAAGGTAATTTAGAAAGATTAAAAACTGTTACTGAGATAGAATTCTCGCAATAAAACAATTTCAAAGCTAGAAAACTATTTTAAAAACATCAAGATGAAAATAATACATCAAACGTTTAAAGTTAATATATTTTCAAGTTCTATCTATATAATTGAAATGAACAAGCAGAAAAAGTTTATAATAAATATTCTATTCCGCAACATAGCTGCAGTATCAAGTAAACATTTTACTGTTGAGTATTAAAGCAGGACCAATTCAATGGGGATTTATCACCCTGTTTTCTACCTCACAATGATTTCCTATAATTAAAAATATATTTAAAATATGAATGTTGTAAAGTATTAGTGTATTTAAAATGTTAGATATTAAGATGTGTACACTTTGAAAATCATTTTTCAACCCCTGTAAAACTTTAAATTCTTATAATATACTTTTTTCAGTGACTTATCCAACCAAGCTGTCACATCTTTTATATAATACGTTTGCTAAGTATATTTGGGAACAGAAAATAAAGGAGAAGACAATGCGCATGCCCAAGTTAATTTCAAATCTCACTTACATGTTGACTTCCATGAACATTATATTTGATAACTAATTCTATTAATATTAATAAAATAAATACAGACAAGATCATACATAGTATTTCATAGGGGTTTTTATAAATTTAAAAATGGATTTTATTTCATACTAGTAACCTTTTCAGTGCCGTAGACGAGATAACTCGTCCAAGCCGATCAGTAACACAGTGCCACGGAGAACGAGTTAATTCATTCTCAATAGTACCTAACTTCAAAGCTATATTTCAGCACCATACATGCATTTGACCTACTTACATATTGTTTCACTTTCGATCCAAAATGGCGTCACGAAAAAGTTACAAAATGAAGAAGCATTAGAGTAGCAGCTGAAATACTTGGCAGTCAACAGGTTAATTGTGAATAATGGTAAAACTTTTGAAACAATTTTACTTTATTTCTTTGAGAATGGCTAAAAAAATTAAAAAGTTCCTGCTGACCTTTTATATTACAAATTTTATTACGGTAAAAGATGTTGAATTATGTGATTCTACTGTACAAAAAGGCCGTAACCCTAAATTTTGAAATAAGAAAAAATAATTTAAAATTGCTGTTTATAGTAGTTTTCAAATAAGAATAGCAAATATTCTAAGCCAAAAAGCTGTTAATTTGTATTTTATTTTAAAATTTATATTCTAGTTCAAATCAGTACCAGATGGCACTTTTTAAACAGCAGAATAGTCATATACTTCGTCTTTTCAAAGCTACGGTGACATTTCTTTATTTCGCCATCTATTCACAAGTTGCACTGTTGTTTGGAGCCTTAGGAAATCATGAGGAATTTAAACTCCCTTTTCAAAGATGTGTTTCAAAAACGCTTAAAAAATTCCACTTCTTAAACAAATAGGAAAGATGAATCAATATTAAGTTAAAAGATATATTGGTTACTCTCCAAATAAACTAAACATTAATGACATTGATTTTAGATATGCCTTTCAAATACTATCAAATCGATTACAAGTCAGACTGGAGAAAACATTTTTTTTTTCGTGTAGATTGTTTTGTAAGATTAGATTTGACAAGAGAAAATATAGGTTTGGACTTCTGGTGCTCAAAAGTATATTTACAATAAAACATAATAGTTGTACATGTGAAGAAACTCCTACACAAAACCAAATTTTGTTCGTTTCAGAAGTAAAAGTACACGAATTTGAAAGCATTTAAAGCATATTAACCTTGTTGAAGATTAGTAAGGACGCACGGAAGCAAAGACAGCTGGCGGGACCGGTTGAGGGGGAGGGAGAGAAAGCTAAAACCACTGAGGTGAATCTAACTACCCTGAAGCTGAATCAAGGAACTTCCCACCAACATGCAGCTTAACCTCGAAAACTGAACTACTAACAAAAATATTTTTAACTTTTTCCTTTTAATCTATATAGTTTTATTATTTATCTGTTTACGCACTTCCTTTTTCTACTTCAAATACAAACTGTGCATGCGGAAACAGTGTTACAAATTAAAGACCGGTTAGCCAAATCCTTATATCGCGGATAAGTCAGGAAGTGCAGCTACGGGTCACATCTTATTTCAATTTACTCTGTCCTCAAAAGACAAACTGACCTTACAACTTAAACCAAATTTCATTCTAATCACAGAACTAAGAAAAGGGTAAAAGTCCATACAAATAAAGTTTCTTTTTCTAATCGTAGTAACTCTTTTCTGCCTTGATTAAAATTTTTATAGTTGTCAAGACGACATGATTGAACCTCTTTTTTTTTGTCTAAAAGTTTGTTATACATTTGCCGTAATTAGATTTGAATCGAAAAAAAAATTACTTGTTGTACACTGATAGCAGAACAGAAGTATGAAATTATAGTTTTTAGTGGTTCTGTCTGTCAGGAGAAATACGAATCTTGTTACATATAATAGTTATTTTTGTGTATCCAAATAAATTACATGGCATGAACATTAGTCGTCTGAACACGATGTTAGAAAACACTACCTAAGATACTATAATTTGTATAGCTGTAAAACAGTGTCCGTGTCACGATCTTTACAGGGTAACAGAATGACGGAGAGAAAAATTTTTAGTGGCCGCTGTTTATCTTGATCTGAAGACGTGTGTTCCGGATTATCACGCCAGAAAGATTTTTTGTTTTGTTGTAAAGAAATTTAAGTTGAGAGGAATTAACTGTAGACATTTTCCAAACTGTATAAAAGAGCCGTATGATTGGCCAAAATTCGTTCACCAGGTTGAATTAACCACCTCATTCGCCACAAGGCATATCTAATGGAATGCTTGTCGGAAGTTAAAGTGGAATGGAAAGTACTGAATTAAGCAATGCAATATTTCAAACTTGCATTTGAAAAAAAAGGAATTTTTCTTATGAGGAAGGTTGATAGTGGATGATACAAGAAGAAAAAGAGAAGGCTCGCAACAAGGCCTCGCTTGAAATATTAATGTCAACTTATCTCTCCTATCATCGCAGATTTCTAACATATGCTGTTTTACCTACAGATTCTTTACTCAACAACATGTCTTTATTCGTTTGGATTCTTGGGGTACTTCAGCAAACATTTATTGTCGCAAATGAGACATTTCACGATGAGGCTAAGTATTTGGATTGTACTTTAGGAGGCGGTGGCTCCCTCTGAGATCCAGCACACTTCAATTCTCGTTAAATGAGTAACTTTAATGTACAACTTAAAACTCCAGTATTGTGAAATTTGACCATGAGCTTGAGATCCTTTTCTAATCTTTCTTGCATCTCCAAGTGAAAAATGTTTTATCTTCTCGATGTTGGTTGATGTCATTTTCCTTATTCTCGCCAGTAACAAACATACCAGTCTTTTGGTGTATACAGAAGCAGCTGGATGGTGTTTCTGGGATATTAAAGTCTTAAAGGAGATGCAGCTTACAGTAACAATACTCCGTATTAATATTATTATAAAAGAGACTACCACAACCACCTTTATAATATTGCCAAATCTGATTAATTTTGCACCAAAACGTTTTGAATAGTTTTAGCCTCTCTAATCGGACCTCCGAAAACAAATCTCAATGGCCTAAACATGTATCTTCTTCTAGAAGGCGGCTTTAACTTGTTTCATTTCTGTCTTGTATGCACAAGATTTGTTGGAGTGTAGAAAAAAAAATGCTCTACCGTATCCGAATCATGAATACGACATATCAGAGGAAAATGTCAGGGACAAAGAAAATTGATAAAAACGCGTTTTTATCTGTTTTTAATGAAATATTGCTAGCGATCGTAATGGAATACACAATTATCTAAGGACTTCAAAGGTCTTGAAAGCCATTTTTAATTTAAGTCATATCATAATGCTTGACCAAAACTGTAATATATACTTGTATAGACATTTTTCATTGCTAATATAACTGAGAACAATCTACTTTGTAAACAAGGGACGCCATGTTGTTATTTTAGAACTAAACTTGTAATGGGCTATCTGCGCTCCGTTCACCGCATCAAATCGAATCCCAGATTTTAGAACTGTAAGTCCGTAAGTATACCGCTGATCCAAGGAAAGATGTCCTCTTAAGGAAAGGTTAAAATCAATAAAGTTAGAAATGTTATTCGTAGTTAGATATCTCGAAATTATTTACTATTAGCTAATAATGTTAACAGTTCTGATTAGATTAGCATAAGCAGTGTTTAAGGTACAGAGAGAATAAGCTATGGTAATCCTAACTTGTTAATGAACTACAAATTTATTTAAGAATAAGTGATTGTAAATTGTAAAATTGATTTTTGAAACACCAGTCTAAGCCTTTGAATATTCACATAATAAATTTTCAGAACGACTATTTTCTACGTCTTATGTGAAAAATATTTATTATAAACAGAATTTATTAATTTAAAGATATCGGCGTTGAGTCGCTGTCTCATATATGCTACGTACGATGAAATGCTTAGTGTGTAAGATAAAGATAGAAGAGTGTATGCGTACAATATATGTATTATTATTATTTACTTTCTTTCATGCCCGGCATGGCCCAAATAGTTAAGGGGCTTAACTCGTAATCTGCGAGTCGCGAGTTCGAATCCCCGTCACACCAAACATGTTCGCCTTTTCAGCGTTGGGGCGTTATAATGTGATGATCATTTCCACTATTCGTTGGTAAAAGAGTAGCCCAAGAGTTGGCAGCGGTGGTGATGACTAGCTGCCTTCCCTCTAGCCTTATATTGCTAAGACGTTTAATGGCTAGAGCAAATAGCCCTCGTGTAGTTTTGCGCTAAGTTAAAAACAACAACTTTCTTTTGCCTTTTAGTGATACAGCAGTATATCTGCGGACTCACACCACTAAAAACCTGGTTTTGATACCCGTGGTGGACCAAGCACAGATAGCACATTGTGTAGCTTTGTGCTTAATTCTAAACAAACAAATAATACACTTGATTTTCTATAACCGCAAAGGTGCACCACCAACTACTTGCGTCGAGTCCATTGCATGTAGTTAACACTGAATTTTAGCATTATAAGTACGTAATCCTATGTATGACTGAATACTACATGCATAACTAGGTATTATAGTTCAAATCGAATAACGCCTCTCTTTTATTGTATAAAATAAAGGAATTTATGATAAAACTCGTCAATAAGAGGGAAATCCTGACGTAGGTATCGACCAAGGAGAACAACAAAACTTCTAATTCTGGTGACTGTGCTTTAGTTGTCTTTTACTATTTAAAATACATTTGTAGGGGAAATGCCTAATCTGCCCTCCTCATACCTGTTCATTATGACTGGTGGGTCGTGTACACGCAACTTTATTTTATTTTAGTCTTTTTACAATATATTTGCAGGTTAATCTCAAACCTGAGTCTTGATTCAGCCTTCAGTGTTGCATTTGACTGATACTCCTTGAATTATCAAAACTTTGTTTTCAAACAATGAGTTGCGATCGTAAACAATACTAAAAATAAATCAATTTTGTTTTGTTGCAAAAATCGTTGTAGTCAATAGATGGAGCCACTTTATTACACAAACATCAATATTTTTAATATCGATGTTTTCAAGTGCTTTCATAAAACAGAAATAATTAAAAAGTAACTTAAAAAATTAAAATACAATACGTAATTATAAATAAGAATGACTGTCGCAATTCTTCGTTTAGAATCATAATAAACATATTTGCGTAAAATACTCAATTTGTATAATACCCAGTACGCTGTTTTACTCATTCTCTTCACAAATTCTTCATTGAACATACATTAACTTACTACACCTTTACACTCTTCACAAAGTAATGTATAATTTCTAAGACAAAGGTTATTAAGTTGTATTATCTAAAACATTTAAAGTACATATTTGCCACAAGATTTTAAATCTCTCTTTGACATATTCGTAGTTATATATATTTCATACGTTTATATAAAAGCATGTCTATGTTATGAATAATTTCCTTGCTTCTTAAATACTGATAATATAGTCTACAGCACAGGAAGAAAGGAGTTCTCTTTGCTTTGTTCATATTCAAGCTCCACTACTAATCTAAGACAGTTATTATATTTATTATTCGCCATCTGGTTTAGGCGGAAGGGTAAGTAGGCCATCGTCAACTCCCTTTTTCATTAAAAAAATCGATTTATTTATTAAGCCGGTTCTCGAGTAAAGCTATGGACTAGCTCAAGGTCTTGAGTGAAAACAGTGAAGGCAGAAAACACACCTGGGCCCTTTGAACCATTGTATGTGGACAATTATCTATTATTTAATATGTTAGTACACTAGACAGTTGTGATAACAAATCTCCATCAAATAGTGGGGAACAAAGCTTTTACTCTCCCTGCACACAGTTATTCTTCGTGTCCGAATCCTTCTGTTAACTATGACAAAACCTATAACACATAATCACTATACTACACGATACTATCAGAGAGGCTGGCAGACAAGTATTTTCATTCGTATATAATGGCCTATGTTTTTCTGCTGTTGTTTTTTTTAAAAATATCCTTATTATATTACATAGCTTTTATGGCCTTCGTAATGGGTGTCATTACAGAACCTATTCTTGAAAATACATCACTAAGGTTACCAAAAAATATAATGTTAGAAACTCTTTGTGAGGAATTGAAATTGGTAAGTACACTACTAAACTTTTTCCTTAAATGACCCCTTTCTGACGACTCAGATATATGTCTGTGACCTTATAGCGTTAGAAATTAGGTTTTGATACTCGCAATGGCACTGCACAGATATACCATTGTTTAGCTTTTTGTTGACAGTAATAAAACTTGCTTGTTAAAAATTATAAAATTCAATAAAACTTTACATTGAAGTACGTTTAACAAAAACGAACAAACTTAAGAATAACGGAAAATCTGTGAGATGAATTGAAGTAATTTTGATAACAGATAAGACTCTCACGTCGCGATTGGTCTAGAGAAATCTATAGCCAGTGGTTGTCAACATTTTAAGCATAATGTTGCCCGATTCCAATGAAAATGATTTATTTAGGTAAAAGTACATTTGACGTTTTGTGGAAAATTGGCACGTGATAGAGAAAAATGGATAATATTTTCAGATTCAGGGTGCAGAAATTACTTTAGAGCATGTACAAAGTTCAAGACAATAAAACCATCTCAGGCCTGTGTAATTACTCTGCCGTAAAAAAGATATTTTTAGAGGTCTAAATGTAATCATTATTGGCAAGATTAATCCATATACGTAATACATTGATCATCACAAATTTTAATGTTATGACAAAAGTACAAGTGTATTTATCGGGCATTTATCAAAGCTACGATATGTTAGAGTGAAAGAAGCGAGGTTGTTGAACGTAATAAGTTTTTTTTTCAAGTTGTGTTATGTGGAACCCTGGGGTTTCATGAAGGTTCATCAGATGTTTCCCAAATATAGCAATGACGTTTGTTTTGTTGTTGTTTTTTTTCAGTTACTGGGTGTTAACCCGTCAGGAACCAAATGTATTTTTAAATTCATGAGCCAGTGATATTCAGTCTTATATACATAGATTACAAATTTACATTAACAAAACGAAGTTGGTCGCTTTAATATGTCCGGCATGGCCAGGTGGTTAAGGCACGAGACTCGTAATCTGAGGGTGGCGGGTTCGAATCCCCATTACGCCAAACATAATCGCCCTTTCAGGCGTGGGGGCATTATAATGTGCGATGAATTCCACTATTCGTTGATCCAAGAGTAGACCAAGGGGTAGCGATGGGTGATGATGACAGCTGTCTTAACTCTAGTCTTACGCTACTAAATTGGGGACGGCTAGCACAGATATCCTTTCTGTAGTTTTGCACGAAATTCAAAACAAACCAAACTCTTTAATCTTGGCTAAGAGTTAGTGTTCGGTAACGAAAGAAATGAAGCTTCATAAAGCTTACAGATCACTTTAATAATATTAAAAACAAACTCATTATATTATAAATATACTTTTGCATATACACAGAACAGTACCCGTATGGAAGTAGTTTATTTATAAAAACACATCACATCATATAGACGAACACGAACAATTCATATGTACTCGCAAGCCTTTATATAAACACAAACACGTAGACCTCAAAAGACGAAATACATGTAGTTTTTATTACATAAATTCACATTACTGAATAAGCAGTTACACGCATGACTTTAAAAAATCTTTTGTAAATACAAATATTCAATAGCTTCAATAGAAAAACAAACACAAACAGTTTCTTCCAGATACTCATATGCTTTAAAGAAAATATTTAAATCATTGTGTTGTTTATACTATAATATTGTTATATTGTGTCGTTCTGCTACTAATGTTAAAAAAGTTATTTGTTTTGATAGCGTTCTGCTAATAAAATTAAATGTTGTACTGTTTTGTTAGCGTTCTGCTACTTATTATAAATATGTTATATTGCTTTGTTAGAGTTTTGCTACTAATAGTAAAGATATTATATTGTTTAGTTACCGTTCTGCAACTAATGTTTAAAATGTTACATTGTTTTGTTAGTATTCTGCTGCCCCCCCCGCTAGTACAGCGGTATGTCTCCCGACTTCCAACGCTAAAATGAGAAGCTCGATTCCTCTCGATGGGATAAGCAGATAGCCCTTTGTGGCTTTGCTATACGTAAAACACACACAGTATTCTGCTACTAATGTTAAAGACTTTATTTTGTTTTGTCAGCGTTCTGCTACTAATATTAAATCGTAAAATTGTTTGTTAAAGTTAAAGAGGTAATATTGCTTTGGTAATGTTCTGTAACTAAAGCCAAAATCGTTATATTGTTTATTAAAGTTCTACTTCTAAGCTTTAAGATAATATGTTATTTTGTTAACATTTTTTAAATAAAGTTGAAAACGTAATCTTTGTGTATGATTTTTGACTCTCACCAAAACATGACTTCAAGTAAAAGCACCATTTATTATTGTATTCATTGCAGCAGACTAGTTTCACCGGTACAGTCTCGACCTTTCATTCCATAGCCAAACAAGCTCACCAAGCTTTTTTTAGTGAATGACTAACAGAGTCTGGTGTGGCCTAGTGATGTCTGTAAGATATAATTTTAGCTTTTTAATGGAACTTTTAACAGGTTTTAGTTCAGAACATTAAATATTGTTTCTCCCTTTTATATAATGAACCATCTTTATGGCTCAACAATGTGTTTGATGGATTATACTACTAAAATTGGGGTTTAATCCCTGCAGTAAGCGTGTAGTTATCTTATGGTGTAAATAAACTTTAGATCATAAATACACGTATAATTTTTTTTCAGAAGAAACATTTGACATTTTTAACAAAAATGTAGTTGTCGATACTTTACATTTATTACTATAGAATTTTTCGTTTTTAAAAAAATATTAACATATTCAATTGAAAGCAAAAATCATTTTCGTATTATGTAGGCTTTCAATTGCTTTGTTTAAATAGTTGTGTGTTGTATCTTCAAGCTGCCTATTAGTAGTAGTAGTAAAGGTACGCATGTGCTACTCAGGACCACCTAAAGAGAGGCGCTCCTAATTTAAAAGAGAACGTGGCTAGAAGGCACAAATCCAGCGTCCACTGACAACATCATAAAATAGGATGAATACGCATACGTACACCACTCATTTTATAGTGAGTGCTTCGTTGTTCGTTGTCTATTAAATAGAGGTTCAGTTATTTACAGTTACAAAGAAAAAAATAAATTAATATTTAAAAAGTCATTTAGTAAAACATGAAAAGGGCAGATCAGCGAAAGTGATGTAAGATCTTCAGTTTGTGTTGTTCTTTGGAGAGCCTGAAATAGAAATACTATGTACACGTAACCTTTATTAAGAATGTTATCATTACAAAAATAACACGATGTGTTCCTTACATATCGTTTCTACACTCTGAGCTTATCCTCTTATTGGAATTTTCATATTCTGAACAAATTTATTTCGGTCGTTCACTTAGTTGAACTAATAGGCATAAACCTGGGAAGATAAATCAGTAAATAAATGTTCCCTTTTGATCTAACACCACCACGGTTTTTGTTATTTTCCGAATGCTTTCGTTGCGACCCTTATCTGGAGTATTCTTACGCTCCAAATTCCCTAACTAGCTAAACAGTGATTATCCTGTTCAATAATGCTTAACGTCAGATTAAGATGTTTAGCTCAAAATTTGTTTGACAGCTTTTATTTAGTGTAACATTTTTTATGCGTAGTTATATAAATAAGGCAGTTTTACAGTTTGAGCTTTGAAATGTGGTTTCTGAGAGTCATGAAAAAGAAAGAAGGTTTTTGTTTGTTTGTAGTTAAGCAGAAAGCTAAACAACGGGTGTTCTGTGCTCTGCCCACCACGAGTATTGAAACCTAATTTCTAATGTTGTAAACAAGCGCTTCGCTGAGCTACTGGGGAAGCCGAAAGCAAGATGTATATAAAAAAAGAGTTTTTTTTTCTCATTTGCAAATAGTGGGTTCGGATCCCCGTCGCACCAAACATGCTCGCCCTTTCAACCGTGGAGGCATTATAATGTGACCATCATTTGTTGGTAAAAGAGTAGCCTAAAAATTGAAGGAGGGTGGTGGTGACTAGCTGTCTTCTCTCTAGTTTTACACTGCTAAATTAGGGACGGCTAGCACAGATGACTTTCGTATAGCTTTTCGCGAAATTTAAGAAAACACACAAACCCATTTGAAAAACAAAAGCCGGTACAGATCTAGAACCAATAAATGTAAAACAAGTATATTCCAATGGAAAAATAGTGTTTTTGTTGTTTGTTTTTAATCTGAATAAATAATGTTTTGTTTAAGTTATTATTGTACATTTCTGAGACGTTTAATGGTCTAAAGTATTAAACACAATTTTCAATATATAATCTGTGAACATTTCGTGTGATTCTTCATATCTGTTTTGTAGGTGCTTTGTCTTTATCTAAGAAGCACAACTTTTTTTTAACATAACGAACAACACCTGGCACACGAGCGGGAGCTTACCTGAAACACGAGAGGTTTGATTCGACGCTGTTAGCGTGACCGGCTCAAGGCTAAAAAGGAAGTTAAAGTCAAAGGAAATTATAACTGTAGAGTGATAATGTTACAAGCATGTTTACAACGGCAAAGAGTTTTTATTTTACGCTAAGCGATTTTAGTGTAACAAAGCGTACGAGAAGAAACGTTTGCTCACTCTGATACTTGGCGCTTCTCTTCTGATGCTTTAGGTGTTTCATTCTTAATCAATGTTGTCTGACGTAAAATAAAATATTAACCCGAACAGAGAGTAGGGTGTTGTTGTATTCTACCAGATGGCACTAGCGACAAGAGCTATTGCACATAATTTACAAGCCTGCAGCATATGTAGAATACGTGTGTCCCTGAGACTGTTGGTGGCCCCGTAGCCTAGATTTTTGTTGTTTCGTCTCCCTAACTTGACATATAACTGTACTAAATAAAAACGATAAACGTCTCACAATAAAAACAAAAGAAAATTGTGCGTAGTATTGAGTGGCGTTTGGTAAGAGACAAAACAAAAATATTCATATAAAAATAATTCGTCAAACAGTTGAGAAATAAAATATTCAAGATTGGCTATTTATTTTGGAGTGTCCCTCAGAATGAAACAGTTGCGAATGGTGAATTTTATTTTACCACTGGGTAAACGGTAGCTTTACGGACTTACAATGCTAAAATCTGATATTTGATCCCCTCATAGTGGATAGAATGCAGATAGTCTGTTATGTATCCTTGAAGTAAAACACTAACCATCATACGTTTTTTTTCAATTGAACGATCTGGCATTGCTAGGTGGTTGGGACACTGGATTCGCAGTATACGGATCGCGGATTTGAATCTCTGTCACCAAACATATTCGTCTTTTCAGACATGGATGCGATGTAAAGTGGCGATCAATCCCACTATTTGTTAGTAAAAGGGTAGCCTAAGAGCTGGCGGTTATTAATGTTAAAAAGTTGCTTTTCCTCTAGCTTTTTACTATTAAAATAGGACTGCTAGTGCAGATGGCACTTGTGTAGCTTTGCATGAAATTCAAATCAAACCAATCAATATAACGCTTGGATATTTTTAATTATTCAAGTGGACTAAATAAATTTCGAAGCTTATAAAATTTTCGTTTCTATACTGATTGTGAAGTAATCGAAAAACACTTAAGTTCTTCGATAAATATATATATTAATATTTATTTGTATAATTCAACAGGCAAAAGAATAACATTTCCTTTTTGAGGCAAGACATGTTCTGTAAAGTCTGTTTCTATGACACCAGAAGAATCAAACATTTCTGTGGACCCATAATGTGAATGTTTTTGTTTTCTTCCTTTTGCATTGCTAAGAAGGCAACAGGATTTTGTACAATAAATTATATAGCTGGGTTAAAATATAAAGATAAAAACTGAGAGATTTCTGAGTATCAAAGTCATATTGTTATTTTGTATGTGGCTTGTTTATCACACAAGTATCTTTAGTTGTTGAAGGTGATAATCAGTAAATAATTTGTATTGCATGTATTATGTATCTTCTTCATTCAGCAATAAGTGTAAGGACTTAAAACAACAGTAATGGGATTTCGATGCCTGCAGTGGGCAAAGCACAGATAGCCCATTCCTGTAGCTTTCTGCTTGACAACATACTACGTTTAACTAACTATATTTTGCAAAGAACCCACAACAAATCATTTGTCAATGCAAACATGTGTATTTTAATATCCATTTAACTATTTTAATGTTTACTGTAAGCTCCATATATTATAGAACCACGTTAACCCTTATCTCTGTCATTTCAGTCTCTATACTTACCCATCTACTTACTTGTGTATATTAAACTTTTGATAGCAGTATTCAATTAGTCACTACTACTTTAAACCGACCGTTTCAGATTGAAACATGTTATGTACGTAACACTAGCAAAACACCTTTATCTAATTTGTACCCACTTTCTATTAATTTATAAAATAAAAGATAGATGTGTAAGGCAGAGAGATCATGTTGACCTTGACCGTAAACTTGACAACAACTGCGTTCTAAACTAATTCCTGTAGAAATATATTCATGATATACAAACTACTTATGGATCTAAAATGCAAAGGATGACGTTTCGAACATCTTCCGTCTTCTAAACTAGTTGGTCGTTAGCAGCTCAACTTGTTCATTATAAATATATGTATCTGGAACATATTTACATTTGAACATTTTGCGAAGATTATTCTGTTTCTAAATTACGGGTTTTTATTATGACCTGTCTAAACTTCACACTAATTACTCGGTCTTCTCGCTCCCCATTATTTACCTATTTTTTTTTCTTTTACGTACACTAATTATGCAAGAGTTACTATATATGTGATACAGTTAAAGTTTACGCCATCATGCTACAACTACACGTTACACGTGCTTCTCGGAGTTTCTTTGTGTAGTTCAGATTTGTCCAAATTGCGATGAACTGTATTATGCGTATAATGTATTTGTATGTACATCAATACTGTCACTGAGATAGTCTCGACATTGCCTGTTGTAGTTATCTGTTTAGTTGAGCCCTCGTCTCATAGTGTGATGAACGTTTTTCTTTTTCTAGACGTGTGCAGCCGACACATAGCCTATTCTAGTCCCTGAATGAGGGAGGTGAGTCACAGCTCACGATAAATATGGCTTTTTATCTCTCAGGCAGGAAATCTTCTAACTGAACTTTTTAACTGCGTGTGTTTGGTTTCAGGACACTTAGCTGCCTGTCTGGAACCGAATCACATTACTCGTATAGTATTATCGATATCTGATATATTTTTTTAATGCTAGGACTTTATCAAACAGACTTTTTCACTGGGTTATTAATAACTTTAGCAAACACAGAATGTTTGACCGTCACATTATAACGCTCCCACGGTTGAAAGGGCGAGAATGTTTGGTGTGACAGAGATTCGAACCCGCGCCCCCTCAGATTACGAGTCGAGTGTCTTAACCACCTGGCCATGCGGGGCCCGTTTATTAGGAACTTGCTTAATAATTAAGCATTATGTAAATTCATAACATTTTAGAAAACCTCTTATAATTTTCATAACAATTTCACATCTTGTTTATGATATTATGATAGTTATTCTACAAAACATTCATTTAAATCAAACATGCACTTTTTGAGGTATTTGAAAAAAACAAAACTTGCTAAAAGGAGGAGAATTCGAACCCATAATCCTGAAATTACTAATCGAACTTCTTAACTATGTAGTCACGTCTCACGCAGCTATCTGTGACAAATCATTCTTAATTTTAAATAGCGTCTACCGCCAAATCTTCAACTACTTTTGTGTAACTGAAGAGAAGAATTTAACGATCACTCGTTTAAATCAAGTATACACACAATCCTAAAGTGTGGATCAAACAATAATAATTAAATTTAAGAATGTGTATATTTGTTTGTTTTGTAATTATTATGCACATAGCTACACAAAAGACTATCTGTGCTCTGCCCACTACAGATATCGAAACCCGGTTCTAACAGTATAAGTCCGCAGACATACCACTGAGCCACAGGAAAGCAAAAGTTTGAGTTAAGATAGTCATAAGATTTTAGGTATGTTTCCAGAAAGCGCATTGAAAATGTAACTGTATGTATTTTAGTTTAAATGTTTTGCTTGTTTTTCACATGTTAAAACTGTGGTCTAAAAGATGAATTGCTTTATTAACAGAACAAGATTAAAACGATTTCTAGTGTATGTAAATTCAGTCGTTATGTTGTATGTTATAAAACATATCAAACAAATTAATGCACATCAGTTCAAATCAGTCTAATATCTATATGTATCCCAAAGTAGTTACACAACAGACTATCAATGATCTGCTTACCACGGGTATCAAAATCTGATTTTAGCAACATAAACTCTCAGATTTACCGCTGAGCCATCACAACGCGTTTCGCAATCTATCTGAAATATGTGATGTAAGTCTCCACAGAATTTTTCAAATATTATTTTATCCATAAACATTAGTGAAATTACAGAAGTTACAGGCTTTCATTTTTGCTATGATTGGATCCCGCAATAGAGGATCAGTTTTTCTGCATCCCTGCATACAATCCATATCCAGTTAACACATAACACAACATTGAAGACTATTAAGAGTGTAAACATATATTTTATCCATTTAAAGAAGGCTATCAAGAGATGCAACAGAAACATTGTGTGAGGATTTTGAAAAGTTTAGCTATTATCTGTCCAGAATTTTTCTCCCAAGTTTCTCGACCAGATGCTACAAATTTTTTATTTTTCAAGGATTCCAGTTTGCATATTGACTTTTACATTCAGAATCATCCAACCTGTTTTTTGTGTAATTAAACTTTCCAATGCATCGAGTACGCTGCACGATGGAATAATGTTGTCATCACATTTTGAATGGCTTCCACTCCAACTTTAGTGGAGTTTTTTTGTTTGTTTGCAAGGTATTTCACACAAATAACGCATAATCCGCGTGTACGTTCTTACAAAAATAAACATTACACTAAAAAAAATTTCTGTTGCTTTTATCGACTTATTTAGGTCTAAAATAGATGAGCAAAGTTGTTCAAAATCACGTGTTTATTACTTTGTGAATACGCATTCATGCGTTTCTACACATTCAACCAAGTTTCCCTTCATTATAACTTTGTATGTACAATTGAATAACCAAAATATCACAAATAACTACACTGATACCATAGAATTCCACTATAATTTATTATTAAGGTTAGTAACAAGCATGTATTTAGATTTTTAAAAAATATGAAACTTTGAGCAGACTAGCGACACAACCTACTTCCTTCATAGATTAAAATCGCTGAGAAAACCACTTTTGAGACACTCGAAGTTGCTAATTGGTTACTAAGATGTCATATATTGAAGTGAATTTATATAAGGGACCGTTTTCATAAATGAAAAGGATTGTTTGATTCAGTACATAAGCCATATCTCACAAAAAATGAAGTTTTTTTTTATATTTTAACTTAATAATATTAGTAATTTGAGTTCCTAATTTAGAGGAAACTATAGAATTAGTATTTTGAGATCAAAAACATCTAATTTTAAACAATGTGGCTCACAAAAATCTGTATTTAGATGTGTTCTATTAATACTTACTTTTAAATTACCAACTTAATTCATTATAATAAAGTTTGAATTATAATCTACAATTTGATTCCAAACATACTTATATAACATAGTAGTTCAACAAAATTCTGAGTGCACATTAACAAACGCGACGACATGGCCTTTGACTCGTGATCCGTCGTGAAGGGTTTAAGAGGTACTTCGTCGATTCCGATGCTAAGCGAACAAAAGCTGACAAAGGAAAAGTACGGGTGATTTCAAGACGTTAACTTTCCAGGATCAAACGAGCAACTATAAATAAGCCTCTTTCATCGAGCAGAGAGATATTCCAGGAGACTAGGACTCCAGACGCTCTAAAATCTAGAGACTTGCATGAGCTCGCCAGTATCTAAAAAATATTCAAGAAGTTTTGTCTACAGATGAGTATTATGAAAGTATTGACGGAAAAAATGGGTGGCCCAGAGGATGGCTTGCAAAAGGTACTTCAGCTCCATCTGGAATGAGACGTCAGCATTGAGAAGGAGGAATAATGTTTGAGACTGGTATCATTGGTAATGAGCTTGTGGGTCCATTTAGAGTACCTGTTGTCATAAAAGTGACTTCTGAATCCTATATTACGTTTCTTAAAGACAACTTAGAGCCTTAATGCAAGAGTCATTCTTTACGATTTCAAAGAAAGGTCATTTTTATGTAAGATGGTGGACCATCTCATGGTGCTTGTGGTACACTGTCTTACATTTTACCTCCTCTTTAAATTTAAAACTCATAAAGAATGTTTGGAGCATCATGAAATGTACGATTTATGCTTGTGGAAGACAATTTACATTAAAACATGTTTTACATCTCTACAAGAGATGTTAAAACAGAAAACATAAAAAATTACCAACTCTGTCGATGACAGGCTCATTAAAGTCATGTCAAAAAGAATGGTTACATCAATCAATAAATAATTATCATTTTCTGATTCTTATATATGAAGCACTTTCTGATTTTCTTTTGGTAAATGCAGAGGACTGACCAACTCTGTCGACGATAATTTTATCAAAGTCTGTTTGTTTGAAGTTAAACACAAAGTTACACAATGCGATATCTGTACTCTGCCCACCACGAGTATCGAAACCTGGTTGTAAGTCCAGAGACATATCACAGTGCCACTGGGGGAGGGTCTTCTTTAAAGTCATTTCAAAAAATGGTGGTTGTATCAATAAATTAATTAATTAATATCTTCTGATTATTACTCATGAAGAAGTTTCTGCGTTTCTTTTGGTTGTTAAAGATTAATTGTATTAGTTTTATTTATTATTATTTCCGATGGCTGCTATTTTTATGTTGTATACTCATTTATCATGAACTTGCTTAATAATTTTACACTGTGTAATTCATAATATTTTAGCAAACATCTTATAATTTTTTATTTGTTAGTGGATTTTCATGGCAATTTCACATCTTATGTATGATATTATGATAGTCAAGCGACGTAAATTTCATTTAAATCAAACGTACACTTTTTGAGGTATTAGAAAAACAAAACTTCTGTAATAATTTTGACACAACATATATAAATAAACAAGTTTTAACTAAAAATAATAGCGTACACAAAAACAGCCTATTAAAACTCCAAAAAAAGGGAGTACAACTATGAAAAATAAAATGACTTTTAGTGAAATGAAATAATGTTTTTTATCTTCTTGGCTGCAAGGAGATTTTTGTTTGTTTGTTTTGAATTTCGCGCAAAGGTACATAAGAGCTGTCTGCGTTAGTCTTCCATAATTTAGCAGCATAAGACTGGAGGTAAGGCAGCTAGTTGTCACCACCCACCGCCAACTCTATGAGTACTCTTTTCCTGGCGAATAGTAAGAATGACCGTGACATTATAACGCCCCCACGGCTGAAAGGGCGAACATGTTTTGTGGGACAGGGATTCGAACCCGCGATCCTCGGGGTATGAGTCGAGTGCCCTACCTTAAGAAATTATGAATTTGGTTATAGGTTTGTTAATAAAAATTATAAAACAGTTTCATTATACTGGAAAGTACACCGCTCATTCCATTAAGAGTAATTGTTTAATGTCAGTATTCTGAATGAATAATGCTTGTTTTCTTTCCATCACTTTTGTAACAGCAGAGTAGTTGTCTATTCAAAAGCGGGTCTTCAAAATGTACAATGCACTAAAATACAACAGAAAGTTTATTTTCTTAGCCTTAAAAACGTTTACGATTCACTGTAAAAACTTTTAAAGATATGTAAATGATGAAAGAAAAAACACGTTTGTTGTTCAGCTTTAGCTTCACTTTACGAGCCAGGTAGTTATTTTATATTGGATAAATTAAAACTTGGTTTATCAGACACACATTGGGAATAAAATAAATATAAAATAACATTTATACAAATATCTAACTAAGTTTGTATATAACTATAAAGCAAGGTTACATATATAATAAACAATTGTAGCTAGGCTTAATTAAAATGTTATAATATGCGTGAAAATCCATAGAAAAACAAAAATCGAATTATAGCTTTGATAAAATTCCTTTGACAAGTGTCGATTTTTTCTTTTTTTTATTCAGACTGTGATCTTCAAAAATATAAGTGGATTTATTTTTAGGAATGTGGTCACCAGTCAAAATATGATATCTTAAATTGTGATAAACGTAGCTAAGAAAATATTTTTAATCGACAATAGTTTAGGATAAAAAAAAAAGAGCCGAAACTATTTATATCCTGTTTTTTCTTTCCTGATGCAGTCGTAGTTGCCCCCCAGTGGCTCAGCGGTATGTCTGCGGACTTATACGCTAAAATCCGGGTTTCGATACCCGTGGTGGGCAGAGCACAGATAGCCCATTGTGTAGCTTTGTGCTTAATTCAAAACAACAACATCTACAGTCGTAGTATCCCAGTGAAACAGTGTTAAGTTTACGAACCTACAACACTGAAATCAAGTGTTCGATTTACCGTGATGAACTTAGCAAGTTATCCAATGAGAATTTGCCTTAAAATACTGACATCAACAGGTTAAAGTTGTGGCGGGGTAAATACACAAAATTAAAACTTAGTCTAAACTTAGAATAACAGTACTTTTATTAAGACAACGTATATTGCTAGTTTATTTAAATGTGTACATTTATTTCTTTTTCAAAATATTCGTGAAACAATAATCGTGAACAAAAAAAGGCATATATGGAACTGAAAATGAAATAGAAAATATCTTCCAGACATATTAACTTTATTAAATAACAATATTTTACCTAATGACATTTCGACCAAAACTGTTTAGATTGTTTAAAAATCGAGTTTTCCTCCTAAGTTTTAAAACTGAGATAATTGAGTGGAATGAAGGCTTTATGACTCGTCAATATCACTTTTGTACAATAAAATAACAAATAAAAACATCAAACTATCAACACTTTACTGCATTCATACACTTATAAAACAAAAAAATTAACAAATACGACTATCAATATATATATATACACAATAAACAAATATAGATACTTTTATATGCAAAAATGGCTCGTTTGGGTTGAGAAAATATTTTATATAGAAGAGCGAGCAACGTTTCGACCTTCGGTCATCGTCAGGTTCACAAAGAAAGAGGTAACTGACCGGAAGTTGACCACATGTTTGGAAGGGGTTGTGTAACTGAGTGTCGCAATGTAGAGGACGGGGTTAGATGTTTGAATATATAATTTTATCTATAATATTAATATAGCTATAATGGCGGTCCTTTATATTGGTTTATTTTGGGTTTAAGTTTTTGTATAAGTAAGGCTTCTTTAATTTTGCGTTTGTTTATGTTTGTTTCTTTGTTTAGTATTCAAGTGTTTTTCTATGGTTATGTTGTGTTTATTTGACTTGCAGTGTTCGAAAACGTGTGAAGGTGACTTTTATGCTCTTTGAATTTGGTTTCTATTTTTCTACCTGTTTCTCCAATATAGAAGTCGTGGCAGTTATCACATTGTATTTTATAATTAATGCTGGTGTGGTGTTTGTCAGTGAAGTTCTTACATAGTATAGACCTCAGTTTTGTGCCTGGTTTTTGAATAAATTTAGTATTAACTGGGATGTCATATTTTGCCAAATGTTGGTTATTTGTATGCTGATGTCAGGAATATTCGGTATACAGCAGTATATGGTTTCGTGATATTTTTGATTCGTGAGATATGTTTACTTTTGTTGGTTGATTTTGCTTTCTGATTAGGTGTGTGCGGAAAATGTTTTCTACGGTTGATGAAGTATTGTTTTATTTTGTCTAATTCGTCGTTAATTTTATCTGGTGAGCATAGTTTTATGGCTGTGTTTATCTGGTTTCTTAGTATGTTGAGTTTTTGTTTTGTTTCATGTACTGAGTCCCAAGGAATGTATAGTCCAGTATGGGTGATTTTTCGGTGGATTTCTGTTTTGAATTGTGTGTCGATTCTTGTAATTTGAGGTTAAGAAATGATATTTTATTGCTTTCTTCTTGTTCACATGTGAAGTTAATGTTGGGATTTATAGAGTTAATGTGATTGAATAAATTAAGTATGTGCTCTGTAGATTTGAATCCCGCAACCGTGTCATCTACATATATGTACCGGTATAGTGGTGGATGTAATGTTGTGTTAATTGCTTTTGTTTCAAGTTGTGTCATGAAAATATTGGCTAGAACTGGTGATACTGGGTTGCCCATGCTTAGGCCATTTGTATATTTGTATACGCTCACGTGTATTTTCATTGTGTATACACACACATGACCTTTTCATCCCACCTTCCTTCAGCTAGTTCAGCAGTAAAGAACTTAAACTCAAAAAGCAGTTTCAGTAGCCGTGGTGTGTTTGGTTTCAACTTGTGTCATAAAAATATTGGCTAGAATTGGTGATACTGGGTTTCCCATGCTTAGGCCATTAGTTTGTATATAGTTTTGGTTGTTGAACATGAAGTATGTCTTTATTGTGGTGAATTCTATGAGGGTTGCTAACTGGTTACTGGGAATGTCTGTAGTTGGATTAGGGTCTCGGATATAGTTTTAAGGCTATCTTGCAGGCTTCAGTAGTTGGACCTTCTGTAAAGAGGGATATAACATCGAAACTGTCCATTAAGACCTTATGATTAAGTTGATTTAGATTAGACTTGAGATTAAAAGTCTTTGTTGAATGAGCTGGCTGATGTTACATATTTGGAGAATGCCCATGCTATGTCTTTACCAAGATTGTAATTAAACGATTCATATGTTGAATTAACACCTAGACAGAAAGCAAAATCAACTAACAAAAGTAAATATATCTCACGAATAAAAAATCACGAAACCATATACTGCTGTATACCATATATTCCTGATATCAGCAAACAAATAACCAACATTTGGCAAAATCTAGTAACAAAATATGACATCCCAGTTAATACTAAATTTATTCAAAAACCAGGCACAAAACTGAGGTCTGTACTATGTAAGAACTTCACTGACAAACATCACACCAACATTATTTATAAAATACAATGTGATAACTGCCACGACTTCTATATTGGAGAAACAAGTAGAAAAATAGAAACCAGATTCAAAGAACATAAAAAGTCACCTTCATACGTTTTCGAACATTGCAAGTCAAATAAACACAACATAATCATAGAAAACACTCAAATACTAAATAAAGAAACAAACATAAACAAACGCAAAATTAAAGAAGCCTTACTTATACAAAAACTTAAACCCAAAATAAACCAATATAAAGGAACGTCATTATAGCTATATTAATATTATAGAACCTGACGATGACCGAAGAAGGTCGAAACGTTGTTTGCTCTTCTATGTAAAATATTTTCTCAACCCAAACGAGCTGTTTTTGCATATAAAATTCTCAACAAGTGGGTTTTTCGACATCACTGATTGAAATATAGATACTATTTCACTTATTGCAGTTATATGAGAAAAATAACTATGTCTAAAATAAGCATCGGTGTATGTTTTTCAAGCTTATACAAAACATCTCTCACAATCAACTCGTCAGTATTGACATTAGTGAAGTTGCTCTGATTCTAATGGGTATTATGATTAATTTCATTTAAATATTTATCAACAGTTGTAGAAAAACACACAAAAAACTATTGAGTGATGAAATTTTATATTCTGTAAAGTTTATAATTTGGAAAAGTAAAATAGATGTCTTATTCAGTATATTTTTATGAACTGTAAGAATAATAATTATTATTATCATTGTTTGTTCTTGATAAGTTTCAAGCATTCGCTGTCTTTACATTAAAAGCCAAATATTTAAAACGAATTTTATTTAGCCATCTATAAAAAAGAAATAGAATTTTAATCCTCTACATCGCATGCGCAAATATTTCATCGCAGTAGTAATGCTACATGTATCCAGCTGACTCCTTACTCTGTGGTAGGGTTAGCATTGATTAGTAATTTTATCTTTATTTTAATTTATATATGTGAGAGCAAAAAAAATCTAATTGATAACAAGGCATGGATATGAAGTAGGTCTTTCAGTTGAATTTTACGTCCTATGCAAAACCTAGCCAGTAACTTAAATTATTTAACTGAAGGTTTTAAAACTGGAATATCTTCCCTGATGAATTTAGCTGGAGAAGGAGGAGACCCCAACAGTGGAGTTTTTTTTGTTAACTTCAATCAAGACTGCACGTAAGTTTCTCTAGCTAACCAACACCTAGTACTTAAGTTTAAAAGCATATTTGGTTGAGGATCAAACATGTTGATTTAACTGACTTTGTTTTTTCTTCAGTAAACTGAAATGAAAGTTATAGTTGAACTCAATCATGAGGTTTAATTTATGATTTACAGTAATAACTTCTAGTATCACTAATCATAGTAATATTACTCTTTGTACCAAATTTTAAGTCCTACTTTCAACAAGTAAAATATAGTTAAAAGAAATATAAATGCCTTACTATGTTTCCCTGTGTTGCAGTTTTCTTATCTTAATATTATATTTGCTAACTTAATTTTGAGTGTTACTGTTAGTGGCATTATTATTAATACTAGGGTTTTATAGTCTACTCTGAAATTATGCTTGTGTGACTACAGTGGTTATGATATTGTGTAACAATGTGAAATGCTTAGTTTACCATTTAGTCAAATTCATGCCTAACCCTCCAAGTTTAATGAAATCAGTAGATTGTGTATGATAATTACATATGAAATGAATGAGTATAAAATCTATTATGCTAATAAATTGATACTAATTGTGTCAAAAGGAATAAATTGCCCTTAAACAGAGATGTATGACCAACTATTAAAAGTATGATTTCAAAGTAACTGTTTACATTGAGTACACTACTGACTAGAACCTACCTTACAACCCAAGGAATTGTAAATTTTCCAGCTCAACAATTTTACTAACATTGTGAAATAACATATAAGTCCTAGTACAGAGCAATGGAGAATGTCCTAAGAATTCACTATTTTACTACCTATTTATGGAAATATATGGTTTGTACTTTTAAAGTGTTTGAAAATTGCATGTGCTATGATACAAAAAATATTATTGTAACAATTATGTTTTATTAAAAACATTTTTTAAGTTTCCTTCCTTCATATACCACATTATGTACAAAGTTACTTTCTGTGTTAAATTTACTATACTACACTTAAACATGTTTCATAATGATACTTCCAGGTAATTTACAATTTTTGCTTTTTATTTGAGAGTATAAAACATTAGTTGTTGGGTAGAAAGGCTTGAAGTTTGTATAAACTTTCAAAAAAATGTTTAGAGGATATTATTTGCTATGAATAAATAACTTGCAGAAGAATTGACAAGTAACATTTTTGGCAACTGGTTGATTTTTGATAAAACTAGACCTGGCATAGCCAGATGGGTTAAGGCATTCAACTCATAATCTGAGGGTCGTAGGTTTGAATTCCAACCCCATCAAACATGCTTGCCCTTTCAGCCATAGGGCCATTATAATGTTATGATCAACCCCACTATTTGTTGGTTAAAGAGTAGCCCAAGAGTTGGTGATAGGTGGTGGTGACTAGTGGAATGTGTTAATTGTTGGACTTCTTGGTTATTCTCGTATGAGATATTTTTTGTCTTGTTTCTTACCTTTCAAGACATTATTTTATGACCTTTCATTTAATCCCATAGACTTCCACATTTAAAATTTATTTTCATTTGACATTTCAGAAGCTTAACTGCAGAGACTGTGGAGTGTATAATACAGTAATTTTTTCGTTCAGGTAACTCATTGTAATCAAATGCTTCAGTCTATCTGTTGTGGTTGTTTCAGTAGATTAAACAATTGAACATTTTGAACCAACTTGCAACCAGGATCACATCAGTTAAAATGAATTTAATTATTTATCACTAGTAAAAGGGAACACTAACTAAACAACACATTCCATGTTACTTAGTTATAGTAGCATCAGATTATTGTGTGAACTAGTCATTCTTTTGTTCCCAGCAATATTCTAGTGTGAAGTGAACCAAACATTTTATATTAAATCCAGAAAATGTTGATTCAACATTTATTTTTATTCGATACAAATAATGGCAATAGTTTGATTGTGATTGCTTGTACAATTTAAGTCATTGAAATTAAACAGTAAGTTCAATTAATTATTTTCCTGACAGTAATTGATTTAATGGCAATTTTGGTTAATTGATAATTTTAATCACTAATCAATACTCATAGGTAATTAATTAGTATAATTAATCCTATGTTTTTAATCAAATTTGATCAACATCATAAATCAACAATAAAATACAAGACCAAGATTACAGAAGAACATGCAATACATCATAGTTATCCATTCCCTCACAGAAACAACCAAAGTATCAAAGGTAAACTAAAAATAAACTTGTGTTTATAAACCTAATCAAAAACTATTTAAGGGATCATAAACTAAAACTAACAACATACACTACATCATTAAACAAACCATTTCACAAGGTTTATTTAACAGTTTCATGAATTAAAACTTTTGTTGGTTTGGGAGTTTTTTTTAATATCTTAATAGCTAAAATGGCCTTATGTATTATTGTACTTCATAAATAATAAATTGGGGGGTTGAAAATATGGATTGTTGTCATTTCTGTAATTTCTATAAGAAGTGGGCCTGGCATGGCCTAGCGAGATAAGGCGTGTGCTTCATAATCTGAGGGTTGCGAGTTTGCGCCCGAGTCACACCAAACATGCTCGCCCTCCCAGCCATGGGGCATTATAATGTGACAGTCAATCCCACTTTTTGTTGGTAAAAGAGTAGCCCAAGAGCTGGTGGTGGGTGGTGATGACTAGCTGCCTTCCCTTTAGTCTTACAGTGCTAAATTAGGGACGGCTAGCACAGATAGCCCTCGAGTAGCTTTGTGCAAAATTCCAAAACAAACTATAAGAAGTATCTAAAAGTAAATAAATGCTGCAACAAAAAGTATACAAGCAAGTGAAGTAATAGCACTTGGATATATTTTAAAATAGTTTACAATCCTCTGACTGGCAAATTTAGACTTCTTAATTTAGTTGTATGAATTATAATTCCAACCAAACTATTATCAATTCTATTTTGTACTTTTTTTTGCAGTACTTGTTTTGGATACTTCTTATAGCAATTCTACAAATAACCAACAATTTCCAATTTCTTTTAAAATTTTATTTCTTCCCATTTATATATGCAAAAATGGCTCATTTGGGTTGAGAAAATATTTTATGTAGAACCTGACGATGACTGAAGAAGGTCAAAATGTTGTTCGCTCTTCTACATAAATATTTTCTCAATTTAAATGAGCCGTTTTTTCATATATATTTCTCTACAAGTGGGTTTTTTCGACATAATTGATTATTTTTCCCATTTAATCCCCCTTGGTGTGGATTTCTCTATGTGGTGATGGGACCTCCTAGGAAAGTTCTGTTCTTTCAATTTACCTTCTCTGGGATTTAAACATCCACCCATGTGTTTCCAGTGCATGGTGATCTGTAAAGGGGAAGAGAGGATCCTGGTGGTTGAGGGGTTCAACCCTAACACACCACTTTGGCCTTAAATTCTTGTAGATGGGCAGCTGGCCCCCCTTTGGCCATTCGGCTGGTCCACTTATGGTAGGGTCAACCAAGTATCAGTGTTGGATGCCCTCAACAGGTTTTGTAGACTTTGTATTTGATGCTGGTATTTGAGTATAGTGCTCATGAAAACCTGGCATATATCCTCGTAGGGCTTCATGGTGGAGGTGGGTACCGAAATATTCCTTTTTTATTATGGATCCTCCAAATAAACATTTAAAACACTACAAACTGTTCATAGGCAAATGACTGCATCTTGATTCTGAGTAGCAATCTTCAACATCTGTATCACCTGTTGTATGTCATCTTAATACTACATTCTTTTTCAGACAAATCTTCAGGGCAAATATCTCCCTTTTTATTCAGAAAGGACTAGAGGGACTTGCTGACTCTCCAAACTAAATAAAGAAGCTTAGCTCTTGTGATATTGGTTCAAACATCCATATCTCAACAATGAACTTCTTTTGCATTCAAAGGCAATTGGGCATATACCTATTGAGGTTACACCTCATGCTGCTTTGGATTCATCATGAGGAATTTATTGTTGAAAGGGATTTGAAGAACATCCCTAAGTCAGAGATTCTTGCTGGTTTCTTCACTCAAGAAGTTTGTGCAGTAAGGCATATCCCTACTTATAAAGATGGAATTATGATGCCAACCAGTTTCCTCATTCTGACATTTATGTCACTGGATCCACCTGCCATCATTAAAGCAGGTTATCTTAATTGCAGAGTAAGGCCATACATTCCAAACCCTCTTCGATGTTTCCAGTGTCAGCAGTCATGTCATGTTGTGGTTATTTGATGTGTGCTAGTTGCAGTGGCAATAACCATGATGCCTTTGAATGTGAAATGGACCCTTATTGTGTCAGTTGCAATGGATCTCACCCATCCTACTCTCCTTCTTGCTCTAACTGGTGGAAGAAAGAGGTGAAGCATTTGGAAATGATTCATAACATTACTTATCTGGGGGCTTGAAAATTACTGTCCAACACTTAATCTCGGACACATTCTGCTGCACTTCATTCCACTACTACAGTGGGAGTGCAGTTGGATCTTTTTGTGCCTTCAAAAGAATTGTTCTCAAAACAAATGAAAAGTCTTTTGCACTTTGTGGTTAAAAAGTTGATGATTCAACTTCAACACTCATCTCTGACCCTTACATACATTCCAACAAATCCCAAGATCCACTTCCTTTGGTTCCAGGTATAGGCATTTTTTCAGATCCATCTTCTTCTCCCACCCCAAGATGCAAAGCAATAATTTGTTAATGTCCTCATTCACTGGAATCCTGTGCAATCAACCCAGGACAGGATCCTTGGAGGTTGATAGACCACCCTTGAATAAAGACAGTAAAGTAAAAAAGACATAATTGTAAACAGGAGGGTTCTCCACCCAATTTGCCTACACAAATAAAAATGACCACCTCGATACAATGGAACTGTTGAGGTTTACATTCTAATTTGGATAACATCAAAACACTGATTGCTTCCTGCCATCCTGTATGTCTTTCCTTACAGGAAACATTTCTGAAGCCTCCTGATACAGTCACCTTTTGGCAATTTTCTTTCTACAGAAATGACAGGCTGTGTGATAGAAGAGTGAATGGAGGGATGGCACTGTTGGTTGATCAGCTTGTGTTCACCCTATATTTGCCACTTGATACACCTTTGGAAGCTGTAGCCATCCATGTTTCCTTAAGACATTACCATCACTGTTTGTTCTTTCTAGCTGTTGCCTGGAGAGGCCTGTGATTAATCAGACTTTGATGCTTTCATTCAACAGTTGCAGTTTCCGCTATTAATCCTGGAGGACTTTAATGGACATCATCCCCTTTGGGTAAGTGGTGTTATTGAAAGAGGGATTGCCCTGTAGAGCATATGCTCTCTGATCACAACGTTTTTCTTTTCAGTTCTGGTTCTTCCACTTATTTTCATGCACCTAGTTAATCCTTTACTGCTATTAATATCTCAATTTGCTTCCATTCCCTATTCTAGCATTTTTCATGGAGGGTTGACAATAATTCTAGAGAGCAGTGATCATTTTCCTATAATTTTGAGAGACACTGGCCGTGTTCAATGCCACCCAACCTCTGTGTCTTGATGAAAACTGGATCATGCAAAGTGGCCTTCTTTCACAGCTTATGCAGAACTTGATTTTGCCATAGTCAGTAAGCTATCAACAGATGACTGTGTGGCAGCAGTAACTGATGTATTATACAAGTAGCTGCTCAATGTAATCCTAAAACCTCAATGTATTTTCTGTGATATCCTCCTCTGTGGTGGAATCCTGCCAGCCACATGGCACAAAAGGCTCAAAAATGGGCCTAGGATACTGTCTGTAGACATCTCGTACTTTTGAATCACATCACTTTCCAGCAGACCCATGCACATGTTTGGTGGGTACAATATCAAAGCTAGAAGGATTAAGTTCCCAACCAGCATATCTTCTATCATATGGGACAAGATTAGAAAGTTCAGTGGGCAATATAATTCTGTTCTGCTCTCAATCTTGCTCTCTGATGGCCAGAAAGAAGCTGATACCCAGATCATTGCTGATACTCTAGCTTTTGCTGGGTATCTAGCACTTCTTCTGCTTCCATCTTTTTAGCCATCAAGACTCATGCAGTGCAATCACCTCTTTCCTTTCAGGCTGATTGTCTTCATGAGTATAAACGTCCCTTTACACTGGTGGAACTCAAACTGACCCTTTATTGGTATGGCAGTATATCAGTTGGATCTCATGTTGTACACTATGAAATGCTGTGCCATCTGTCTCCTGCTTCTCTTGCTATTCTTCTGATTGTTTTTAACCAGATCTGGCAGGAGAATGTCTCCTGATGCCTGGTGCCAGGCTACCTTTCTCTAAGCCTGGGAAGGATCTCAAGAATCCTTCAAACTACTGTCCAGTTGCTTTGACTAGCTGTCTCTGTAAGACCTTAAAGAGGATGGTTCATGTTCATCTTGTTTGGTTTCTCAAATGAAACAACCTCCTCTCACCTACCAAGTGTGGGTCCCAATGACAGCACTGCACCATGAACTACCTGATTCAACTTGAAATGTCAATCAGGGAAGTCTTTCTCAAATGGCAACATCTCATATCAGTATTTTTTGACATTGAGAAAGCTTATAATACAACATAGAGGCATGGCATTTTGTAAGACCACCGTATGTATGGGTTACATGGCCATTTGCCCATTTTTATAAATTTTTAATGGCAGAAGATTCCAAGTTTGTGTGGGTTCAACACTGCTGTTCTTTCTACAGCAACTTTGAGTCCCTTAGGGCTGTGTTTTGAGTGTCACACTTTTCAGTATAAAGATTAATGTTGGCACTGAAAACCCTCACTAACTTTTGCAAAAAGGCTCTCTATTGATGACTTTCACATCTAATGTCAGTTGTCGAACATGAGATATATTGAGCAGCAATCATAGATTGCCATCAATTGTTTACTGAAGTGGACCACAGCAAATGGCTTTAACTTCTCTCCCTCTGAAATCATTTGCATGCACTTTTACTGCCAACATGGTATTCATTTTGGTCCTGAACTCCATATCAGTGAAGTTGTGCTACATCTGGTCCCTGAGACAAAGTTCTTGGGGCTTATCTTTGACTGTAAGCTGACTTTTATACCACACATGAAGCAGCTGTGGGTCAAATGTTCAAGAGCATTGAACATCCTGTGTCCTCTCCTTCACCACTGGGGTGGGGGAACAGATCAGTGTTCTATGCTAAAGATATATTGTGCTCTTATTTGATCAAAATTTGACACAATAATTAGTCTGTGGCTCTGCCAGAACCTCTTTTAAAGATTCTGGACCCCATTCATCATCAAGGACTTCTGCTCTGCACTTGGGCTTTCCACACTTACCGAGTTCAGAGCTCATACATAAGGTCTCGTGAACCTTCTTTGCATCTCTGCCATTTGCTACTGTCTTTACTATATGCTTCGAAACTTAGTTCCTTACCAAAGTATCTCACCTGGGGTTGTGTTTTCTTTCCTCAGTAAGCCATACTTTTTCAAAACAGATGATCTGCCATTGATTCTTTTGGCTTTCATATCCAGTCGCAGTTGGATGAATTGGATTTGTCTTTGTATAACATTGCTGTATCCACTAGTTAGCCCATCCCACCATGGCTTATTAGTCCCCAAATGTGAGCCATCTTTAAGTTATTTGAGAAAAGCAGACACTTCTGATTGCAAATACTGTCTGTTATTTGCTGAACATCTTTCAAACCATCCTTCCATTCCTATTTATACAGATAGTTTAAAATCAGATGACTGTGTGGACTCAGCTGTGGTTTGTTGTGGTTCGGTGGTTGCACGCAGAATCCCCTGTACAGCTTCTGTGTTCACTGCTGAACTGTATGCCATTTCTCTTGCCCTGGATCACATAGAAGCTAAGCAGTACTTAAACTGCAATATTTATACTGACCTGCTTAGTTCTCTACTGGCCCTGGAATTGCTTCATGTTAGTTCACACGTTGTTCTTGCTGATATTCAAAACTGACTGGCCCATTTCTCTTTAACATTTAGTTCTATCCAGTTTTTCTGGATACCAAGCCACGTTGGTATTTATGGTAATGAGCTCGCCAACATTGAAGCTAAATCTATCTGCTTTGGCACCGTCACTGCTCTGCCTGTTCCATACATAGTCTATGGTCCTGTATTCAAGGCTCAGCTTCGTGCCAGCAGGCAGTCAACTTGGAGTGAGAAACATAAAACCAAGTTTTTCCAAATAAAACCCTTTATTGGATTTTGGCCGTCTTGCTTTTGTAAGGATCCAAAAGTGGAAGTTCTCACTAGACTAAGCATTGGTCACAGTTTTTTAACTCATTGTTTTCTTTTATCTTGGACTGATGTACTAATGTGTAGTCTGTGTAACATTCAGGTCACAATAAATAACATTTTGCTTTCTTGTTGTCATTACAACTCTCAATGATGGCACCATTTTAAACATGTTCTATCCCAAGGTTTGTCCACAATATTACAGTGTTATTGGTGATGGCGAGACTGTTCACCTTGGAAAGATTTTTATTTTTTTAAAGGCTATTAATCTTACTAATGCCATTTAAGTTTTTAATTTATACATTAGACCTTTTTTGATGTGATTTCCTTTTAAGAATTAGCCCATCTGGTTCGATTTGAAATTAGTAGATGTCGGTAACATCAAAATACTCAAAACCAGGCCTGAAAGACCAAGTTCAGGTCACTAACACTGCTTTTTGAACTACCTATTATTTATCCTGGTGAGTTATAATTAAAATTTTGCTACAAATCACTTTTATTACTTTATTTTCTGAAAATGGCCATATCAAATAACTTAGAAGCAGGACTGGAAAGGCCAACTTTTCAGGTGACTGATGGTTTTTGTACTTACCTGTCAGTCTTCCTAGCAAGTTATGATAATTACAATTATGCTACAAAAAGTCCTTCACAACTTGCATTACTATAGTTTTTCTCTTAATATTGTAGACATTGGTTTTATGTTTTTTAAACTTTGTTTTCTTTTACTTTAATTTCTTTATATGAATTTTACTAAATATTCTTTAATTTAACAGATGTTTGGCTCAGATAGTCTAGCTGCTTTATGCCTTAAAACACCAAATCAACCAACCATACAACTAACCAATCCAATTTATTTTGTCAGCTTTTAAATATACACGGAATGGACACAATGTGTATGAGTTTTAAGTATAACCATATGTGATCTCTACTATAAATGGTCTTTAGATTTTTCCAAACTCAACCATTTTATTGACCTTTCTTGTATCACTTTTCAGTGAATCGATTATCTCTAATATTTGATTGAAAGAAGGATGTCTCAGATGCTTACCTTCATATACTTTTTCCCCTATTATCCAGATGTTACCTTCAATTTTTCCACAAATGTTGTTTCTCAATTTCTCACTCTTCTGTTTGCTCTGGCTTATGCACTTTTGCTTTTTTTTTCTGTTGCACTGTGAAGGCCTTTGTTCAAATTTTTCATTCTCATGTCCTGCTGGAGTTTCATCATTATATGGATAATTGGTTGCTTTTAGCTCCATCTCAACAAACATCCCATCCACACAAGTTTCTTCTTTAGTAGGTGACTTGTTTGGGTTTGCTACTTAAGTTTAATTTTTTTCTCATCTTGATCAAATACCTCATCCATTTGGGAGTTTTTTAACTATTATCTCAGTTGGGCCTAGCCTTCTCTTTATTTGAGATTTATAGAGCTATTAGGTCTCAAACCTTTTCTTCTCACTTCATGCAATTTTTTTTTTTTCTTTTGGGGATGTGGACTCCCATTGTAACCCAAATCCCCTTGAGTCATGCATGGGTGTGTGCTTTTATATGATTAATGGAATATTGAATCTTGCTCTGGATCTCTTGGAATTGGTTATCCTATTCTCAGTTGACAAGGGGGCACCAGGCTGGCATGTGGACAACACTATTATCTATCATTATCTTCAATATGTGGCTGTATCATCTTGTTGAGATAGGATGTTCCTCAAGGTCAATAAAGGTTTCATTGCAGTGTTTTGCATCTCAAGTATGTGTTCCAGACTGCATCAACTTATGAACTATCATGAGTAAAGTTGTATCAGGATAGCTGCCCATCCCTATGATCATGGCTGAATAAATTGACTCTGGCCTGCTTTTAAAAACTTTCATGGCCACCCATTGTGCTTTCTCTAGTGTTGCATCCTTCCTTAATTTCCATTGCATTGTTCCCCTCTCTTTTAATGGAATACAGGAGTCCTTGCTGCATATCAGTTCTTAGCTGTTGGGGTGGTAGACCATGGTGGCATCTTCCCGAGTAAGTTGAGAGTAGGAAGATGATGTTCTGTTGGTGTAAAAGGTTTGAACGATAGACTGGAAGATAAATCCTTGACATCATCTGGTTTTGAACTGGAGATGATCCACTAAATACAGCTTACCCCTTCAGTTCTCTTTTTTTTTTTTAAATTTGACTATATATATTTGTGTGTGTCTGTTCTAAGTCCTAAAAAGAAAAATGCTTAAGCCCTAATTTATTTCTTACTCTTACATTAGTCCAATAACTAAGAACAAATTGTCATATTTTGTGTAGGTAAAAGAAATTTGATTTACCAAATGCACGTAATAAATAAAAGCACATCAGTTGTTAAATGACAGTTAAAATCATGTTAGATGGGTTAGCTGAAACAAACTTCCAGTGTGTGTGTGTGTGTGTGTGTGTGTTTTCTTATAACAAAGCCACATGGGGCTATCTGCTGAGTTCACTTAGGGGAATCAAACCCCTGATTTTAGCATTGTAAATTGGAAGACTTACCACTCTTAAGTCTTGATACATAGTTACCTTAAAAAAAAAATGGTTATTTTGTATTGTCAAAATATTGAAAAAATCTTCAGGTTTTTTTACAGATTTTGCATTTGCTTTAAACTTGTTTATGATCTGGGCTAACTTAGAACCTGTTCTCTCTTGTACTACACAATCTAGTACAGGGGTTTCCAACTTAGAGTGCCTGAAGGCCACAACTATATTAATGAGTCTAGTGGCAGGCAGCATTGTATTTTTTGTCAAATTGGGGCTTGTTGGTGTATTATGTAATCTAAAATAAAGAGTAAATAGATTCACGGTAGGGTAATTTGTTCTTTCAACATGGTTAAATGAGTTATGATTGGGGAAGGAGTTAATGTGAATTACTTTGTTACATGATACTTAGACAGGCATATTTATGAAAAAAAGATGTATTTCATTGTGAAAGTAAAATGAAAATGTAATTTAAACATGTTCAATTACATAATAAATTTTAATGAAAAATGCTGCATGTAAAAGAAACTAGAATAGGAAACATATTTATGATATATAACGTTGTAAAGAAGTAAAATTTTCAATGTGAACTCAGGAGGGGATGATGGTATAATACACCGAGGTGTATATGATATAATTTAAAAGCTATTACTATCAAGTTATTGTTCTAAAATTATAGAGGCATAAATAATAAACATGTAGGTGCACACAAAATAAACTTTAAATTTCGTTAGTGAATGTCACTTGGAGCTTTTATATATTTCTACTTCACAAGTCAATTTTTTATTTCTTCACTATACAAAAAAATTATAAAAGTAGGTTATTTTTCAATAGACCTTCATGGACCACACAAAATCACATTTCGGGTCACATGTGACCCTTGTTCTGCCTTTTGGAAATCCTTGAACTAGTATATATATCATCAAAATAAACAAATTCCATTCTCTTTACATAACACGTATGTTATATTTTGACCAAAGAGTAATATGTAGATGATTGTATTAATTTTAGAAG
This sequence comes from Carcinoscorpius rotundicauda, assembly GCA_011833715.1. NCBI lineage: Eukaryota > Metazoa > Arthropoda > Merostomata > Xiphosura > Limulidae > Carcinoscorpius > Carcinoscorpius rotundicauda. The sequence continues at coordinate 45,183,570 of CM022395.1, read as the reverse complement.
TACATGTTTCTTAGGACAAGAAGTGACGAGGAAATAAATCTCACATTGACAGTAGTACACTTATTGCTTTAAGATTCCTTATAAGAGGATAACCAAAAGCTTTAGGAAAGGTCATACAATCAAGTTTTATCACAAAAAGCCCACACATAAAATTAAAGGATTGTATTATAAACTTTTAAACGATAAAATTATAGAAATTTGATATTTTCCCACATTTACACTACTATAGCAGGCAGACTTTCACATTTGTGGTATACAAGTTTTGTAAGTTTCTATTTCTTATCTTAATAATACAGGTCTTTTAGTTTCTTCCTTATCAAGTTAAAAAATTCAAACTTTTCAAACAGGTTTATCAAGTATCTGCAAGTAGTTAGTCCAATTTTCCAGCTTTTCTGAACACCTAAATCATTCATGCGTTAACCATCACCAGTGCAGTAAAGTTATACATCTTTGTTACAAAGAGAGAAATGTGTGAAATGTTAGACTGGATGTTACTTCATATTTCAGGTTCCAACATTGTACAGATAGAAAGTACATCATTCAGTACTTTCCTAATAGTATGTGTGAAAGGTCATTCACAACTATCAAAGGTTATAATAGACTGCTCCATAAATATCATTAATTATTGGCTTACAAGATGATTCTTGGTGCTTCTGTTTCAAAATTGCTGTTTTTTAGAAGCATTCTAATATAAAAATTAATTTTAATTATTGTTCTAAAGAACTGCCTTTCATGCTGTACTGAAATTATTTGTCCATATACTTAATAGTAAATTTGCTAATAAGTTTTCATTATTTGTATATGACCATTGTTCAATACTAAAGAAACATTACATATCAATTATGTTTAAGTTTTGGTAAATTACAATTTGCCTCAAGTCCTTAAAATGAAGATAACAGTTCTATAGCACTGGTCACAGTAATTTTATCACCATGTCGCTGTTCTCAGTTATGCTCTAATTCTTTTTACCTTAAATTACATGTATTCAAGTTGTTTGGATTATAGGAAATGTTTTAATAGGCAAAGTGGAACTGTTCATATTGTATACAGCATGTTAGGAACTCTGTAGTGAAAAATTGTATATTTTGTGAAATTGAGACTTGGTAAATCGGTATTCTACTCTTGAGGATTCAACTGTGGTGTACACATATAATCACTGTATCGATGTTTCAATTATAAATATAAGTATTACATTGTAATCAGGGAAAGAATCATAAAATGTAGATGCACAACATTCAATACATTATTTGTAAATCAGAGATATAATTTCTAAAATCATTCCACTCTTGTAATTTATTGGTATTTTATTTGTCCTACTTGTAATATCTAGATACCCAAGGGTTTTTATTGGGTTTAGAGCACATGTACTATTTTTGACAGTTTTGATTTATGTGCTATAACTTTGTGTATTTGAAAAGTTTTCATGTTGTATCCCTTTACTCCATTACCTGACCAGATAAATGAGTATTTGATTTTTATCACCTGGAACAATTGCATTAAATTTGATGTCAGTATAAGATGGTATGATGTTACCTTTTAGGTGATTTGCCATAGTGACTTAGGAAGAAAATAAATATATGAATTCATGTGTATGAGAATTTATTGATATTTTAAATACTTCTAATGTAAAAATCACCCACTAAAGCTAAGCTTTCTATGTATTTAACGTGCACCTTTAGATACTTAACTCTTTGTATGTGTTAAGTACGATATTGTAATCATGTTTTGAAAGAGTACATGTAGATATCACATGACTGGAAACTAGCTAGTGTAGTTGTTAATTTCAGGAATCCACGTAGATTTTTTTTTATTACTCATACATACATTTGTAAATAAGCTTAACTATTGGCTGCTCAATCAGCTTACACTATGTGTTGAAGAAAGTAGTGGGCTCAACTTTGAATTTAGCTGTTGTTGAAAGCCTGTTTTTTTTATTAAATGATAGGTTTAGAATGAAGTATTCACTCCTGTTAGTTGATATTAAATGTTAGGTTTGTAGTAGCTAAACCTGCTAAACATGTACCAATTAACCTTTTTGTTACTTCTTGGTTCCACATACTCTTGTAGGTGATAGTATAGACCTACTTATCCAGTTTTGCTGCCATTGTAACAATAAAAAAAACTTAGTGAGGTTTTTGGATATTAGCAAGATTTTGTTGTTTCATTTTCTGTATGGTATCTATATTGAGAAAGGGCTCTTTCAACTTCTGAATTTTGTGATCCAAGACATCCATACATTCATCGTTTCAGTAATTATACCAGAAAAGCATTTATTGTTAATAGTCTGGTTTCACAATTGTATGCCAAAATAGTATATTGTTTTGTGTTTTCATTTCTTCTGCTTCCCAATGGCTTGGCAGTAACTCTGAAGGCTTATAGTGATAAAAACCAGAGTTCAGTACCTGTAGTAGGGTACAGCACAAATAGCCCATTGTGTAGCTTTGTTTCATAACAAACAAGCAAACAAAATATTTCTTATGTAAATGCAATGAATATAAATATATATATATATAAATTATCACGCAGTCCAGGTGCTGCAGCAGTTATTACACCACCATATATATATATATATATTTGTTTTAAGTGCTGCCCTTCACTTTGAAATGTGTACCATTGATATCAATGTAGTACAATAAAAGGTTTTCTTCCACATCCATTTTTGGAAGTTTATTTAAATCCAACCCAATTATTGTAAGAAAAATGAGGCATTGAAACACAAACATTGATTGGAGCAATCACAGGAAGGGCAGGACTTAGAAATGGTGTGAAATTTTAAATTATGCTATACCAAGTTCACGTTTATATCATGATAACTTTATTTTTTTAGGTCCCTTGCTGTGGGAACGAAGACTGGGTATAAATTATTTTCTTTGAATTATGTGGATAAATTTGAAAAAATATATGAAAATGGTGAGTTAATTTTGTAATCTAAAAATTTCTTTTTATTGGAAGTTCATTAAGTAAGATTTGAGTAAGCAAATCAGCTTTTATAACTTTATTAATTTTTTGTTTAGAGGCCTAGTGAGTAAGTTAATTATATAAAAATGGTTTAATTCATGTATAAATTAAACTTCAATTTAAATTCCATCCACAGCTAAAAACTTTTATTGGAACATTTTTTAAAATACTTTTTAACAAATTTTGGACCAAGGCTGGTTACACTACATTCATTCTGGGAAAAACTAGATCAGAAAATCTTAAAATATATATGGTCACTTGGTTGAAAACAGTTGTAGACTCAGATGATTATTCATTATTGAAAGTAGTAAACAAGTAAGTATCCTTACATTTGAAGAAGCATTATCAGCTCGCTGTTTTGGAAGTGAATCTTTTGTGCAAGTTTAGTTTTTTGATGTGCATTTATTAAAGAATTGTGTGAGTTATAGCCAACAGAAATCACCACAGTGTTTAAAATTGATGAAAGATTAGATTAAGCTCATTCAGAATTATCTCAAATGAAAACATAATTATAAACCTTAAAATTCTGACCTGTAAAAATCATTCATCCATAAACTTTCTTAGCAACTACAAAGTTAAAAGAGAAATTATACCATAGCAAGTTGTCCCTTTAAAATAAACTGAAGTTCAGAGTTAATCTTGAAGTTGTTTTAAAATTACATGTAACTGGTGATATTATATATATTTTTGGGTTGAATTAAGTTAGTAAATTTTGTGGTCATTAAATGAGAGATTTTCCTCACAAGATTAGTGTGGTACCTCTTGAACATGTATTCACATAGCTAAATTTATCTTTTGGTTAAAATCGTGATTGTATTAATGAATGATGTGGTTTCACCTTTTAATAGGAATGCTGTCCATTGTTTTTGTTGGATTGAAGAGTGTTTATGTAAATTAACATGCATATCTAGAATTATTTCTACATAAATACCTGTAAAGTTTAAGTTCCTCTTCAAGGTAGGTCATCACACTCTTGGTAATGTCACACAATACATTATCTTCAATCAAGGAAATATCTGATCTAATTTCAGCAGTGAAAGATTGTATAGTTTAATATAGCATTATGCTAATCCTACCCTCTGAAGTACAATAAGGTTTATGCTAATGCCTTGTCACTCTGTGATTAACCCACAATTACAATGGTGACATTCAATGATATGCATTGATTCTTTTTCACTACTAGCTGTCCAAAAATGATATCTTCAAATATTTTAGAAACATTAAATTTATCTGTAAAAACAGAAAAGTGGAAAGGAGTTGTGCAATCAGTTGAGGTTGAACTGGGGGTTTTCAGCTTTTGTCTGTTTACCATTTGGTCATTGCTGATTATTGTAATTACTATACCAAGTCAACATGTTATGCAGATAGTGTGATGTACAAATGTAGATAGTGATCTGAAATCTTGCTGTTAACTTTCCCATTACACACATTAATACCTTCAAAATGAACTGCTATTTGCCACTAAGTTTGTCTATTTTCCAACATTTAAATAGCTCTAACAGTCTGAGTTTCTAACAAGCACCACTGCCTGTCATTAACAGACAAGTTCTCATACATGTATATGAAAATAATCAAAACTGAAGAAACAACAAATGGGAAACTGGTGATTTATCAAATGTTATGTTGATATTTTGAATTATATTTAGTGTTTTACATTTATGAAATTCTTCTCAATTTTTATTGGTTCATTTCATTTTAGGAGCAAAAACTTGATTGCTGTTTAAGGAAAATACTTTCTGATACAAGTTGTACACCGTGCATGTATTGTGACATTAACTGCTTTTAAAGACCTGAAGGAATTCTAAATTCACTAATGAAGTTCTGAAATACTTGCATTTTACTTCTGTCTTTATCACTAAAAAGATTCAAGAGCATCAGTTCTTGTACTGCTACTGCTACTACTATGATATACATGTATTTGAAAGTATTAATAAAACTTATCAAATTAAATATTTTTACTGCATTTTTCATAGCTGCATGTTGTATTTTTAATTCAAGAATACTATTTTCACATATAAATTAATATCCACTTTGTGCCCCTCTTCACAGATACTGAAGATATTTGCATTGTTGAGAGACTGTTTTCTTCAAGTCTGGTGGCCATTGTCAGTCTTTCATCTCCGCGAAAGCTTAAAGTTTGCCATTTCAAGAAGGGAACAGAAATCTGCAACTATAGCTACTCTAATACTATCTTAGCTGTCAAACTAAATAGAGCTGTGAGTATTGAATGTCAAAATGTAACCATGTATTTGCTACCTACCCTTTGGGATATATGCATATGTTGGTAGTATTTAGTATCAACCCAATGTGTATTTGTAAAGAAACATAATTCTTCAGCATTAGCAAATATCACTCAGTTTCTTTCTTATTTGTTCTTGTTAGGTAGGATTTATGTAGTCTTTCTTTTGTTTAATTTTATAAATTTTCATTTGAAGGTTCTTGTATTAGGATTTAACAATTAAGGTTAAAACTTCTCAGAAAAAGTGAAAGTGGCAAATTTCCACCTGCAGTTTTGGAAATTTTGTGATAAAATTGAGAATTTTTGTTTTGTAATATTGAACTAATGAGTTATCTTGGATTAGGTACTCAGTGTAACTGTTGTTTTGGAATACAGGAGAAGTAATTTTTGCATCTGCTTTGTTTCAAGTTTGTGGGACATTTATATTTTTTAAATTATTTTACTGTTTACAAGCATTTTTAATATACTTTTGATAAAAGTATTTAAATAATTATGATTCTTTTACATTATTTGTTACTAAAGTGCAATATTTCTATACTTTCAGAGGTAAACATGGCATTATTCTATAAAATTAAATAAAAAAACAATATTTAGATATTAATATTAAATATGTGTGATTAGTTATGAAACCTAAACCCAAAATATGATGTTAAATTTGGAGATGACACATCTCCTCTTTAAACTAAAGGGCTTGAAACCTTCATGCATGTGTTGTAGGATTTGCATATCACTAACCTTAAATTACCTCCCACCTAAAAAATTTAACTCTAACTGCACTGGTGTATGATGTCATAATCACATGTAGATAGGCCCTGTATGGCTAGGTGGGTTAAGGTGTTTGACTCATAATCTGAGGATTGTGGGTTCGAATACCTGTCGCATGCTTGCCCTTTCAACCATGGGGGTGTTATAATATGGTAGTCAATCATGCTATTCGTTGGTAAAAGAGTATCCCAAGAGTTGGTGGTAGGTGGTGATGACTAGCTGCCTTTTCTCTAGTCTTACACTGCTAAATTAGGGACAGCTAGCTTTGATACCCTTTAAGTTGCTTTACGTAAAATTCAAAAACAAACAAAACCACATTAAGATATTTCTCCACTAGTAGGAGGGCATTACAACCTCTTTGTACTTTAGCTTCCTGTAAGCACTTACACTTGGATCAACTTCATTCCTTTTCTCAATATTGCCTACATATGTTCCAAAATTGTTAATCAGTTATTTGAGACTTATGACAGTTTGCAACTGAGTTATTTTTTTCTCATATTTACCTGGTTTACTTTTTGTTCCACATAACCAGATTTATTTTATTTCACATAGAAAAAAAGTAAAGTTTTTTTTGATTACCTATTGTTATGAATTTTCAAGTATTGGTGACATCCACTTTATCCTGTGATAGTGACAATTTCTCTAAAACAAATCCTGTGTCTAATTAAGGCCCACCGTCTGTGAAGGATGTGACAGACATTATTCAGTATGTTGTTGGTTTCTTCAAGCACACTGAGCCTCCTTTTCCCCTTCATCCAGCTGATTTTCCTTCCTCTCAGTTTTAACATGACCATAATGATGATTTTGACTGGTTGTACACCTACCAGGATATGATCTAGATACAGCTTTATTTGTAAAGGAAATTTTTCATCCTTCTAATTTTTTCTTGAAACAATTTTATAGGTCAGTTATTTTTCTTCTGTGTTTTTCATTTCCTTCTGTACTTTAGGACACAAAACTAATACTCTAGAACACTTTATCTTACACTCCTTCACTTGATAGTAGTATCCATATAGACTCACTTCTCAAGAAGTGTACACCTGTAGTAATATGCCTCTTCCTTCTGATCCACTTGACTCTTTTTGTCTTTAAAGTTATTCTTGATTTTCGTTTTTTTTACTTGTTTGTGAGATAGACCACTTAGAGTGAGTTTCTACATTATACCTTGCCTCCTCTCGCAAAATAGCTTTTCTCAATCAGTACAGTTTTTTATCAACCTTCCACTTCACACTTCTGCATATTCATGTGTAAATGATCATGTAACAACTTTCCACCAGTGGAAGCAAGATCGTTCGATAACCATTTCTTGATTTGATTGTACTGCACAGACATGCTCGTTATTACTTGCAAATTTGTCAGTTTTCCTTTATATTACAGATTTAGTTTTCTTTAACATTTCTTTACTTCACATTTTTCAGTTCTGAATGGTTGCTTTTTCTAACTTTTAATTTTTCATTTTTTTTCTTCCACTTTGTTTCAGGTATTTACAACTACTACAGTTGTTAATGCTGCTGTGATTGTTCCACCTAATACCACTTGGTCAAGTATTCCAATTATCAGCCAAGGACATGATAACAGTTGTTTGATGAGAGATGTCCATATTCACGTAATCTTCACTATCACATGAGAACTGTTCTGTCACATTCCAGCTCCTGGGTTTTTGACAGGGAGGATTAAAATTTGGACAGCATAATCCCCCTCCTTTCTGAATATGTCTTCCTGTCACAAGTAATATTGGGGATTTATCAAGACATTTTTCACAATTTGGAAAATTAATTAATCAGGTTTGTACTGTCTTATTCTTACTTCATATTTCATATAATTCTCAAACTGTCCTCCTTGGTGAAGGATCTATGGGTATTTAGTGTTCCCTCACCACCTGGTTTTGGGGATCAGTTTTGGTTGCAGGTTAGCATATCTTGTTTACTCTATACATCTGAAGATCATGCTTATGCACTTCATAGCTTTTTCTTTCATTCTTTTGATTCCTAACTTTTGGAATCTCTCATTATATTGTAAGGTTAAAATTAAAACTCTACTGCACTAATGAATTTCTCACAACCTTAATTTTCTTGTATCAGATTGTTGTCCACTATTCTTCATGCATAATTAACTGACTCGGACAATTCACTTGTCTCCCAAAGGCTTTACAAATGAACTTCTGTTTAATACAGTGGCAAATCTTTCATCTTTGACTTTTCAGATATGGCTAATATGCTGTTAAGACCTTTTATGTTTTGGTTCAGGTTCCATTATTAGATGAATGTTTGGTCTCTCCTTTTCTCGCATTAGAATTCTGCTGGAGACTGCTTTTCTCATCTCTATGTAATATTTAGTGCATCTGACCATGTCAATACCATGATTGGCATTCCTTTGTTGCCCACCTGACTGGACATCTAGCTCTTCATTAGAACTTCTCTGTCAGGCTTGGATTTAACTGCAAATAACAGCATAACTTTGTAGATGTGGGCTTCGAAGCAACATTCATCCCACATCATTCTGGAACTTCTGGCAGCCCATTGGGCATGTTGTCATTTTATTCTTGTTTTTGTGATTTGGTTGGTTGTAATTTGAACTTGGCTGATCAGGATTCTACCCACACGATGATCCCTCCACCCCTGTGTTGTTCATTAACTATGCTTTTATTTAAACAAGCCTCTCATATATGCTGTTATTAATCCTCTCAACACCTGCCCCCTCAGTGTGGATTCTTGTATGTGATTAGGGGACCTCCCAAGGAAGGTTCTGTTCTTTCAATTTATGTCTGGGATCTAAAAATCCACCCATGTGTTTGCAATGCATGATGACCCATGAAGAGGAGGAAAGGATATTGGTGGTTGAGGGGTCCAACCCTAACACCACTTTGGCCTTGAATTCCTGTGGATGAGTGGTCTTGGGGTGACTACCCTTGGGTCAATCAGGTGGTCTGTTTGAACGAAGGTCATTCAAGTATCAGTGTGTGTTCTCAACAGATGTTGTGGACATTGTATTCTAATGCTGGTGTTTGAGTATACTGCTCACAAAAACCTGGAGTTGCTGCAGTGTTTGAGTTTGGTATTGTAGTGCATCACCTCATAGGGTTCTATGGTGGGTAGAGTCAGATGGCAATGAAAAATTTGTTTTTTACTGTGGATCCTCCCAATAAAAACTTAAATAGTGAAAAAGCCCATAGGTATACAACCACATCTTGAAGATTCTGAGCAGCAATTGTCAACATTTGTAATACCTGTTCTACCTCATTTTCTTATACAACATTCTGTTTCAGACAAACCTTCAGTGAAGATGTCTCCCTTTTTCATTCAGAAAGGACTAGAGGGACTTGCTGGCTCTCCAAAGTCAGTAATGAAACTTTGCTCTTGTGATATATTGATAGAAACATCCAGATCTCAACACAGTGAACTCCTCTTGAATTCAAAGGCAATTGGGGATATATCTATTGAGGTTACACCTCATGCTGCTTTGAATTCCTCACAAGGAGTTATTATTAAGAGGGATTTGAATAACATCCTGAGATTCTTGCTGGTTTCTGCAGTGAGGCATATCTCCACTCATAAAGATGGAATTATGATGCCAACCAGTGTCCTCATTCTGACATTTATGTCACTACTTCCACCTGCAACAATCAAGGCAGGTTATCTTAATTGCAGGGTACGGCCATACATTCCAAACACTCTCAGATGTTTCCAGTGTTAACAGTTTGGTCATTCAAAGATGTCATGTTGTGGTTCCTTGACATGTGCTCATTGCAGTGGCAAGGACCATGGTGCATACTAGTGTGAAATGAGCACTCACTGCATCAATTGCAATGGCTCTCACCATTCCTACTTTTGTTCTTGCCCCAAATGGTTGGAAGAAAAAGAGGTGCAGTGTTTTAAAACAATTCATAATATTACCTATCCTGAGGCTCAAAAATTGCTGTCTACCACCTCATCTCAGATGTATGCTGCTGCACTTCGTTCTGCAACTACTGTGGGAGTGCAGATAGATCTCTCTTGCCACCTAAAGAATGGTTCTCCAAACAAATGAGAAGTCTTTTCACCTCCATGGTTAAAAAAAAGTTGATGAATCAACTTCAACACTTATCTCTGTCTCTTATATACATTCCCCCAAACCCCAAGATCCACATCGTTTGGTTCCAGGTACAGGCATTTCCTTGGATCCATCTTCTCTCACCCCTAGATGCAAAACAATCATTTCTTTGCATCCTTAGTTTCTGGAATCCCCTTCCAACAGCAAAGATCTGCCCAACTGACCCAGAGCAGGATCCATGGAGGTAGATAGACCTCCCTTAAATAAGGAAAAAAAGACATGGTTGTAAACAGAAGTGTTTTCCACCCGATTTGCCTACACATGAATAAAAATGGACACTGACACAATGGAACTGTCGAGGTTTATGTCCTAATCTGGATGACATCAAAACAATAATTGCTTCCTATCATTCTATGTGTCTTTCCTTACAGGAAACATTTCTGAAACCTGCTGATACAGTCACTTTTCAGTAGTTTTCTTTGTACCAAAATGACAAGCTGTGTGATAGACAAATGAATCCAATTCCTATGATGAGTTATTTCTGTAAGACCTCAAAGAGTATGGTTAATACTCATCTTATTTGGTTCTATGAATTAACCTCCTCTTATTCACCCTGTGTGGGTTTTACCGTGGACCACCTGATTCGACTTGAAACATCAGAGAAGCCTTATCCAAATGTTATCTGTTATCAGTATTTTTGACATTGAGAAGGCTTCTGATACAACATGGAGGTAAGGCATTTTGTGAGACCACATATACCGTATTTACTTGTTTTAAAAACTTGTTGTTTTTTTTCAACCAAACTCAATACCAGGCCCTTATTCAAATGGGCTCTTATTCAAGCACGGGCGCTTGTTATTTTCAAAGTAAAATTAGGTATGCACAAAAATTATCGTTGAAGACAAATATTTCACGACATTAATCTTTTTCAATTGGGAAGTATATGGCCTTTGATCGCAAATTTTTCCATGACGAATTATTAATAAATATGTCTATATATGTCTATCTGTACCCATCATCCTCATCAACACCAAGCTCGTTTTCTGCTGTAGCCAACAGTAGGTAGGAGCTGACTTTGGGGGCAAGGACATCTGGAAGCTTCTGGCAAACAGTCGTCTTTTGTCTTAGGGTGATCCTGTGACGATTGAAGAAATTTCTCAACCAGCCATTGCTGGCAATGAACTCGGGGTTGCTATCATAGTCTTGACCACCTTCATTGGAGAAAATCTTCAGTGCTTCTCTTTTCACCATTTTCCTGGTTACACGCAGCCTTCTGGAACGCATGCTTTCTATCCATTCATACACTCTCTCTTCCAGTGTGTCTAACAATGGTCTGCGACCTCCGCCATCAAGTCTTTTGCGTTGACTTTGACTGGAATGGGATGCCATGGCCTTCAGCTTCTCTTCTTGCTTGTACCATTCCCGAATTCTTTTTGGAGCAACACCAAATTTTCTAGCAGTTGCCTCTTTTGATTTGCCTTTTTTTACTTCACTGATAGCATTCAATCTGAATTCAAGTGTGTAACTGTGCAGTTTGCGCCTTTTGTTATCGTCATCAACTGGTGATAGGTCACGCTTTCTTCTTCTGTCATTTGCCATCATGTGGGGTTCAATATTCTGAATGAATGATCAGTAGACAAATATCAGTTCTTTGCTTTTGGTGGGAAAGTTTGCTGTCATTGGCTATGAACAATGCTATCTGCTATGCAATTGGACGCCTAAGGCGTGAGTGTTATCGACCAGCGCATAAAATTCGATAGCGTGCAATTGTCAGGTGATACGAGGGTTTCGTCAGCAGCCAAGTGCAAGCGGGTGTAGCCAAATGAGTCAACAATTAAACTGTTACAGCGATTATAGGCGAAAATAATGGGAAAATTTCGGGCTGTCGTTCTCAGCTTCCCCAAATTGGATTTTAACGAGCGATGTGTCAAATGAAAGCTAAGAAGATATGCTTTAATATCGTGTGTGATTCATTATCATAAATTGACATCTTCATACTGAAAAACAGTTTCCTAAAAGTTATGATTAGGGCCCGGGCGGGTATTCAAGAACGGGCCCTTATTTATTTTTATGTTCTGTTCACACGGGCGGCTATTCAAACGGGCCTTTAATCAAGATCGGGTGGTAAAACGAGTATATACGGTATATGGGTAGCATGGCCATTTGTCCATTTTATTAAATTTTTTAATGAACAGACAATTTTAAGTTTATGTAGGGTTGACATTTTCCTGTTCTTTTCTACAGCAACTTTGAGTTCCTTAGGGCTGTGTTTTGAGTGTCACACTTTTCAGTATAAAGATTAATGCTGACACTGAAAACTCTCACTCACTTTTGCAAACAGGCTCTCTATTGATGACTTTCACATCTAATGTCAGTTGTCGAACATGAGATATATTGAGCAGCAACCATAGACTGCCCTCAGTTGTTTACTGAAGTGGACCACAGCAAACAGTTTTAACTTCTCTCTCTCTCAAACTGTCTGCATGCACTTTTACTGCCAACGGTATTCACCTTAATCCTGAACTCTGTAATTTTGCTGAAGTTGTGCTGCCTGTGGTCCCTGAGACAAAGTTTTTGGGGCTTTGACTGTTAGCTGACCTTTATACCACACATCAAGCAGCTAAGGATTAAATGTACAATAGCACTAAACATCAGTGTTCTCTCTTCCACCACTTGTGGAGGGGATTGATGTTCTATGCTAAAGATATATATAGTGCTCTTATACGATTGAAACTTGGCTATTGATAACTGTTCTGTGGCTCTACCAGGACCTCAGCCATCAAGATGCTGGACTTTATTCATCATTAAGAACTTTGCCTCTGCACTGGGGCTTTCTGCACTTCCCAAGTTCAAAGCTTATACATAGTTTCATGAACCTTTGCACCTCTACTGTTTTCAACTGTCTTTACTATATGCTTTGAAAGATCATTCCTTACCAAAGCATCCCATCTGAGGTTGTGTTTTCTTTCTTTGGTGGACCATGCTTTTCTAAGAACAGATGATCTGCCATTGCTCCTTTTGGCCTTTGTATCCAGATGCAATTAGATGAATTGGGTCTCTCCTTGAATAAAATTGCTGTATCCACTGGGCAGCCCATCCCACCATGTCTTATTACAATCCCCAAATATTAGCTATCTTTTAAGTCATCTGAGAAAAGCAGACACTCCCGATTGGAAATATTGTTTGTAATTTCTCTTGCCCTGAATCACATAGAAGCTTAGCAGTACAAATAATTTCACAATTTATACTGACTCACTTCGTTTTCAACTGGCCTTGGAATTGCTTCATGTTAGTTCACAACTTGTTCTCACTGATATTCAAAACTGACTGGCCTATTTCAATTTAACATCTATTTCTAATGTTTCTGGATGCTGGGCCACACTGGTATTTGCAGGAATAAGTTTGCTGACACTACAGCTGAATCTATCTGCTCTGGCACTATCACTGTTGTGCCTGTTCCATACATGGACTCTGGTCCTGTATTCAACATTTGGCTTCATGCCAGTTGATAGTCAACTTGGAATGAGCAACATGAAACAAGCTTTTCCAAATAAAACTATTGGACATTGGCCATCTTGTTTCCATAAAGATCGGAAAAATAAAGTTGTTCTAACTGGACTACACATTGGTCACAGCTTTTTAACTCATTGTATTCTTTTACCTGGGACTGATGCACCAATGTGTTGTTTGTGTAACACACTGATCACAATAAGCCATATATTGCTGTCTTGTCATTATGACTCAGTGACAGCACCATTTTAAATGTTCTGTTCCAAGGTTTATCCATAATGTTAGACAGTGTTATTAGTGATGATGACACTGTCCACCTTAGACATTTTTTTAGTTTTTTAAAGGCCTTTTATTTTTTAATGCTATTTAAGTTTTTTAATTTATACATTAGACCTTTGTTAATGCAATTCCCTTTTAAGAATCGAAGTACATCCAGTTCAGTTTGAAATTTTAAAAATGGCTGTAATGTCAAATAACTCAAAACCAGGACTGGAAAAGCCAACTTCAGGTGATTCATGCTGCTGTTTGAACTACCCGTTAGTCATCCTGGTAAGTTATTATTATAATTGCGCTCCACATCTTTTAAAACTTTTATAACTTTCTGAAAATAGCCATAATGTTAAATAGCTCAACCAGGACTGGAAAGGCCAACTTCAGGTGACTAACAGTGGTTTTGAACTTACCTCTTTGTCTCCTTGTTTCACTGTAGGTTTTCTCTTACCGCTGTAAACTAGATGTAAAAATTGAATTTAGCACTATATGTTTTTAATTAAAAATTAAACTTTTTGTTTTACCTTAATTTCCTTTTTTGAATTTTATTAATTTTAATTTTAACGTTTTATTGGATGTTTGGCATAGATAGCCTAGATGCTTGGTGCCATAAAATGCCAACCACCCAACTCAACACAAAACGTCTTTTCTGGTCTCCAGTTCTGCGTCCTTGAACTTTGGGTGTCAGTGTTCTTATCTTAGACTGGTCTCACCTTCTTCTGTATGCATACCCTCATTTTCATCCCGTGTTCATGCTTTGATGTATAAGAATCCTTTTTGAGTTTTCCTGCTTCATCAGTTGGAATCCAGGTGCTCCTCTTCCTCTGCTTCATTTATGCTCTTAGTCCAACAATATATATATTTTTTTTTTTTTACCTTAAGTACATCTCTTCTTGTCGTTGCTGGTCATCTATTCACCTAAAGTTGATAAAAACATCTTTGATCTGAATAATGTCAGCAACAAGATGTAACATAAAACCTTAAAAAGGTGAAAAAAAAATAGTCCATAAACTGTGTGAAGTTGAACCACAGAAGATGTTAGGTGTGAACATCACCTGATGAAGCATTCTGATGTGTACCAGAGGTGTTCAGTTGGATTGATGTGCAGAAACTGTGTTGGCCAAGAGTATATACAAGAGAAATCTGTGCAAAGTTCATGGAGCCAGTCATACACTACATGAACCCAATGAATGTTTGCATTTTTAATTTGAAATATCTTATCTGCATATATGAGTAATATTAAAGGGTGCACTTGGTAGGCTGAATCCTTAGATACTTTCTCAGTGTCATCTGGTTTTTTAATGGAATGAGAGTTTCGAAATCATAACAGTTGAACATTTTTAGATCAGTACACAACTTATAGCAGCAGAATTAAATGTTGGAATACCACTCAAGAACAAATAGTTTCTGAAATTTCTGCTGCATCTGGATCTTGTCATGAGATTGAAATAACGTAAAACAGTATCAGTGATGATGAAAAACCCACTTCTAGAGAAAAATATGTATGTAAAAACAGTTAGTTTGGGTTGAGAAAATTTTTATGTAGAGGAGCGAACAACATTTCGACCTACTTTGGTCATCGTTAGGTTCTTAAAGAAAGAAAGAGGTAACTGACCTATAGCTGACTACACGTTTTAAGGGGGTTGTGTAGATTTTGGGATTTACATCTACGGAACACACACTTAATTTTTTTCAATCACATTAACTCTATACATCCCACATTAACTTCATATTTGAACAGGAAGAAAACAAATATCATTTCTTAACCTCAATATTACAAGAATTGATACACAATTTAAAACCGAAATTCATTGAAAAGTCACCATACTTGACTATACATTCCTTGGGGCTCAGCACATGAAACAAAACAAAAACTCAACATACTAAGAAACCAAATAAACACAGCCATAAAACTATACTCACCTGATAAAATTAATGAATAATTAGACAAAATAAAACAATACTTCATCAACATCAATAAGATTCCTCCACAAACCATAGAAAACATCATGTGCAAACACCTAAACAAAAAGCAAAATCAACTAAAAGTAAATGTATCCCATGAATTTAAAAAATCACGATACCATATATTCCCAACATCAACAGAAAAATAACCAACATTCTATATTGGAGAAACAAGTAGAAAAATGGAAGCCAGATTTAAAGAACACAGTCACCTTCACACATTTTCGAATGCTGCAAATCAAATAAACACAGTATAACCATAGAAAATACCAAAATACTAAATAAAGAAGCAAACATAAACAAATGCAAAATTAAAGAAGCCTTTCTTATACAATAACTCAAGTCCAAAATAAACCAATACAGAGGAACACCTTTATACCTATATTAATAAATATAGCATCTAAATGCACCCTCTATATTCCTACACTCAGTTACACAACCCCCTTCCAACATGTGGTCAGCTATTGGTCAGTTACCTCTTTCTTTTTCTGTGAACCTGAAAGACTAAACAAGGTTAATGCTTTTCAGCTCCTCTACATAAAAAATTTTCTCAACCCAAACCAGTCATTTTTACATACGTATTTTAAAACCATACATGTTACACCACATGATTTTCTTGCATTGGCTCAGAGTCCATTCTTAGTGATTAAAATAACACTGTAGGTGGCATATCCAGTTCTTCCCTTGGTTTGGATTCCTGTATGTGGTGAGGGGACCTCCCAGGAAAGGTTCTATTCTTTCAGGTTACTTCCCCTGAGATCTAAACATCCACTCGCATGTTTGCCATGCATGGTGACCCGTGAAGGGGAAAAGAAGATCCTGGTGGTTGAGGGATCCAACCCTAACATACCACTTTGGCCTTGAATTCCTGTAGACAGGCAGTCTTGAAGTGGCTTCCCTTGGGTCATTTGGCTGGTCCACTTGGGCTAGAGTCAACCAAGTACCAGTGTTGGAAGTTCTCAATGGGTGTTGTGGACATTGTATCTGTTGCTGGTGTTTGGGTATATGGGTCACAAAACCCTGGCATTGCTGCAATGTCCTTGCTTGACATTGTTGTGGACCTCACAAGGCTTCATGATGGGTGGGGTCAGTGAGCACAGAAATTTTCTATTTTTCCTATAGATCCTCCTAATAAAAATTTAACTAAAATAGAGAAAAACAGTCAATAGGTAAACAACCTTATCTTGAAGATTCTGATCAGCAATCTTCAACATCTGTACCACCACTTGTATCTCATTTTCTCATCCTACATTCTCTTTCAGAGAAACCTTCAAGGCAAATGTCCCCTTTTTTATTTAGAAGGGACTGGATGGACTTGCTGGCTCTCCAAAGTTGAAAAAAGAAGCTTTGATCTGGAGACATATTGGTGGAAACATCCACATTCGAACACAGTGAACTCCTCTTGAATTCAAAGGCAGTTGGGGAAAAACTTATTGAGGTTACACTTCATGCTACTTTGAATTCATCACTAGGAGTTATTGTTGAGAGGTGTATGAAGAACATCCCGATTCAGAGATTCTTGCTGGTTTCTTTACTCAAGGAGTTTCTGTAGTGATGCACATTTCCACTCGCAAAGATGGAGTTGCACTGCTGACAGATATCCTTGTTTTGACATTTACATCCCCACGTGCACCTGCCAACATCAAGGCAGGCTATCTTAATTGCAGGGTACAGATGTTTCCAGTGTCAGATGTTCAGTCATTCAAAGACTTTGTGTCGTGGTTCCCTAACATGCTTGTTGTGATGACAAGGACCACGATGCCTATGAGTGTAAAATAGACTCACATTGTGTCAGTTGCAATGGTTCTCACACTTCCTACTTTTGTTCTTGGTCTAAATGGTTAGAGCTCTTGAAAACGACTCGTAACATTACTTATCCTGGGCTCAAAAATTGCTGTCCACAACTACAGTGGGAGTGGAGACAGATCTCTCTGTGCCTCCTACAGAATAATTCTCAAAACAAATGAAAAGCCTTTTGATTTCCATGATTGAAAAAGTTGAATGAACTTTTACACTCATCTCTGTTCCTCCCACACATTCCAACAAACCCCACGATCCACATTCTTTGGTTCCAGGTACAGTCGTTTCTTCAGACACATCTTCTCTCGCCCCCAGATGCAAAACAGTCATTCATTTGCGTTTTCAGTCACTTGAATCCCCTTCCAACAACAAAGACCTGCTCAATTAAACCAGGGCAAGATCCATGGAGGTTGATCAATCTCCCTTGAATAAGGACAGTAAAGAAAAAAGATGTGGTTGTAAACAGAAGTGTTCTCTAGCCAATTTGCCGACACATCATTAAAAATGGCCACCTTTATACAATTGAATTGTCGAGGTTTACAATCTAATTTGGATGACATCAAAACACTGATTGCTTCCTACCATTTTGTATATCTTTCCTTACAGGAAACATTTCTGAAACATGCTTCTACAGTTACTTTTTGGCAATTTTCTCTGTACAGAAATGACAGGCTGTATGATGGAAGAGTACATGGAAGGGTGGCACTGTTAGTTGATCAGCATGTGCTCTCCCTGTCTGTGTCACTCAACAGACCTTTGGAGGTTGTAGCCATCCATGTTTTCCTGGGTCATACAATCACTTTTTGTTCTCTCTACTTGTAACCTGGAGAGACATTTGATCAATCTGACCTTAATACTTTCATTGAATAGTTGCCATCTCCCTTTCTAATCCTGGGGGATTTAAGCGACATCATCCCCTTTGGCAATGTGCTGTTATTGATAGGAGGGATTGCCCTGTAGAGCATATGCTCTCTGATCACATCGTTTTTGTTTTTTTTCAAAACTGGTTCTTCCACTTATTTTCATGCTCCTAGTTAATCCTTTTTTGCTATTGATCTCTCATTTTGCTGCCCTTCATTTTTCTTCCATTTTTCATGGATGGTTGACAATAATCCATGAGGCAGTGATAATTTTCCCATACTTTTGAGAGAGAATGGCTGTGGTGGATGCCACCCAACTAGCATGCCCCGATGGAAGCTGGATCAGGCAGACTGGTCCACTTTCACTGCTCTAGCAAAACTTGATTCTGCCATCATCTCTCAGCCATCAATAGACGAAGGTGGCAGCAGTAACTGACTTTATTATACAAGCAGCTGCTCAATGTATTCCCAAAACCTTCACACGTTTTCCACTATATTCTCATCTGTGGTAGAATCCTGCCTGCCACATGGCACTGAAGGTTCAAAAATGGGCCTGAAATACTTTCTGTAGATATCCTACACTTTGAAACTGCATCTCTTTGCACATGCTAGGTGGGTAAGATGTCAAAGTCAGAAGGAATCTTGGATCAAGTTCACAATCAGCATATCTTCTCTTACCATTTCCTAAGTAGTATGGGACAGGGTTTGAAAGGTCAGTGGGCACGACACTTCTGTCCCTCTCTCGATCTTACTCTGATAGTTAAGAAGTAGTTGATATCAGAAGCATTGCCGATACCCTAGGTGAAAGCTTTTGCTGGGTACCTAGCACTTCTGCTTATCTTCCATGTTCTTGGCCATCAAAACTCAGGCAGAGCTATCACCTCTTTCCTTTTGAACTGATTGTCTCTATGACTATAATTTTCCCTTTACACTGGTGGAACTGAAACTGGCCCTTCATCGGTCTGACAGTACATCTGTAGGACCTGATGATGTACACTATGATATGCTGCATCATCCATCTCCTGCTTCTCTTGATATTCTTCTAATTGTTTTTAATCACATCTGCTCTTGCCCACCCAAAGTGGGTTCTAATGCCAACACTCCACCATGGACCACCTGACTTGAAACATCAACTAGAGAAGCCTTTTTCAAATGACAACATCTTGTATTAATATTCTTTGACATTGAGAAGGCTTGTGACACAACATGGAGGTATGGCATTTTGTGAGACCTCCATACATATGGGTTACGTGGCCATTTATCCATTTTTATTAAAAATTTTTTTAATGGATAGGAGATTCCATGTTTGTGTGGGTTCGACACTTTCCTGTTCTTTTCTACAAGAACTTGGAGTCCCTTAGGGCTGTGTTTTGAGTGTCACACTTTTCATTATAAAGATTAATACCATCACTGAACAACTCCCTCTTTCTGTTGCAAACGGGCTCCATGTGGAAAACTTTCACATCTTATGTCAGTCGTCGAACATGAGATATATTGAGCGGCAACTACAAACTGCTCTCAATCTTATACTGAAGTGGATCACAGCAAACGGCTATCATTTTCTCTCTCTAAAACCGTTTGCATGCACTTTTGCTGGTGGGGTATTCACCCTGATCCTGAACTCCGTATTGGTGAAGTTTTGCTGCCTGAAACCAAGTTTATGGGGTTTATCTTTGTAAGCTGGCCTTTATACTACATATTAAGCAGCTACAGGTCAAACGTACAAGAGCACTGAACATCATTTGTATTCTCTCTGTTCTCTGTTTGGGAGCAGATTGATGTTCTATGTTAAAAATATATCGTGCTCTTATTCATTCGAAACTCTTCTATGAGTTTCTGGCTTTGCCAGACCCTCAGCCTTAAAGATACTGGACCCCATGGATCATCAAAAATTTCAGCTCTGCACTGGGGCTTTCTGCACCTCCCCAGTTCAGAGCCAATATGTAGAATCTTGTGATCCTTCATTGCACCTTTGCCATCTGCAACTGTCTTTACTATATTCTTCAAAACTCTGTTCCTTACCATATCATCCCACTATAGGTTGTTTTCCTTCCTCAGTGGGCCATGCTTTTTTGAATATACGATCTGCCATTTCTTCTTTTGGCCTTTGCATCCAGTTGCAGTTGGATGAATTGGGTCTGTTCTTGGATTACTCACCATGGCTTATTATAGTCCCTAAATATGACCAATCTTTAAGTCATCTGAGAAGAGCAGATACTCCCAATTGGAAGTATCGTCCTTTATTTACTGAACATCTTTCAAACCATTCTTCGAGTACTATTTATAAGGATGGTTCAAAATCAGATGATTCTGTAGCTTCTGTCATGGTTTGTTCTTTGGTGGTTGTGGGCAGAATACCCTCTACAGTTTTTGTGTTCACTTTTGAACTGTACACCATTTCTCTTGCCCTGGATTATATTGGAGCTAAGCAGTACTGCAACTGCAATATTTTTACTGACTCACATAGTTCTCTACTGGCTCTGGAATCACTTTGTGTTCACACCCAGTTCTCACTGATATTCAAAACTGACTGGCCTATTTTTCATTAATATATACTTCTATCCAGAAAAACTGGATATCAGGCTATGTTGGTATTCCTGGTAATGAGCTTGCAGACACAGCAGCTAAATCTCTCTGCTCTGCCACTATCATTGCAGTACGTATTCCATACCTAAACTATGGTCCTGTATTCAAGGCTTAGCTGTATGCCAGCTGGCAGTTGACTTGGGGTGAGCAATGCAAAAACAAGCTTTTCTAAATACAACCCTACATTGGACTTTGGCAGTCTTGCTTCTGTAAGGATTGGAAGGAGAAAGTTGTTCTAACTAGACTAAGCATTGGTAACAGTTTTTTAACTCATCATTTTCTTTTATCTGAAACTGATGCACCAGTTTGTAGTCTATGTTACACTCAAATAACTATAAGCCACATTTTACTTTCTTGTCATCGTTACGACTCTCGATGATGGCACCATTTTAAACATGTTCTGTCCATAACATTAGACACTGTTATTGGTGACTGTAACATTGTCCACCTTGATAAAGTTTTCAGGTTTTTAAAGGCCATTAATCTTTTTAATGTCATTTAACTGTTTTATATTTATTCATTAAACCTTTTTTATTGTGGTTCCTTTTTAAGAATCGCATTCTCTCTAGTTCGATTCGGGATTAGAAAATGCCCATAACATTAAATAACTTGACCCCAGGATTGGAAAGGCTAACTTCAGATGACTAACGCTGCTGTTTGAACAACCAGTTAGTCATACTGGTGAGTTGTTATTACACTTTTGCTGCATGTCTTTTAAAGCTTTTATTACTTTACTTTTTGATAATGACTGTAATGACATAACTAGGAACCAGGACTGGAAAGGCCAACTTCAGATGACTAACAGGTGAATACAAGAACCACCTTCAGTCTCCCTGGCAGGTTATGATAATTACCATTATGCTGCAGAAAGTCCTTTACAACTTCTCTTGCTGTGGTTTTTCTCTTAACATTGTAGACTAGATATCAAAATTGGTTTTATGCTGTTTATGTTTTTAAATGCTGTTCTGTTTTACCATCAGCTCCTTTTATGAATTTTACTACATTTACTTTAGTTGTACGTTTTTACTGGATGTTTGGCACAGATGATCTAGCTGTTTTGTGCCATAAAACACTAAATCAACCAATATCTAGCTCTTGTCCAAAATCAGAGGCTTGTATAGAGGAGCCTGGATGTTAAACCCAGTTCTGTGAATATTTTTGTGTAATGTTATGATCCTGCTCATGTTCAACACATTATTTGTGGTAACCATTTCATACCTGTGACTTCCCATCATGAATCCAATGAACCATTTACCTCTACTGGTTGTACTTCTATAATGATCAGAATTTTGCATATTGGTGAATGTTTTTCTCCTGTTTATTTTCTTGGTAGACATATTAGTCAGCTTAGGTATTTTGAGAAAAGCACATGCTTTGATCTACTTGCATGCATCTTGTACAACCTGTATTATTTATTGATATTCTCTACTGTAGTCCCTGTTTTTAACATTTTGATGATGTGGAGCACTGTGATCCAGTTTATTTTACATAATAGTTCACTAGTGAATTTAAGAATAGTATTATTAAAACACTCTAATCAGATGTATGTTGCCATTGGAAAGTGTAAAGTTAAAAATACTTTACTAATGTTTAAAAGTTGTTTCAATGTACCAGTTCTGCCTTTTCAGAGACTTGTTGTCTGTCTTGAAGAAAGCCTGTACATACACAATATCAGGGACATGAAGGTTTTACATACAATAAGGGATACACCACCTAATCCTCACGGAATATGTACACTCTCTGCTAGCGGTGACAACTGTTACTTGGCTTTTCCAGGCAGTAACACAATAGGAGAAGTTCAGATATTTGATGCTGATAACTTGGTAAGATTTCTTATTTGTTACTGTTGCTGTTGGATACAAAGCAATAGAATTGTTAAGTTTATAATATTTCTTGTACCAAGTGATTCAAAGTGATGTTTTGCTGTTAGTTCATCATTACAGTAAAATCTAAATATTTTGTGAAAAAAATAAGAATTAGTGGTATTTGATAAAACTTTTATGCTTAAGTGTTTATTCAAAATGATAAGTGTTATTGACGACATGATTTAGTAGTTTGTTTCATACCTTTTATTCCAGTTGACTCTATAATGTAACTTAACCAGCTTCTGCATCATAGTTGTAACTGCAAAAAATATTTTATAAGACTTTCATTAGTTTCTTATGTTCGAGAACTGCCAGAACTTGCATTTTAGAAAGAAAACCATCTTGCTATCACTGAAGAAAATTGTAGGTATATAGAATATTAATCCCAGTTTCAACAGCAAAACTGGGAAATATTGGAAGAAAATCTACATACTCAAATTATTATATTAAAGAAAGTTAGCTATGGATTTTGGTCATGTTTGTATTAATTACTCCATTGCAGCTTGAAATTGGAGATGTGTAAAAGTAGCATTTCAGACCAATATTTACGTACACACAAAAATAAAATAATCACACTTTAGCAGAAATGACTTAAATTCCAAAGATTTATAATATGGTTTACCCAAAGCTTAAAAAAATAACAAATACAAAGTGTCAACTGAAGAGAAAAAACATCACAATTAAGCACTGACTAAACATTAGTAATGTCACATAGTATTTCACACACATTAAAAAGTTAAAATAAATAAGCAGCAGAAAACTTCAACTTATTAAAAAAAGAATAATATTTATAATAATTACAAAGACCAGGCACTCGTTTTTATTTTAGGTTAATGAGAATGAATTGGGAGGTGCTCAAGGTGTTCATAATAAAGTAAATCATCACATTTAGCCAAGAATTTTATTAAATGTTATTTTTACCTACTGTACCCATGTTTGAGCAGTAGCTCATTAGAATCCAGATTTGTGGTTGTTTCTTAAAATGTATTTTTACTGGATTGCCAGTACCACCAATGCCGTTGTATTATAACAGAAGTATGTCATTTCATATAGTACATTTTAACAATACAAGAGTAGTATCTAGTCCATTGTTTATAGCAAGACAATATTTTGTTGTAAAATCACTTTCTTGTTAAAAGCCAAATGAACAAATAATTTTTAGTACAATTCTCATATTTCATACAATATACATCTGTAACCTAGATTTTTACAGCTTTAAGTACTGCTTTTTGAAACTGTCCTGAGCAAAAGATGGTCGATATGTAATTATCAGTCTGTGAAGGTTTACTGAACTGCTTTTGTCTTCTCTATTTGAATGAAAGATTTTAAAAATTTGTGAAATATAGTTATTAGGGTAGCCATTACAACAAAGATTAAGTCTGACCTAGTGGTCATATTACCATTTTTGTTCGAGGTTCTTTCAATTCTTTAAAGTTGTCTATTAAATTTGCAGTAGTCAGTATTAGGTGGATGTTGTGAGTTTAAATGTAAAATCAATAATTAAGTAGTAATTTAGTAAGTTTGTTACTATCAACAGAAACATTTCACATGGAATTAATGTAGAGAAATACAAACTTATCAAGATAAGATGACAAGAAACCCACTTGAAATAAAAATATCCCAAAGGCTGATATGGGTATTAACACTTATTGATAAGGAGAGAGCAACATTTTGATGTTCCTAGGTCATCTTCAGATTTAATAACTTGTGATTTGCTGTTGCTTAATAACTAATTCTTTACAGAAGCCTGAAAATGACCAAGGAAAGTCGAAACATTCCTTATCAATAAGTGTTAATACCTATACCAGCCATTCTGATATACAGACTAGGCAATAAATCTGAGAAACTTTCTAATTAAAACTTTAAAGCTTTCAATGGCATGGATAAAAATTAGAATGAGAGCAACAGTAATGTTGTCACCCGTAGCAATACACGTTTGTTCATTAAATTTTAATTAGTTGTTAATCAAAAGATGGATAATATTCTCAACCATTTGAGGTGTCATATCTCAAGTGTCAATGAGAAAAGATATGATTTTATAAGATTTATATTTGCATTGATTTCTTCCTGTATGAAAATAAAGGGACACATTGCAACAATATTGAGAGTGAATAACATATCCAAGCTACCATAAATCTTGATTCTAAGAAAAATCCCTGCTGAACATTTTCTTATGAAACATGGTATATTAGATAAAACACTGTTTAATATTAAGCACCTAACAAAATGTAATATTTTTCTTGATTATAAATTCAAAGTATACCCTGATTCAATTTTATAAGCCTAAAATAATGTTTGGCCTTTATAATTTTTTTTCTGTTGTTGTTGTTCAATTTGTGATTTACTGCTGCTTAATCACTAATTCTTTACAGTACATGTCTGGTAACATTGGGCATTGTTAAGTTGGTTTAAATTATTGTTTGTTCTTTTCAGTTATTGCTTTATATTTGTGTTGGATGCTGTTATCCTTAAAGTGTGTGCCAAATATTGTATTTTATCCTTGAGTGTGATTATTATTTTTTGTAAACATAGTTTCAGTTCTTCAATTCAATGTGTAAGTTTTAAAAAATATGCATTTCAGATTCATGTTTGTCTCCCACAAATCGGTGATTAATAAGATTTTCACTCAATGCCTGAACAGTGAAAGTTTTTATG
This sequence comes from Carcinoscorpius rotundicauda, assembly GCA_011833715.1. Taxonomy (NCBI): domain Eukaryota; kingdom Metazoa; phylum Arthropoda; class Merostomata; order Xiphosura; family Limulidae; genus Carcinoscorpius; species Carcinoscorpius rotundicauda. Next base: position 45,158,068 of record CM022395.1, on the reverse strand, counting down.
AATGTATGTATTGTAATATTTTAATTAATGGTTTAATTGCTGAAAGCTGGGAAAATATAAGAAATTCAATATTTCTAAAAAATGTTACAAAAACAAGTTACATACAGTTGTTTTTTGTGTTTTTTTGCATTTCTCAGAATTTATCCATTGCAACTCAAAGTCAGGGATGTTTAAAAAGAAATACCACTTTCATCTTTTATCTGCAATTTCCCAGTTAATATTCTGAATTTTATATGTAGTTTGATTTCTTAATTATATTCCTATAATATTGGCTCTTGGGTGGTTATGAAACTTGTAGGAAACTCGACTTTTATCATAACTAGAAGATTCTGAAATTAATTCACAAGTTTCTCCTTAACTTTTTATTGCTAATATAAATATGTGTAATATGTATGCACAAGGAAGCAAATATACTTTTGAAGTGAGTAATGACTTCCTTTAACAAAATGGTTTGTTAGGGTTAATTTGGTTCTAATTTTCAAAAAATATTCCAAAGTTAAAGGACCTTTTTCCATAATAATAATAAAAACTCCAAAAACCTCTTCCAGTTTTGGTTCAAACAAATATAAATATCTCAAATAATTTTATAAACTTTTGAACATTTCAGTTTCAAAATATCTTGTAATTTAAGTGGCAAAAGTTAGACACTTTTGTCCCCATTGACAATCTAGAACTTTGATGTCTATTACTTTTATAAATAACATAACAGGTAATTAAATTAAGGTTAAAACCTTTACTTATCACTTTATTAAAATGTGAATGTAATGAATCTGGAAAAATATCTAAATATTAAATAACTTTTAAACCATATTTGTGTTTGATATTTGGGTGAAGGAAAGCAACATCTAACAATATTAAAATATTTTCAGTATTCTTTGGTAAGTGATTAATAAAATCAAACTCAACTTTTAAATAATTTTGTACCTGAAATGTAAGTGGTTTTTAAAATTGTCATTTACAGAACTAAGTGGCTCTTTCACCTTATTTTCTTGACCTATAACTGGTCTTTTAGAAATTTTTGTAGGACTCTATCTGGAGACATTTTTCATTACCTTTTTCTAAAATTTCTTTAAATACTTTACATATATAATTTTGAATAATACAAAATGTTTCCAGTTAATGATTGCTCAACAATTTTTTCTAAATATATAGTACTCATATTATTTTATATACATTAATTTCTTCTTTAACACTTTATACTTTTAAATATCTATAGAAGACATATTTAAGTTTTTATTGTATAAATATTTTAAAACCAAATTATCATAGTACTCTCGATCATTATAACAAAAACTTTAACACTTTTTGGTTGAAAACCTATTTTCATATTTTTCAATTCAACTTCCTAACTTGGAAGTTCAATACAGATAATTAAAATATCATTATCCAGAAAGTGTAATAGGAATATGGTTTTTAATTGGCTAAAATTAAAAAGAACAAATTTTCTTTGATAATAAAGCATTACTGCAGAGTTAAAATTAATACCAGTCATATCTGGAAAGAATTTCAAGTAAAACTTAAAGCTGAATTTTAAAAACAGATAAAGGTAAGCTAAAATTTTATGCTGTCTTAAATTAGAGAAATTTTTAAAAATCTGATTAAAAGATTTTCTGCTGCAGCAAACACAATTGTTACATTTATGAGAAAGATTATGTTAAATATATTATAAGCCTTATTGGATAGAAATTATTTTTTATAAATTTTAGATTTAGTTGTAATTTGCATAATGTTATTTATGTGCTATCCTATTTAATATAATAAAATATAGATTGGAGTGATAGACAATTTATCTATGAGAATAAATTTACACAACTCATATTTAAAAAAAAACAAAGAATAGCCAAAATAAACATACACATTAATAAGTGTATTCTGGAGAAATATACTGTAGAAGAACATTTTTCTAAGATTTTTCATTTTAGTATTATTATTTAACACAGAGTTTAAAACAAACGTAAAGCTTTAAGGTAAGTTTGAAGTTTTTAAGTAGGTCTCTAAAAAAATCTTATTTCAAAAATTGAAAGGTACCCTGGATGACACAAAACTCGTGGCTTTCTATATGTGTGTGATATATCTTTTTTCTGAAAACACAGAAGTTTTTTTGAAACATTTTTGGTCACTTTTAGTATTGTGTGTATGTGTTTGTTTCTGAAAATGAGTGGTCCATTAAAGATTTGGAAACTGATGAGAGCATAGTTGTAAAACTTCATGATGATGCAAAGGTTTTGCATCAATAAAGAAAATGACAATTTTTTTTACAGTACTTCTGCTGTGTAGATTATCAACAGGTATCAAACTACACATCTTTAGGACAGAATTAAACACATAGTGAAAGATTTTGAGAGCAACTTCTAGTGTCTCTTTATATCTATTAAAAAATCTCAAACCTTTATGCTCTAAAACTCCTATCTTGTATGAAATATCTAAATATAAAATAGGTGTACCATTTAGACCCATAGTTTCTATGCTGAATTCTCCTCTCGTTCCTTTGTATAATTATCTTGTATATATTTCCATCAAGCTAAATAAATTATAGCAAATGTTTGAGCATACATTGACTATTATCATGAACATATGACACTAAAAAAATAGTACATAATGGTACAGTTAATTAACATTATAATAAAAAGTTTGAGTGAACTTTGCAGCCTGGTCAGTTAATTAACATTATAATAAAAAGTTTGAGTGAACTTTGCAGCCTGATGCTTTTCATGATCTTTAGAGAAGATTGTAACACAATGAAAGAAGAGTGAAGTAATAACCTCTGATAATAGATTATTACTTAACTGGGAGGAGCTGTGATACAGAAATGAATTCTATACAGCTGAAAGATTTTGTTCCAGTTGTATACGAGGGCTGTTCAAAAAATATGCGGACTGATGTCATGGAACAAAATGTCCTTTATTTAGGAGTTACAGGTCTGGGCCCCTATCAAAGTACCCTACTCCCCAATGCACAAACTTATCCCAATGGTGTTTCCACTTGTTGAAACAGTCCTGGTACACTCCTTTTGTAATGTCCTCCAGCTCCGTCACATTTGCCTTAATCTCAGGAATCGTCTCAAATCTTCTTCCTTTCAAGGGTCCTTTGAGTTTGGGGAACAGGAAAAAATCGCAAGAAGGAAGGTCAGGTGAGTGGGGTGGGTGGGGAAGAACAGTGATCGAGTGTTTAGCCAAAAACTCACGAGTTCTGAAGCATGAATTTTGCAGCAATTTTTCGGTCAAAATCTCGTAACAAGATCCAACTGATATCCCACACTCTTCAGCAAGCTCCCTGACAGTCAGATGTCGATTTGCTCGCACCAAGGTGTTGATTTCGTCGACGTGTGGTCGTCAGTTGACATAAAAGGACGTTTAGGATGCTCATCATCTTCAATGGACTGTCGACCATCCTTAAAACATTCATGCCACTTGTTGCTTCATAGCAACATCATCGTAAGCCGTGTTAAGCATAGCTAAAGTTTCAGTCGCAGATTTTCCAAGTTTAATACAAAATTTCACAGCAAGTCATTGCTCCTTCAGGTCATTAATTCTGGAATCTGCCAAAGAAAAAATCGCACTTCATCTAAAACCATGTAGCTAATACACAAATGAAGATATCTGCAACCGGGAAATGGCATTGTAATCAGCTGATCTATGCAAACATAGTGACACCAAGCGGATTCCCCTGGAACCAACTGGAGCCACACAATTTAAACAGTCTGCATATTTTTTTTTTTTTAACAGACCTTGTATTTATGTATAACTCTTTATTTTTTCATTCTCTTTCTGCACATTACACCCATCTCTGAAATCCTAGTTTTTGCAATTTGTATTTAGTCACTAATAAAACCTCTGTAATGACATATTTTTGCTTCATATACAACGTGGTTATGGAAGTTTTATTTCCTTATTTTCAGTCTGAAACTACCAGTAATGTATAGTTTGAACAAAAGCAGTATAAAATATTTCAAATGTTGTTTGGCAACATGATTGTGTAGTTTGTTTAATATAAGAATAACAATTTACTGTCAGATTGTGCCCTTCAGTAGTATGTTTGTATAAAATCTTGAACTTCAAATTTAGGTCTAAAAACACAAACAGACTTCTGTCCAACCTAAGTCAGATGTCTTGCATCATAGTCTAAACAACATTGTGCATGGATTTCATCAAAATACAATATAAATTGAATTATTGAAAAATAATGATAAATTGTTTGTAATCCCATGTTTTATTACGCAAGTATTTGGTACATAACTAATTTTTTTACGTGTATAGTGAAAGTAACATATGTATGTTACTTCTTAATAAGTATTTTAATTTAATAAATGTCAGTTGTTTACTGTTTAGTAGAACTTCTTACTCATTTCTTTCAAGATAGTTTTATTATCTGCTTTAAATAATTTAGTACTATGATCAACACAGATTGTACGAGAGGTATGGGTTCCATTTATTTTTTCAAAAGTTTTCTTTTTTTTTTATCTACCTTTGAACTTAATTATGTATTCCCTACTATTTTACATTTTGTTTTCACTTTAAGTACTAAACTCATCAATTTTTTTTCAGAGTAAGTAATTAAGAGATGACCATTAAAATTGTTTATCTAAAGCAGTTACTCATATTTTATATCTCTATTTAAAGAATCAAACAAGTGACTCTATAAAAATGTTAATTTTGATCATAAAGTTTGCAGGTTATGACAATGGTACAGATGATCTTATGGAGCTCCATCTGAACTGACACAGTCTGGAGGTTTTAAAGTGAGTTTCTTGTCTTTTGGCATCCATTTGAAATTAAATGTATGTATTTAATATTACTCTGGTTAAGAATGTTTGTCATTTAGTTAACATGTTTTTTCCTTAATCATCTTTTTTCTCATTAACTAAAGATTGTATTTATTACTATGATTTTATTATCAACAATTTGCTGTTACTTAAAATTTAACATTATAGTTTTTGTTTTGTGCTTAATATATCTAAGAGCCTGGAAAATAAAATTATAAGTGAAATTTCATTTTAACTTTTCAGTATACTCTGTCCAGATGGTTCTCCAGAAGACCATACATTAGAAGTACCTTGTCATGGCCATAGCAACCTAAAATAAAACTTCAGTGGTTAGTATAAGCTTCTTTAACATTGTATTTGTCAAATGTATCACATTATCATTTGTTTTTACATTGAAACTTTATTACTTTGTCATTTGTTTGCACTTGATGTATCTTTATACTACTGCTACTTTAACTTTTGAAAATTAAGTGGGAGTTCTTAGAATGAACAAGAAATTTCCATTTCTGTTTTCAACAGATACTTGTATACTGTATATGTTTTCCTTGCAAACTATTTAAGTAATTGAATTACACCTTAAATAATAGTGATATGAGTAATGTTAGGCAGATAGCTTTTTTGATAGAATTCTGGACAGAAGATTAAAAGTAATTGAATGGGATTGACCACTGCAAACATCTATGACAGAAGTCTGCATGTAAGTTAACAAACATAAACAGGTACATTTATTTTCTTGTAGCTGTGTGTGTATTACCACCATTATGATGGTCAGCTCAATTGCATGGTTATGCACAAGCATGAAATATGCATTTTTTTTTTCCCATCCTTTAACATTTTTTGTAGTCATATGTAAAATTTTTCATTACTTTTCAGCAAGCTAAAATCATGATACAGGCTCATGATAGCCCTTTGGCAGCTATGACTTTTAATCCTTGTGGAACCAAAATTGCTACAGCATCAGAAAAAGTAAGATTAGTGTGTTTACAGTTATATTAGCATCTTGAATGAACAGTACACAATATATGAACCGTAATTATATTTTGAGACATGTAGATGTCTGTTTTACATATGCACAACAATACAAAGTACTAGAATAATTTTATATTCCTTGATAGTATAAATCTGTTTTCATAAATACACTTGATTTAAAATACGTCTTCCTAAAATTTAAAGTGAGTTAGTGTATTTATACCTTTTTTGTTATTAATGTCAAGCATTAACTTTCTAGTTAAGTTTTATATTTGTTTCTTACAACTGAGCATGAAGATTTCATTAATCTGAACATTTTCCTTCTATCACTTCACTGGAGGTCTTCTATTGTAAACTAGTGTTAACTTTCCATGTGTTTCATTTATGACTCTAAACCTCTTATTGAATTAAAGAAACTAAAAGTTTAGTTGACATATGAGATTAGGAATATTTTTTTAATCCATGTAAAGCATTACAAAATAAACTGTTTGGGCAATACTAAAAACTTGTGTCTTAAATTATAACTGTTATTTAATTGTTGTTCTTTAATTATGTAACTTGCCTGGAAGAGCTTTGAAATTGTACAACATTTTACTGCATTTATGTGAAACTTTCTCGTATTGCTGATTAATGTTGTGTCCTCATGAATATGATAAATTTTGTTTTAACATTTCTTGTAAAAGTTTGACTAACAAAACCTAAATCCTCTTTCTGGATCATTGGGATGAGCAGCTTGTTTAGCTTTTTTTTTAATCTGTGTTCAAGGTTAAGTTATTTGTAAGAAGAGACTTGTATCCCTATGCAAGCTATCACATATATTTTCCCTGTGATTGTACAGCTTTTCTAACTTGCATGGTGTTTTGTTAGTAAGATTTTCATGTATCCTAATCTTATAAAAGAAATTTATTGAACTTTCATATCAAAAAGGATATAAAAAAAGAACTATGTTTAGGCTCTTATGCAGAATGTTTGAAAGTATTCTTCTGATGTGCGAGATCAAAAGCCAACAACTTAAACTGTTCAGTGCTTTTATAAAACTAAATTATAGCTTAGTCCATATGATTGATTACATTTACTTTGTCTTAACTAATTTTTACTTTCTGTGAAGCAGTGTTTTGAAGAATCTTGTGTGTGCATGCATGTGCACACACACACACACACACATTTTCTCTATACATTTTAACTGCATAAATCATAGCTTAGTTCCCACAATATACTTGTATCTCTTTTAGCACTTTAATAACTAGAGCATAACCACTGATTAGTGTTAATTATGAATTTGTTTTTAAGAGTTTCTTTTATTGATGTGACTAAATTAATAGGTATGTTCTTGCACAAGTGTAATGATCTTAATTCTGGATTATATGTATAGTAATTCAAATTAAATCTTTCATTATGCAGGGAACAGTAATTAGAGTGTTTAATGTAGCAGATGGAGTAAAGCTATATGAATTTAGAAGAGGTGTAAAGAGGTAATGATAAAAATTTCATCAAATATGATAACATTAATTATTGATTGTAGTTATCTACTAATGTGTTTAGAAGAGCAGTGTAGTCAAAAGTAAATAACTTAATTGGTTGATAAGAAAAATTAGAGTTCCAGTGTTTTATTTTAAGTTTTTACTTATTTAAACAAAAAATGCTTTATGAACCTTAATTTTATGGAGTTGATAGTTTTAGAGATTTGAATTTTATGAAGAGTGTATATGTGCAATTCAGTTCAGTTTTAATGTACTAAGTTTATTAAAAATAATTGTTTTCATAGGTGAATGTTTCACTTATAAACAGCTCACTTTTAAATTTTTCCAGTTTATAATTAGAGTTCAAAAAGTAAATATATATTCATTATTTACATTGTTACTAGCATTATAAAATGTTTAGCCCAGTACTGATAGATTTACTAGATACTGAATAAGCTGTCTTTCGTTTAGGTGTGTGAACATATACTCCTTATCATTTAGTTCAGACTCTAATTTTCTCTGTGCCTCAAGTAACACAGAAACTGTTCATGTATTCAAGTTGGATGATCCACAAGAAGAGTAAGATAAGGACTTTAATACATACATACTTTAAAGTACCTTATTATGATCCATGAGAAGTGTACAATAAGCTAATTTGTATGTTTAAATGGTTTAAATTATTATGGTTTTGTTTGAAGTGATAAAATTAGGATTAGGGATACTTTGCCACTTGATGAAATTAATCAATATGTGGTGTTAGTTTACTTTAACAATGTAAGATATATCTTTTAATTAAAAAAAAAATTCAATCAATAAAAGAGTATACATAATATTCAGAAAAAAATATTTGAATAATTTTTAAATTGATATTTAATGTATTACTCCATTAAAAGAAAATGTATTACCTGTACCAGTTTATCAAGAATCATTGAAAATTTAAACTATGCATTCTAGAATTTTTGATGTAACTGTTTCACATTTTTTAAAATAATCCTTATTTTTAAGAAAAATATTCTGTGAAGAGAAGGTATTCATATTTTTCACTAACATTATCTGTAGATATATCAGTTAAAATCCCTTAAATCTTTTCATTTTGATTCACATAACAGTAAGGTAGAATGGTATGTGTAAATTCAAATACTTAGGTTGTTTTTCCGTGTGACCCCCACAAATGTTTACTTCCATGCAATAACACAATTTGTCAATTACTGCTAGATTCCTGTTAGAAACAAAATCTGTATTTCCTGTTTTTCCTTTATAGGAGGTATGTTGAAGAACCTCAAGGTTGGATGGAGTATGTAGGAAAAGCCTTAATGCAGTCAGCAAGCTACTTACCAACTCAAGTAACAGATATGTTTAACCAAGGAAGATCATTTGCTAGTGTTCATCTCCCTTTCTCTGGCCTTAAAAACGTTTGTGCCTTGGCATTGTGAGTCTTTCCAACATTCTATATACTTATTATTTAGAAACATGCATTTTCTACTATTTAAACAAACGAGCTGTGTTAAGCTTATTGTTAAACATGTAATTAACTAGTATTTGTTACTTATCTGTTTTCAAAGACATTATTTCTCAGTCAAGCTCGTAGAACTAGAAATTTGAAAAGTTGTCAAAGAAGCATTTTTTAGCTAATTACATTTGCATGTAGAAATGGTATTTAGTTTTTGCATTGCAGATAATCACTGAAGGTTACAGTTGTGGTGAGAGAAGTAATAGGTCAATTATTTATTGGAAATTTGTGAAAGTTGTGCACATTGTGGGCCAAGTTTTATTACTGAAAAAAAAATATACTAAGTTTTGGTTTTGTTTTAGTAAGTGGTTAATTTTACTGTTGAGGCTTATTATTTAGATGCACTAACTATGGGCTTTACTAAATATATTTGTTGGAAAAAAAATGCTTGCTTATCATGAAAGTTACATTATTACACATGGCTTTGAACACAGAAGGAATTAAATGTAAAACTCATTTTGAAATATTCTGTCTTAATGATATTTTGCCATAGAATTCAGAAGATACCAAGAGTACTGGTAGCTTCAGCAGATGGATACTTGTATATCTATAATTTGGAGCCAGGTGAAGGAGGAAACTGTGCTCTTGTCAAGCAGCACAGGTGTGTGAATTTCTTTTTTAACATATATTTTTGCCTTTAACATCTTCAAAAAATTCATTTTATTGTCTGGCTAAAGAAAAACATTGTCACAAAAAACAATACAGTTTAATAATATTTAAATTTTTGATTGCAGATTTATATCTGTTTGCTATAGCTGCTAAGGCCTTATTTATAAATTGTTTCTAATTTGTTTGTTTTATGACAACTCTGATAGTTAACAGAATGTGTCAGGTTTTAACAAAGGTTTGAAACTGATTTTCTTATAAAATGCTGCACAAAAAGTGTTTTGAATTTTTCTTGTCAATTCAAAGCTAAATACTCCTGCTGTTTTTATATAAAGTTTTCCAATGCTGTATAAGTGGTCACTATCACAACATAAATCTTTTATATTTTTATACAGCTATGATTTCAAAAAATTTGCTCTAAGGAGCATTGCATATAACAGTTGAAATTTGTTGATATGTAGTTTGTGTGGAATATTTTTTTTTAAACTTGAAATAAATGTGGTAAAATTATGCTGCATTATTTAATGAGTAGTGTACAAACAATACTGTGTGGAGTGGTTCAAAACAATGTCATTGGACATTCTATGCACTTTCAGCCATGGGGATATTTAAGTGATAGTCAGTTTCATTACTTTATTCACAGTATTTGGATGAATCTGTTGTGAAGGCACGTGCTTCAGGCTGCTCTCTGGTCAGTAGTTCACCATTAAAGACAGCTGTACTGGACATTATTATTAATTCATGTTTGCATAAGATGTTCACATTTAATATTTCAATATACAAGTTTTTTTTCAGTTACTGGAGTTAATGATGCTACAAGAATAATACATTGGTGAAATAAATTTTATTTTATTCTGGATAGCAAAGGACATATAGTAATTTAGTTTTGATTTACACTCTTGAAAGTAGTGTCTTATTAAGTACTTATGTTCATTGGCTCCATGTATTTTTTAGATCTTCTGCATTTAAGATCTGATAAAAGAAGATACATTACCTTAAGGAAGTTGTTCTTACTATATGACCTTAGAAGTGAAATTCTAAACTATCTTTTGAATTTTTGTATGTAGACTGGATGGACATGCTGATTTAGCAGGTGATCAGGCTTCTGGACTAGTACAAGTCAAAGAAAGTCCAGTAGCTGATAACAGAAGAATGGAGAGACCAGGTTAGCTGTTTTACACATATTGACATAACAAACTTTCCCATGAGTGTAGAATGTATGTACAGGGTAAGAAAAAAGTCCCATTTATTCTTATTGTTTAGAAGTAATTATGGAAATTTGAAAATTGACTGATCTAAAGTGTGTAGGCATATGTGAAACTATTTGACAACAATCATGTTATGACAAAGGTAAAACGAAATCATGAAAATGTACAATTCCATAATTCTAACAACAATGTTTATTTGGTATGTGTCTGACAAATTTATCGTTGATGGTATGAGGTTATATTTATATTCTGCTGACCTTGATAAAAAGTGATGCATTTGCAGGAAATTGAAGTATACAAGTTTAAGACTTAAATGTTCTACATATTTTATAGAAAATTATTGATTTTATACATACATATGCTAATTTTCTTTTTTACTTATTACTTATTAATTCAATATAAATGCTGTACAAAATATTTTTTTTATTAGGTAATGGCCTAACTGCTGTATTACTCACTGTAATAAAGATCTTCTTGAGCCAAGCAATTTGTTAAACCCATATGAACACATGGTAAAGTGTATGTCACAATAACAGATGTAATATTCCATGCAAGCTTATTGTATTGTTATAATTAGCTTTCCGTGAAAAGATTATAAATGAAAATTTCATAACATTATGATTATTAGGCATAATGCTCTTCACCACTTTAAAAACTGAAATAACACTGTGCTATTAACTAGTTTCCTTCTCTCTACTTTCAGTTCAAAACTAGTCGTACTTATATAAAGGTAACCCTTATACAAATTTGTGCAAAATTCTAAAACAAAAACCTTTGTAGCCCTGCTTTAGAGAACTATTAAGGAATAAACCCCAAATACATTACAAAGATTTTAAAAACCTGCATGAAGGGATAGAGTCATCAGAATTTTACTGTTATAGTTCAGGTCCATGGTTTGGGTTTAATACAAAAATAAAAGCTAAATTAGAGTTGTGTTATGCTAAATAAAGAGGGAAGTTTATGGTATACAGTGATATTTATTGTATCCTAACAGTGTTCCTTTGTCAAAAAAAGGGGTGCATGTACGCACGCACGCACACACACAAATGATTTATCAATCTGATTAAGTGCTCTGGGGCCTTTTGTAATCAAAGTTTAACTGTTTTAAGTAAATTAAAATGTATCTGAAGCATTCACATAATTCTTTATCTGTCACTTGATAAAAAGAAAAGTACATTAGCTACAAATCTATTTTGTTATTTATCAATCTTGCTTTTTTTATCTATCAGTTTCTTTTGCTTTTTATGCTCTTCACCTTTTGTCACTGTTTTTATGAATAATTACATATTTTAGGCTCCTGAGCTGTAGCTTATTACTTTCTATATAAACGTTTTGTTTAAATCATGTTTTTGATGTTTTTTTGATTCAGTTATCTTCAAATAAAATATATAATTTTATGGGAAGTAACAAAACTCGTTTAAAAAAAATTAAAATTTAGCAGATTGGGTACCTGCATACCCCTAATAGTGTGGGCTAATAAAATTGCCTTATCTTCGGCTACAGGGGCTTCAAGCTATGCTGCTGTTGTACGGGGCTGTGAGGGAAGTTCCAGTGAAGGTTTGTAGGCTCCTGGTTCATGTTTGCATGCTCTTTCATCTCATTAGCTTGTTTTTACTGGGCTTAAACTATAGTGCTTTAGGATAAACAGTTTACTGAAACATTTTGTTCGTTCTTTCATAATTGTTCTCTTATTGGGACAAGTATAAAAATTGCTGTTTGCACACTTGCTATTAGATGTTAGTCCAGAAGAAAAAAAAAATTAAAGCAAGCATGTGCAGTAGAACTGAAATTTTGCTAACATTTAAATGATTATTTTAAATTAAATCTATAAGAAAGTGTAACGGAAGTTTCAAACATCGAATTTAAGTGCAAAGACATAACTATATAATTAATATTTGTTGGTACCTAACTGAGAAAAAAAGTTTCTTTAATGAAAATTATTTTTAATGTAGCCAGACCTACAATCTGTAACTGTAATCTAGCTATTAATAGAGAACTTGTCAAAATTGTAAATCTCAAGTTGAAAGTCTTCTGTAATGGTTTTTTAAAGTATTCTGATTTCCATTCCAAAGATAAGCTATGTCTAATCCAGATAATTTTCCATTTCAAATCAAAAAGAGTGACTGTGCATAAAACAAAGTATTTTTAGAGTAATAAGATGTGATTTAGTGAATAATATTGAAAAATAATTTTAATAATTGTTCTTGAAAAAAGAAACCAAAAAACAGGGTAAATACTACTTTATTGTAGAAAAGAGAAGTTTCACACGTGAAAAATTAATTGGCTGTTTTATGTTAAATACAAGGATTTAATAAAAAAAAAACATTTAGTCTATTTTTTTCTCTGTAATAAACTTAGAATATTTGAAGAATTGCAAGATAATTAACTGAATATAAAATTGTAATCTATTGTGTTTTTGTTTGTTTTCCTGTTGTTCACTTTTGTTAAAAAATGTAGGTATACATATCAAATTGTACAAGAATTTTGAATAATAGAATATCATAGTGGAAATATATTTTTTAAATTGGTAAATAAAATGGACAAGACATTAAAGGAGTATGATATCACCATATTTATGAGCATCAAATATAACCTCTGGTTCTTGTTTTTCTCCAGAATTTAATTGAAGCTACAAATAACTCTGAAGGTACTTCATCTGGATATGATTATCCATTTAAATTATCTGGAAATAAAAAGGAATGTTTTAATGTTCTTGTAGCAAATATAAACCAAGTGTGTTACTTTGAAGCTAGACTTGATAATAAATATGAAATGGCATGCCACACTATTAAGGGCTCAGATTTGTAAGACTTGATTATAAGACAAGCTGAAAATACTTTCAGATCAAAATAGAAGGTTATTTTTTGCTGTATTTATTAATATACACTGTAAATTTGTTTTGAATTTGTTGGGTCAGCTACTTTTAATTTCAGACATTCGTATTTTATGTAATGGCACTTTTTCATTTTCTTTTTTTAACTTTAAAAGGTATTTTAAATTTGGCTTCTGTGATTGCTCTTTTATCATTCCTAAATTTTAAAAATTTCACTGTATTAATGTAATTTACTTCATTTAAACTTCAACCCCATTAACTTTTTCTTGTCTAGTGAATTTTTTTTTAAATTCTCAAAACTTGGTATTCATCCTTGCTTAACATCGCATTACCACTAGATGCACGTATCCAATGGTATGGTAGCCAGTGCTTCCAATGTATGTGTGTCAGCTAAAACTTATACCATATCTGTTCTTAGAGTACAGTTATGTTATTGTTTTAACCAACAGGAATGTAACACACCCTCCTGATACATTTGGTTGCCTCTTTACTGTAGAACTCGATTTTCACTTTTCAATTTAATACAATTTTGTAAAGACGTTAAAACTTTGCTTATGTTTGATATTTTTATTTTTTCTCTGACTTTGCTTCTTATTTGTTTCCTTTTTTCTGCAATTAAATTTGAGTTATTGTAGGTTGTTACTTTTATCATCCATTCTCAGATGAGTTACCAATTCCAAATCTCAAATCATGGCTACTACTGCAGCAGTTATCACCAATATTGCATCTCAACATGTAATTTCTGAAGTTTCACACTTTTCGCTCAAGAAGTCTCAGTTTTAGTACATTGTGAATTGGAATCAATTATATGGCTTGTAGTGTCACCTAATCCCAAATCAGTTATTACCTTTGTGCGTGGTGACCTGTGAAGGATGAGAGGACCCTGGTGGTTGAGTGGTCCAGTCCTAACATACCACTTTGACCTTGAATTTCTGTAGATTTTGAGAGACTGACCATGGTTAATGCCACATAACCACCATGCCATAATGGAAGCTGGATCAAGCAAACTGGTTCTCTTTCACTGCTCTCACAGAACTTGATCCTGCCATTGCCTGTAAGCCATCAGTAGCCAACTGTGTGGCAGCACTAACTGACTGTACTATACAGGCAGCTACTCAATGTGGTCCTAAAACTTCATGTTTCCCACAATTTCCTCATCAGTGGTGGAATCCTGAGTGCCACATGGCACAGAAGGCTCAAAAACAGGCTTGGGATACTTTTTAAAGGTATTCCACACTCTAGAACTGCATTCCTTTTCAGCAGGCCCATGCACATGTTTGGTGGGTAAGACATCAAAGCCAGAAGGACTCTTGGATTAAATTCACAACCAGCATATATTCTGTTACAAGTTCCAATTCGTATGGGACAAGATTTATAATTCTGTACCCTTTTCTATCTTGCCCTCTGATGGCCAGGAAGTAACTGATACCCAGAGGTGAAAGCTTTTGCTGGGTATCTAGTACTTCTGCTTCATCCTCCACCTTCTTAGTCATCAAGACTTGGGCAGAGTAATTACCTCTATCCACTCGAGCTGATTGTCTGTGGCAATAATTGTCCCTTTACATTGGTGGAACTCAAAATGGCTTTTCATTGGTCTTGTAGTATATTGGTTAGACCAGATGATGTACACTATGAAATGCTGTGCCATCTATCTCCTGCTTCTCTTACTATTCTTCTGATTGTTTTTAACTGGATTTGACAGGAGAATGTGTTTCCTGATGCCTGATGCCGAGCTATTGTCCAACCTTTCTGCTCAGCCTGGGAAGGGTCCCAAGATTCCTTCAAACTACTGTCCAATTGCTTTAACGAGCTGGCTCTGTAAGATGTTAGAGAGGATGGTTAATGCTCATCTTGTTTGCCTTTTTGAATCAAACAACCTCCATTTGCTCACCGAGTGTGGATTCCAATGACAGTGCTTCACTTTGGACTACCTGATTTGATTTGAAATGTCAATCACAGAAGCCTTTCTCAAATTACATCCTGTATCAATCTCCTTTGACATTGAGAAGGCTTCTGATACAACATGGAGGTATAGCATTTTCCAAGCCCTCCATTTATATGGCTTTCATGGCCATTTGCCCACTTTTATCACTTTATTTTAATGAACAGACAATTCCAAGTTTATATGGGTTTGATTCTTTCTCACAGGAACTTGGAGTTCCTCAGGGCTGTGTTTTGAGTGTCGCACTTTTCAGTATAAAGATTAATGCCATCACTGAACTACTTCCTCTCACTGTTGCAAACAGACTCTATGTCAGTGACTTTCTTATCTTGTATCAGTTGTCGAACATGAGGTGTATATTGAGCAGTAGCTACAGACTGTCTTCAATTGTTTACTAAAGTAGACTACAGCAAAATGTTCTGACTTTTCTCTCTCAAAATGTTTGCATGCACTTTTGTTGCTAATGGGGTATTCACCCTGATCCTGAACTCGTATCGGTGAAGTTGTACTACCTGTTGTTCCCGAGTCAAAGTTCATGGGTTTATCTTTGTAAGCTGACCTTTATACCACACATCAAGCAGCTACGGGTCAAATGTACAAGAGCACTAAACATCCTCCATGTTCCCTCTTCCACCACTTGGGGAGGAGAATGATGTTCCATACCAAAGATATATAGTGCTCTTATTCAATCGCAACTCGACTATGGAATACTGGTCTATGGCTCTGCCAGGACCTCAGCCTTGAAAATGCTCGAACCCGTTCATCATCAAGGACTTTGACTCTACACTGGGGCTTTTTGCACTTCCCCAGTTCAGAGCTTATACAAGTTTCATAAACTTCCTCTTCACCTCTACCATTTGCAACTGTCTTTACTGCATGCCTTGAAACTTTGTTTTTTACCAAAGCATCCCACTTAGGGTTGTGTTTTCTTTTCTCGGTTTGCCATGCTTTTTCAGAACAGATGATTTGCCATAGCTCCTTTTGGTCTACATATCCAGGCACTGTTGGATGAATTGGGTCTGTCCTTGGATAATATTGCTGTGTTCACTGGTCAGCCCATCCCACATAGCTTATTACAATCCCCAAATGTGACCTTTCTTTAAGTCATCTGAGAAAAGCAGATACTCCTGATTGGAAACTGACTGTCTGTTATTTGCTGAACATCTTTCAAACCATCCTTCCAGTGCTATTTATAAGGATAGTTCGAAATCAGGTGACTCTATAGGTTTTGTCATGGTTTATTGTTCTTTGGTTGTAGGCAGGAAAAAACCCCCATTATAGCTTCTGCGTTCACTGCTGAACTGTACACCATTTCTCTTGCCCTGGATGACATAGAAGCTAAGCAGTACTCATATGCACTATTCATACTGATTTGCTTAGTTCTCCACTGGTCCTGAAATTGCTTCAGATTATTCACACCCTGTTCTTGCCGATATTCAAAACTGACTGGCCCATTTCTCTTCAACATCAACTTCTATCCAGTTTCTGTGGATAAACAGGCCATGTTGGTATTTGCAGGAACAAGCTCACTGACACTGCAGCTAAATCTCTCCACTCTGACACTATCACTACTGTTCCTGTTCTATTGGACTTTGGCCATCTTGCTTCTGTAAGGATCAGAAAGAGTTCTGACGAGACTAAGCATTGATCAGTTTTTAACACATTTTCTTTTATCTGGGACTGATGCTCCAATGTGTTGTCTGTGTAACACTCAAGTCACAATAAGCCACATTTTACTATCTTGCCATCATTATGACTCTCAACAACAGCACCATTTTAAACATGTTCTGTTCCAAGGTTTATCCATAAGATTAGACAGTGTTATCGGTAATGGCGACACTGTCCATCTTGGAAATAGTTTTTTAAATCTATTAATCTTTTTAATGCTATTTAAATGTATTAATTTATGGATGAGACTTTTTTTAATGTTATTCTCTTTTAAGAATCAAAGTACATCTTGTTCAATTTGAAATTAGAAAATGGCTATAACATCAAATAACTCAAAACCAGGACTGAAAAGGTCAACTTTAGTTGACTAACACTGATGTTTGAACTACCTATTAGTCATCGTGGTGAGTTTTAATAATTAATATTTTGTTAGAAGTCTGTCAAAACTTTTTTACTTTACTTTTTGAAAATGGCCATAACATCAAATAACTCGAAACCAGGACTGGAAAGGTGAACTTCAAGTGACTAATGCTGATTTTTGAACTTATTCATTAGTCATTCTGGCAAGTTGTGATAATTACAATTATGCTGCAGAAAGTCCCTTACATTTTGTATTATTGTAGTTTTTCTTTTACCTTTGTAGACTAGATGTAAAAATTGGATTTAATGCTATTTGATTTTAATTGAAAAATTAAACTTTGTTTTGTTTTACCTTAATTTCCTTTCATGAATTTTAATAATTTTAACTTAACTTTTTATTGAATGTTTAGTGCAGATAACCCAGTTGCTTTGCACCATAAAACATCAAATCAACCAACTATTCTTCATTATGCAATGCTGTAGTCCCCTTGACTACACCACTAGATTATCTTCAGTTTTTCTGGATATATTGTCAGAGATATGTAACATCTTTTTGTATATCTTTTGTATCTGAATACTCTTCCACTTTCACATTCTGTCCCTTTATATTATTATCTGGTTTTCATCATGCCTCTGAGGCCTGCTCAGCCATTATTTCTGGTTCTTATCCTCCTTCAGTCAGCAACTGTTGTCACTTTTGCTATATCTTTCTCTGTTGACAACCTCAGTTACCAGTATATCATCCCAGTGTCTCCACACTCCATCTACACATGTGGCATTTGTCTGCTCCATTGTGAGAAGGTTCATGCTAGCCATATAGCTCACTACTTTTCTTTCCATCCTTCTTTCTTACTGGTCTATCGGAGAAGACGTGTTTTTCTTTGGGGGTTTCTGTGCCATGGTTACCTCCCTTTCCATCCTACAGTTTCTCATTACTCTCTCTCTCTTTTTTTTTTTATCTAACTGTTTAACAATGGTTTTTGTTTCTGTCACTGCTGGTTATAGGAAAACCTTTTCTGTATCTTCCATTTCTTAAGATCTTTTAAAATATTTTTATTTCCAGTCCTCTCCCTTTTGTTTTGGTCCTTACATCTCCATCATCCTATTTCCCTTCCTGATTGGGACTTCACTGTGGTTCTCCATGGCCATACACCATGATCCTGATGGAGTGGATTCACCATTTTATTAGATTGACTTGTACTTCTCTTCTGATTTCCAGTTTTTTTCTCAGGGAGTCCTCTTATCAGGTCTAACAACACTCCCCTTTCCCTTGGTGCCCATTTCCATCATACCATGAAAGGTTTTCCCCCATTTATCTTGTGGACCATGCCTAATATATTCATTGTGTCTTATTATTAGATTCATTAGACAATTTGGATAGTTTTCTCAAAGTGAGAATGAGTGTTGTTCAAATGAAGGAAGTGACATTGATTATGAGATATGAAATTATTTTATTGTTTTGAATGAATTTTTAGTTAAAAATGAAGACACTAAGCATAATATTTTTAAGTCTAGTAACTGTAGCCGTGTAAGGATATTACTGATGATGAGCTAAACATTTTTTATGGTTGTGGCTTCATATGAAACATATTCAAATGTGATATTCACATGACTGTAAGTTAACTTTTCTTGTGCATTTAAAACCTACCCCAAAACCACTACAAGACATGAAAATTAGATAGCTCACATGGGCATGTTACTTCTTAAAAGGTTTTAGCTGCAATGCCAGTTATCTCATGTTAATCAGGGTTCATATTTTTGATGAACAAGCAGACATGCTCATAAATTCTTTATCTGACATTATTTTGCATTAATAAAATGCTCCTGACAAAAAAACACAATGGCACCTTGTATGGGTATTTATATCTGAGGTAGCATTTATGAGCAGTTTATTTACTTTGATAATTTGGACTTTATCTATTTAAAATAAGTCCTCTTGGAAAGCTTAATGTCTACTTTGCACCTTAAAAATACTAGTCTATAATTTCTGATATCTTAATATTCCTTGAAATTTTGGGTAGTTTGTTAAAAATTATATAAATAGTATTTATTATGGAAGCACAAGAGGCTATCACAATTTCTCCTAGCAAGTCAAACAATTTATAGATGAGTTTAAGATAACAAATAAGAAACCATTAATTTTTATGTGTCTAATCAAAGAAAATAAATATAAAAGTAACTTTCTGTTGATTTACAGATTTTGCTTATGGTAAGGAATGTTAGTCACTTAATAACAAGATACTTTTGTGGTTATGAATATTACTGCATTATTTGTTCAAATATTGAATGTGTTCTCAATCATACTGGAAAATTGGACTTTGTAATGATTAGTTACAGAGGATTTCACTAGTTCTGCTGAATAAAAACTATATAAAGGGAGATATTTATTTTTTAAAAGTACCATCATAATAGTATGCTCAGGATGAACTGTAATAACATTTTATTAGCTTTGTGTGAAATGTGAATATTCAATTTTATGCTGTGACACATTACTTTTATCATTTAAATTTTAAAAAATAAGCTGTTTTTTATAACTGTACATTTATTGAGTTAGTGTAATGGATAAAACCCCTAATGTTTTTGAAATTGTAGACAGTAATGTTTACTACTAGTAGTTGAGTACTGATTAAAGAATCAATAATTGCAAAAAGAACATTGTTTTATATAATGTTCTCCTTCCTCATTAAGTTTTAATTGCATTGCAAGGTAATAATTGACTTATTTTACTGATTGTCTTTAAATTCAAAGCCAAGTTTCTATAAAAACAAGTTATAATGTGCCATATTTCTGGAAAATTTATTCTTAGGCAAAATTCCTAAAATGAAATAGCCAGTGTACACCATCTGACACTTTACAATTATAAGATCAGAAATTATGGTAATTGAACCGGTTAACTCTGGGTGATAAATACACCTACACAGTGGTTCATTTTTGTAACTCAAATACCAAATTTACTAAGTGTATCTTCACAAAATTTGAGTTTTCAGCAAATGTGAAATATCTTTGAAAACAGACAATTTACAATGCTCATATTTTAGGCATGTAACCTATAAAACCTCCTAAATGAATATCAAAATTTATTTGGAAAACTTTTTTATTCTGTCTTATTTTTTTATGTTAAACACTGTATTCAGACATGGCCCAATTGACCAACATTGTAACAATCACCACAAAAATGTAGGAAATCTATAATATACTTTTATTCTTGGAATGACTATAATGTTACAGAGTTATCTACTATTTATTTTTGCAACCAATGCTAATACAGTTTAAATCTCTAGAATATTTAAATTTCTTGCTTTATTTAGATCAGTGCCAAAACAACTTATCACAGCAAAAAAGCTTTATGTAAACTCTGTATTAAACTCCCATCATGCCAGTCAAATTGCAACATGTGTTCTCATTAAACATGCTCATGCTGTGTAATATTTTTATTTTAATTTTTCTTATCTAACCTAATGATCTTCTGACTCTTACATTTGAGTTACTGTATGCAATAATAATTGAAAAATGTACATAAAAAATTGCCAAAAAACAAATTATTTAATACTTACCTGTGAATCTTGTTCTACTTTGATTTTAGTTCCTGGATGAAACTTAAACATTTTATTTGTAATGGTAATAGTAGTAAATAAAGTAATTATTTCAAAAATGCAATTAACTTTTTTCTTTTTAATACAAAAAATATAATAGCCTAAAACTATTATAATTTTAATGGCTTTCTGGCTAAGCTACAGGTAGGATTATTGGCAATTAGTTTATTAAAATGTCCTCTTTCTCTTAGTTATAAATAATAAAATAAATGTCAAAGAATTACTGAGATTTTTGTGAGACAGTATATTGTAGGAGGGTGTGACATGGTTTGACTTTTTAACTTGTATTTCAGTAACATGAATCAATTGGATAATAAAAAATTAAATAATTTCTTTGCATCAGCTGTTCTATAAAATTCTATGCCAACTAGAGAAGATCATATAAAGGTAGTAACTTGGTGGGCAAATCTGAGAGAGTTTCATGTGATACACCAAAGGAAAGATTTAGAATATTTTTAGAATATTTTACCTTGAAGCTAAGAAATTAAATTGTGAATTATAAACTATTTTGATACCAACCTTTTCAAGATACATAGATAATAGTCATTTAATTAAATTTTAAGTGTAATTTTAAAAGTTTGGCATACGCTTTCACACAGTCATACATATGATAATTTTAAAAACTCAGCACTTCAGTTTACTGAACCATGTTTCTGTTTTACAAGACTTGTAAATACTAGATGTTGTCAGATATATGCAATGTTTAGGCACCTGTTAAATTAGTAGATGTTACTGCTACAAATGCTGTTTCTTTTCAAGTATGCTATAGCATTAAACACTGTACTTGCAGATCACCATCAGGAATTGAAATGCAGTTTGGAATCTCCACCTCATTCTGGAATTTCTCTTGAAGATGAAAATGAATTTCCACCCATTACTCACAAGTCTGATTGGTAAGATACTATTCTCCTAACTCCAGAATAGATAAATATTTTTTTATACAAACAGTTTTCTACATTACATTATCTTTCAACTCAACTGATTAGGGTGTTTAATACAAAATAATACTTTAATTATTCTTAACAAATTAAAAATGATTTTTTTTTTATTTTACTCGTTTATTATTCTTGTCTTTATTACATAGTTGAATCAGTATATGATCTTCTAACTTGTAGATTTTGCAGAATTATAGAGAACTAGATCAAGAGTTCTGAAACCTCCCACAAGGAACTTTCTATTTCTGATATAAAAGTTTGTCATAAAAAGTTACCATTTTTTATTGCTTTAAATTTTCACTTGCTGCTAGAATGGGTAGTACTATGCATTCTTATTTGATAAAGCCAATATTAAGGTATGTTGAAATTGTACATTGTGTCATATGTAATTCTTGTACAGGTGATTGTAAACAATTTGCTTTGTACATACATATGTAATGTCACAAATAATTAAAATCATACTGCTTGTTTTGTATGAATATATTTTGTAAGATTTTAACAACATATTTGTTACTAAGCTTTGAATATATCACTTGTGATGAATTTAATAAACATTAGTACTCTCAGAAACTTGAGCACTGAATGGAGATATAATTAAGCAAAACATATCAGTTTTTAGCACATTTATCAAAAAATAAGCAACTATCTGTTCAAATCTGTCTTAAGATTTTATCTATTTTATTCTTATATGAAATTTATTCAGTTGCAAATAAAGGTTAATACAGAACTATACTTGAATGAATTGCTTTTTTTGTAATATTTCTTTTCTATGTTATAGCAGATTTTTTATTTAACTCTAGAGTTGTAAAAATATATATAAAATGTTATATAGACTGTAAAAAACCTTGAACTTTTAAATGTTAGAAGAAAAAAAATATTAAAATTGCAATCTATGACTGTTTAATATGGTTTACTGATTTAACCAAAGAATATGACCAAACAAAAGTTATGAATGTGATGTTTTTGTTTCCTTTTAAAGTATGATGTACATCTTTCATTTCTGAGCTTATGGATTTTCAGGAATTCTATGAAAGAATATATATATAGTTGTGCTTCTGAAGAATGTTTTCATAGTTATATGAAAAGCCAGTACAAGTCGAGTCAGATGTACTGAGAAATATAATTTTCTTCAAAGTTGTCACTGTTTTACTGTTACTCATATTGTTATTATTTGGGTTTTTTGGTAAAATTCCTATTGTTCTCATTTGACCATTTTTACTGAGTTACTGTGAAATATAATCTTATATTTTAGTGAAAGGTTTTTGACATATCTATATATAGTGTGGTAAAATGAAGTTTTAGAGAAAATTTTGTTGCTGTTGGAAAAACTTCAGGATTAGTTAGTATGTTGCATATTATTGAGAATGTTCTAAAAGAAATGTACTTGATTTACTGGAAAAATTTAATTTCTTGGAGATTGAGTTACACTTAATGTAAAGATTTATAGGATTTCAACATTAGAAAGTTCAAACTGATTATAGGACTGTAGTGCAGTTTCATTTTATAGAAGGGGTTTTTTAACATGTGGATAGGTAGATTACAATGTTGCAAAATTAAATCACCCAAGTAAAGGGTATATAACTGTATTTCTCAAAGAAAGTTTGTTCATACAGTGTAGTGGAATTATATTGCATAAATAAAGGTCGTTTACAAGTTACTGTAATATTAGAGGGTATTTTATTTTCCAAAAGATGTATATACATATATACACTCATTTTTATGTTGTGGAACATAACCTCTTACAGAGAACTCCAAAATGAATTGATTTATTACGTAATGAAATTGCATCTCCATTAAAAAGTTTTGTACATTTACACAGTATAGTTAAAGTAAACCTTGCAGGAAAGGTTTTTGAAGTACTTAATGTGAGTTGTATTAAAACTGCACATCTCACAATATTTTTGGGATGTTTAATATAGTTTATTTGTTGTAGGTATGAATATTTTCTCCATCAGAATATTTGTTTTAATATCTGTAAAATTTATTATGCGACTGTTCAGAAAGGTAATCATTTAAGATTCATAAATGATTTATGATTTTTTACAAAACAGAACACAAAATTTATAAAGAAATTATAGAAGGAAAGCTAAATGTTATTGACTTCTTAGCCAGGGTTGAGTTCTTAGTTGTAATTATTGATTTAAATGCACTATGTTTTCACGTATTTAGAACATTGTGAATAATAAAAGTGGAAACAAATTGAGATTTCTTTTGTTAATCATTTTTATACATACATTATTTTACCTAATTTTGAAATGACGGATGATGTACAGATTATTTGAGTGTGCGTAATTTCTCATTTTCTTTATTGGATGATACATTTCTGATAAATGTTTTACAAAATGTGTTGCATTATTTGGTTATCTGTTAATTTCATTTGAAAGAGAAATCATTTATGAAATTATTATAATATCAATGTAGTTGAATTTATAATAATTTGCTTCTTTAAATTATCTACATTCTTTCCTTTTCATGTGACTATACCTATATCTGCTTAAATATTATGTTCAAGTTTATTAAAAAATTATTTTCAAGTCTATGTAACAGCTAAATGAATCTCTTAAGTGTCAAAACCAAGCACACTATTAATAATAATTTTCGCATGAATGATTGTTAATTTTTTAAAATTCAAATATTAAAGTATGTAGCATCAGTTGTAACTTATTTGTGATGTTTTTTGTTACTTTAAATTCAAGAACTTTAAAGAAAATAAATTTGAAAAAATGTGCAACCTTAAAAAAAAAAAAGGCTTATTTTGTAATAGTAACTATTTCTGACCAAGGCCTTTCATTAATAGATAATGAAAACAAACTTGAATTGCAGTAACAAAATAAAGATATGGAACATGTTCATCACATCATTTATTCTTCAAAATAGTTACATGGGTAAAATAAACGATGTGTAAAGCACAGGTAATTGCTACATAATAATTTAAAACAATTAAGTGACTATGAGAAAGTTATTCAAGGAAATTCAAAATAAAGGAAAAAAAACAAACAATTCTTGTTACAGTTACAAACTACTGGTTAAAGAAGGAAAGAACATAAGGTGTGGGTATCAAATTACTGACCATAAGGAAGAACAAAAAATTAAGTTATTTTTTAATCCTGATAAAGTGTGCTCAAGATGTAAAAAAATATTTCATGTTTGTATGAGAAACATTTAACAGAAGCATGCCTTAAGGTTACTTATGCTAGTGGGACATAATTGAAATTACATTCATTTTGATTGAGTATTTGATTTCATATAAGCATAGCAGGAAATGCCATTAATTTTCCTTAAATTACTTTACATTTACTAGTCCATAAAATAAGAAAAAGGTTCACAGAGATGCATTATTTTTTTTATTTCAGTAAGTCATCAATCCAAGATTTTAAAGTAAAGTTCTGTCATAAACTGTAGTGGTTTATTGCATAATTTCTAACACTATCTGTTTCAAGGAAGAATAATTTATGTAAAAATTAATTTACTTAATACATAAACAGAAAGTGCTAAGCACAATAAATATTCTGTTTCAGTTTATTTTATTAACTTCCTGGAGTTAATAAATGTCTACAGTTTCTGGTTTAATTATGAACTGTGAGGTCTTTTTTTTTATAAATGGGTATTCCATTGTTTTTCAGTAAAGATGGATATCAGATGGGGCATAGTCTGGAGAATAAGGAGGATGTGAAAGGTTTTCCCAGTTTAGCTCTTCAACCTTTGCAGATGTGATCCTTGCTGGGGTCCATGCGTTATCCTGGTGTAACACAACACCTTTACGATTAATCAAAGCATGCCTCTTCTTTCAGTGCAACATTCAATTGCTTTAACTGTTGACAATAGAAATTTGATGTAATCTTTACATTGAGTGGCAGCAACTCAATGTGGATCACACCAACAATATCCCATCAAACACTTAACAACACTTTCTTAGAGTGGAGGTCCATTTTGGGCTGTGCTTTAGCTAGTTTACTTGCATTGATCCATTGTCTGCAGCACTTAACATTTTTGTAAAATATTCTTTTTTTTATCTCCAGTCACTAACTTGTCAAAAAAAGGTGAGTTGCATTCAAGAGAGTGCAGAGAAGTACAGATGTCCTCTTGCTCTAAGGTTGGCTTATGCCAAATCATTGGTGACCCATTTTCCAAATTTTGATACCTTTCCAAACTGTTGCAGATAATGGTGAACTCTGAATGGGTTGAATTAAGCTTTTGTGCTAATTCTTTAACTGTTACAGCACAATCTTCATCAAGTGCAGCCAGAACAATTTGAAAGTTGCACATCACTTAAGCTGTAGTCACCTGATCTAAACTTCTGAAACCACCTTTGACATTTTCTTTCATTGAGACACCATAAACACTTTAAATGTTTTGTGTAGTTTCTGCTGCACTGTTGCCTTTTTTAAACTTATAAAGCATTATATGCTTAATGTGCTCCTCAGACACATCCATTTTCATAAGGGTTTGATTAATGATCTGAAAAAGTGGAGTTGGGTAAGTTTCTTTTATTTGTTTGACCATTTTTATACATGTCCTATTACACAATTTAGTTATTCAAGCCTTCTACAAAGACAAAAATGATGATGCACTTTCAGTATTAAATTTTTGGGCATTACTTATGTCTGATACTCAAGTTAATTTATTTTTATTGTTTTGGAAACGTTGCAAACATGCTTATTTTTATTTATGCAAAATGAGCTCAGCTTGTACGACCATAAACTGTCACAGCCTCCTTTAATTTCTATGAATATATATTATGTGAATCAGTTTTTAGTTAGTTTTTTTCTCTTAAATTTATAGATTTGTCTGTTTCCTTTGGTTGTAGGACTGACTTGTTTTTTCATGATGATACAGAACACAATAGGTTACAACTTTCACTTCTATATTACACGAACATGGTATCATTATTCAGTTTGTTGTTTGACTTACCCTGTTGGGACTTTTGCAAAAATGCTCTGTAGTAAGAGCTGTTTTGCAGGTTAAACAATAACCATTTGCTAAGCAGATTGGCAAAAAAGACACATTTGTTGAAAAGAAAGAAGCTCGGGAAACATTTTCTTTTTCCATAGTCTGTGCAAAATCACTATTTTCAAATATTGAGCAACTTTATTATTCTAACCTATAGAATACACTACTGTTAAAATTATTAAACCTTCCAGAGTATGTTTCATGGTATATATATGTGATAGTTCACCTGCATAATGAGGAATATTTTGTATATAGTATAACAAGAAATTTGGACTTTACCATAACTTCACAAGTGATTTGATGTAGAACTTATCAACATGTAAACTGTGTTTTCTCTTCATGAATAATTTTCCCAAATATCAAACCTAATTTGCTTTGAATCAAGCAGAAAATGAGCCAATTTTGTTGTTATTTAATACAGTTGTATTGGAGATAAATTATTAATATTGCATTCCTGGAACAGAACTGTGGTATTCAGTTAATGCAGTGTATAATATACACCTTGGTAGAATGTGGTGTTTATTGAAATTTTATTTTTTACTTCTTAGCATCATTGAGATTTTGGATTATACCTATATTGTGTTTTCTGATGAAGCTTATGGTGGCATATGTATGACATTGTGTTCCTCACTTTATCCATTAATGTAGAATTGAAATCTGGCATTTCCTGAATCACAAACCGTAAACAGTACTGATATTTTATAATGATTTTCAATATTTGGCCTAACACTTAATAAATTGCTTGGATGGCTTAAGAAACTGATTATGGAGGATACCAAGATTTTATTATTCCATAGCAATATTATGAGTATTCTTATCAAAGTTATACTTGTAATTCGAAATGTAATATTACACACATCCATTACCTTGCATTTATTATAATTAAATGGCATTTGCAATTTATTTCACCAGATAATCCAAAAACCTATGGAAAGAATGATGCTACTTTACAACAGCAAACAACACCCAATACTTTAATATCATCATCGAGTTTAAATAATTTATTGACACTTCATAATATGACATTGATGCATATTAAAAGTAGCAAAGCTCCTAACTCTGAGGGTGGAGATATCCTACTTGCAGTAGAAATATAGTTTGACTGAGCTCCATTTATAACAATTCTCTGCTTTCTTCTATTTATTCAGTAAGCCAGTCTATCTCCCACACCTACAGAGATAACACTTTTAATAAGCCTTTTATGTGGCATGTTACCACTATTAGCTATTATCATCAGAACTGTACTCGTAATTCAAATTATGGTATGCAACATGCATTACCTTGCATTTCTTATAGTTAAGAGCCATCTGCCCTTTACAAGTTACATCACTGTTATTAAAAGACCTGAAGCGCAACAAAATACAAGTCATAAATGTACACTACTTAATATAACAACCAGAGCAACATGAGAATTGTGTGTAAGCCATTTTCCTCACACAATTATTATATCGAGAACTTGGACTTTTACAATGGTTAATTTTGTATATTTTATTGAAATTTATATTTATAATGCTTGGCCACGTGGTAAGGGTGTTAAACCCGCAATTTGAGGATCTCAGATTTGAATACCAGTCCAACCAAATATGCTCGCATTTTCAGCTATGGGAGCATCATAATATTAGTCAATTCCGCTGTTTGTTGGTAAAAGAGTAGCCCAAGAATTGGCAGTAAGTGGTGATAACTAGTTGCCTCTCCTTTCATCGTTAAATTCTTAATATTATGTACCTATTAACATTAACCACAATAGATCTTTTGTTTAGAAGCTAGTTTTTCGTCTAAAAGTGAATAACAAGACGCTGTTTAATATCACTAGGGGAGTGTGAGAAGGTTATTATCGTTTTACTCTCCTAGGATTGTTAAACTATTGTCAATAAATATTAATGTAAAGTAAACAGAAGTAATTGTGTGGCAGTTACTACAAATAATATCGTGTAACTGTCATTCTAATTACGTATTTTGTATAGATATATTTTAATTTTTGCTTTTTTTGAAATAAATATAAACATTTATGTTTCGTGAGGTTAAAGAATTTGGTAAGTTAAGGTTAGTAAGCTTTAAGTAACGTTGTGTTCAGAACAAATTTTATTTCTGAAAATTAATACATGAATATTATGACACTTAATACACAACTGTTTCAAAAGAAACTAAGTTTAAGAGTGAAAGCTTAAAATATCTAATACGTATATAAAATTGCCCCACAATCCTTTACTGCTTTGCACAGCTTCTACTTGTAAACGTAAAAGAGAAGTTAGAACAAAATCACTTTGTTTATGACCCGGAATTTCTTTTTAACAGCTTTATATGGGTATATGATGAAATTGTAATAGCGAAATAACCAGTGTGAATGTAATGATTTTTCGAGGTGTAGGCCCTTTTTCTTTATCTACCAAAACTTTACTGGCTAAATGTTGTTCACAAATATACAACCATTCATCATAGGGTTGAGTTTTAGCAATTAAAACAAAATCCAAATGAGGATGCTCAAACAACTCGATCAACGGAAGTGATTGGTTTTTAATAGTAATTAATGAAAGAAAAGAATTTTGGCAAGCGGTTTTCTTATATTTCTTAAACGAAAAGCAACAATATATGAAGTAGATTACAGTATTTCACGCCTTGTAAGACGCACTTCTTATCTTTAAAAATACCTTGAAAAATCCCCATGCTTCTTCCAAGACAGAAGTAATGGATTAGCTTTGGGTCTACTCATTACGGCCGTTCATACACATCGAAATCTCATTACTTACAAATTACAAGTATGTTTAATAGCGTAAAACATTCAATTTAAGCAATATTGTTGATGTATTATGAAGAATATGACGTATTTAACTGTATTTACTTAGTTGAAAACAAATCAAGGCTACATCAAGGTGTTGGTTGACGAGTCAAAATATGTTTTCTTAGAATTGTTTTTTCAATATTGGAGTGTATCTATCACAATGTAACGTCTTACGAGACGTTAATTACGGTAATACTAATACATTGATTGATCTTGCATAAAATTTTATAAAATGAATGCATTAATTACGCCTCAAAACTGGACTGTATTTATAAAATTTACCGTACTTACTAGAGAATGGTGGAGCTTAAAAGATTAATATATTATGAAAATATTGTAACTATGTGAAACGATCGTAATTCAAAAATGTATATTTTATATGTATTAACTGATTTGTTTTGTCTAACCATATCAATTTAAATATTGTATATAGGTTGTTTAAGGTTTTTCGGTTTCACAATTGATTTAAACACAAACAAGTATGTGAAAATGTATTAGTTAAATACAACAGAACTGATTTTTGTAAATCACAAATAGAAATTTATGAATAATTCATTCTCCAATATAATGTTTTGTAGACCTTCAGTTCACTCACAGTTTCTATTTTTCGTAAATTGATATATATTTATGGATGGGTTCTGTTAGTACTCTATCATATGGTCTTAAAGAATAGAAGTCACGGTATTTTCTAAAATGTATATAATGAACATAATGGAAGTTGAATACCACTAGACCCTTTGACATTTTTTAAACGTGTGCAAATAAAATAAAAACACAAGAACTGAGATACCCAAGTACAATGCTGTTGAAGTAAAATATGTATTACACAGCTAGTTATCGGTAATATTTTTACGAAAATTCGTAATTTTCCTTTACGTTTAAAATTGTTGAAGAAACAAAGCTCGATTCTATAAAACAGACTACTGGAATGGCTTAGTTACATAGGAAGTAACTTCTACTATATATTATGTTGAGTTTCAAAAATTAAAACAATTATAAATGAAAATCTCAAAAAAAGGACATACCATGTTTGCTATTCAAAAGTTTTAGAATCAAACAGGAAGTAATTGTATCTTTGGTTAGTGATTTTCTGAAATTCTATTTCAGCTATCAACGATGTAGCATGGCTAAACTTAATTCGTTTCTTAATTTTGAAAAAAATAAATAAACCTCAACCAACTGAAGAGTCGTTCGTGTATTTTTTCACTTCATGAATTAAGCTAATAATGGATTACAAATTACCAGTAAATCTTTTATTTTTGTTTGATAGAACTGAGATATGTAGTGATTTTACATATTAAATCATTTCCTTTTATCGATATTTATATGTAAGAAACGAGTCAGTAACGGAACGCTTAAGGATGAGGGCAGTAACAAACTTTTAGAACATGACTAATTAAACGAGTCAGGACTGGAACACTTAATTAAGGGATGAGGGTAGTAACAAACTTTTAGAACATGACTATAATTAAAGTTCGAAGTAAAAGTTCGTGCTAATTAAATACACTTTTTTAATTTCACCTCGTCTCAAAGTCACAACGGATATTTTTTAACGAGCTATGGATTTTCAATCCACTCATTTATTTACGTTTCGACATCGTTGTGGTGCTCAAGACCTTCGTTCTTGATCTTGTCTCCAGGTTGTAGAATATCTGTATGTACTTCCTGGTGTGTAGGAAATAATTCTTCAACAGTCTTCTCGTGTGGTTCGCTATCTGTTTCTTCTTCCGTCACTTCAGGAATCGTCCAGTGGTCATGTGCTCGAAGCATTGGAGCTTTCGTCTGTCCTCCATAGTCGTCCGAATTTGTGGCAGCACTATCGGGATCTTCTACGTTACAGGGGGCGTACTTAGTGGCCGAGATAAGATAGTTTATGGGTACAGGTTTCAAGTTACCTTTTTCTTCCCATGCTGATTTTTCCTTACCGAAATTCATACGGTTGTTATCGCGAGATGCTTGCTGACGCCTTTTTCTCCAACATACAAACGCTATTGTGAGGACAATGAAACCCCCAAGACCAACACTCAGCCCAACTGCTATTCCTACATTACTAGAAGAAACACTATCTTTTTGATGGGATTCGCCATAATTCAAATGGTGTAAAATGTCATAGTACGATTCCAAAATGGACTCTAACCCCTGGTAGTAGTTACCGTTACTAAAGTGAAGTTTGCTTTGGTTATAAATATCCATAGCCTGTTCTAGTCTTAGGAACTGCTCAAACATTGGTCCAATAGCAAAGTTGGACTGCATAAAAAAAATATATGTTTATAATCTGACAGTACATGTAGTAACTTAACAACCAACAATAAAAAACAGTTTCTCATCTGTAATGAAACCCATTTATGAGGTAAAGCAGAAATTCATTATTTCTTAATTTCGGAAAACGAAATGTTTTTATTATTTTGATATGGTTAATGTTGATCTCCAGATTTTCCCTTATCCATGTCTATTTAGTAAACTGATAATGGTGTTACTTCTCTGAATTTCTTTGTTCTTTAAAATTATAAACACTCTGGAAATAATTCATTCGACCAAGTGTTACAGATTGTATATACGACAACCAAAATAAATAATTTACCTCTTGTTAAAATAAAGTAAATTACTTAACTTTGAATGAGGTGAATAGTATCTGTATAACTGTGTACTGTTGTACCACTGAAGAAGTGAGGATCACCTTCATTGTCTTTTTATTTTTTCATCTTAGTTGTCCCCAATTTTGAACTGATAACCTAGAGAGATATTAGCGAGTCACCAACACCCCCAGCTAACTCTGAGGTTACACTATATATAATCGAATAATGCACCCACTGCCCTAAAGTGTGAGCCTGGCATGGCCAGGTGGTTAAGTTACTCGAACCGTAATCCGAGGCTCATAGGTTCGAATCCCCATCACACCAAACATGCTTACCCTTTCAGCTGTGGGGGCGTTATAGTGTTACGATCAATTCCACTATTCGTTGGTAAAAGAGTAGCCCAAGTGGTGGTGGGTGATGATGACTAGCTGCTTTCTCTCTAGTCTTACACTACAAAATTAGGGACGGCTAGCGCAAATAACCCTCGTGTAGCTTTGAGCGAAATTCAAATCAAACCTATAGAGTGAAGCGTATCTTTTCGGTAATAAAACTCAAATTAAGGATCCTCTTATTTACTGTCCGGCGCGCTAACCATAAGGCTATACATGTCCGGCCTAAGATTCAAGTACGGCCATCTTTAACTGATGAGAGTTGACCAGAAGAATTTCAACTTAATATAAAAAGTTAGTCGCATTATAAAAAACCTATTGAGTTTATTTAAATAAATGTTGACACCACATAATAGAAAACAACTCGTAACAATAGCCATTTTCAACATAAAACATCACTAGTTTGGTACAGATGTTTTATAAAAAAGCTAGCAAAAGACACAGTTGTTATTTCTTTCCTTTAATGGTGTTGTTTTTGTTCCCCTAATGGATCAACGGTAAGTTTAAGAACTTACAACTGTCAAATTTTAGGTTTGATTTCCCAAGGTGAACAAAGTGCGGCCAGTCTTTTCGTACGTTTGCGCTCAACAAATACTTTTTGGCTAGATGCAATTATTAACACTTATACAAACATTTAATATAGATATCAGTCTTAGTTTGGCCCACCATGGCCAGGTAATCAGGGCGCTAGACTATTAATTTAAGGGTTGTGGATTCGAATCTCCATCGCACCAAACATTCTCGTCCTTACAGCATTGAGGGCGTTATTATGTGACATTTAATTCAACTATTCGCTAGTAAAAGAGTTGGCAGTGGGTGGTGATGACTAGTTGTTTTCCTTTTAGTCTTACACTGCTAAATTAAAGAGGGTTGGGGCACATAGCCTTTGTATAGCTTTGCGCAAAAATTCGAAATAAACAAATACTACTCTTATTAATTAAAACAACTCTAAATGAAAACGATGAAATGACTCAGTTAACGGAAGTTATTTTTATAGCAAGTAATGAAACATTTTTACGAGTTTGGTTTGTAATTACTATGGATTACCATAACTTAACATTATTGAAAATGAATTAGCCATTTTGTAAAGATTAGAAATAAATCTCCTTATCTGTTCCGACCTTGTAACTCAGTTATTCCCAACCAGGGGTGCGAATTAGCGTTCCAGGGGCTGCGAGATAACATTTCAGTTTGTTTTTTTTTATATTAAGGGTACTGACCTATATATTTAAAAATTACGTTTCATTTTTATTTCTTATTTTTCTTGTTACAGAAGTAGTTTTTTACCTTGTTATGATAAACTATCGTTTCTACCGTCACTGGCGCAGACCGAAACCTTAATGTAGAACTGTAAACAAACAACACACGAAACGTAAACGTGACCCAAATATTCGGCATTACTAATTAGGTTACGTTCGTGAACGCCGTTTTAAAGTGTCTATTATTTATTTATGTTATGTATTCACGTGATCGTGGCTCGAGAAACTTCCAGAAGTATCCAGAATTAATCGATGACGTCATGTGACGTATATTCGAGAACGTTCTAGAAAGTTTCGCAGAGTATATAAACCCATGCGTGATGCTATAGTAGTCAGTGCATTGTTGATTCTGTGTTCGTCCAAAAGACTTCATTATGTCAGAGAAAAGTGAATGGAATGATGATTATGTGAAGTATGGTTTCACTTGAATCGGAACAATTAAGGATCTACAAAAACCTTAGTGCATGCTTTGTGACGCTGTCCTTTCAAGCGGAAATTTGAAGCCATCTAAGCTGCAGGAACACTTCAACAACAGACATGGTGGAACAGCTGTTGCAGGCCATGATGTTGAATCGTTGAAAGTTAGAAGAGCCTGCTTTGATTCTCGAACAACCCTTCCAATATTAGGTTTCATATCTGTTGACAAACCACTGATGATGCCTTCAAACCACGTAGCGTATAAAGTAGCCAAATCAAAGAATCCCCATACAATTGAAGAAGAGGTGATAAAACCGTGTGCATTAGAAATGGCAATAATTGTTCTGGGGAAAGAAGCCTCAAACAAGCTTAAATTAGTGCCGTTATCAAATAATGTTATTCAAAACTGAATTAGTGATTTGAGTTCGGACATTTTGGACCTAGTTATCGCAGACATCAGGACTAGTCTCTTGAAAATCTCTCTTCAATTGGACGAAACAACTGATGTTTCAAATTGCAGTCAACTCTTCGCACAAGTGAGGTATATCCATGATGGAGCTATAATGGAAGATTTCATGTTCTGTGAAGATCTGAAAACAACCACAAAAGGGAAATATTCAAATTATTGGTTTTGTGTGTACCGACGGTGCCAGAATTTTTTTGCACTAATGAAACAAGAGATTCTGCATTTGCAAAGTACTCACTGTTTTCTTCATCGATATGCTTTGGCATCAAAAACATTGCCTCCAAAGTTAAAAAAGGTCTTTGACACTTATGTGAAGACCATCAACTGGATTAGGGGTCGCGTTCTGAACCACCGCCTCTCCAAGTCGCTTTGTAAAGATTTTGGAAGTGAGCATTCAGTTTTGCTTTTCCGCACAGAAGTTTGCTGGCTGTCACGTGGGAGAGCTTTAATGCGCTTCTTTGAACTGCGAAAAGAAGTCAAAAAATTTCTGGAAGAACTTGACTATGATCTGCCTGGAGAAATAGAATAACAAGAATTCAACCAAATTCTAGCCCCTTTGAGTGATATTTTCACTCATATGAATAACCTGAGCGTACTTCTTCAAGGGAAAAACATAAACACATTGAAATTCTGCGAAAAGTTAAATAGTTTTAAAGAAAAGTTACATCTTTGGTATCGACGAGTTAAAAGAGAGAACCTTTCAAATTTTCCATTACTCGAAGAAATGGTAGGTGAGGATGAGTCCCTAATTCCATGTGTGTAAAGAAACTATGGATCATTTGGAAATACTATCAAAGTCATTTTATGGATATTTTGGAGAAGAACTGGAGACTTCTGAAGAATGGATTATGAATCCATACTCCTTCAATTTGGATAATATGTCGGATGATGAAGAACTGAAGGAAGATCTTATTGAACTGCGTACAAATCGAGTTCCTCAAATGCAGTTTGAAAGCAAAACTTTGGAACAATATTGGTGTTCAGCAACGGACATGTTTCGAAGACTTTGTGAAAAAGCACTAAATATGCTCATCACATTCGTGACGACATACTTATGCGAGTTTGGATTTAGTTCCCTTTTGTCAATCAAGACAAAATCTAAAAATTGCTTGAGTACACAGTATGATAGCAGACTTGCGGATTGCTATCAGCAACAAAGTGCCACGCTTTGAAAAACTCGTAAGAAATAAACAGGAACAAAAGAGTCATTAAATTTAAATTGGCTTATGAACATTTGAACATTTTAAATTCAAAGAAATTTAATTTCATGCATGGATGAAAATTTATTTTTTTTAGGCCATGTAGGGTTTATGCAACTTTTAGCTTGTTGTAATATTTTTTTCTTTTCCAAATGTTTCGTTTTTGTTTATATATCATTAAAAACTAATGATAAAAATTTGTTTTGGACACCTTCACCTTTATTCTTAAATAAATAACTACTGTGAGGGGTTCGAGAACACATTAATTTTTTTTAGGGGTGCGGGGCATAAAAAAGGTTGGGAACCACTGAATGTAAATGACGGTTCACTAGTATGTGATCGAACGTCTCATTCTTAACATCATATCATACACGGAGTTTTACGTTGTGTGTAAAAAAGAAACAAAATTTTGTCTAAATTTTAAAAACATGATTATTTTTAACACTTAAGAACAATAAAACTGGGCAGCTGATACTTCAAAAAGATTCATAATTCCCTTTTCAGTCAGCAATGTTTTTACCATACCTGTTTTTCTTCGGTTGCAACCAAAATAATGATGTCATTATCACAGTGACCAAGTTTCCATATTTTGCGAAGGCTCTCAGCAAATTCAAGCACAACCTTCATCTGAGGTTCACTAAAAGAAAACACAGAACGAATACAAACATTTTTTGCTTTAGCACCGAGACAGTTTTTATTTCTAGTTATCAAAGGATAGTCGTCGCCTGTGAGGCATTTATAACCAATAACAAAAGTCACTCAAGTTCAAAACCAGTTACATATCACAAAACTAAACTATCAATAACTCTAGCTGAAGGTAACCTCTTTAACCAATGCTTCTTATAGCAAGGAACAACACTTATTCTCTTCCATGAACATAGTTTCCAAGTAAGAAATGTTAACAGTATATATCATATTAAAGAATAATACTTGTGGTGATCAAAAACAGAAAATAACTTATATACCTGTCTGTAGTCCTATGTACAAATATTCTTGCATAATTTTGCCTGTACATTGAAAGATAAATATAGTTTTCTATCATTACTATATCTCATGCTTGCTATACAGACTTAAATCACATACATTTTCCTTTATAAATCTGTAAAATTATGCTTCTCCTATCAACAGAAGTTAGTCGTTCCAATATTTATAACTTACCGATTGTCTTCTGAAACAACTTGAGCTACGCCTCTGTTAATAAGTTGACCCAGCACGGTCATGATTAAGGTATTTAACTAACAATGTGAGGGTCGCGGGTCCAAATCCCCATCACACCAAACATGCCCTTTCAGCCGTGGGGACGTTATTATGTGACGGTCAATCCCTCTATTCGTTTATAAAAGAGTGGCCCAACAGTTGACACTGGGTGGTGATGACTAGCTGTCATTTCTTTAGGCTTACATTGCTAAATTATGGACGGCTGGCGCTGATAGCCCTTATGGAGCTTTGCGCGAAATTGAAAACAAACATACGTGTTTACAAATAATTGCTTTACACAGCCTTAGCTGTGGACTTCAATGACAAATGACTCTCTATTCATTCACAAACAGGATTGAAAATAAAATTCTCAACATATAAACGTTTACAGTTCAAAGGATGGAACGTCTCGAAACCGGGACCATAAGGTCCACAGTCTGACACGCTAATTACCAAACAGTATTAGCTTGTTTTGTTTGTGAATTTCGCGCAAAGCTACACGCGAGCTATTTGCGCTAGCCGTCCCTAATTTAACAGTGTAAGACTAGAGGGAAGGTAGCTAGTCATCACCACCCACCGCCAACTCTTGAGTTACTCTTTTACCATCGAATAGTGGGATTGACCGCATAGGATAACACCCCCACCGCTGAAAGGGCGAGCATGTTTGGTGTGACGGAGATTCGAACCCGTGACTCTCGGATTACGAGTCGAGTGTTTAACCACCTGGTCATGCGGGGCCAACAATATAAGTAAGCAGATGCCACAACCTAACCAAATCATTTAAGCACATGATTTGCTGTTCAAGTTATAAAACATAAAAATAAATTGCAATCTAGTTTGTTTTTGTTTAATTTGATTTCTTTTTCTTTGAAAATTTAACACAATGACTTACTTGTACGGACGAAACATTTTCTTCATCAGGGCTATTCCGACAGTGAATCCTACCATTAATTTCTCTGGACACTGTTGGCAGACACAAATAGTTTTCGCCTGTATCCGAATCATAATTTCGTTAAGCCTATCAGCTGGTTGAAAA
The DNA here is from genome assembly GCA_011833715.1 of Carcinoscorpius rotundicauda. NCBI lineage: Eukaryota > Metazoa > Arthropoda > Merostomata > Xiphosura > Limulidae > Carcinoscorpius > Carcinoscorpius rotundicauda. The sequence goes on along the minus strand of CM022395.1, from coordinate 45,119,954 downwards.
GAGAACTATTATGTTATGAAACCAAAAGCTAAAAACAGCAACACAAAAACAAAAACATTATTATGTTTAATGTTTTTTCCTAATTGATATTTTACTGGTTTGTTTTTTATCATGTGAATTTATTTCGGTTCAAAATCTTACATTAGGAATTATTCGATAAATTTTTACATTATTATTTTCTGAAAGAACAATTACAAATAAATCTCCTTATCTATTACTTCCTTGTAAATGATTGTTCACTAATATGTGAACAAACGTCTCATTTTGAGCATCATAACATACACGGACTTTTACGTTGTAAAAAAAAAAAAGTGCAGGAAATCGAATCCCGAATTTTAACATTGTGAGTCTATAAATTTGCCGCTGTTTACCGGGGGACTTTAAAATAGGCAGTTATATAATGTGAAAAACTCTAAATACAATTCCAAAAATGTCACCTCATTAGCTGTCACTAACAATATACTTTACAAATGGTTGAACAGAAAAAGATTTTTGCCCATTATTATACAACAAAAACCGTTAGGCTTAATAACGATGCACATTAAAGAACTCAAATGAAACCTGGAATATATAAATTTACACAATTACTTTATATATGTGTATGAAATTTAATTTTCCTAATTTCTCATTTTTACCTTGATACTTCAATAAAATGCTGTCAGGATCGCAGATGAAGGACTTCTGAGAACGATTACACTTTTTAGGATATCTAAGAGGGTTGGGATAACTGGTAACTGTCCAGACATCCGTGTCAGCAACAGTCAAAATCGCCACAATATTTATCACAAGAAGACGGTAAAGTGAGGCGACCATTTTTCAGATCTACAGTATATTAAATATATAAACATAAAACATATATTTTTTTGGTTTTAATTAACTATGATGGGATTATAATCAAATATATCAACTTCATATGCTATAACTTTTTTACGTTATTGATGAGTATTTTGAAGAAAAAAACTCGCTTTACCAAACCTTTTTCACAACTATTTTAACACGTTTTCTCCAGGATGAGGCATTGGTGTAAGCCAGTTTATTTTTTTTATTCTGAATTCTGCGGACTTACACGCTAAAATCCGGGTTTCGATACCCGTGATGGGCAGAGCACAGGTAGCCCATTGTGTAGCTTTGTGCTTAATTAAAACAAACAATTCTGAATTCTGACACTTAGACTTATTTTAATAAAACTGTTTGTAATTGCTTCAGTAATTTTTATGTTGCCTAATCCTCGTCCACTAAAATGTATAAACTATGTTTTGTGTGGTTTAGAGTAACATTAAGTTTTTACTTAGCTACAGTATTAGCTAAATTTAATTCTAAATTTAAAAGTTAAAGCAAGTGTACATTCATCGTTGTTGAAATTAGTTATGATTTTTCTTACTTCATAATACTGAAACTGTATCAAAGAAATGTTTATTAAAGGAGGTTTAAATACGTCCACATACAGACACGCAAATTTTTAGTTTCTAGCTCTAGAAAAATCATTCTATTGGTTTTATCATCACATATTATAAACTAAAACTTGGTTATTTCGGTCTTAGTGTGTTTATCATAAATATGAAATGTAATAGATGTTAAACCAAAACCAAATAAAACAGGAAATATAATACAATCCGTTGTTGTGAATCTTAAGACGCTTAAGTAGTGAGAGAAGCATGCATATCTGACAGATTTAAAAGAACATAATCCTATGTGTGGTGTCAAAATGTTCAAAATATGAATGATTGTCTAAATTTGAAACTTCAGCTTTAGGAAGAAATCCAGTCTTCAGTTAGTTATAAAACTCTAGAAAGACATAATTTTACGCAAGATATTTTTATTAGAAAGTAAGTTTGATCTGCAAAAACAAATTAAAATATATTTTGTGATTAAACAAGCGCTAGTATTTTAACAAGTTTGCTCATCTTCACTGAAAATACATAAAACAATATTATTACAACATAAAACATTTTATTTTTTCGACCAACAACCAACATGTGAAAAAATTGTTACTACCAAACGAGCTCAAGTTGCTTTATTTGTTTTTGAATTTCGTGCAAAGCTACACGAGGGTTATCTGCACTAGCCGTTTCTAATTTAGCATTGTAATACTAGACCACCCACCGCCAACTATTGAGTTACTCTTTCACCAAGGAATAGTTATAGCGGCGCCAAGGATAAAAGGACAAGCATATTTGGTATGACGACCATTTCATATAGACTCAGCTTGTGATGACTGTGATAATTATATTTCAGTCACTTAGAACAAACATGAAAGCGATCTCCCCAGTAACAATATTCATCAGTTATGACTCCTGTTATGGAATTATGTGTAAGGAACATCAGCTGGGACTGAGAGAGGTGAGAAACAGGCTAGATCTCGGTCTTTAAGAATTAAGGGAATTAAGTTCACCCTGTACAGAAATTACATCATGAAACATTATAATCAAACGTAACAGGTGCAAAGTAAGAAAAAAAAGGCCTGTTAGGCGTGTGTTCCAGAAACAAAAATGAAGAAACTGAGATGTGACAGAAACCGAATAAACCGACAGAGGTGAAAAAAGAAAGTAATATGTTACCTGTGAGTAACAAAACTGATTTCTAAAGCTATATTATTAATTGTCACCAATAAACAGTTGTGTGTTATATTTATGTTGGTATGAGTTAATTTCTGATAGAAATATATTCTACCTAAATAGCGTTGACGGACATAATAAGGGAAAAAGAAGTATGGAAATAGTATAACAGCTTCATACTATAAATTTCATTATTATTATTTTTTTTACTGTTAGTCATAAAGATGGTAATTTTCAAGCTTATGTATAAAACAAGTACATGGTCGGTTTCGTTCTGTAAGCAAAAACAATGTTGGGCAATCTGCTATGTTAACCGCAGGAAATCGATCCCCAGATTTTGGTATGAGCTAATTTAATTCATAGGTGATCCACAGAGAACTTTAGGGGTTGGAAACTTTCTTCCCTAGTTCCATTAATCAGTATTTTGAATACTGTTTCGAGTGATACGAATATCAAAATAACGATAATAAACAGACACTGAAAATATTACCCTTAGATATTCTTAAAAAACACAGGCGTAGAAATTCAAGAGTTTATTATCATCAACTCGCAAAATAATTATAATTAAAATTTCCATCTCGTCCCATAGTGTATGTCTACTGTTCCTAAATGAACCGTTTTTTTGTCGTTTTGCAATATCATTTTTTGTTATATTTTTGTTAAGCTAGAAATATTATAAAAAAGCTGTTTTTGCCAGATTTGGACATAAAACTTTAAGTAAATGATAAAATTTTACAAAACATAATTTACTTAATAATAATAAAACCGCTTTAGTTCAATAATCATATTTTATCTGTATGACTGCTCGTATCTCTTAAACTCACGTCAAAAGTAGTTATAAAAGGCAAAGTTCACTAATCCTTTATTAGAGATGAATATTAATTTGTTGCAAGCGCGTACTATTTTGCACTCGTACTCGTTTGTTTTGGAATTTCGCACAAAGCAACTCGAGGGCTATCTGTGCTAGCCGTCCCTAATTTAGCAGTGTAAGACTAGAGGGAAGACAGGTAGTCATCACCACCCACCGCCAACTCTCGGGCTACTCTTTTACCAACGAAAAGTGGGACTGACCGTAACATTATAACGCCCCCACGGCTGGGAGGGCGAGCATGTTTGGCGCGAGTCGGGCGCGAACCCGCGACCCTCAGAGTACGAAGCGCACGCCTTAACGCGCTAGGCCATGCCGGGCCTACTCGCACTCCTATTTTAATAACTGAGAAACTGTTGAAAGAAAGTGAGAAACTCTGATCAAGGTATTCTATCGACACTAAATAATTCTTAAAAAGTTTGGGACTGCTTTTACACACTGTACTCTCTTTCTCTTCATCTGTATTTTGTCATCTTCATCTAAACGTATTAAGAAACTTAAAAAAAGATATATAATAAATTATATTTATGTCATAGGTAGTTGGTAATATAAAGAATTGCATTGAAGTATGAAGTAGAACAAAAAGAGCAAACTTTTATCATATAAAGATGGTCAAAATGTTACTCATGTAAAACAAAATGATAGTCACCATATTTCTACTTTACTTCTTCGTGGCTTTAAGAATTTTTGATAAATATATATATTTTCTTTTACATTAGGCGATTAATTTCTAATTCTTCCACTAAGAGGATTCAGCTGTAAACTATTCGTAAATGCAGATACAGTTCTGTGACAGAGTGATTGCAGCTTCTACTTAAGCCTGAAAAATTATTAATTAAAAAAACTTGTTCATCAGACTAACTCGTTTTTATACAATAATTAGATATGTATAATCTTGCATAACAGATGGCCTTATTATCTACCACAGTACGACGTAATGATTCTTGATATTATAAAGCGCCACGGTAAATACTGTAAGTTTGGTTACATGTGCTCAACTTGAAAACACACTTTAGAAAGAAACTTTCACTTTTAGAATTATTTATAAAAGTTTGGGTCCCATAAGTGGGGTGAATATTTCCACCATAAGCTTACGATTCAGTACAGTACCATAAGTGGAGTAAATATATCCAACACAAATTTACGATTTAGTAAAATAATACGAGTGGGATGAATGTTTACGATATAAATATAAGATTCAGTACACTACTATATTACAGGGTGAGTATTTCAAAATGTGGACTTATTTACAGTTATGCTTATTTGATCTACATCTAAACTCAACATTTGGCTACTCGACCTTGATGTCAAAAATCATTATATGACCTAAAATGCGTACAGTGTAAATATTTCACAGGCTTACAGTGGTTTATCGTTTAAATTAACTGATGACGGTACGTATTGTACTAACCTATTTGAAACAAGCTAAACCTGATACCAACAACTATAGGTTATGATTGGCTAGTTCTCAGGGTTAACTCATATGGAACATTCGGTTTACGTGACGTCAACATCAGTGCCTTATATAGGATATGTTTTCATGACACTTGTTAAAAATTATCCTTTATTTTCTTGAAGAAGAATAGCGGACTATTCGAAAGCGCTCGAATTTTGGGTTGCGTTTGAAAACCATTACAGGTTTTGTATGTGATCCTATGGCTAACTTCTTAATGAAATAGGCTTGAAAAAGGAATTAATTAGGTGAATATTTTTTAAAGTAAGTTGAAATTAAAAACCAACAAGTTTAATCTAGTACAACAACATTTATTGTGTTGAAACATTCAAACTGCTCATTCACTATTATTTTTCCAGTTTTTATCTAATTAACAAAAGTTGTCATTTTTTATCGAACTTTCGGTAACTCAGATAGTTCGTCACCATTTCATTCATTACACTATTTTGATTATTTATATAGGTATTATTGTTAACACATCAATATGATATTGAACATTTTATGTAGATTTTAGGTTTTAACATTTAAAATAACGTTACGATCCTTGATTATTTATACTTATTTCGTTTGGTGACTTTATTAACACTAAGCTCATTTGACTGAATGCAATTTATTTTGCGATTTTTGTTATCTCAATTCCAGAACAGTCCGGTTAAAGCTAGTGAGTAATGTGTTTGTCTATAAATCAGAGAATTCATGGTTCACTTTCCGTTGCTACAAAAGGCCATCAGCACTCTAATAGCATTTTAAAAATGACTACCGAATCCTATCAGATAAAGTTACCTTAAGAATGTGCTCAAAACACTGTTAACTGGTACAGCGGTAAGTCTACAAACTTACAACGCTAAAATCAAGGGTTCGATTCCCCTCGATGGATTCAGTAGATAGCCAGTTGTGGTTTTGCTATAAGAAAACACACACACGCACATACAAAAACATTATTTTAAAGCATAAAGTCCTCTACTGTCTCAACGGTGAGTTTTTGTACTCACAAAGCTAAAAACATATAACTTTGTGCCAAACAACAAATAGATCAAAACACAAAGAGCTAATAAAATATACGGTTACATAGTTCAACGTTTCTTTCTGTAACGAGCAAAGATACTTCTTCTTCAATTAATAAATAAATTGTTAAAACATGAAGTTTTCACACAACACGTCCTACATTGAATTGAACATACTAAGCATATAAGAACCCCGAAATTCTAAGGGGTTTATACAAATATATAATAATACACTGGCAAACCAATTTATTACCACATTCTTGAAATGATGTACTAAGCACAAACCTGTTGTATCATTTTCTGTCCGTATGACAAATTGTTTTATCTTTTGTGAAGAAATGAATACCAGTATTAGCTGTTCCAAAATACACATATGTGTGTGCCAAATCGTGTAACAGTCAATATAACATTATGTTTAATGTTACTTTTTTCTTGCACACCTTAAAGTAATTAATAATTAAATAAATTAGAAGCACTGTTGTAACAGTCACAATTTTGTCAAACATGAAGAATTAGGAAAAAAGGTAGATATATCATGATTCAACATATTTATTACCCAAGTGTTCTTGGAAAGTATACTTTCATTATAGACAAGACATTCATTCACATCTAACTATTAGCAAAATTATCTCGTACAAGCTGAAGACAACGCAGATAAAGGAGTTTTGTTTGTATGATTTCTAGTAATTCATTGTTTGACTATGAGTGTTTCTATTTGGAATATTTTTTGAAAATAGGGCAGTTTCTTAGAATAATTTTGCACAGCAAAAAACAAACATGTTATCATTTTGTAATCTGTTTTTTTATTTTATTGATAACGTTCGGAGTCAGTGCAATACATTTGAGCAAAATACATGTTATTCTTTACGATTATATGTTCAACTTCGTTCACTAGGTATCGTTTCTTTAGATTGTGTTTGAATTACAACATAAATAATAAATAACAAGCATATTAAAGAACATTGATTACACAATATATAGAATACTGGCACTAAGTTTTTTTAGTGATGGCTATTAGAGGTGCTGGTAGGATTTCTTCGGTTTATTTTGCATGACACGAGGTGTACACATAGTCTATTTAGTTCAGTCGTTACTGGTATATACATAATATAAAAACAATATTGTTTATATTTATAGTTGATGAAACAATAATTATACAGCTGAATTTTTTTTTCAAATCTCATTAATCGTTGGGGATTTCTTTTTCACAAATTGTTTAAACGTACTTTCATGATAAACAGTTATTTTTAAGTAAGATAGATTTTTTAATGTGCACTTCAAACATAAACAGTAAGTAACAACAACATTATGGAACATTCCTTGCAATTCTGTATATATAGTTTAAGAAAGAGCAAGTGACAGTTTACAAAATACATTGGAACTTAAACAAAGTTGTGTTTAGTACAAAATTAAAACAATTAGTCATTATTTTATAATCTATCAAACTATTTACGATTTTGACGATCAGATATTGCAATTGTCACATGACAAATATAACTATTTATATCATTATTCGAAAGCTACTAGAAGGCTTTCAGGCATGGCAATGTGGATATCACTTTTTTTTTATTAATTAATTAGGTTTGTTTACAAATTAGGGAGTCTCAGCTATAAAATAAAATAGCATTCAAATATTGTTCTGTTTAAGCTGTTTCTAGGCTTAGGTTAAACGTAAGCTACTTTATTTTCTCTTAAGACTTTTTATAAATAATGTATTTTTATTTTTTTATGGTTATGTTTAAATAATAATTTCCTCGTCAGCTAATGTCAAGTTTATGGACTTATAACGATAAAATTAGGGGTTAAATTTCTTGTAATGGATAGAACGCACGTAGCTCACTTCGTAGCTTTCCAAGAAAAAAAGAACAAAGACCAATCTTTACGTCAAATAAGCTCCCTCGACAAATCAGTGGATTTATAACATTTAAAATCTGGTTTCTATACCTACGGTGGACAGATCACAGATAGTCCATTACGTAGTTTTGTGGTATAAAACGAATGAACAAACAATAAATCAAGCAATTTTGTTTCTCTTTCTACTAGGGCCTGGCGTGCTTTGGTGTTTAGAGAGCTTGTTTTGCAATGTGCTAGTCGCAGGTGCGAACTTCCTCACTCTTTTAGCCATGTGGGCATTAAAAGGTAATGGTCAACAGCTGTCGTTGATAAAGAGTAACTTTAAACATAGATTGATGGTATTGACCATCTACCTGCCTTCCCACTTAGTCTATCGCTTTAAACTTGAAGACTCCTAGCACAAAAAGCCCTTAAATAGTTCTGCGTGAAATTCTATAAAACAAACAATAAAGTAAATTTCCTAACATTGTTTTTTGCTAAACATCAGAGTCCGTTCGTTGTTAAGGATCAGAACTATGTAAGTTTCAGCACTTTCTTCCAGTATGATACAAATACAAATTATATATGTTTTGGATACAACGCTCTTTTCCGGGGTTTGTTTTTTTCAAATAATCTTTAAAATATTCAAATTATATATGAAAAATACTTACTATTTTTTTCCAAAATAAATTGGTCATCTAAAAGTTATTTTAACAGTTGAGTTTGATAAAGGCGAGACGCGCACTTTTTTGCAAAGTGCAAACTTGAACAATATGATTTCAAGATCACATCACGTTTAACTTGACTCAAATAACTGTTACTCATAAAACGGGAGTGCTACTAGGCTAAATATTGTTTAAAATATTTTTGTTAAACACATTATATTCAATCTGCAGTATTTACGAGTCTTTTAGAAACGGAATTTGACAAACATTAATTGCGTCTTCTGATTTCTGAAGATACGTTTAATCTAAACAGTTAAGTTCGAGAATCAACCGTTACACTTTTATTCCTTGTACTTCGAACTTTGTACCAGTACCAGTTATCAAATGCAACGGTTTATACAGAGTTGACTCCTTCATGTTAACACCTGTGCAGTAACTGTTTGAGTCATTGTTTGAATAGCTTTTCAAAAATTGATATCAAATGCATGTACGATAGTTTGCTCCATATTTCGTAGTTACACCTTTTGGTATATCTTTCAACTATAATTGTATCTGCACGCTAGAAATAGAAAAATGTACGTATTGAAAATATTTATTAAACTGCAGCATAATATTTAAAATAGTAAAATAATCAAACACTAAAATAGAAGAAAAATTCGTATTTCTTAGTCACTTTAGAATTGTGACAGCAAAGAGAATTTATCAGGTAAACAATTTTAACCGCTAGAGAAGTCTACCACAATTTAAGATAAGTCTGTTAGTTCGTCCTCTGAATTCTCTTAGGCTTTTGCGTTTGATCAGGTATGGTTTAACCAACTAGAAACGATTCAGGACGCATCAGCAAAGTATTTTATCTTTAAAATGGTAGGTTTCACAGCAGCCATACTGCGTAAATACAGATCAGTCAGACGGGATTTCTTTGGTTTCTTTTTGCATTACATAAGGAGTGCACACAGCTAATGTAGTTCAGTTGTTACTGGTATGTTTAGAGTAAAAGCACTGGTTACGTTAATAATTGATAAGACAATAATTACACACTTGTAGTTTGTTTGTTTTTTTCAAATCTCTTTGATCATTTAAGGGACTTCCTTTTCACCCATTGTTTAAATTTACTTTCAAGATAAACACACTTATACTTAAGTAAGAGTTTTTTAATGTCTTACGTCATTTACTGTTTTTTTGGTAAAAAATGGTATACAAGTAATCACTCACGGGACATTCTCAATCTTTATGTGGCCACTGCTATATTTCGGCAAAAAATCTCCCATAAACCTATCACTGATACATCTGTTGATGTAAATAATAAAAGAAAAAAATTTTGAAATAAAAAAATGATTTAAAATAACTTTCTTTTCGTGCACATATAAAGTTAACATGCTTGATATCACATTGTAAATTATTTAAAAATGACGCTTGTGTAAAACATTTTCTTGCGATTAAAAGTAATACAACGTTCAAATAATTACACAGTAAACAGTTATTAAAATATATATTTAAAACTATGCATATTTCAGTGTCTATGAAATTATCTTTTGGAATAATGGTAAAATATGATTAGAGATTTACACACACAATTACTTACATACCAATAGCGACATCTAGGCTTAAACTACTCATAGTTACAAAACATCTCTCTATTACTTTATTAGTTCTAAACCTGGGTCAATTTCTCTGTTCAATACGATATCACGGTTCTTGTGTTTTTTTTCATGTCAGTAGTTTCACTCGTATTTTATTCAATTTTAGATTTTATCTGTTTTATCAACTTATGTCTTATTCTAGTCTATGGCATGAGGTTTTTCCGCCACATGTTATGCTAATACCTATTCATTTTCTTTTGATGTAAAAGCAGAGTTAAGTTGTTTAAATATGTAACCAGAGATAAAGGATATAAACCTGAAATAATTGACAGATTGCATCGTAAACTTATCAATAAATTAAGAATGTTAGAAAGTACAAGATCAGAGAGAAAATGTAAAATTAATAATACGAGAATTTGATTTAATTTCAAGGATAGGTCATGTGATAACAAATACATAGAATGTAGTATAACAGTTTCTCTGAGTTGTAAATTAAATGGTCTCATGAGCACATAGAAGAAATTGATAAATGTGGGATTTATGAAATTCCTTGAATCTGTCGTCGCTTCTTTATTGGTCTAACGTGTGGAAATTTAAAATTCAGGATTAAGGAACATAAAAACGCGACAGAAAAATACAAAGTTGGTATTAGCAGAATAAATGGTGGCAACATCTCATGTTATAGACGGGATTAACATTTAAACTTATAAAAGTAGTAAAATTTAAAATTGAATTAGACACCAGAGAAGCAACTGAAATTGAGAAAACAAATTTGTCGTATTCAACTAGAAAGCTGATCCAGGTTTAAAAATAATATGATACTCTATAGATGTTTTGCAACTTTGGTTAACTTAGTCTAGGTGGCGTTAGTGGTATGTAACTGATTATGTGGGTATATATGTACAAGTTATGCCTTAAACGCAATTTCAGATGGTGATGTCTTATGTGATTCTTCTTTATTTAATCTTTGTAAGGCATACCCATGTTTTAAATAACTATTTATTGTATACTGATTTTAACGTTGCATTACTTTTAATTGTAAATTTGTAAATAAACCACAGTTTATCATTATATTCGTTAGCTACGACAAAAGTGGCCCGGCATGGCCAAGCGCGTAAGGCGTGCGACTCGTAATTCGAGGGTCACGGATTCGCGCCCAAGTCGCGCTAAACTTGCTCGCCCTCCCAGCCGTGGGGGTGTATAATGTGACGGTCAATCCCACTATTCGTTGGTAAAAGAGTAGCCCAAGAGTTGGCGGTGGGTGGTGATGACTAGCTGCCTTCCCTCTAGTCTTACACTTCTAAATTAGGGACAGCTAGCACAGATAGCCCTCGAGCAGCTTTTTGCGAAATTCCAAAAAACAAACAGTTATGACAAATAACATAATAGTATGCTGAAAAGATGCTCTTTTAAAAATGTTAAACAACTATAAATATTATAAATATTGCAGGCTCAAGCAGAGAAATGAATTAATTATAACACGCAGAAACTGACCAAACAGATATGATACTGTTGTTATTTTCAAGAAGGTTTATTTCTATATGTAATAAAAAACAATAATATCGTCACTGTGCTTTTCTATCGACAGATTACAATTTCTTTATCGAGTGGAACTATAGCGTTTCTGTAGAAGTTAATAGTTAAGAAATACAATAATAATCACGACAGTCAATAATAAAGCAATGAAGCAAATTATTCATGTAACGAAGTATTTATTTAAGAAGTAAAAATGTTAATGACTGTTTTAAATGACTAATTCGGATGCATAATGCCATTTATCTGTAGTTTGTCAAAAAAAGGAGGGCGTTAGAACTGAAGCACATATATTAAAGCACATCTAGCAATATTGCTCAAGGGTCAGTTCCTCAAATACTTTGTTTTTTTTTGTTTTTGAATTAAGCACAAAGCTACACAATGGGCTATCTGTGCTTTGCCCACCACGGGTATCGAAACCCGGATTTTAGCGCGTAAGTCCGCAGACATACCGCTGAGCTACTGGGGGGCTCCTCAGATACAGCAATCAGTACAGATCAATACTAAACATCATGTTCTAGAACCTAGATGTTGTGTGAGAGATACTCTTGTAACAGTAAAAGAAAAGAGGACAAAACAGGTAGTCATTAGAAGATAACTAACAAAAACATTTTGAAGTTATAAACTGAACTGTTATTTCATTAAAAGTTTTGGATACCATAAAGTTTCTTTTGGACAGATTGTAACAGCCTTAAATAAACATGCCTCTACAATCAGGGCTCAACAGCTACATATGTATACATTTACATTATTCACAGTAACCACATTTAAAAATAAATTCAATACTTACCAAAACACAATTAATAAACAAGTATCTAGGAAAGACTTCACACCAATAATAATAAACAAGTTATCATAAGTATTAATAAATCAATAATAATGGAATCAGACAAAGGAAATAGAAAGAAAAACTTAGTTAAAAATACAGGAATTCCGAAAATAATTTTCAATATTTATATTGAGTAATAAATAGCGTTAAGTTCTGAATTCTCTCTCATGTAATAAGTAAAATTATCATTCAAGACATAATGTTTGGATTTACTTCCGTATCTGCAATTACATTAGAATCATCTGTCAATTCTCCTGTTTTCATATAAAAGTATATGTGCTTAAATTCGTCATCTTCAGCTACTTCAGTTATTCTCTGGTATAAACAGAGCAGCATTCTGTTAAAAATGCGCTCAATGCCACGAATTAGAGATTGAAGACAGGTTGCTAGATAATAGGTACATGAAACACCTACTGCTAATGTTTGTCAACTGATGTGTTTCAGGAAGTGGCTAAGAGCTTCTCTATTACGTGACAAACATAATAGTGGTAAGGGTATAATGACATTCTTTACAGTGACCAGATCACGTGGGCTTTCAGAGTCCATCTTGCTTTCCTGTTCATTTAGTTACACTTAATAACTTGTAACAACACGTGACTGATTGAAATTTTTCAGTTATCAAACGTATGTGAATAAATTATGATTACAAAACTTAGCGGCAATACTCAAGTCTTTCTGGAGATATTGTTATTTCATACATTATGTACTTCCTGTACAGAACAACACATGTATTCATAGACTACAGTATTAATATATATTTTATGTTCTCGTAGCTGGATGTGCTCTTTATCACCCATGGGAAGCCTTTATCGTGGGTAAGGTAGGATCTTCGTTAGCCAATATCATGGCCCGTGTGCTTAATAAGCTTAAAATTAACGATCCTGCAGGAGCTATTTCGATTCATGGCAGTGACTCTGCCTGGGGAATGATTGCGGTAGGACTATTTGTGGAAAAATATTCCCTGTTGTTCTTGAGTAAAGAAAGGGCTGGACTTTTTCGTGGAGGTTGTTATGTATAAAGCGCTTGAAATGCCATGTCATGTTGTGTTTGAATTTCCATATCTGTCGATCGAAATTTTCTTTTTGTTGTTGTTTATATTATTGTTTCGAAGTTCAAATCAATAAAATATATTGTTATTCATGTAGAAATTTCTAGAATTAGGTAGATCGATCATTTATCTATAAATAAAATGTATTTTGGCGTGGTGTCTGTACAAGACGAATCCAGATTTCTCTGGAATTCTGCGGAAGTTACGCGATTGTTCGAGGATACAGTAGGCCTACTAGTATATAAACAGACGGCGATGCGAGGAGAGTCAGTCAGTCATTCGTTTTCATTCGATTCAAGAGATGTTGTCGCCGGTTGAGAATTTTTTAACGTTTGCTGTGTGTTTATTCAACTTGGATTTGTGACTGGAGTTAGATTTACAAAAGCTGTGATTTTATTTCGTCAATTTTTACGATTCATTCGAATTACTGGTTATACTGAAGGTCAACACGTATAGGACTGTTTAGGGGAGACCTGGGCAAGTTGGAAAACGACAAATTTGAGACATTCATCAAAAACATCGTAAAAAGAACTTCGTCAAATTTATTGGACTGTGAATTGTTTCTGGACTTCTCCATTCAAACTTCGGGATTTCTTCGTGGGTCCAAATTCACACCCTAGACTAGAATTTTGGATTTCTGATCTGTACTTTTGGACTTTTATTCTGGATCATTCTATTGGACACAGGCCAGTACCATTTTGTATTGTAATTAATTTTGAAGGTTGAAACTGAACATCTGTCATTGTTATTACATAATTTATTTTATATTTTTCACATATATAATAGTTTATTGTAATAAATTATATAAGCTGTTATCTGTGTCTTTTTGTTGCATTCAGTCCACATAAAAAACGTAACAGAGGTGGATGGTCTCTTTTAGGAGCACAGACATTGGCTATTACTACAATCATGACCTGAAGTGTTGTATGTACTTATATCCCAATATTTGTAAGTAGTGCAATTTATGTTTTTTTTTAATTTCGCGCGAAGTTATACGAGGGCTATCTGCGCTAGCCGTCCCTAAATTAGCAGCGTAAGAATAGAGGGAAGGCAGTTAAGCTAGTCCTCACCACCCATCGTCAACTCTTGGGCTACTCTTTCACTGAAGAATAGCGAAATTGATTGCTTGAAAGCGCGAGCATATTTTTACCTGTACGAACCTGTAACCCTCGGATTACAAGTCGAGTGCCTTAACCAAATGTTATGTGTTTTGTTAATAAATATTTGGAATTTTCAACCTTCACGCATCTTATACAACTCATGGTGTGCATGGCCACATTAAAAGCCCCAAAGTACAGCTATAGCAGTCCATAATTTAGATGTTCTGATCAAATAGAGAGAAAATACACATCAAAGCTTGCCTCCTACGTGGCTGCTGTTAATCGATAGCAGGATTGGTTGTAATACTTATAATAACACCACAGTTTAACGGATGGAACATGTTCAGCGCACATATTGACTTGAACTTTGAACTGTACGATCTGTAACCCAGCACATTAATCAACATGCCACATCTAACCCCTGAATAATAAATGTAACGATATTTGCACAAACTACAATTGGTACCACAAGCCAGACACAGGCTGATTAATAACAATAACAAAATTCTCACAGTTAAGTTTTTTATTTGCCAACGAGAAAAGAAAAAACAACAACTATATATTGTGCACAAAATTTATTCCAAAGATATTAAAAATATATTTTTATGTTTCTCTATATTTTACAAACATAATTTTACCCTGCCAATTATTATCACACATTGTATAAACGTGTGAACAGAGTTACTTGTTTAATTCCAGACAAGAGTTATTTATTAAATAAACGTAAATTATTGGATAAAGTATCGTCTCATCATAAGTTTGTATTTTAATCTGTTATGAACATGTTCTTATTTAGGCCATCAACAAGGCTATACCAATTCGTATGTCTTTAGAAGACGAGTTGGCAGGTGCTGACTTCGTAGAGCATAACATTCGTCACGAATGGCATTCTCCTGGGCAAAACCTTCATCTCTTTACTATCAGTACTCAAGAAGAAACCATGGGTCCAGATACTGAAATAACAGCTGAATCATTACAGAAGAAAAGCGATTTAAATAGTTCAGAGCATGGGGAGTTCATCGCTATGCCTATACAGGTGGATGAAATAGAAACAAAATTCAGAAAAACAAAGGAAACGTGGTTAAATGACAGTAATCACTCTATTTCTACTAATTAAGACAAATGAATTTGACTTTTAAACTATGACTGTTTTATTTCAGCGTATTTGTGATAAAATAAGTTAATATATAGTTCTCATTGTTAATAATTTAATTAAGCATACTCTCGACTAAAGTGATCGGTAAATTAGGTTTCAACAGGCTATATAAACAGTGTAAGCTGAGCATTTCTTCCTTTATACACCTGTATGGGACGAGTTGGCCAGTTTTTATAACTTAATTTTAATACTGAGTAAACAATGAATGGAAAAACAATATATACATGTATATCTTCCTTACATCATGTGCAAGTAGAAATGTTTTATTAGTCCTGGCTATGTATCCGTGATAAGTTTTGTTTACCCTGATGTTTGAAAATGTTATACTATGCAGCACACTAAGATAACTATTATCTCAATTTAATGCTCTGCTTGAAACTCGCATTACGAATAATAATTATTACACATTGTTTTTCTTCTTTGTATGAAACAGATATGTAATTGCATTATGCATATACAATGTTAAAATAATAAAAAGAATTGTGTATAAATACTGGATTTGGGTTTTTCAAAAAAGAATCACATGATTTTTTTCTACAAAAATAACCAAAATATCGGCTGAAAGTTTTCTTTTAGCAGAGAGTTGAAGCAGTATTCATTGTACACTTCAATGAGGCATTAATGAAGGATGCCGCCATACGTTAATTGGCTGCGTCAGTGAGAGTGAGAGGATGGTGGTGTTAATAATATTGTTATTGACGTAACAGTCCCAAAAAATGCCATTAGGCCGCCATGGCAGGATGCCATGATATTACAGTTTTATAAAAATTCTTCGGAGGACATTTTGCTAGCCGCAATGATTGGTGGCTATTACATCATAAATTGTCACCAAAAGGCGCAGCTATCTTAGAGAGGATTGAAATTATAACTTAATATCAGACAGACAGTCATGACGTATGGTACCACAGAGTATAGAACATGTTTGTAGACCGCCATTATATACAATAACTCACATGACGCTTGTCCCAAGATAAATATAATTAATCAGTTTAAGTCATTAATTGAGTAGTTAATTAAATTGTCCTGAAAAGGATGCTTAACTTTGATTCGTTAGTCCATTAAATCAATTTTAATTAAATAATGTCCTGAAAATTTTTTAACACTAATTCATATGTTAATTAATTGTTAGTAATTAAATTCTTCTAAAAAGAACGCTTATCATTAATTTTCATTTATAATTAATTATTATAAGAGGAATACTTAATTTTATTTTTTTAAATATTATTCAAACGTTTAAATATTTTTAGTTACATGATCTGGATATAAAGATACGTCTATTAAAAACGTATTTACATGCAAATGTCATTTAATTACCATCATTTTAATGGTAACAGTTCAGATAACTAGTGAACTCATATAATTTTGACATCATGTCAAATCTTGATACTTTTTAACTTTACGTCACATGCATGCAGTCTTGTGAGAATTATACAGATCACAGGTACAAACAGAGAGGGATCTTGACGTCACGAGAAATTATCATTATGAGCCTGTACCGTGGTTACACATATAATGTAGGGTGTGAAATGTTTCAAATTAATCAGTCTATGACTTTTGATCATTGAAAAGAACATTACGTGTTCCTTTTACATATTTCAAAACTTTATGAACATTTAAACTTAGTTGTTTTTCAAATATACAGGAACATCACCAGCATTATATTTCTTTGATTATTTCACCTTATAGACAGTTACAAAACAGTATTCTGTAGTTACGTATACATTTTACTTTTTGTCATAGTGCCCGAAAAACTGTCAGATTGTTTTAGTCTGCGTAGAATAAATTTTTCAAAATGAAAAACTGGTTCGTCACATGATCTCGACCTGAAGTCAAGAAAGAGTTGAACATTAATGGATAATATGACCTTTAGTGTTATTTATAGCAGATAAAAAACTTCTGTTTGAGTGTATAAAACGTTTATTAGGATAAAAGTCCGTTGTAATACACTGCTGCTACCAATGTATGTACAATATATTTGGATGCTTCGCTTTACAAAACAGTAAATATGTGGCAACGCATATCACCTAAATACAATTTTTCTAGTTAATCAAACTACATGTTTTTAATGTAATTATCAATACTGAAACATAGTGACTATCTATGTAAGTTAATTACATAGTGAAAATAAACGTTAATTAAAGATTCTCAACATTGAATGGTTTAGCTTACAGTTATTGCATACTGTGTCCAAAATGTTGTAAGAATGTGTCGGTTGGCATACAACAATTTTTTCAAAATGAAAGGTCGGCTCTATTTAAATATGCAAAATTTCATTATTATTTCAATTAACTTGTGCTTTCAAACATTGCAATATATTTTAAATATTGTATGTTTAGATCACTGATAGTGGCCACTTTTGATTTATCTAGCAGTATTTATAAGTTTATTTTATGACACTTTTTAAATCAAAGACAGAAGAAAGGTTTTCCTTACATAAATATTTACATCAGGACTTATTAAACTGATAATTAATATCGTAACAGTTACACTCAGGACGTACTAATTGTGTAAAATATCGTGGGAACACTAAACGCCATGTTGGTATCCTATGAGAGCCCAAATAATTTAAAAAACAAATCTGTTGTTTTTGCCTTCAGAAACTGTTACCGTAACAAGAATTGTTTGTCGTTCGCACATCATCAAATGCATAAAAATCACAAGTTTCAAATCGAAGTTATTATTCCACATGTTTTATCATAACCGGATTCAAAATTATAATATATGATTTAACAGGCCCGGCATGGGCAGGTGGATTAAGGCGTTCGACTCATAATCTGAGGGTCGCGGGTTCTTATCCCCGTCGCACCAAACATGCTCGTCCTTTCAGAAATAAGAAATAAAAATAAGAATAAAATTCAAAGTCCTGTTTGACTTGTAACATTTCAGTCAAATTTTGACAGGGTTCTATTAGTAGATGGTCGTCACGTGGTCCCTGACGCTAGTACAGCGGTAAGTCTCCGGATTTACAATGCTAAAATCAGGGGTTCGACTCACCTCGGTGGGCTGAGCTTTGCAATAAGAAAAACAAACACAAGTAAATTAAACTAAAACACATTTTTTTCATCTTTATATAATTTGTTTAGTACTTCATTTTGCTACAGCTGGAAATACTAAGTTAACGATTTATTGTTTATCCATACATTTTGTATTAAAAGTTCACAAAACGTTGAAACTAACTCACAGACCCATAAGATTTCGAACTTGACAAAGAAGGTATTGCAGTCACACGTTTATGCTATGAGTGAAGGATTATTAACTTATTGCTTCAACATGTCATCAATATTTAGAAAGAAGTGATTGTTGCTATCTTAGAGATCGTCAAATATTATTCTTTAACCAGTTAGTATACTAATATGGAAAATACTTAAAACAGCAAAGGGTATTGTTTTCAACAGATTATTCACTTTAAGTTTAAATCATACCATATCAATAATTTTCAAACCTTTGCAGCCATCACTCTATGTCATTATTGTTGAAAGCTATGAAATAAGAATAAAATTCAAAGTCCTGTTTGACTTGTAACATTTCAGTCAAATTTTGACAGGGTTCTATTAGTAGATGGTCGTCACGTGGTCCCTGACGCATAACTGTTGAAGGTACGGTTAGCTTTGAGTTTGCCTGATGGCTGTTTTAATTCCACTTGTTTTATCACAAGAGTAACTTAGAAAAATCACCACAATACCGGAGATTAGTTGACAATCAAGATCGTAAAAAAAAACTTTAGTTATAAATCACGTAATTATTCTTTGACTATTTCAAACCAGTCATATTTACTCACATGGATTTTGAAACTGTTACCGTAACAAGAATTGTTTGTCGTTCGCACATCATCAAATGCATAAAAATCACAAGTTTCAAATCGAAGTTCTGTAATTTACTTATATCAAACTAACTTCTCATCATAGATTAATACACTATTTTTAGTATATGCAAGTAAAATATTGGACTTCAGTAATGCATAATGAATTATTTGTTAACAAAACTCCAAAATACACTAAGATATAATTTATGAAAACTTATTAGTTTATAAATAAATGTCAAGCTTAGTATTTTGTAGTTAAATTAATGAATATTAGTTTCTAACAATAACTATATGATATAGAAAACTCATGTTTTATCATAACCGGATTCAAAATTATAATATATGATTTAACAGGCCCGGCATGGGCAGGTGGATTAAGGCGTTCGACTCATAATCTGAGGGTCGCGGGTTCTTATCCCCGTCGCACCAAACATGCTCGTCCTTTCAGCCGTGGGGACGTTATAATGTTACGGTCAATCCCACTATTCTTTGGTAAAATAGTAGCCCAAGAGTTGGTAGTGGGTGGTGATGACTAGCTGTATTCCCTCTAGTCTTACACTGCAAAATTAGAGACGGCTAGCGCAGATAGCCCTTGTGTAGTTTTGCGCGAAATTCCAAAAAACAAACAAACAAACACATATTTAGCAAGCATACTGAAATATTTCTAAACAAACCTTCAAAATATATTAATATTCTATTCAAGAAAACTTCTTAGTTTATAAAATACTGACATACGTCTCAATGTAATAATACCTACTATATATACTTACTTGTGAGAGGCAAGTAATCAAAGTTTTGTTATTATACATTTGAAAACTAACCTGCCTGTTCCTCGTCGTGCTGATCTTCGCATACCTCTCCCTTACGTGTTATCTCAAATACATGTAAGTAAAAATTTGTAAAGCATTATAAATTCACAGGCTTACTGTTTATATTTACAAAATAAATTTTGCAACTAAAACAAATTGTATGTCCATTATACATTAACTCTGACAATGATTTTGTATCGAAAAACATTTATATAATCTTACACTTTACATAATATTACAGAAAGATAAATTTAAATTGAGAATATTTGATTGTTCAATACGGAATTATTTTTATACTACTAGGTTACTACTTTCGGTTTTTAATCTATAATAGATATGTTTGTTGTTTAAATATCATATACAAAGTTTTATACGTATAGACTATATATATAAATAATAATATACCTTCTTGAAGGTATAATAATTTGAAAATGTAAAGAAATAATAATATCGTCCACCTTATAATTTGGACATTTTTATCTGAGGGACAAATTCCTCTAAAAGTATTTAATATTTAGAAATAACACAATCGAACATGTATATGAATTACTAAGATTAAAGTAGCTGTCATACAAGTTAGTCTGTAATTATAACAAGTTGGTTATAACTCAAATGTTATAGGATTTAAGATAACTTAGTAAAGTTCACTGTAGTAACAGGAATAATTATTCCACATGGTTCTTTTTAAGTTATAGTCATCATAATAAAAGGTAACTAGTAGAAAAGGCAGACACTTTGACACTTGTTTTGTAATTACTGATGTATTTTGACTGTAAATTGGTGTGTACAATGTCATTAGAACATTATTTCTGCTATTCAAAAAATATTTAAGGAATGAGTGTTTGAAGATATCCTCGAGGTGTCAGTCTAAGTAAAAGTAGCAGACAAATACCGAGACAATCGTAGTTCCCTTCTCTTACAGGCCTGCAAAACTTATATTCAATCTTAACATACCTTTTTCTTAAGTTAATGCAGAACATATAAATTTATCACAATGGAGGATCTAATGTCCAGTAGTCAAATTCGTAGCATTGACTGTATATGTGGTATCTAAAATTTTAATGTACCAATAACTGTTGTAGTGTTTTAACAGACACTTTCATACATTTCCAAATGACTGGAAATATCGTATCTAAAGTTAAATATGTTTCGTAACATTAATACTTAATATACTATTTTAATAGATACTTTGATTCGTTTTAAGACATAATGCCCGCTTGTCATGGCGACCTAGTAACGTGAACCTAACGACGCGTCAACTAGTGGCAACGTTTACACCCTTAAGTCAGTGATGATATCATTGACTCTTCTCCTCTCCCTCTTTGAGGCAACCAATCAATGTGAAGCGGCATCCTTTAACGCAGGAATAGCTATTGATATTATTACACTCTGAGCAAACATTGTTTCGACTAATGCAGTCTAATAAACAAGCGAATTGTGTAGAGAAATACTAGGCAATCTTGTGGAAACTACTTATCGAAATTCCGAATAGAATTAACAGATTATCAGGCTGTCACATAAAAAGTATGACTCGAATGTCAGAGCGATTCAGGATTAAGTAATATACATCAAGTTCAACTATTGCTTTTTTTCAGTTTAGCATAATTCAAATAGCACAAAATACTAACCTAATCAGAAGGTATAATGAAACGGATGTCTCGACTTTCACAAGTGGTTTCAGTCCTAAGCTGAAAGGGCGAGCATTTTTTGTGCAATGGGGATAAAAAAGCATAGGTTTAAAAATGTGTTGAATACAAGGGATTCATCAGTTATTTTAAAGGCACCTGTTATAAGGGTTTAATGATCAAAGTTTTATATCAGAACAACCATGAATCAGAAGTTTTAAATTCATATGATGGTTTGTGTCCTCATAGTGTAAATCGATTACAGAGATAACTCTTTATTCGTTCTGTAGAGCCTTTTCTAATTTTTGGATTGGGAAATTTATTGGT
The DNA here is from genome assembly GCA_011833715.1 of Carcinoscorpius rotundicauda. NCBI lineage: Eukaryota > Metazoa > Arthropoda > Merostomata > Xiphosura > Limulidae > Carcinoscorpius > Carcinoscorpius rotundicauda. The sequence goes on along the minus strand of CM022395.1, from coordinate 45,097,767 downwards.
TGTTATTTTATAACCAACAAGCAGAGTGATGTTGGTATACCGTTTAGAAAAATAAAAATTACTCAGTGAAATGAGAACCTAGAAAACAATTTTGAGTAAGATTTTGATTCCACCCTACTTACCACGAAAGGAACAAACTAGAATAGCAGATAAATTTGATGTTATAATTTTAGGTCGTTTTTAGTGCTTGTTGATAAGCAACTTGTAAATAATCTTTTGAATTCCATTAATCGATCGGTTTTGCGTTGGAAAGTGAACTCCGTTTTATTATCAGCTCTGTGTGATAGGCAAAAAACAAAGTTAGATTTATTTTTCATGAAGTTTAGAGGCGGTAGGCGAAACTGAGAAATATTTAATTGTACGTTTCATTGGAATGGCGGCCTAAAAGTAAATTATGCCTTGTTTGGGAAATTAGGTGTAGTCAAAGTATTATGACTGGAATTCGAAACCACTAAAAGGAAAAAGAAAGATCGTATTTTGAAATGAAACAAAAGGAAAGCGTCACAAAACATATCGTATATAGAAAATAGGTCTTAATAAAACTGAAGGGACAGTTGTGTAACAATACTTGTTTGGGATGACGTAAAAAAAAGAGTTAGCTAGGGTTAATTCGAGTAGAGACCTCCATAGTAAAGTTTCGTTCTCTTTGTTTAAAATGACAATGAAATTATATAAGGGTAAGGTCAAGTGTAAATTCAAAATCTTAACAATTTAAATGGTTAACTGGTGGATCAGTCTCATTGAAATCAATTGGACAGATTTGTTTTGTTTGTTTGTTTTGGAATTTTGCACAAAGCTACTCGAGGGCTCTGTGTGCTAGCCGTCCCTAATTTAGCAGTGTAAGACTAGAGGGAAGGCAGCTATTCATCACCACCACCCACCGCCAACTCTTGGGGTACTCTTTTACCAACGAATAATGAGATTGACCGTAACATTATAACGCCCCCACGGCTGAAAGGGCGAGCATGTGTGGCGCGACCAGGATGCAAACCCGCAACCCTCAGATTACAAGTCGCACGCTTTAACACGCTTGGCTATGCCAGGCCCAAATGACAGAAGGAAGTCAACAATTTCTTAAACTGGGATGTTAGTGAAAAGTAACATCAAACTTGCCATAAACATTTATCCGTGGTTATAAGGTAACCTGTGATGCCAAAGCAATAAGCCACCTGAATGTTTGTATTTTACTTTAAAAAGGCAAAAAGAAATATATCTAATCCAACTAACCCTTCAAGCTCTTGACAAAGTAATTTTTTTAAAGTGTAAAAATGATATATAACTTAACACTAGTTGTTATAACATTTTGATATTAATATTCATTTTATCTCTATTCTATACGCTTTTTTCTATTTCTCTTTCATTTAGTTTTGAATTAATTATCACTATTTAAAAGAAAGGCAATTGCTTCAACTGAGTAACTTTCTTTGTGAACCCGACGATGACCGAAGAAGGTCGAAACGCTGTTTGCTCTCCATACCAGCCGTTTTTACATATATAATATTCATAGGTTTCATTTTTATTTTTATTATTTACTTTTATTGGGTAAATAAGCACGTTACTTGTAAACATGATTTTCATTATAGCTGTTGTGTTTTTCACTAATTTATTTACAGAAGTAGTCGAAATAATGGCATATTTAATCTCATTTAAAGTAATGAACAAGTCATATACATGGTTTATTAACACTGAAAAATGTCCGGCATGACCAAGTGGTTAAGACACTCGACCCGTAATCCTAGGTGTCGTGGATTCGAATTCACGTCACATTAAACATGCTAGCCCTTTTGGCCTTGAAGGCGTCATAATGTGTCGGTCAATCCAACTATTCGTTGAAAAAAAGAGTATCCCAAGAGTTGGCGGTGGGTGGTGATGACTAGCTGTCTACTCTCTAGTCTTACACTGCTAAATTAGGGACGGATATCGTAGATAATCCTCGTGTAGCTTTGCGCGAAATTCAAACCAAACCACTTCTTTATCAAACATCTGTATCAGTCTGCCTTTTTCTTTTCTATCAAGTGTTTTTTTCACATTCTACATGCGTTCCTTAATAATTAACTGTTTTTTAGTAATTAACAGCTTGTTAAATTTACCTTAATATTTCGAAACATCTCTAAAAATTTGTACAGGTTATTTTTTCTATACAATAAATGTTCTTTAACGTAATTTGATTACGTTAAAAGTTAAAAGTGTTAAAAGTTTCACAAAAATGAAAATAATAATAATTTTAAAAATTAAGAATGTTTAAATTTTATCTATTTAAGTTACACTGTGTATTTAAATGTTTACCACTTTAAAGTAAATTACAAGTGGTATTTGTTCCCAAGCCATAGCTTTGTGTCATTCAAGGTTTTAAAATGCTTGTGTTGCAGACCACTACTGATGCAGATGTTGTTGTTTTTTTAAATTAAAGTGTTTGGCCTACTATCTGATTCGATTATTTGTTTCTACCAAATCTGAATCAAAATAAATGGCTAATATCTATTTAGCTGTAAACATCAAACATGTTCATATGATGTCTTTTTTTTTTTTTTACCAATAATGGAAATAACAGTTGAAAGCCTCTTTCTTACTGTTCTTACTGTTAGTATGGGTGTAAATGTTTTCTTTATTGAATGAATTATCATTACAGAAGAACAGCCTTAAATTTGTGTCCTCGTTAAGAAATAATTTTAAAATAGTAGTGTTTACTTCTAATTTTACTGAATCATAAATCCTTCATATCGACCAATTGCATAGCTTTCTCACAGCTCACGTGGTATGTTAATAACTCATCTCGCATCCCAAAAAATCAAGTATGTGATTAATATAAATCTTGTGTTTTAGTAATTTTAATTCATTCTTTTGCCATAAGGGAAATTTTCAAAAACTTTGGGTATCGAAGTTCTTGTTTGCTGATCAATGTTATATCCAAGGTTTAAATATCTTCAATTGTGAGATATCAATGTTGTTGAACTTTTAATATCATTTCGTTAGATGTGGATATAATTCTTCTTTTAAATTAAAAAAGTGGAAGAAATAAATTACAGATACTGAGTACATTAACAATGCTGTGTATTTTGAATATCTGCTACGTCTCAAGTTTAGCATTGGTTTGTTTTGAATTTCGCGTAAAGCAACACGAGAGCTATCTGCGCTAGCTGTCCCTAATTTACCAGTGTTTTACACATTATATCTTAAATATATCAGCTTAATTAAGTCTAAACTGTTCCTTTTGCATATGTGTTAAGGTTTAATTAGAAACTCCTGTATCATGTCGTAAAATGTTTCTTGCAAAAGGAACAGTTTAGACTTAATTGAGCTGATATATTTAAGACATAATGTGCGATGTAGCACAAACTAAATATATTAAAAATCCTTGTTTAAAAATTTAAACACGTTAATTATGCGTTATTTCTTTATTTAAGTTTAAGACGATATAATCTTTGAATGGGGTGAATATTTGTTTCAGTTTTGGCTGTAGCTAATGAGAGTATTATGACAAGTATAAATTATATTATACGGTTTAACACAGAATATCAATTACTGTAGTGATTTGAATTTTTAACCGAATAACTAATGAAGCGCATCTTTGTATATTCTTATTTGTATTACTCTGAGTTGTTTTTCAATAAACTAGCTATCTCTTAAACTGTACTTTTGTGACCTAACATTGAATCATAAAACAATAGAAACAAAGTACATTAATAATAAGAACTAAACGACTCTTTTACTAAACAATGAAATAAGTTTTAAATGGTTAAATTCGCTTTGTTGTTCATTACTTAAATTCTACAACAGCTCCTGCGTTACAAACATTCTGTCAGAAATTTTGTTTTCCCACAAAATATCTGAAGGTAAATTTACTGAAACTTTAATCCTTATTTTTACTGTTTTTATGATGACAGTCATAATCTGCATCTCCTCAAGAACTTATATCAGCACTTGTTCTATTATTTATTACAGATTTACCCACTAGCTAATATAAGGATTTTCAACTTCATAGGGATATGTTATTTAACACTTTATTTTAAAACTTTATTATAACTATGACGTCAGATCACTGTTACTCTTTTTTTAAAATGCTAATTTTTTAAATATCCAATTTTTTTATTTTTTTATATCTGTTCATGGTTTAAATTGGTTGGTTTTAGGTATAGTGTGCATAACAATAGGAAAATATATGCCTAGACTAAGACAGCCACCGCTAAGCGTGTATATAATTTTACCAGAAAAAAACAGCCTTTCCAAATAATATATATATGTGTGTGTGTGTGTGTCTAAAACGTCGCTTTAAATAAATCTTTGTGTCTTTTACAGTAATTGTTCTACGAATGTATGCACTAAAATTTAATACTATGTGCATTGATTTATTTTATTTCTTCACTTCATGGATAATATAAATATTAGCCCCCTAATGACACCGATTGTACAGTGTACAAATCACTAAGCTTCTATATGTTACAATTATATAATGTTAATCTGTTATTGACTGATAATTCCTGATTCGCCTTGTAATTGAAAGTTTTAAAGTATGCAAAAAGTTAACATGTTGTTTTTCAGGTTAAAAAAAATTGACTTTTCCGTACTCTTAAGACCTTTGCAGATTTGCTTTTCGTGTAACAATGCATGCCAAGTGCATAAAAGTATTAATAATGAAAAAAAAAGATATACTGTGTTCAAGTAGGACAGCAAAAAATAAAAATATGACGATAAATTAATCAGAACTAGAACATGATAATGATTTGTCAAATACGGCAAATATATTTATATTTTTCTGCCGATTTTACTGGTAAATTGCTCTTCACAGCCACTAGGTTTAAACCAGGAACATATAAAAAATCTATTAGGAAAAACTGGTGTAATGATCAAAACTTTGCGTCTATGTTCATAACTTACTCTGGGGCATTATTTGTATTTAATTTGAAAATAATATATAGATTAACATATATTATAGTTATTATAGTTAAGAGAAATAAACAACAAAAGGTGATAAGATATATTATTTCTATAATTTTTTCTCTTGTTTCCAGTATCAAAGTACGAAAGGTTAATTGTTTTTAACCCATTTACTCAGGCTGATACTTATATGGCCTTTAATGTTGTTGTTTGTTGTTGTTGTTTTTTTGTTCACTGCGGCTGCTACATACATAGTATCTTGCTTTCAAAATTCCTACGCGAGATGCTTGATCGTAATTTTTTGTAATGTTGTTCATCGACATTTCGCTATATCGTGTCATTAATTAATTATTTTATGATGAACAATATTACTAGAAATACCTACGATCTAACACCTCGCGCGGGAATTTTAAAAATAATTATTTGTTTTTTAACTTCGCCCAAAGCCACATGAGGGCTATTCGTTTGTTTGTTTTTGCCTTCCCTTTAGTCTTACACTGCTAAATTAGGGACGGCTAGCACAGATAGCCTTCGAGTAGCTTTGTACGAAATTCCAAACCAAACAAGACTCCTTTGTTATAACTTGGCTATTTTTGTACTTGTAATATGTTTTGATCAGCTAGAACTTACAGCATCCAAAGACTTCGTAGTGGTATTATCTTGGAATAAAGTAACTGCAAAACTATTTTTTAAGAAAAACAACCTTGAGCACGCTTTATTTAGATGGTTTAAACCTTACAATGATAACACGTGGTTATGAATAATTTACTGTCAAGGTGATTGCGTATGGGACTGAACACCCGAAAGATTTACATTACAGTGGCAAATCTCGAAAAACTACTCACTTCTAGACATATTTGTTCATTTTTGTATAACTTTAGTAAAAGTACATGTAAATCTTGATTCATATGTCATTTTATTCAGGCCTTATGTAAATGAAAATGTGAAATTTGCCCGTTTTAACATATAAAATAGGTAAATTTCTCTAACTTTCATTATCTAGGTCACAAAAGCAAAGTTTGAAGTGAATAATGGCCATTTTCTGTGCTTTTACAACCCAAGCAATTAAGAAACAACACATACCGTTCACACACTTGTCACATACTAGTGAAATCATTCAAGGGAAGTAACGTATCTGAAAATGACGTGTAGCGCCATCTGACAAGATTAGTAATTTAAAGACTATTGATATTTAAATATACCAGATCTTAAAGGCGAAATGAATAATGCCAGAACTTTAGCTGGAAACATTTAAGGTAGTATTTAGTTTCGTAATTTTATTCCCCCAATCTATCTTCACCATACTGGGCTATTATACCATAAGATTACAAAATACAAGATACCAAAGTATTACAAAATATATTTCAATTGTGAAGTTATTAGTTTCTCCGCAATTTATTGTACTTTTAACTGGAACATTATAATTCCGTAAATCTTTGGCTAGAAGGTCATGAAAATGCCTTTTTTATTATTTTAGAATATTTTTGTACCTTTTATTACTCCCATATCCCTCACTGGTACAGCGGTAAGTCTGTGGATTTAAAACTCTAAAATTAGTGGTTCGATTCCTCTCTGTGAACTCAGCAGATAGATTGATGTGGCTTTGGCATAAGAAAACACACAAATATTACTCCCATAACAGAAAATGTACGGTACATTAGTATATTCATTACAGTCCCCCATTGGGACAGCTGTAAATACACGGATTTACACGCTAAAATCATGGGTTTGATTCCTCTTGGTGGCACAATAGATAACCCGATGTGGCTTTGTTATAAGAAAAATATACACTTATTACAATATTGAAAACAAAACGTTGATTTTTAAAGTACCTAAATAAAACCATATTCATTTTTACGTTTATTAATATTTGTTTTTTATTTTTTCAAGTTTAGGTCTAAAATCTGTAATTTTTTCTTATTTATATGACATCTATATAAATTTTCTCATAGTTGTAAGTTACATGTGTTCTTTTATCACATATATACAATAAATGGCCGAAATTATATGGACACCTGACTATCACACCCATTTGTGCTTGTTGAACATCTCATTCCAAAACCATGAAATTGATACCTCTTATGCTGCTATGACAGTCTCCACTCTCTTTGGAAGACTTTTCACTAGACTATGGAATATAACTGCGAGGATTTGTTTCTATTCAGCTACAAGAGCATTAGTGAGGTCGGGCAAGAAGGCCTGGCTCACAGTCGTTGTTCCAATTCATCCCAAAGGTGTTCGATGGGGTTGAGGTTAGGACTCTGTGCAGGCCAGTCAAGTTCTTTCACACCAACCTCGGAAAACGATGTCTTTATGGACCTTGCTTTGTGCACGTGGGCATTGTTATGCTGAAACAAAGATGGCCTTCTCCAAACTATTGCCACAAAGTTGAAAGCACACAATTCTCTAGAATGTCATTTTATGCTGTAGCATTAAGATTTTCCTTCACTGAAACTAAAGAAACTTTATAGTTGGCACTATGCATTCAGGCAGGTGGTGTTCTTCTGGCATCCGCCAAACCCAGATTCGTTCGTTAGACTGCCAAATAGTGAAGCGTGATTCGTCACTCCAGAAAACACGTTTCCACTGCTCCAGAGTTCAATGGTGGTGTGCTTTACACTACTTCAGTCGACGGTTGGCATTGGGCATGGTGATCTTAGGCTTGTGTGCAGCTGCTCGGCCATGTAAATCCATTCCATGAAGCTCCCGACGAACATTTCTTGTACTGACGTTGCTTTCAGAGGCAGTTTGGAACACGGACGTGAGTGTTGTAAATGTGGACAGACAAGTTTTACGCGCTACACGCTTCAGCACTCGACAGTCCTGTTCGGTGAACTTATGTGACCTATTACTTTGTGGCTGAGCTGTTGCTACTCTTAAACGTTTTCACTTTACATTAACAGCACTTACAGTTGACCGGGGCAGATCTAGCAGGGCAGAAATTTGACGAATTGGCTTGTTGGAAAAGTGTCATCCAATGACAGTACCACATTTAAAATAACTGAGCTCTTCAGAATGACCCATTCTAAAACCAATGTTTGTCTATAAAGATTGCATGGCTGTATGCTTGACTTTACGCACCTGTTAACAGTGGGTGTGGCTGAAATAGCCGAACCTACTAATTAGAAATGGTGTTCACATACTTTTGGCCATGTAGTGTATATATAGAATTAGAAATATTTCCCCTGGTACAGTGGCAAGTCTACGGATTTACAACGATAAAATCAGGGGTTCGATTACCCTCGGTGGACTCAGCAGATAGCCCAGAGAATTAGATATATCTAAGTTTACTGGATAATTTCAATGATTATGTAATAAATTAAATGGATATAATCCGTGATGACAGATGTGTAGACGACACGATTGGGGGATTCTCATCTACAGAACACACACTTGGTTTTTCATTCACATATGAACAGGAAGAAGCAATGAAATATAATTTCTTAACTTCAAAATTACAAGAACCGACACACAATTTAAAATATGTATGTAAAAACAGTTAGTTTGGGTTGAGAAACTTTTTATGTAGAGGAGCAAACAACATTTCGACCTACTTTGGTCATCGTTAGGTTCTTAAAGAAAGAAAGAGGTAACTGACCTATAACTGACTACATGTTTGAAGGGGGTTGTGTAGATGACACGATTGTGGGATTTACATCTACGGAACACACACTTAATTTTTTTCAATCACATTAACTCTATACATCCCACATTATACATTAACTTCATATTTGAACAGGAAGAAAACAAATATCATTTCTTAACCTCAATATTACAAGAATTGATACGCAATTTAAAACAGGAATTCACTGAAAAGTCACCATACTTGACTGTACATTCCTTGAGATTCAGTACATGAAACAAAACAAAAACTCAATATACTAAGAAACCAATTAAACACAACCGTAAAACTATGCTCACCAGATAAAATTAACGACAAATTAGACAAAATAAAACAAAACTTTATCAACATCGACAAGTTTCCTCCACTAACCGTAGAAAACATATGCACAAACCAAGACAAAAAGCAAAAAAAAATCACGAAACCATATACTGCTGCATACCCTATATTCCTGACATCGGCAAAAAAACAACCAACATTTGGCAAAAACTAGTAACAAAATATGACATTCCAGTTAATAACGAATTTATTCAAAAACCAGTCACAAAACTAAGGTCTATACTATTAAACACATTACACTGACAAACACCACACCAACCACAAACCAGATTCAAAGAACACAAAAAGTCAACTTCACAAGTTTTCGAACACTGCAAGTTAAATAAACACAACATACCCATAGAAAACACTCAAATACTAAATAAAGAAACAAACATAAACAAACACAAAATTAAAAAAGCCTTACCTATAGAACAACTCAAACCCAAAATAAACCAATACAAAGGAACACCTTTATACCTATATTAATAAATATATCCAACATCTAGGCACGCCCTCTACATTCCAAACTCAATTGCATAACCGCCATCAAACATGTGGTAAGCTACTAATCGGTAACCCTTTCTTTCTTTGTGAACCTGATGATGACCGAAGAAGGTCGAAACGTTGTTCGCTCCTCTACTAGTGCTTTCTCTATTCATAGCAGTTGTTTGTAAATTTATACGTATGTTAAATGGATATACTTATAGTCTGAGAAAAAGTTTTCTTGGAGTAAATTGAAGAATGCTTAACGTATGTTCTGGTAAAACTATTTTTTTCTTGATGTAAGAAATTTGTTTCTAAATTTAACAGTGGTCGAAACTTACAATACCAGTAATTATGATGATTAGAAGAAATAAACACAGGATTCATACTAATCTATAAACGGATTGAACAAATAATGTTTCAGGAAGTTCAAAGAAAAGCCATAAAAATTGTTGAAAGCGTTAGATGGGTTATTTGTTCAGTAAATGTTACGCAAATCTATTTGCTGTTCATCTCCACTTGCCATTCCTAGTTTAAAAGTGATTGACTATAGTGAAAGTAATTAGTGAGTACCACTCACTGTTACATCTTTCTGAACGAATGGTGTAATTAATAGCCCAATTATAAAGCCCCCACGATGAAAAGGTAGAGCATTTTCAGTGGCATGATTTAAACCTACAACCTCGAAATTGCTAATGGAACTTTCTAACCAATAAGTCATATCAGGCCAAATGGGTTAAAAATTCAAATTGAAAATGACTGTACAGCCTCTAACGGCATCTATTTTTACTTAGAAAAACTAGGAAACATTACTGCAAACTAGGAAATACCAACAACCAGATAATAAATACCTGTAAGTGTTAGCTTAATCTTGTATAAAATAATAAAGATACTGTTTACAAGATTAAGCCTTGTGAGATATGCTGAGCATTATGTCTCATAAAAATAAGAATGATTTTAGATTGAAACAACACCTCTAGAAACAATTGTGGTACAATATAGAAAACATTAGATTAAACAAGTCAAAAATGTGATTACCATGTTTAATACAATAAAATAAGTATAATATGCTAGAAATGTGGGATTATCTGAAATCGTAACACTCTAGTTCACAGAAGGATGAGTATTATTATTTCGAAAAATACAGAAACGAATAATTAGTGTGTGAGATTGTATTAGTGGTATTGGTGTATTGTGTTTATAATAATTTACGCTAATAGTTGTGATGAAAATAAAACTTTTAGTAAATCTATTTTTATTTTATTATTTCATTTGTAGACACTTGAATTACAAACGTGCCAGTTATTTCGTTAATAAATTATTAAGATAACTATAATTGTGTTAATTTGCTCTGAAGAATTATTCGTTAGGTTCTGTAAAGTGTAATATCACACTTACTGGCTATACATCAGCATCTAAAACAATACTATTATTGTTATTGTGACAAGGATCAGTTTTTGTTCACGTATATGCTATTATCACGCACGTGTGTGTGTTAATATAACTTATTAAACGTCTTTTCAGCGTTAATGATCTATATATATAAGACTTGTTCATTACTTTAAATTCGATTAAATATGCCATTATTTCAACCACTTCTACAAATCATGTAGTGAAAAAGGCCACAACTATGACGAACATGTCTATTTATGTAATAAAAGTAAAACAAAAATAGAGAAAAGAATGAAACATAGGAACAGCCATCCAGCTAAAATAATTGCATATCTCTTAAATAGGGCCAATTAACGCAAGAACTAAATAGAAGAGAAATACAGAAAAGTGTGTACAATAAAGATAAAAATAAAATGAACCTCAAAAGAACCAGTTTCCAGGATGTACATCATTTCTACTCGTTAACAAATTACTTCGTCAGAAGATTGAAGAATTAGATTAAATATATTTTTCTTGCCGTTTTTAAAAGAAATCCTTACGTTTAAGCGGCCTGTTGCTTTGACATTACAAATTATTTTATAACCGTAATTTAAAGTTTTTTGCAATCCTTTGATAGATTATTTAGGCAGATCGTTAATGAGTAAACGGGAATGGACGGCAACTGTCTGTTATAAATATAAAAAATTACAGTAGAACGTTTCGAAACTCTTACATCTTTAGGTCAGTGTGTACAAAACAAAATCCATGGCAGGAATTTGGTTTAAAAATCCTTCAAGCCTCAGAAAAAGTTTTGGGACCTGAAAGACAACACGGGGTGATCATAAAATTTTGTTAAATTTTGATAGCTTGCTGGGAACTGTACTGTTGATTGCAGATAATATGGTGTTTGGTGATCAGAGAAGCACGGATATCTATTTCTTTGGAGTTCACTAAAAATTTAGATGTGAAAAATCCTTATTAAATGATTAGGCTGGCGAGAAATTTTAGATTGTGAAGAAAATGGGATAATGGTCACTATGTACGTTGGTGTGTAGTTGAAAGATGTTTGCGCGAGGAATGAATCAGTGTGATATGGTGGTGCAGGCCATTTTAGTACGCTGTTGAATTATGGAGGACGTGTCGCGATTAGTTTGTTCATTTTGGTTCTGATTAGTGGAAAGACTACCAAAGGTTTCAATTAAGTCAGATGTGTAACCGTTCTGTTTGTAACACTTTATGATATTTTTTGGTTCTGTATTGATAGACATCACAAATAAAATGTTTTCTACTCTGTTGTTTAGGCATTGAATTCTACCACCTTTTATCGATTTTGGATGATGGGACTGGAAGTGTGGGTATCTGTCTCCGTGGTTGGTTCTCTGCATACAGTTGTTGTAATTCTGTTGTTTATAGTATAAACATGATCTAGGAAGGCTAAGTTTTCATGATCGTGGGACCATATAACAAAGGTGTCGTAGATAGTTGTTTTTATACATGTATGAATGAGAGGGCACTTTCTTCAAGATCTGCCATTGAAATGTCTGCTGAGTGATGATATCATACGTAGACCGTCCGTTTATCGGTAGAATTCGTAGTTGTATTGGAAGTAAGTTGACTGTTGTTAGTTACATGATGGCATCTACCTTCATGTCAGTTCCATATCATAGAGAGTTGGTATAGTGATATGAAGAGTTTCTCAGACTGGAACACTGGTATAGTGATATGAAAAGTTTATCAGATTGGAACACTGGTAACAAGAATATCATGAGGTTTGATACTAATTTTCACTGATATTCCAGTTCAAGAAATTGTCGACTTTGGCATGTCTGTGGACCTACAACGCTAGAGACCGGATTTCGATACCCGTGATGGACAAAAAAGAGATAGCGCATTGTGTAGCTTTGTGCTTGATTTCAAACAGATAAACAAACCATTTTATACAAGCAGATCAACTTCAGTATGGGAAGTAATCACCGGATTAACTCTAGATAACTCTCTCCTATGTCACTTGTTAATGATTTACTATTATATATTTATTTTAACATCGACGTTTGTTTCCTTATATATGTTTATGTATATTTATTTAGAAATGCATGTAACATATACTGTTAAATATATATTGCGAAATTCACGTTTATTCACAAAATTTATATGTTGCACACACCAAACAGGTATTGTCACAGAACTTTCTTATCAAATTAATTAAAACCTCTTTTCTATACACAATATACTTTATGACGCTTTCCTTTTATTTCGTTTCAAAATACGATGTTTCCCTTTCCTTTTAGTAATTTTGATTTCCAATCACAATGCTTTAACTCTATGTAAATTCCCAAACAAGGCATAATTTATCTTTGTGCCAACATTCCAATCAAACGTATGCCATTAAAGATTTCTTGGTTTTCACCTACAACTACAGAATTCTTTATCTCTTCGGCAACTTTACTTCATGAAATATAAATTTCAGTTTATCTTTTGCCAATCACACAGAGCTTATAATACGAAGTAGTTAATTTTAAATAAAAGCTTATCAGATAATGTATTTCATAAAACCATTTACAATTTACTTATAAAAAACACTAAAAATGACTTAAAACTACGAATGCGTCGAATATCTTTGATTTTTATTGTTCTTCCTTTTCTTTGTGAATACAGCATAATTTAAAAATATACAAAATCCTTATTAGTTTTTTTGTGTTACTTCAATTCTGCGAGCAGATTCGAATCGCCGTCACACCAAACATGATCGCCATTTCAGCCTTGGTGGCGTTATAATGTGAAGGTCAATCCAATTATTCGCTGATAAAAGAGATGTCCAAGAGTTGGCGGTGGGTGGTGATGACTAATTGCTTTTCTTCTAGTCTTACACTGCTAAATTAGGAACAGCTAGCGTAGATAGCCCTCGTGTAACTTTGCGCGAAATTTAAACCAAATCAATTATGCTGAGCAAAACAACAACAACAAAATCCTAAACTTGATATATATTACTTAATCTTCAATTACTCTTACGTTCGAATTATACTTTTCTAAGTGACAGTCTCATAATTTGCGAATTGTATTCAGAATTTTGATAAGCAGTTTTCACAAAATTGCCCAATGTTTCTCTACACAGTTCGCTTGTTCATTAGATAGCGTTAGCCGAAGTAATGTAATAAAGTGCGCTCAGAGTGTAATAAATGTCAATACTTATTCCATTGCTTCCTCTTTCAAAGAATGCCGCCTTGCGCTGATTGGCTCCTTCAAGAAGAGAGAGAGGAGAGGAGTCAATGATATCATCATTGTCATCATAGCTTCAACAGATGCCAATAGATAACGCGAAGTTAAAGTCGCGTTGCTCTGTCGCCATGACAGGTGGGCACTACATCATAAAATTATGAATTAGAATAGTGTGTTAGTTATTTAAGAATGTGATTAGTGAAGTGTATCTTGAATAGTGCTTCAATTGTCTGTTAAAACAAAACAATCAGCCGCTAGCTTGATTATTTGGTAACAAAATCATGTGTTCCTTTTCTGTAAAATCCATTGTCCACACAGAATTCATTTTATTGTTCTAACCTTTTATATCTATACAAGGCAATTACATATCTGTTTCATACAAAGAAAAAGAAAAACAAGGTGTAATAATTATTCTTTCTAATGCGAGTTCCAAGCAGAGTATTAAATTAAGATTATAATTTAATGTGATGCACGGTATAACATACTTTCAAACATCATGGTAAACAAAACTTATCACGAATACATAGCCAGGACTAATAAAACATTTCTACTTGCACACGATGTAAGGAAGATATACATGTATATATTGTTTTTCTATTCATTGTTTACTCAGTATTAAAATTAAGTTATAAAAACTGACCAACTCGTCCCATACAGGTGTATAAAGGAAGAAATGCTCAGCTTACACTGTTTATATAGCCTGTTGAAACCTAATTTACCGATCATTTTAGTAGAGAGTATGTTTAATTAAATAATTAACAAAGAAAACAATATATTAACTTATTTTATCATAAATACGCTGAAATAAAACAGTCATAATTTAAAAGTCAAATTCATTTGTCTTAATTAGTAGAAATAGAGTGATTACTGTCATTTAACCACGTTTCCTTTGTTTTTCTGAATTTTGTTTCTATTTCATCCACCTGTATAGGCATAGCGATGAACTCCCCATGCTCTGAACTATTTAAATCGCTTTTCTTCTGTAATGATTCAGCTGTTATTTCAGTATCTGGACCCATGGTTTCTTCTTGAGTACTGATAGTAAAGAGATGAAGATTTTGCCCAGGAGGGTGCCATTCGTGACGAATGTTATGCTCTACGAAGTCAGCACCTGCCAACTCGTCTTCTAAAGACATACGAATGGGTATAACCTTGTTGATGGCCTAAATAAGAACATGTTCATAACAGAAAAATACAAACTTATGATGAGACGATACTTTATCCAATAATTTACGTTTATTTAATAAATAACTCTTGTCTGGAATTAAACAAGTAACTCTGTTCACACGTTTATACAATGTGTGATAATAATTGGTAGGTTAAAATAAGGTTTATCAGAAAAAAGAGAAAAACGTAACTATATTCTCGATGGACTTGGAATAATAAATTTAATGTACAATATAGTACTATACAAAAGTGTCACGACAAGAAAATATTCTGTCATTCCTTTCATTTTATGGGGCTAATTCTTCCATGCTATTACAGAACGTAAATTTCGGCAGTGGTAATGCTTCACTGATCCCTGTTCACAATTAAATGAGCCAGGGTGAGAATACTTGTTATTCTTTAAAATTCACACATACTTGTGCCAAGGTTATATCATAATGATTCTGCTTGAATGGATGTATTGATCAAATTGAGAGTCTGAAATAATTCTCACGGCACTCCATGTTGTGTCTTAACGATATAGAAAGAAGCTGCCAAGGAGCAAGCATATGGTACCAGCATATGCCAGAAAAAATCAATTTAATAGCACTATATGAACAAACCTAAAAACAAACAGTGTTATAACACTATACATTAAGTTCTATTCCCATACCATGGCCCACAAAGCATAAAATTCAGTAGAATAGAAAGTGTGCGTAAGAGTTTTATGTGATACTGTTTGGACTCTCTGACAACTTGCTGCAGACTTGAAATTCTCACCAAACACTGTCAGGTACACCCTAGATCGGGAGAACAAGATAGATGAATATGAAAATGGAAAAGGAAGAGCAGAACACCTGAATTCAATAATACTGATGTTATGTATCTTTGTTTATGTAGCTTTCAGTACAGAAAGAAGACTGCTACTGGTATCAAACACGAGATAAATGACCATGTTACCAAAAGACAGAAAAGTGTTCAGATTTACAGTATGAAGAAGATTCAGTAAGAAAGGAATATCTGGTCATGTATCAATTAAAAAACCTACACTTCAATATCCAAATATTGCCAAGACAAGGAATTTACTAAAAGGTGTAAAAACTAGGCTGTTGATGATTGAAACAAATGGATGAGTCCAAGTTTGAAATATTTGGTTCCAAGAGTAAACTGTATCTTTGTGGATGAAAGATGAAATATATTTACATACATCAATGCAAAGCTTTGTTTGTTTGTTTTAGAATTTCGCACAAAGCTACTCGAGGGCTATCTGTGCTAGCCGTCCCTAATTTAGCAGTGTAAGACTAGAAGGAAGGCAGCTAGTCATCACTACCCACCGCCAACTCTTAGGCTACTCTTTTACCAACAAAAAGTGGGATTGACCGTAACATTATAACGCCCCCACGGCTGGGAGGGCGAATATGTTTGGCACGACTCGGCCGCGAACCCGCGACCCTCAGGTTACGAAGCGCACGCCTTAACGCGCTAGGCCATGCCAGGACCCCACTTACCATAAAACATGTTGAAGGCACTGTGATGGTTTGGAGGTGTTTTTTTCTGCCTAGGAGACAGAAAATATTTGCAAAATAAATGAAATGATGAGCCAAAGCAAGTACAATTAGATACTGATCCATTATGATATATCCAGTGGTTTGCATACTATTGATAAAGGATTCTACTAACAAGAAGATAATCAGCCCAAACATTAATCCAATCTATGCAGAAATTACTTAACAAAGAAAAAAGCTGTTGGAGTCATTCGAATCATGCAGTGGCTCCTCAGAGCCTTGATTTCAATCTAGTTAATTACATTGGTGATTTTACCGACCAAAAACCTGGTAAATAAAAAGTTACTTCCAAAGACATTTTGTGGGAGTGTATTAGAGTTCAAAAAGGATAATTTTATTAAATGTGTTACAGCAATGCCTGAAAAACTGTTTGCAGTTATTAAACTCAAAGGGGAGCACAGAAAATATTAAATACTGATCTCAAGCATTTTCAAAGAGTTTCTGGTGTGTTAAATATGAATATTAATAAATTTTTGATGTTTCACCTGTGACTTACCTTCCACTGTTTGTTGAAAATAGCCTGAAATCTAATTTTTGAATTTGTCCTAAAACTTTTGCACAGTGCTGTATGTATTTGCCATTTGCCAAAAATAGCAAAAAATGACGTAATTGTAAAAATTTAGTCATTGTTATGAATCAGAATATATCTGATTTATGATACCAATTACACAATTTATGCAAATATCTTTACATTTACTATTCAGGAGTTAGATATGACATGTTGATTAATGTGTTGGGTTACAGATCATAATGTCCAAAGTTCGAAACAATATGTGATGTTTCACACGCTCCATCTGTTAAACTGTGGTAGCGTTATAATTATTACACCCAATCGCGTTATCGATTAACAGTACCTACGTAAAAGGCAAGTTTTGTTATGTTTATCTCTCTATTTGGTCGGAACATCTAAATTATGGACTGCTATAGTTGTACTTTGGGGCTTTTGATGTGGCCATGTACACCATTAGTTGTATAAGATGTGTGAAGGTTGAAAACTATAAATAACTATTTACAAAATACAAAAATATATGAATTTTCAAAAAGCACGTAAACTGCACTACTTACGAATAATAGGATATAAGTGCATACAACACTCCAGGTCATGATGGTAGTGATAGCCAATGTCTGTGCTCCCAAAAGAGACCATCCACCTCCACGAAAAAGTCCAGCCCTTTCTTTACTCAAGAACAACAGGGAATCTTTTTCCACAAACAGTCCTACCGCAATCATTCCCCAGATAGAACCACTGCCATGAATCGAAATAGCTCCGACAGGATCGTCAATTTTAAGCTTATTAAGCACACGGGCCATGATATTGGCGAGGAAAGATCCTACCATACCTACGATAAGGGCTTCCCATGGGTGATAAAGAGCACATCCAGCTACGAGAACATAAAATATATATTAATAATATAGTCTATGAATACATGTGTTGTTCTGTACAGGAAGTACATAATGTATGAAATAACAATATCTCCAGAAAGACTTGAGTATTGCCGCTAAGTTTTGTAACGATAATTTATTCACGTACGTTTGATTACTGAAAAATTTCAATCAGTCACGTGTTGTTACAAGTTATTAAGTGTAACTAAATGAACAGAAAAAAATCGACCCAGTTAATAATATCTATATTACCTGAAAGGCAAGATGGACCTTGATCGTCCACATGATCTTGTCATTGTTAAGAATGTCATTATATCCTTACCACCATTATTGTTGTCATGTATAGAGAAGCTCTTAGTCACTTCCCGGAACACATCAAACGTTGAAAGACATTAGCTGTAGATGTCTTCAATCTGTAATCCGTGACAATACCGCATATTTTTTAAATGAATGCTGCTTACTCAAAAATAAAGAAACCTACGGTATATTAAGCCTTAATTTAAAACTTCATGTATATCCGTCGAACCGTTTTTACAATATACCATTTTCACACTTTTCAGTTTTGGAAGAAACATTTTGGAAGGTGATAAAATGTTCCTTTTCGGTAAACAATGGTTGCTCCTACACATCATACGTTATGACGTGCGAGTAAATCATATGTAACTATTTTCACCCCATGAACAAGTTATACTGAGAACGAGTATGAATGTAAACGATCAGAGTACAACTTAATCCGTTGTTGTTGTTTTTTTTAAATATTTAAGCCGTTGGACTCTGTTTTTCCATAATCAGCTTATGAGTGTGTCGGTAAGTATTATTTGTTTACATACATGGATGAAAGCTGTTCTTGCGTGTGTACGTGTTCTTCTGAAAAGTTGGCAACCCTTATAACTTAAAAGGTGTTTCTTCATAACTTAACGACTGATTTTTGCAGTAATCAATCTGCACAAAATATTTGTGTTTTCAACATGGTTGTGAATGATCAAAATTTGCAAACTGTGAAAATTTCAGTTTATAAAATGTGTATTGGTTAGTGTTACTGTATTAACGTCAAGCGCTAGTCGTATTTCTTGGTCCCTAAGTTGTCCACGTTGTGATGGTGTAATGTTTTGTAACCGTTTCACTCTCTCGGTTTTTTAGCGGTATTTCTTCTTACTACAGCAAATATATTTTTTAATATTCTTATTATACATTATTAGCATTTGTACAGATTGTAAAAATACGTGTTTGTAAAATTGGAATTATAAAAATTAAGAGCACTAACTGACATGTTGATTTAATATATTATTAATAAGAAAGTGATAGGTGTCGATAAAACTTATACAGGATTGTGGTAAAGTAGGATTGTTTGTCAGTTTTTGAATTTCGCGCTAAGTTACACGAGGGCTATCTACGCTAGCCGTCCCTAATACAGCAGTGTAAGACTGGAAGAAAGGCAGTTAGTCATCACCACCCACCGCCAACTCTTGGGCTACTCTTTTACCAACGAATAATGGGATTGACTGTCACATTATAACGTGACCTCAGCTGCAAGGTCGACCATGTTTGGTATGACGGGAATTCGAACCCAAGACCATTAGATTACGAGTCGAGTACCCTAACCACCTCGCAGACAAACCATCAGCTGCCCCACTTCAGTTCATATTCATATTTCAAATTTCAGATCCTGTCTCTATATTTCTATAAGCCAGGGTAAATACAACACAAAATATACCAATAATTTGGAATTATTCAATTCATATATACTTGTGTAGCTTAAATAGCGTTACTTCAAGCTCCGACTTTATTACACTCTTAATAAAACAGCAGAGTATAACCCTACGTATTATTTTTATCCAATTTTTCTCTTCTTTCATATAACAACGATGAAAGTAGTTGTATTTCAATCAAGTGCTTTAAATTAAATGTTCGCTTTGTAAACTAGATTTTATTAATGTTAGTTACCTTTCGAAAACAAGTTCGTTACTTGTTACTTAGGAAATGTGCCTTTGTTAAACTTATGTTTTTATCCAACTGATTTTGAGCTATGAGGTCCACAGTTTGAGAGATAAGTTATTAAATTGCCTGTATCTTGTTTGTATATCAGTTTCGCGAGCGTCACAAAGGATTTCGTTACAAGTTGTCAGCGAGCTAACCGGAATGTTGAGCCCAGATGCATAAAGTGGCAAAAGTTTTAACTTAACATATTTTTATTTGAATAAGACTACATACAACTATCGGGTATTTTCTAATGCATTGTTTAACGTGTTCTGAATCGTACACGTTTTCTGTGCCTTGCCAGTTTTCTCGCTGAGAAAGTTTTAGTTATAAAAAAATGAATCAAACTATTAAAATAATAAATAAACTAAACTTAAGTACATCCATTATTAACAATAAGATACAACATTTGTATTTAAAAATCTCTTACTGCTGTTTTTTTGTGTACCTTCTAATATTTATATAAACCAATTGTCTCTTAGTAATGCTCTTTTCATATGTTTCTCTCATAAACAAAACTGTTACCTAATACTGTTTTCGTAAGTACATACAATGTATAATATTTCGAACGTTCACACAGGCTGATTTGAATGCACTCTTTCAGATCGTTTCATGTTTTGCTGTATGCATATGCTTAGTTTGACGTACATATTTCAAAGTTCTTGGCGAGTTTTAGAAATATTTAAGTTAGATGTTAGTGACCGTAATTCGTATGCTTTTATTTGGTTTTTGTGGGCCCTGCTTTATTAGTACTTTTTCGATAAATCATTTTTTATTTATTTTTTCTTCCAGATGTATTGCTATTAGTCTTAACTAATGGGGCCTGGCATGACCTAGCGTGTTAAGGCGTGCCCTTCGTCATCTGAGGGTCACGGGTTCGCGCTCGAGTCGCGCCAAACGTGCTCGCCTTCCCAGCCGTGTGGGCGTTATAATGTTACGGTCAGTCCCACTTTTTGTTGGTAAAAGAGCAGCCCAAGAGTTGGCAGTGGGTGGTGATGACTAGCTGCCTTCCCTCTAGTCTTGTACTACTAAATTAGGGACGGCTAGTACAGATAGCCCTCGAGTTGCTTTGTGCGAAATTCAAAAACAGAAAACTTAACTAATGATGATACTTAAAATTAATTTGTAATATAATTTTTGTCATAAACCTTAGGCCTGTTGTTTTACGGCCTTTAAACCGCAGTTTTTATGCTATATGACGTAATTATACATTGTGATACGTGAAATATCAATATAAAACCTTCCACTTACCATTGAGCCACTTCAGTAAGACAACTTCATGAAATTGATAAATCGGGTATATTTCAACCATTTCTGTTTGGACGTTGTCGGTCACGATTTGGGGGATGAGATTATGTTAGTGTTGACTTGGGCTTTTGCCGCTTATGTCTGTATAAGCACTGAGATCCATAAAAGTCATAAATTTTTGTTTGTTTTATCTCAAACAGCCTTCTGTTTGAAATGCAATTTTTATTTTATTTTATTTTGTATTTTACAATTCCATAAATAATGATTGGAATTAGAATTACGTCGTTAGAAATGTCTTTACACAGTTCTTTATGATTTGAATAATGAAGCGTAAGGTCTTAAAAGTGCTTTTCTGCTTTGTGAAAATTAACATACCTTGTTACGTGTGAAAAGTTACATGATGAATAAAGAAAAATGAATACTAAAATATTTGAAAATTTTGTACTATGCAACAATAACTAAAATGCTGATATTAGCTCAATAGATTTACATATTTTTTTATTTTTTGAGAATTTAATTGAAATTTGTTTTTATTTCTTCAATTCGTGATTAGGTAGGCTAGGCATGGCCGGGTGGTTAATACTCTCGACTCGTAATCCAAGGGTCGTGGGTTCGAATCCCCGTCACACCAAACAAATTCGCCGTGGGGCGTTATAATGTCACGATCAATCCCACTATTCGTTGGTAAAAGAGTATCCCAAGAGTTGGTGGTGGGTGGTGATGACTAGCTGCCTTCCCTCTAGTCTTACACTGCTAGATTAGGGATGGCTAGCGCAGATAGCCCTCGAGTAGCTTTGCGAGATATTCAAAACAGACAAACCAATTGAGCAAAATTCAAAACAAACCAAACCGTTATGATGAAGAGAAAGTTTAATGAGCAAAACATATTTTGATGAGTCGAGCAAGGTTTGTCCTAGTAATTAGCTGTAATAATTCTCAAGATACATTATTAAAATGATTAGTTGCATTCCATGTAATATCTTCAAGTGATAACCAATTACACAATCTTGATTTCCTAAATACACAAGATCAACAGATAAACGTTAATATCATAAAAAAAAACTCAATAACACGACCTCTTTCTGAAAGTAAACTTTCGTTCATCAGAGGAGTATGACAAACGCCCGTATAGAAGGAAAGCCCAACTTACGAAAGTATTCAGGTTATTATATTTCTTTTTTCTGCATAATTTTATGAATCTTGAAAAAAAATTACTGAAACATTATTGAAATCCTACATTATACAGACCTTTTATTAGTGACTCTAATAATAACCTAACTTATACAGATCTTCTGTTAGTGAATCTAACTTCCTTTACTTTCAGCAATTTAACTATATTTAGTGATCTCACATTTTCAATTGTACGTGACACGAAATATCCATTTAGAATTACACAAGGTTCTATAAATCCATTGTACCAAACCTGTCAGGTCTTTATCTCATGATTTGTTTCAAACTTCCAAGCCTTCATCTCATAAATTTAGAATTTAACTCGGGACGACTGGTATGGGTATTAACACTTCTACTAATAAAGCAGAGAACAAAGTTTCGACCTTCTTAGGTCGTCTTCAGGTTAACCTTCAAGTGGGTTTCTCGTCATCATTGTTTGTTTTGAATTAAGCACAAAGCTACACAATGGGCTATCTGTGCTCTGCCCACCACGGGTATCGAAACCCGGATTTTAGCGTGTAAGTCCGCAGACATACCGCTGAGCCACTGGGGGGCTTCTCGTCATCAACACTTAGAATTTGCTGAAACACTAGGAAGTATTTCATCTTGTGCTTTATGGGATGTTTCACTCTACTATCATTGTAATTATGACTACATACTTTAAGAATTTTGGTATACCAGTGATCTAATACAATGAAGTAATATTTATGGGTTTTACAAACTTTCCTTGATGTTGAGCTAAATTGTTCCACATTCACATAATATAAAATATACGCAGAAATCGATTCCTTTAGATTCTGAAAACATTATTAGTGTTTTCAAGTGTTTTTATTTTCACTGTGTTTTCATATTTTATAAGTATTTGCAAATGTTCTTACAGTTTGGAAAGTGTAAATGTGTTATTACTGTAACAGATTTACCGTTGTACATTTATTTTAATAGATATATTTGCTTCAGTATATTTTTTATACATGTGATGTATATTGTTGTATTCGTATTGCACAAGCCCCGCCTGTGTTCTAAATTTGCTGAACATTCTTAAGAATCAACAATATTTCTTTCACGTAAACGTTGGCGCGTTTTAAAACAGTGTTGAAAGTTTGAGAATCTCGCGTGATGGGTATGTAAAACACGCAGAGAGACAGCTAATGTTAATACTCAGCTACAATCAGTATGCTATTGGTATTGGAAGCTATAATTGTGATTAACGTTTATTAATAGGAAAACTACAGCAACAGACCAGGAACGTTTATAGATTTCGAACATTACAAACCATTCAACTTCAGTGAATTAGCTTCCAACATTAGTATTTCTATGAGTGCAACGTACGTAGCATAATAAATTGGAACTCGTCCGAAGTAAATTATAATACGTAACATAATTTGTCAGGTTCTCCCATAAGTGATGTTCGAAACTTTAATACAGAAAGTACTCATCATTTCTGTAGTAGAAATTGTATAAAGATGTTTAGACAAATAAAAGAAACTAACTTAACTCCACATTTTCGTATCATTAATCAAAAAACCCTTATGAAGATGGATGTGTCTGAGGACCACATTAGGCATATAATGCTTTATGAGTTTGAAAAAGGCAATTGTGCAGCAGAAACTACACGAAACATTCAAGGTGTTTATGATGCGAAGTCTCTCAATGAGAGAAAACGTCTAAGGTGGTTTCAGAAGCTCAGATCGGGTGGCTTAAGCTTAATTGATGCATTACGTTCAGGTCGTCCTGTTGAGTTTAATGTTGACTTGGTGTTGGCTGCACTCGATAAAGACTGTACTGTAACAGTTGAAGAACTAGCACAGAAACTTAATTCAACCCATTCAACAGTTCACCGTCATCTGCAAAAGCTTGGAAAGGTGTTAAAACTTGGAAAATGGGTCCCCATGCTTTGACAGAAGCCAACTTTAGAGTAAGAGTAAACATTTGTACTTCTCTGCACACTCGTGAACGTAAATCACCTTTCTTGGACAGGTTAGTGACTGGAGATGAAAAGTAGATATTTTATAAAAATGTTAAGTGCTGCAGACAATGACTCAGTGCAGGTAAACTGGCTAAAGAACAGCCCAAAATGGACCTTCACTCTAGGAAAGTCTTGTTAAACGTTTGGTAAAATATTGCTAGTGTAATCCACTTTGAGTTGAGTGCTGCTGCTCAATGTAACGATTACATCAGACTTCTGTTGTTAATAATTAGAGCACTTGAATGTTCCAAAGAGCTTGAAACAAACGAAGATGTCAATACCACCCTCTGTACATTCTTTTCCTTTAAACCCCGAGAATTTTATAAAAGTGGCATTCAGAAGCTTTTGAATCGTTTGCAGGAAGTAATTAATAATAATGAAATATACGTTATTGATTAAATAACATTAAAAACATTTGAAATCCTTTATTTTTTCTGAACGTAAAACCAGACATTACTCAAAGGATGATCTGATAGTTTCTTCCTTTATTTATTTATCAATTAAAATATTAAATGTTCATTTAAATTAATTCTTAGTAGACATGCTATGTTATTTTTGTGAGGTTATTGAACAACCAGATAAATGTGATGGTTAGCATACTTTATAATTTGTATTTCTGTTCGCAAATTAATCCCACACAGAAATCCCTATAAAATTTCATGAGCGGATCACAAAGCAATAACATACTTTTGTTTATGTGTATTTTAACTGCCTCAAAATTGTGGCGTATTCAATATGTAAATAGGTTTAATTGATTTCTGCAATTTCTGTTTTACTCGTATATTTTATAAATTTGGCTTAATAATATAATGGACTTGTAATGAAATTTAAGAGTGAAATGAGAAACAGTTGCATTATCACAGCTGTTGGTTACAATGGTCTTTTTTATACATTTTTAGAGTATTGCAAGTTTGAGGGATATTTCAAAAACCAATAATTTCATTCGTAAACACAAAGTAAAAGGCCTACTCAAAAATTAATAACGTGAACTTGATTAGAATATGCCGATTGCGATATTAAAAATAAATAATAATCATTCAGTTGCCATATTTTTATGGTGGTTATTATTTATTTTTAGAGTTAAATCATGACTGCAAATTTTATTTTTCCACTTAAAGAGATAGAGGGCAGTGTAAAATATATGAAGATTACTTACCCGTTATAGATACCAGAGAGGAAAGGATTCCAGTGATCAAGTCCAATATCAGAAATTTTTTATTGTGTATTATGTAGCTGAAATGAAACATAATCTGTCATTTATAGCCATAGAAACGATCAATATAGATTACACCAGTATTCAGGATCAACAGTATTTAATATCTTACCTCAAAATAAGAGCGATCACCCCTCCACCTACTGATGAGTTAATAGTAGCAATAGCAGATCTGTGAATTAAAAAAACAAACAAGGATTTGATTAGTTTTATTCATTAATTACATTATGCCAGCTAAACTACATTGATAAAAAAACATAACCTATTTAACAGGAATAAGGAATGACAAGCCGACATGATCTATGTCTAACAGTCTGGAAGTAAGTGAACAAAGTTACGGATAGCTTTCGTCTGATATTCTGTAAAGTCAGACGCTGCTGTTTTGTGAGTCTTCATAAACTTGTCTGGTTCGTAGAGAACCTGAACCATCTATAATCAAGGAATAACAAATAAACCTCGTTGAAGAAATTATTAATGTATCGTTTCCACTAATATTTCAGTATCTATTCTGGATATCGCAAACTTCTTCATTAACATATAGGAGCTGTTGTTCCATTTACATATAAACATTAAATACAGTCTAGGTACGGGTTACTCACACATCATTTTAATAAAAACAAACAAACAATATTAGCACGCTATATTCTCAGAATTACTTAGTTATGTACATAAAAGCCTTTTACTTAAAGGATGACAAATAAACTTAACCCCAATGAAAGTAAATATCATGAATCATCGTAGTGGTTCATAATAGGGATCGCAACGAATTGCACAAAACCGTGATTGAACGTTCGGGAAGATATAATCTTAAACAGTACAAATATTCAGTTCAAACAAGACTGTGAAACCGTTATTATTGGCTGCTAAAGCTGTACCTATATAAAAAAATGCATAAAAGGCACGCATGTTCGGATTACAAGGAGAATAAAATCAGCTCAAAACGCCCGTTTTTAACTATTATTATTTTACCAATTTGTCAGCTGAAATTTGCTTTTTATTTATGAAATAAAGAAAATAACCTGAGAAGAATTTAAACAAACGCATTAGTACAATACAGAAGTGGAACACATGTACCAACCTAGCAGCGTACTTCCATTTGTGGCCAGAGACTCCAAATGTGCTGCCACAGTTGAATCCCAGCCAGCCCCACCTATTAGTGGAAATATATATCAAAATAAAGTGTTTGTGCACTGGAAATATTATTGCCGTGCCTATGTATTACATCAGTATTAGAGTACGATGAAAACTTAATTATTATGTAAGGAAATTTTAAATTAATTCGTTTAAGACTAACTTTTGATTCAAATGCCACTTTCACTTCACGTTAATATATGGTGTAACTAAAAATAAAATAAGTTTTTACTGTCTCAATTTGATTCGTAAACCAAATAATACGTTAATTTACTATGTAAATTATTTACTACAAAAAAGTTTAACATTTTACATTCTTTAAAGATTATATATATATATATGTACGTGTCGAGAACGTAAGATACACTAAAAGAGATATGTATGCGTCTGTATATTTAGATGTGTGTGCGGATATGCGTGGGTATGCTCACATGTGTATTTGTATAAAAATATTTTCCTTTAAATTACCTTTAAAAACAATACACATAGAAATAATAAAGTAATTTTTTTTAGTTGGCTGGAAAGTATACATTCATTATGGTTTAATTTACTTCTACCAATTGTATTCGTCGTATTCCAGGATAAAGCGTTCTCTTAGCCAATACAACATACAGAATATTTTACTTTTATCTTGGGAAGAATTTCAAACCATAATTTAGTTTACAAAAAATACACATTAAAGATGATAGTGTAAATAATATTTTACAGTCGAATACTGTAATAAAGTTTATTTAACTTCTCGTTATCCATGTCGTTATCGCTCCACATAAGTTTAATCTATTTCCACTGTTCAAATACAGTGTGTGCAACGTTCCACCCATTTGCTGTGTAAAAAATTTTCGTGTAATGTTTCTTTAACTCAGAAATAAATGTTAGTCTTATGTATAAAAAAATTAAATAAAACCACACATTAAAATTTCCACTTTATGCCATGTAAAGACCTGTTGATCAGGACTGAGCTAATTTGACTTACCATGTAAAGCTTAAAAACTACTAAAACTTGAGCGCTCGCATAGATTCAGATATGTCACCTATGATGAACTGTACAGGTTTTGGTTTTGTTTTCATCATGATCGTATACTAAATTGAATTTCCGTTTTTCGGTTAATTTTACACCAACTGAAAAGTTATTATTGATTTGAAAGTAACTAAACTTTACACCCACACAACATCTACCGTCATATAAAATTTATTAGCCCATTTCAAATCCGAAATCCAGTCACTTATACACTCATATATATATTGGAGAAATCCGATACTACAACCTTTATCGTGTCGCTTTATAACCATAAACTGCATGTAATAACGTTTTTGTTATTATATACGTAATGAAAGAAAAATACTTCTACCCTTATGTTGAACTTTTACTCTAATAGTTTATTTTTATGTCTTTTGTAGTTTTAATTCTGCGAATAAAGGTTGGTAAGTATAATATACCTACCATGTATCTAATACCAGAAAGAAGATAGTAGCTTTAGTTGCGAAACGTAGTACAATTTATATATACTACTTTTAGTTACAAAACGTAGTACAATTTATATATACTACTTTTAGTTACAAAACGTAGTACAATTTATATATACTACTTTCAGTTAATAAACGTAGTTCGGTTTCTATATACTGCTTTTATATATTAAACCTATTTCAGTTTAGATTACTACATTTAGCTGATAAACCTGTCTCAGTTTATATGTAGCGATTTTAGTTAGTAAACTTATTTCTGTTTATATATATATTATACTAATTCTGGTGAATTTATAAATTTATTTCAGTTTATAGATTATACTTTTGGTCAACAAATGTACGTCTGTTTACATATTCATCTTTTAGTTAATAAATCTGTATGTTTACATACACTGCTTTCATTTAACATATCTGTATCTGTTTACTTATATTACTTTCAGTTGATAAATCTATAGGTCCTATGTGGGTGACCTTATGCATATATTGCCTGCAAGTCGAAAAGTAGAAACTATAAAAAAATCGTAACGTCGTTCCCGGTATCAGGACAAGCATGCAGAGTTAAGTGGACAGCGGCAGTAAAACGTACAGACTCAAACATCACCGACAAGGTTGAAAACATCATCGTAGAGGCCTTGAACTACTTTCCGGTGTAAAAACGCGTTGTCAGGAATAAATAATACGTGATTATATATTCTATATTCTCAGCCTGTGGGACTTCAAAGTTGGTTTGTAATATCGATTAATTTATTGACATCTAGCGTGATTGTCACTGCTGACGGGAAGGAATAGGAGTTTGTCGTGTTAAGACCAGTTTTTCTGCACTTTTCTTCCTATCTTAACTTGCATATATTGTCTAATTTCCTAGTGAATTCGTGAAACATTGTATAGCCACGTTTATGCAAATGATGTTTATATCCAATATAAACAAACTGTTACGCATTTACTTTGATCACGTGACTGAATAATCTTCATGTGACTTCTCAAGATCTGATGGTGTTCGACTTGCAATCTGCAGTTCACATATTCAAATCTCTTTCACTGAGCTGAAAATCATTTTCAGTCCTGGAGCGTCATATTAAAAGAGTCAGTGTCCCTATTCGTTAATAGAAGAGTAATTCAAGAGTTGGTAATGAATGGTTTTGACTAGCTGGCTTTTCGTCTAGTACTAAGTTAAGGACGGCTAGCGCAGATAGCACTCAAGTTGTTTTGCGCAAAATTAAAAACAAACTAAAACTTCACTCTTATAACGCAATCTCGACCACATAGTGTGGAACGCGATTTTTTTTTCAATAAAGAGGGTGCGAACCCTTGATGCACAGTTTGGGAAGTTACCATTGTGCCTTGCTAGGCCTAGCCTAAAAACAGCATGTACTGTTTATTCCCAGACTTTGCTTTACATAATAAAATTTGTGTAACTTGTAGAAAAAATGCTCTTTGCAGTATTAAGGTATTTAAGGAACAAAGTAAACTGGCTTTCGACAAAATTAAACAAATAAGTGATTACCAACAAAATCATTAAAATACTGAAAGACACAAAACCATGAGCACCCTCTTCCAGTGGTACAACAGTATGTTTGCAGAATTACGATGTTAGAAACCGGGTTTCGATAGCCGTGGTTGGCAGAGCACAGATAGCCCACTGCGTAGCTATGTGCTTAACTTGAAACAAACATTAAAATGGGAGAAAATGTTTTTTGTTGTTTTTCTTAATTTTGTGCAAACCTACACGAGGGCCTGCGCTAGCGGTCCATAATTTAGCGCTACCCATCGCTAACTCTTGGCTACTCTTTTATCAACGAAGAGTGAGATTAACCGGCACATTATATCACACCCACAGCTGAAATGGCGAGTATGTTTAGTGTAACGAGAATTAGAACCCGCGACCCACAGATTGCGAGTCGAGCGCCCTAACCACCAGGTCATGCTAGGACAAGAGAAAATGAGTTACTGGATTAGTAGAAATCGCTGTAGGACAGTGGCGTAGTACGAGTTATGTAAGAGGGGAACGATTCGTCTCCGATGACAGCCAAAATGGGGTGCAATTGGGAAAGTTGAAATACCAGTACAAGTTTTCAAACCAAATGAAAATTCACCAAAGTCAGAAAAAAATGTTCAAGCTATTACAATAGCTTAATTTTAATTTCCACTTTAAAATGAATTATTATTGTCAATATAAAATTTGCAAGCGGCAAGTTTAATATTTGACAAAAATTATATCGGAAAGCAAACGTTTGTTGCCATTTTAGCCATTAGTTTATTGATCACAGCCAGCTGGCTGCAACTGTCATTCCAAGTCTTTTTCACTTGACACTGTGAAGTATGTTTTATTAAATAATTATAATAAAGCATGAAGTGCTGGTGTTTATAACCATATCATGGTACCTATACTAATGTCCAGTAATTTTTGACAATGTGGTATCATAGTGATGCTTAAGTGTTTATAAATGCATCGTCGTGATGTTATAGGAACTCATGTTTATGAATGTGACTACTGGTTATTAGTAAAATGGCACAAAAAGTCACACTTGGCACTAAACTTTAGACTTTTTTCCTACAACCATGACTACTGAAGTAACGATGATGTGTATAACTGAGTGAGTTTTTTTTATGATGACTATATGGTGATTTTACGATGGTGGTTGTGATATTTTTAATGCGTGATTTTTTAAAATCCAACTACATGGTAATGTTAAGCTAGAAAAGGTGATGATTTGTGACTGCATGGAGATGTATTAATGCTTAAATGCTTAATATAAGAAACACCGTTTCAGATTTACATCAACAACTACAGTACTATTTTATATTTAATTAGTACTAGTGCTTATTGGCTTAATGAAGTCATCTCAGTTTCAGCAATTTTACAATGTCCGTTGTAGTTTCAATGTTTATTCAATATGTTGTTAGTGCTTACTGCTTAATAAATAAGGATATTAATTATAGTTGCTAGCAGTATACAATACTATACTGAAATAGTGTTAATGCAACAGCATTGGTAATTAATTGTCTCTGCTTGTCTTGGTTGATAATCTGATAATACAATGGATATCTGGTTGATAAAAGTTTGAGAACTACTTGTTTGAAACTTTTCTGTTGTAATATTTTTTTATCTATTTCTTTACTGGCTGTAATATTAATTTTCATTTTGTTAGTGGTCTTGTTATTTGTGAGTAGTGTTAATGGTTTTCTACTGTTTTGGGAGTCGTGCTTGAATTTAACCCCCTCTATAAAAAAAAACGAATAATAATAATGATCACAAACAATTTGTTCAGTTAATGTATTTCAAATCGTAATAGTTAATGAAGATATTCGGCCTGGTGAATCTGAAGAGCAAATACAAGAAGCATCTAAACAAGAGGCTCTGCCACGAGAAAGTTTTGAGAACATCGATTGTTTTCTTTCCATCAAAATAAAGTTTGTTTTGTTTTGGCTGCAGACTGTTTACTCTTGATGAAAAAAAAATGAAACATCCAGTTTTGTTACCGGGTCTCAATCATGCCCGGAGAAATGAAAAAAACTTGAGAACAGGGTTGAAGCTTCAAAAATTATTAGCCAAGTTCATCAAACAGTAATGGACAAGGAAAATATAAATGGAGGGATATTTTTCATCGCATTTTGAACGTAGCATTGTTTCTGGCTCACTAGAATCTTCTTTCAAAGGTTATAAAAAGGACATGTCATCAGCAAACAAAAAAGACTTCATGGAATTGGTAGAGTTGCTGTCAAATTATGATCCAGTTTTCAAATAACATTTTGTAAAGATTAAGCATTCTATTCCAACTGGGAGGAAAGCGGCTTTCTATTTATCTCCAGAAATTCAGAATGAGTTCATTTGTTTGACATCAAAGAGAAAATGGTGGCTGATATCAAGAAAGCAAACTATTTTGGAATTCTTTTTGACAGCACTTCTGGTGTGCCTCACGTTGATCAGGTGTGTGAAGTGATCAGATAAGTCCATATTAAATGTGGCAAAGTTGAAGTAAAGGCATCATTCTCGGGCTTCCTCCCTATTGCTGAAAAGACTGCTGCTGAGATAACAGAATATATCCTGAGACTTCTGGAGAGAGATGGATTGGAAACAAACCTGTGCTGCGGTCACAGATTTGACAACGCTGCAACTATGGCTTGGATTGATAGTTGTGTTTAGTCAAAATTAGAGAGATTAATCCCAAGACTTTGTTTGTGCCTTGTGCAAATCATTCTTTGAACCTTTTGTGGAGTACATTTTTTTGGAAGCATTTATTCATGTGTAACTTTTTGAAACCTTGGAAAGAGTCTATTCCTTTTTTCACTCTCACCTCATCGATGGGAAATGCTGATAAAGAATGTAGACATGACAGTCAAAATACTTTTGTAGACAAGGTGGAGTGCTCATTACGACGCTGTGAACCTAGTGAAGGCAATTTTGAAAAGGTTATATCAACTCTTGAAGTACTGTGCTATCCCAAAGGAAATGTAGTCACAAGAGGATCAACTAAGATTCTGCTATCTGCTGTATATGATTTTTCTTTTTTGAATTACATGCTGGTGTGAAGTCCTTGAAGAAATTAATATTACACAAAAGTATATGCAAACAGTTGGAATCAGCCTTTAAACGCATTGTGAACCTATACCTCTAATACTGTTTCTTGAAGATCAGCGCAATGAACTTGTGGAGAGGCCCATTCATTATGCAACAAAAATGCGAGCAAATGAACAATTCCATGAAGAGAAGAGAAAGAGTAAAGCTCCAAAAAAGAATGTAAGGAGAGATTGCAAATGATGCTGGTCTCACATTGCAAGAAGAAGTATAAAAGGCTATATTTGAATGTTTTCATCGTTTTCATCAATAATTGAAGATTCGTTCTAAGGTATTGGATCAAATTATGTCAGTCTTCGTTGTTATTTGTTCAAATACTTTGGTTGGTGCAACAGAAGAACTTCGGAAGCATATTTCAAATTTGACTCAAATTTTCAATGAATTCACTAATGATATCAGTGTGAAAGTTGGACGTCTTCTGACGCATTTGAAAGTTGCCAAAATCAGCGTTAAGGAGGCAAATAAATGACAGCATTGCAGTTTTTGAGTTTAGTGTGAAATGATATTTTGTGAATATCTATTACGCTTGTCACCATGTTTGAGATTCTTTTGGACTGTCTGCATGTTTATTGCTTCATGTGAAAGAGGTTTCTCCAAATCAAAATTGATAAAATAATTCTTTCGCTCGACCATGAGTCAGACAAGATTGAAAAATCTGGCTTTACTTTCAACTGAACATGAATATGCAAAGAAGGCGAATTTTAATAAGTTCATCGATCAGTTTGCAGAAAATAAAGGCTCAAAGGCAGAGACTCTTATACCTCTTTATTTACCTTTGAAGAATAGGCTGAGCGTTAAGATTGGACTTCTTGTGGTTTTTGTATAATATTATATACAGTAGTACCTGCACACTGCATTTTTAATGTCCTGCATTTTTCTTATACCAGTTTGCTTATGACAGTACCGTACCGTTTAAAAATCTACTTGTAAACACTTTTCTCCGTATTTAAATTTTAAAATTAGTTATGGAATAGTGCTAAAGGAACGATCCGTCCCGGGTGCCAAAAACTTTAAATGCGTCACTGCTGTGAGTTATATGATAAGATTCAGCAGTTAATTAGTGTATTTAAGACCATACTGAAAGTATGATAAGCGTTAATCGGTAAACACGTAACGAAATTTAGTCATTTGTGTTCAAGCATTAGCGTTGTCAACATTTCCCACTGACATCTCCTGTCTTACATTGGGTAAAAACATGGCAAAGGCTAAAAAGTTAACAGAGTTTGAACGTAGCAGAAATATCGAGCTGAAAAAGCAAGGTCTCTTTCAACGTGCCACGGTGATGAGATTGGGTGTAGTAAAACTGCTGTTGTAAATTTCTTAAAAGATCCTTAGGAATACGGAGCGAAAATTTTATGTGGTCGGCCCAAGAAAATTTTGCCGGTGTTGAGCAGAAGGATTCGACGGGTTGTCCGGCAAGACACCAGCCGATCGTCGAACCAGTTAAAGGCCCTTATAGACGCGGAATGCAGCTCAAGAACGATAAGACGGCATCTACGAGAGAAAGGCTTTAAAAACCGTAAACGTCTTCAAAGACCACGCCTCCTTCCACACCACGAAACAGCTCGGTTAAACTTTGTAGAGGAGTACCAAACATGGAACGTAGAAAAGTGGACGAATTTTGTTCTCTAATAAGAAAATATTTAACCTGGATGGTCCATCGTTATTGGCATGATCAGGATATCCCACTGGAGACATTTTCTACACGACACAATGGAGGAGGTTCCATCATTATTTGGGGAGCTTTCTCCCTCCATAGAACGATAGATGTTATACAGGGGCGTTAAACAGCAGCTGGCTACGTTGGCATGTTGGAGAGAGCATTCTCATTGACTGAAGGCCCTCGTTTGTGTGGAAATGACTGGATCTTTCAGCAGGACAACGTTGCAATCCACAATAAACCATCCAGCGTGTTCGCCTGAACTAAACCCCATTGAAAAAGTTTGGGAGTGGATGGCAAGGGAAATGAATGTCAATTCCAAACAGTGCATGATCTTCGTGAAACCATCGTCACCACTTGGAATAATATTCCAGCCAGTCTTCTGCAAACGCTTATATGCCAAAGCGAATGTTTGCAGTTATTCGCAATGACGGCCGTGCAACTCACTACTGAAACCACTTGTTGGGCATTTTCTAGCCTTTAAAACTTCGTTTTGGTATGGTTTTAATCTTTTGACCAGCTAGTACTTAGGCTAATTTCATAGTGTTCACATTTTCCCTATTAAATGCTAAAATAGTTTTTTTATTTCCTCTTTTCTTATTTTCATCTTTCGAAGCTCTTCTCAAATAAGTAGTTGAGTCTAACAACGCAAAATGTATATTTTTCTTTATGTTCATTGGCCTTAAGATTTTTGTCAGCATTGTATAAATACTGAAATTTATATAAAAGTTGTGAGTATCGTTTGAGTGGTATCAGTGAGTAACATAGATAACTAGTGAATGCTTTTACCACGAGGACTATAAAAAAGTTGTCTATTATATTAACTGGAGTTATAATTTATTTATAACAAAGCAGGATTTTTCACTTATTGATTGCTGTACTGATGCAAGTGTCTGTAAAACATTATACCGCTGGTGAACAATAATCAGAAATGTCTTTTTCGTACTTGGCTACTTCATTGCATTCTCTGGGTTTATGACACTTAGAGTCGATCAAACAGGTTAAAATCTTTATTTCACGTTATTCTCTGCGGACTACACGAGAAATGGATTTCCATGTAATTCGAAGAAATGTTTAAAACATCTATTATTTTCAACACCAATGATTAAGACATTGTCGTAATCTGAGAACTAATTCTCATCAAAATTTTAAAATACTAAACTGTTCCTTTGTTTTTATGATTTTCAACTTATCACTTTTATTATTGTTAATTCGTAACGTTATTAGCCTATTATGACTAATTTTGTATTCATTTTGCAGAATTCTGACATAAATATTGTCAAAATGTAAAAAATCACTGTTTTTGAACTCCAACAGCGGAAATGGTTTTTGTTCATTTGTGTTCTCTCTTTAAATTCAAAACTAAAGCAATAATATTCCATAACTTCGTCTCTTGAAAATTATAACTTAAATATATTAAATAAAGCAAACATTGTCGCTTTAAAAGGGAAACATTGAAACTGGTTGTGACCGAAACTGTAATTTAATAAAGACTGAATTCCCTACTATTATATATCAATCTAGCCTATAACAGATATATACATCAGTCTGATGTTAGGTTAAATATTGCTTTTATTGATTTACATTTTTATATGGAAAAAAGTGACTTACCAAAGCATGAACATTCCCACTAAAGCATTTGTTGGTGAACCCATTGGCAGTGGATCAGTACCGTGATCATAACGGCCTGTTCGAGGTTTCAACATCAAGGCTGCCACAAGCGATGAAGAGGCACCTACCAGATGTACAGCAGCACAACCTGCGATGTCAACCACGTGGAGTTTTCTGAGGAATCCATGATCGCCCCATATCCAACCAGCTGGAATACAGAATATGACTGTGTTGAAGAAAGAGAAGATGCAGTAAGCCACGAAACTGCACCGTTCTGCAATAGCTCCCGAAACGATGGTTGTTGCTGTTGTAGCAAATGATAGTTGAAATATATAAGTTGCAAAAATTGATCCCATCTCTTCTTCATCGGCATCCACAAAATATGAACCAATTCCGATAAAAGGGTTTGTGCCTGCGTCTTTTCCAAAGCTCAGCCCATAACCAAACACCCAGTAACCAAGCCCACCAAATATGACATCCACGGCGTTCTTCACCATGACGTTTACTTCATTTTTCTTGGTGACACAACCAGATTCAAGTAATCCAAATCCTACGAAATGTAAAGCAAAATTCATATTGTCCAAAAAATAACGATCTTGCATTAG
The DNA here is from genome assembly GCA_011833715.1 of Carcinoscorpius rotundicauda. Classification (NCBI taxonomy): domain Eukaryota; kingdom Metazoa; phylum Arthropoda; class Merostomata; order Xiphosura; family Limulidae; genus Carcinoscorpius; species Carcinoscorpius rotundicauda. The sequence goes on along the minus strand of CM022395.1, from coordinate 45,061,164 downwards.
GGCATCTACCTTCATTACTTACATTCGAATTAATTTTTACTTAAGTTCAAATATAAATACGACCCAATATACTTCAAATATAAGCCATTTTATTTGTGCCGGGGTTTCCAAAGATAAAGTCCTGATTGTTTAGAGACAGATATAAATTGTTTTATTAATTTGAATAATTTGAATTTTATCCATACTGAATAAATATATCAAATGTAGGAGGTTATATTTTAGTAAGGTCGCAATCCACGCCAGCATTGGTTTTAAATGGCAAATAGGCTAGAATGAAAAGCCAGTCTGTGATAATCTAAAGTTTTAATATTTTCCTCACCAGAATAGAAGATCACTCTACAGTAATCGATTTCTTAATACCAATACGATTAGAATAGAAAGTCAATAAATTGTAATCCAAAATTCTCAATATTATCCCCACTAGAATGGACACTATTATACAATAATTTATATTCTAAAATTATTAAGACAAAGAATAACCATAGTTTAAAAATTATTGAATATCTCAAGCATGTAATAAAACGAGTCACTTGATGAGAAATTAAAAGTGCCAGATGTGAAAGAACATTAATTTTATCTGAAAAAAATAGAAAAAAAAATTTTTGTTCATATGAATTCAGTAAATAATTAAACTTAATAAAAACGCCCATTTCATCAAGAACTACTTATAGTAAATTAAACATTTTTAATTAATTTGAATTCAACAAATAAGTGTTTGAATTAATATTTAACAATTAATACCTTTTGCAAAGCAGGATAAGAAATTAGCATCTTATGAGGTTATTACAGGTTTAATAAATAAAAATGAAGGAAGGGGAAAATTACCTAACATTGTCCTTATATATTTTTGGTTTTCATAACGAATACTTTCAATTAGTATTTATAAACTAGATACTTGTTTTTAACTGGACATGACTTTTGTAATGGAACACTGTTTAAGAAAAATGAAAAGAAGTAATTCACTTACCAGACTGCATTGTAAAGATGATGAAAGAACTTGTCATGATCCAGGTTGCGTCATCCCAAGAGATAAACATAGGGTCTTGGATTGCAACAGGGCCTACTGAAGGGCCCACGAAATACATATCATTCACTCTTTGTGTGGTGTTTGCGGCCATGCTTTACGATAAAAGCAAATAAAGCTAATTCATATTCTTAACCAATTTATAAAACATTTTAAAGTAAACTGTTACATTACTAGCTTAATACACAATTTGTGAAATGTATAACATTCTGCGATGGTTAATTCTGTACTCTTTAACAGTATATTTCAGAACAGTGTTGCTTCTATATTTCATTTTCTCAAGACGTAACCTAACCGAAGCTCCGTATCAAGGCATTTTCTTCGTTGAGTAGATATTTATTTGTTGTTGAGAAGCCCGACAAAAAATTTACTTGTAGGAATTATATGCTTGCTCGGTTAGTGACGTCTAAAATACATATGGTGATAGGATAGGCTACGCAGAATCCCTGAATACTGATTGGTTATCACAGCTCTGTGCTGATAACGCCACCACATTGTTTACAATCATACCTTTTTCTATTGACAATGTTCTGAATCTTTCACATGATGTTAAAAATATGAAACCATAAATCGTATAGTATAATTATAATGATCATTTTGGTGCGATAAACAGCAATGATTAACAAGTGGTGTACGACAAATTAAGCTGGAATACGTGTATTTAGTAATATAATACCAGAATAGAATAATTTCATATAAATGCATGTATTTAGTATTTACTTGTAGGAATTTTGTGACGTCTAAAATACGTCAGTTTATCAAACTGAAACTGGACAAGCACAGAAGATAAATGTTCTCCATATGTTGCAGATTGGGTTTAGTATTTCGGTGTTTTAGTTCATCTTTTGTGAAAAATTTCATTTTGTTTTTAGCATATTTCTTTTGCTATTATGTTTTCAGTTATTTGAATTTCTAACTGAATACGCTGTTTCGTTGTTTCTTAAATAAGACGTCTTATACAGGAACTGTGATCTAAGCATAAGCCCTGAATTTAGTTCTTTGCTTGCTCTTAGAGCTGGCCGGAAATATGGAATAAACATTATATTCTACAGTGTGATTCCCTGGAGGTTCAACGAAATAAGTTTACAAACACAAAACCTTAAAATTAGGAGTTCGATTCTCTGTCGTTGCTGGAGCACACAAAGCTCATTTTGTAGCTTTATTTTAAAATAGCAGTAAGAATTGAAACATGGTATTATAAATGTTTAGCAAGTTGCATACTTCCACGCTTATAAAATATTGTCTTTCAGTTAATCTTTGGGATAATCTTATTTTTTACCAAACATCTCTGAACTTTCAAAATTTCAAACATATATCTTTATACTGATTTAAGTGTCAAGAGTTGCCAATTGTACCATGTAGGACAGAGAAATGTTTTAAGGTTTACAACATAAAATCCGAGATACAATTCACGACGATGAACACCACAGATAGCTCAACGTGGCTTTGTTAAGGAAATAAGCTTTTTTCGCTTTCAAAAGTTTTTATTAGTTTTGAAACCAACGAAGATTTATCAAACTGAAACTGTAAACTTATTTAGTAGCACCATATGTTGCATATTGCTTACAGTCGGTCCACAAACATCATTAGTTCTGGTTTCGTAGTGAACAGAAAATTTATCAATTCACGTGCTTCACCTACTAATAACTTCATGCTTGAACAAAAATTTGACAACCAGCAAAGAATTATTTTAATATTAATTCAAACAGTTATTTGTTAAATTAATAAAAAATGTCTAATTTACTACAACTAATTTTTGGTGAATTGAGCGTCTTTTTTATTAAGTTCGATTATTTATTGCATTGAAGTGAAAAAAAAGAGTATTTTTTTAAATAAAATTAATGTTTTTTTCACTTCTGGCACGATTAATCACTCATCAAGTGACTCGTTTTATTACATTTGCTAGAGATATTCAGTAGTTTTTAAAGTTTTTTTTGTTTTTGAATTAAACACAAAGCTACACAATGGGCTATCTGTACTCTGCCCACCGCGGGTATCGAAACCCGGATTTTAGCGTGTAAGTCCGCAGACATACCGCTGAGCCAATGGGGAGATTCTAGTATGGATTACATTAAAAGCTTTAGATCACAATATATTGTGTGTGTTTTCTTACAGGAAAGCCACATCGGGCAGTCTGCTGAGCTAACCGAAGGGAATAGAACCCCTAAATTTAGCGTTGTAAATCCGTAGACTTTCGATTTTAGCCTTAATGCTGTTCAAAACCTTAGGTCAATATAAATTGACTTTCTATTCTAGTGAAGGCGCTAATAAAAGCTTTATACTCAGGTATGACTTTTCATTTCAGTCAGGATGTCGTTATAAACTATATATTTACTTTCTAGTCTACTCATAATGTTATTAAAATTTAGATAACTATATATTGACTTTCTATTTTAGTCAGGATGGTATAAAAAACAAGATTACTATATTCTGACTTTTTATAGTAGTCATGACATTATTAAAAACAAGATTACTGTGTAAAAGAAAGTTCGCATGTTTCTACTTACGTAATACAAGTAAATAACGTTTGTTTTTGGTTTCAAACCTTCACATTCTTTGTTACGGAGAGTTTTAAGTAATCATAATGATGTTTCTATATTTATCTCTTTAGTCTAAAAGGTATTTTTTGGAAGATCAGTTCTACTATTTCATAAGTAGAAAGATTATTTTAATTACCAGGGGTGCCAGTGCATTAAATACGCGTGTCACGTATTCATAACGTCATATCTGCACCCTAGGAATTGAGAAAAATAAAGTTCTTCATGACTGGAAACAGAGGTTAAACCGTAAAATCGTGAGCCCTATTGCAAATCTACATGCATACATGATAAAATTTTTACAAATTTGGGGGTTGCCCATCGCCTAATAAAAACGTTTTTCCAGTATCATATAAGCAAGAATTCTATTATAGTATGACTAACTTTTTATTTTAATCATGATGTTATTAAGATTCTTAGATTACTATAGATTGGTTTTCATCCTTGTCAAGAAACTATTGGAAATTTTAGATTACTATAATTTCACTCCTGTAGATTGCTACTGTTTAAGTTTACATCCTGTTTGTGATACCATTAAAAACTTTTGCGATTTATTGTTGTTTTCTTACTTTACAGTACCAAAATCTCGTATAATATTTTTTGGATGTCAACTACACATTCAAATAAGGAAATTTATGTTTAGTCGTATCCCCTTCCCAATGGCTCAACGGTATTTCCCCAGACTCATAACGTTAAAAACGGGTTTTGATATCTGTGGTGGGCAGAGCACAAACAACCCGTTGAAGCTTTGTTTCTAGCTTCAAACAAACAAACATGGCGTAAAGCACAAAATTTTAAAACGTCGTCTCTTACAACACAGTAAAGAAAATACAAAAGAGAAAGAAATTACATATCCTCTAAAATAATTCAAACTTTAAACGTATCTGAATTGTGATAGGATTAGAATATTTTAACTAATACCGTCAGCAAAAGTTGTTGTATAAGTAAGACTTCTTTAATTTTGCGTTTGTTTATGCTTGTTTCTTTATTTAGTATTTGAGTGTTTTCTATAGTTATGTTGTGTTTATTTAACTTGCAGTGTTCGAAAACGTGTGAAGGTCACTTTTCATGTTCATTGAATCGGGTTTCCATTTTTCTACTTGTTTCTCCAATATAGAAGTCGTGGCAGTTATCGCATTGTATTTTATAAATAATGTTGGTATGGTGTTTGTCAGTGTAATATGTTTCATAGTACAGATCTTAGTTTTGTGCCTGGTTTTGAATAAATTTGGTATTAACTGGAATGTCATATTTTGTTACTAGTTTTTGCCAAATGTTGGTTATTTTTCTGCTGATATTGGGAATATATGGTATGCAGCAGTATATGGTTTCGTGATTTTTTGATTCGCGAGTTATATTTACTTTTGTTAGTTGATTTTGCTTTCTGTCTAGGTGTTTGCTTATGATGTTTTCTACAGTTTGTGGAGGAAACTTATTGATGTTGAAGAAAGTATTGTTTTATTTTGTTTAATTCGTTTTTCATTTTATTTGGGAAGCATAGTTTTATGGCTTGTTTATTTGGTTTCTTAGTATGTTGAGTTTTTGTTTTGTTTCATGTGCTGAGTCTCAAGGAATGTATAGTCCAGTATGGGTGATTTTTCGGTGGATTCTTGTTTTAAATTGTGTATGAATTCTTGTAATTTTGAGGCTAAGAAATGAGATTTGATTGCTTTCTTCTTGTTTATATTTGAGATTAATGTTGGGATTATAAAGTTAATGTGATTGAAAAAATTAAATGTGTGTTCTATAAATGTGAATCCCCCAATCGTGCTGTTTACATATCTGGATCAGTATATTGGAGAATGTAATGCTGTGTTAATTGTTTTTGTTTCAACTTGTGTCTAGCCAATAGGCTAGAACTGGTGATATTTGGTTGCCCATGCTTAGGCCATTTGTTTGTATATAGTTGTGGTTGTTGAACAATAAGTTTGTTTTCACTGTGGTGAATTCTATGAGGGTTGCTAACTGGTTGCTGGGAATGTCCATTGATGGGTTAGGGTCTCGGATGTAGAATTCTAAGACTATCTTGCAGGCTTCAGCGGTCGGGACTTCTGTAAAGAGGGATATAACATTGAAATTGGCCATTAAGGCTTGATGATTAAGTTGATTTAGATTAGACTTGAAATTAAAAGAGTATTTGATGAATGAGCTGACTGATGTTACATATTTGGAGAATGCCCATGCTGTGTATTTACCAAGATTGTAATTAAACGATTCATATGTGGACATTGTTGGTCTTAGAAAGAAGCCAGTTGAGTCTTTTGATAAACTTGAATACCATGTCACAAAATATAAGTCTCGCTAACAAAGAACCGAATTAAACTTTCTTCCTGTCTCACAAATAACCAGAATAAAAAGTTTTACATAACTTTGTTTTATTGCATAAACATCTAAAGTGAAAAAATACATAATTTTAGTTTATCTCATAAACCAACAGATTAAAATATTATACAATCTTCGTTTTATCTCATAAACCAGCAAACTAAAAAATTCACATACTCTTCGGTTTATCTCATAAACTAACGGATTAAAAAGTTTTACATAATATTTGTTTTGTCTTTCAAACCAGCTGATTACAAAAGTTTTACGTAATCCAGCAAATTAAAAATTTTACATAACTTTCGCCTCACCTCACAAACCAGCAATTTGAAAGGTTGTACATAACATTCATTTCATCTCACAAAGAATCAGATTAAAACGTTTTAAGCAACTTTTGTTTTGTCCCACAGAGAATCAGATAAGAAGTCTTACTAAACTGTCATTGCATCCAAAAAATAACAAAATTATAGCTTTTACATAGCTTTCCTTCTCCCTGATAAAAGAGACAGTTGAAAGTTTTATTCAAATTGAATTCGTATGAATATTAAAAAGACAAAAGGAAAATTGTATCGTTCCTTTAAAGACGTTTTCTATTGGGTAGGTAATTAAACGTTGTTTATTCCATTTCTCATCAACACCAAATTAAATAAAGCAGACGATACAGATAATAAAAGCGTTATTTATACATTTCCACGCCATGGAGGAAATACTTAGTGGAATATCACAACTTGCTTGTTGTTATTACTATAAATATACAGCACATGATGTTTGAGAAGTTATTGGATGTGAAAGCATAAGGAAAGCTTGACCTCCTCCTCTGTGGAAAATTATATACATTTCGCAGGCGCAAAACATAATTTAAGTTGCATTAAACGAAAGCAATGAAATTCCCAAAGGGCTAGCCTCTGAAATGGCGTTGACGTTCTTACTCGCCTGGGTAGAATTCTGATCGATTGGCAGTGTAGTCCATTAGAGAATCACAGAAGCGCGTCGCTGTCTTAACACTTTTACCAATCAATATAAAATATTTGATCAGAAAGTTAATCGTGTAATTAAAAACAAGAACGGGGTTAAACAGTTTTAGAAGAAACTAGTAGAAAATATTATGAACGACAACATAATCGAAAATAGTCAAAAGAACAGGTAACAATGTTAATCCTTGATAGAACAATGCAACAACTTTTGGCACATAGCACAATTATTTGAGTTCCTGTGTTGATAGTATGACAAGGATATTTATTATCTATATTAAAAACTCAGGAGATAAATGATCATTGAGAGAGCTTCAACCAATTACTGCTAATAGAAAGTTAAAATTATCTTGCAACTTTATACGTCACTAAGCAGCTTGGATATAGTGATAATATAAAAAGAAATACACATTACCAGCTTACGTGTTTAAAATATAAAACAATATCTCTTAAAATATCAAAAATTGCAATATAATTATATACATGCTCGAATGCATTAAAAATAAGACAATATCTCAAGAGTTGGCGGTGGGTGGTGATGACTAGCTGCCTTCCCTCTAGTCTTACACTGCTAAATTAGGGACGGCTAGCACAGATAGCCCTCGAGTAGCTTTGTGCGAAATTCCAAAAACAAAAACAAACTATATAGAAACATTTTGTTTACACGAATAAAATAAAGCTACCACTAAAGAAAGTCAAACGTTCGAAACACAACTTTTGAAACGTCAAAACGTTTGAAACGTTATTTGTATTATTAATTTATTCGAAAACAAAGTGTATTGATTGAGATGTTATAACTCCATCAGTTCATTCTACTATTCATTTAAGGGTAGCCTTATAGACAACAAATGCTGCTGACTAATTTGCCTCCATTAAGAAACAATACCTACCTTACGAATGGTTGTCTTTCAGACAGGAACTGTCTGAAAAATAGCACTTCTGAAATATACTTTTTTTTTGGGGGGGGGCGTAATTCATAGCTACCTGGAATGTTCTGGAAAATGGGTTAATTTGAAAATTTAATTACCAGGTCACAAAAGCAAAGTTTGAAGAGTAAATTAGGTCTTTTCCATTTATTTTTGGCATATGTAATTGAGAAATAACACTTTCTGCCTAGGAACAAAGAAAAGGAAACATTTTGTAACATAATGTTATTTGAAGGGAGGAATAAAATATTTCCTCAGAAGAATAACCAATATGTAGCATATTTGATCATTTATATGTATTGGATTCAGAAGCAATATGTAGCGTTTTCCTGAGAAAGGAAAAATTTATTTCTTTCATTTATTTATTTTGGGTATTGTCAAGTTTATACAGAGTAATTTTGGTTTTAGTAACATCTATTGATTCCAATGTTAATCAGGTCTTAGTTACTGATGCATAAATTAAAATATTAAACTTACAACTGCTAATGTTTATATTTCACCAAAAGTCATTTTGATCAAACATTTTTTTTTATAAAACTAATAAGGTGTAGCTATAACTTACTAATTATGAGTGAATTGAGTTGTAAACACAATGTTTTTGGGTGTGGACAAACTAATGTAATTCATTTTATTATTCTAATAATGCACAGCATACACATACAAATATTACTATTGGTTAAAAAGATATTCTTTTTTAACAATTACCACCTTCAACCTCATATTTATAAATATGTTTGACCTGATATTAGTAATAGTCGTAATTATTTCTTTTGAAAAATAAAAAATAATAGAAAATTTTTTTAAGAATTATGGAAAATATCTAGTTTTAGAAAGGCTTATTGATCAAATTCAATCAAATCTTTTCTGAACTCTAAAAAAATGAATTTGAACCTGTAAGTAATTTAAAACAATTAGAAGTATTCCGTGATGTTATTTATAATGGCTAAATATTGTCCCAAACAGCTAAAATAGAAATTTCCCAAAAACATTGAAGTAGCAATGAAAAGTAAAAGAATAAAACTGAAGGATAATGATGAATTATATAATAGACAACAAAAATATGTAAACGATTCAATTAAAAGGCAAAAAATAAAGCATTTTGAAGAAAATGGACTGAGAAAAAGGAAAACATCCTAGATGTTTTTGGAAACAGTTTAACAACTATTTAAGTAATAATTCTGATAAAAGTAAGTACTCTGAGTAAATCTGCTAAAACTGATAAAGAAAAGGTTAAATTATTCAACAATTAGTGCAAGACATCGCTATTGATAAAACATTCTGAATTTAATGAAAAATGCTTTGAAAATGTTAATGAAAGAATAAATAATGAAAAAGAAAAAAGAATAAAGCATTTTTTCAATAAATATTAACAACATAGAAATTAAGTTTCTGAAGAAAATATCTTGAAATTTAATAACAGTAACATCATATCTGATGAAATAATTAAAGCTATAGAAAATACTACAAAGAATACTGCTTAAGGTTGTCACGAATCTGACAAGCTGTGTGTTCAAAATATTTCTAGAAATAATAAATAATAGATTAATTTAATTCCTGGAAAACATTAATGAAGTAAATTAATATTAAGTTTTCTCTAGGACAAAATCATCAAATATTAGTCAGATTTACTGAGTATATAGCTGATGATTTCAATTACGAAAGTCCTTATGGTGCTATCACATAAAGTATTAAAAAGTTTTTGATAAAATGTGACATAACGAATCACTATATAAATCAATATATTATTTTAACCTACTACATTCATTTATAAGATAAACAATAATTTTCTAAAAATAGATATAATAAAGTCAAAATTTATAATAATTTGTCAGATGGCTTTACATATGAAGTAGGAATCCCATAAGGTACTGTTTTGAATCTACTATTTTTTAGCTTAGAATATATGACTACTCCACAGTATGTAGATTATATAACTTTTTAGTCATTTATCATTTGGTTAAGGCAATAATTCAAAATACACAGTTAAATTTTGTTGATTTAGAACTTTTGTGTAAATTATAGAGGATGTATTTCTTTAGGAATTATATCTAAACCAAATTTATTGGATATCCAAAAATAGTTGTTAAAATATATAATATACAAACTGAAGTAGTTGAAAATGTTAAATATTTAGGAGTTGTATATGATAGGAAATTAAATTGGAAAGATTGGTTTAGATTTAAAATTATTACAAAATAAGGAAGACATAACAATAAAACTTTAGGATTTATAAAGTATTTATAAGATCACGTCTTGAATATATAGTTAGCACGTGGTGTAAAAGTAAAATTAATATAATTTAAAAATATTATAAACTTTAAAAAATAGCAGCGTAGTATGCCTACTTACAAATTCACCCGTAAATTTTTGCACCAGCAGTTTTCTTTACCAACTTTGAATCAAAGATTAAGATACAAGATTTATCTTATTCTTATCAAGACTAAAATTAAGATACATAATATATATATACAGCTTTAGGTTATTGTAAATATATTAAGAATTCATATTTATAAATGGAGATAAAGAATAATACAATATGCAGGACATACAGGGTGTCCCAGAAGTCGCGCACCATACGTACATATAATAATGTCAAAGGATTAGCACTGCAACCCTCAACAAAGTAAAAGACAGTTTTATAAAGAGAATTGATGAATGTATCAAAGCAGAGGGTGAACAGTTTGAGCATCTGTTATGATTATTATCAATAAAATTGTTATTCATATGTATTAACATAAAAATTTATATGGTGCGCGACTTCTGGGACACCCTGTATAACAAATAAAATTCTCCATTTTGTTTGTACTGTTATATTTATAAAAGCTAAGCACTTTTTTAGAATTTTAACTTATATATTTATATTAAATAAATTTCAGTATTGTAAAATAATTTATGTATATGTATTGTTTATTACATAAAAACATTTTAGTACTTATTAAGAGTGTTTTAAAATATAATAGTAATTTACATACTTTTGCATAATGTTATTGTCCTTTATATTAGTTATATGTATATAATTAAAGTTATTTAATTCTGTAATTAAATTTATAAATGTGCTTTGTAGTTAGAGAAGATTCATTAAAACCTGAAACACCAATTCTCAAACATTACAAGATAAATCTTTCCTATAAAGAAAAACAGGTGTATACGCAATCACTTTGTCGTTGCATGTTTTATTATTTTATCCAAAAATACCAATATGTAGCATATTTTTTCAATTACTTGTAGTAGATTCAGGACTAATATGCAGCATTTTTCTGGAATAGGAAATGTTATGTATTTATTTATTTTGTGTAAAGCTAATTTTACATGGAATATTTTTTCAGTGATTTTTCGTCATTTTTGACCGGTTTACACTCTATACTTATACAAAATCGAGAAAAAGTAATAAAAACATTAAGTTTTAGTGAGATGTATAATATGAAAGAAATGTTTCTTTTCGTATTTATGTCATAAATGTCATAATAAATGTAACATTACATTGAAAGTTTTTGCACTTGCCTCAGACAAAACTAGAATTGAGAATTGATTTTTCCACTTTGTCCATCTATACCTCACAAAATTAGGTGTTTTGCCTTATGGAAATAATGTTTTGGGGAAGCACTCTTTTTAAATAGAACATTTTTCCATTATGAAGTTTGTCTTGTACTATGTGATTAGTTCTACCGAAAGAAAAAGAAAAATGTATGTGAACGAGTGTGATCGGGGAAGTATAGTGGAGCTGCCTTTAAATGCTGTTAAATTACAAATTTTCTTTGTCCGCACGTTGAACATTGTTGTAAACAGCTTCGATTGTTATCTAGTCTGGCTATAAAAATTAGCTTGTAGTGCTGTAATATCCAATATATTTCCATGAATAGCAAACTGTTCGTCAATGGGATAGCCATTGTGATCTCTCAGATTAAAATAATTATATTTTAAATTGCTTTAGAAATGGGTATAGACAGCAAATACCTTTGTTCTATGACAGTACACGGTGCTAATATATAAACACAGATCCTATTTTTATCACAATACTGCTTGTGGGAAATTATAAAATATGATATTGAATGTGTGACCATACCTATTAATCACTAACAAATGTGTGTTTTTCTCATTTTATGCTTTTAACCGTTTCTAATCTTTGTCTTAAATAAATAATTTTTAATTCATTAAAAGCGTACCTTAAACATTTCAGAGATGCTTCTGCTTAACGCTAACAAATAAAAAGAAATAACATTTAAAATTCAATTGGCAGAAATTATTTGACTGAGTACCCTTGTGTTGGCAAAACATAAGAAACAGTGACCACAAATAAGTTTTTCGCTGAATTTTTACAGAATGATAGCTTAACTTAACGTTCTAGTTTTAAAATGCAAAGATGTTTTTTACTTACTGTAATCAACATTTTATTTATTAGTAAAACAGAGATATAAACCTATAAATTTGTTGACATTAGTATGAAAATGTTAAAAGCAATCCTACATTTTATTTAAAGAAGTGTGATATTCATATCTTACTTATTTACTTTGAGGTTTTTAATAAGGGTGATCCTACTTGATGCAATCAATTTATGTATAACCAGTAACAGATTTAATATTATATATTTATTTCGATATCTGTTTGTTTCAGTTCAATATATATTTAGAAACGCATACAACTTATATTATTAAATGTGCATATTTGTTAATATCAAAGGTATATTTAATAATATTGTTTATACTATAATTATTAATAATATTTATAAAATCGGATAATCTGTATAAAACTATGTCACCTCAATGAAATTGTTTGGCATCGTTGTTATTCTTTTTGTCATCATGTAGAAAAAAGAATGAAAAATTCAACTTTTGCTTGATGTTTACAGACAATATCAGAACTTGTGGGTCAGTCATTACATAAATATTGTTATAGTATTGTAATATTCTGATGACCTATTAATGAGATACTTAAAATTCCCTTTTGAATGTACAATGCAAGCTATCCCTCCCACATAGGTAGTGCTGCCATCTATTGTATATATAATAAGGTTTTGTCGTTTGAGTGAAGAATGGGATGCCATAAATAAAGAACACCGAATCAAAATTTTATTTCCTTGATTTTTTGCCAGCTTTCATCTGAAGAAAAGTTTACAATAGGTCTAGTATAGCATTATTAGATTATCTCTCAAAAAGTAAGTTGTTATATCACTTGCTACACTCTTATCTTCTTAAAGATGAAAACTACGTTACTATAAATACGATATATGTTCTTAAATGTCATAAATTGATCGTTGGTTTCATATAATTATTTATTTCAAATTAAGAACTTATATTAAGTTTTCGTCATTTAGGACACTGTTATATTATTAATCCTCTGGAAAATTATTAAGATTCTCAAACCAAGTAATGATATATACTTTCTATCATGTACCAAAACCGTGATATTTTTTCTGTTTTCTAATGGACGTGATACTATTTGGCAAAACAACAGCAAAATGTGCTGTAAAATTGTAACATCCACTTCAACAACTATAATACACATGGTTAACTAATGTTAACGGTATTATTGTAAATTTGACAACGGAAAAAACTCTAGCTATGACTAACATATGTGAAACCACTTCTCTGCGAAATATGTTAGGACACTTGGAAAACACTTCGTGCAAAATACCAACGCCACTGTATAGTTCTCAATATTTGAAAACTGATAATCAGAAACTATCTACCTGATATAGAAAGCTATCTGTGACTGTAATACGTTAAAACTCGTAAACACGTTAGTGAACATTGTTATATGAATTTCATAAAACCTCCTAGTAAAACCTTCCTGGACATAAGATTCACCTGATAGACCCCTCCATTAAGTTGTTGAAAATCTAGGACCTTTAAAACCAAGATGAGTGAGATTTCATTACTGCAATACTTCCGTAAATACGAATCCTTAGTTTTGAAACTTGTGTTACAATATTTTTATCGGTTAAACTATGACCAAATCACACTATTTTTTTAATGAATTAAATTATTTAGTTAAGATCTTCGTTTCTTTTTTCATAACAAACTATGATCTTTTTATTACGTTAAGTTTTAGTGATGTCAGTTTGTAAAACAAGAAGTTTGTTGTGAAGCATCAACTTTCTCTGCCGATATTATTAACCAAGTTCGTCATAGTTAGTATTTTACAATAGAGATGGAAAAAACTAATTACCATCTAAGTGAATTAGTTCTAGTATTAATTGAAAGTCCATTTGTTTCGAAGTCTTTAATTATAAAGATATAAGATAAAAATACTGAAGTTAAAGGAATATTAGGTGCATGAAGTATGTGCATTTTTACAATTGGAAAGGACGAAGTGTTGTCTTCAAGCAGAACCTAGTGACACTGTAGTGTTGTCTTCAAACCGAACCTAGTTACACTGTAGTGTTGTCTTCAAGCAGAACCTAGTGACACTGTAGTGTTGTCTTCAAGCAGAACCTAGTGACACTGTAGTGTTGTCTTCAAGCAGAACCTAGTGACACTCTGGTAATTATGCTTCCTAGGCTAGTTAGTCTGAATATGAAATATTTTACGTTTCCAAAGTGAAATAACGCGAGTCTGTTTGTCTAGTAGTCCACATAATTTATGTCTAATTATATTCAACATTTGATAGATAAAATAGTATCGACAGAACTAAAATACACGAATATCAATAGGTATTTTGCAAGTGTTGTCTTTTTATTGGTAGAAATAAAATAGAAATACTACAGGAAATTTTGTTAAGTGATACTTGTAAGACCCACAAATTCAAGCATTTAGAGGTGATGTATCATAACTGTTTTGCTAAGTTATGATATTTATGTTTTTCTGTGTATCATTTTATCAAGAAAAACACTACAAAATATTTTATATAGTATTACTTTAGAAACACACACACACATGCAGTTACATCATAATTCTTTTATTAAATTGTGTAATTTATCTTATTATGCAGAGTAATTTTGACAAGTACATTCATTATCAATAACTTTCGAAATAACTTTGTTATCTCACATGTAATATATAATTGCCTTGAGGTAGTAATATTATTTTCTAGATATATTTATCGTATACTCTGCTTGACAGGCTTAAGAAGTTCGCGTTTTAGGTAAAATTGTCAAGAAATTGCCTAAGGAACAACAACAGTACAACATTCGTCAGTAAAACAAATGTGTTCGTATCACTTTCTAGAGGCTTCTACAATAAACTTGTGTGTGCATATAAAAGTGTTATTATAGTTTCAAGGCAGAAAATCACATAATTGCAACTAAACTACAAGTGACATGATTTCAAAAGTGCTAATTAAGAGTGCTACAGCTCAAGCATGTATCTCACATGCTTTTACTGAGTTCAATAATGGAAAAAAATGTATATTTTCAACACTTTCACACTTGTTTCTTGAGAGAAAATCTACCTTAATGTTTGTTCAACTCAGCTTCAAAGGTAGATATTGTTTGTACATATTGTTGACAATAACAGAACAATGTACAAAACACTGTGTACGTAACCTCATTTAACAAATGAATTGTTTATTAATATCTTCATAACTTTACCTGTTCTCCCCTACGACACATAATGTATTGTTTTCTTTTTAATACACAAATTGTTATTACAAGTATTACAGCATTTTATGACATAAACTCGGACCTCCTTTAAATAGGACCTCAGTTTTGGCATTAACATAGTAATTTTACTGGACAGCTTTGTAATACATAAACTGATTTTAGATAGAAGAGTTATTAGAAACAGCTCACATGGTAATTTACATAATACGAAATAAATTTGTTCGTGATTATACATACCCTGTAAAAGAAAGATTATTTTAAAAAATCATTTAATAAAAACTACCAGGCGACTTTTACTTTTCACATACATCATAGGAGACAAACATACAATTCATTCAGAAAATCTATGTAAACTAAAATTTAGTAAAAAAAACTAGTATGTTGATGGCGTTTATAAACATGTTTTTGGCCTTGTTACGGATCACTTAGGGAAAAAAAAACTTATTGAACATTTCTCAGCAGATAAAAATTTTGTCTATTTAGCGTAAAAAGGTTTTAAAGAGTAACTTATTCAAACAAAAGGTTGGTTAATTGTTTATATTTTAACTAGTGTCACCAAAAATTTGATAAAATATTTTGAGTTTATAAGTATAATGAGTAACCATAATGCGGAGTTCTGCTTAGCCTAACTACTTCTAGAACATTTAGTAGATAGAATTAGAAAGTTGTCACCTACGTATTGATATTTAGGAACGTGACAAAGCCACAATGATATTAATTAACGACATCATGGTGGATTTTCAGTAACACCTAGATTGAGTTTATAAGACCATAGGCTAGATGTTTTTGATCTCATAAGGTTAAACATCTAGAAATCGGGATGGACAAACAACGTTTGTGCTCTGGTTATTATTTGTAGTTAAGTACAAACTACATAATGTGTTGTACCTCACTACGGGTATCGAAACCCGGTTTTTAGCGTTGTAAATCCACAGACGTTCCCCTGTGCTACTGTGAATCGTTGTGACTTGGTTATATAAAGTGTACAGTCATTAGATCCACTCACTAAGATTTCAATTTATTTCAGCGAAAAGCTACATAATTGGCTATATATGCGTTATGTCCACCGCGGGGAATCGAACTCTTATCTTTGTAAGTCATCAATTTATCGCTGAGCCACCATGGAACATTTACATCAGACTATATGTTACTAACTGTTGAACGTTTCAGATCAGATATTTTTCTCGAATACTACAGATACAAAACTACGTATCTGTACAAGTGACAATAGCTAGGTGTTACGTACAACATACAGACACTGCAGTATGAACTATACAGAAAAAGAGCTAAGACCCGATTTGCTTAACTTTATATGGTTTCTCAAGACTCACACGCCCCAAGAATTTCATCTTAACTTTACAAATAGTCGTCTTGTTGGGCTGAATTTGGAACCTTTTTTTCAATAGAACTACTTCATCATTTTGTATCTTGGTATACCAGTTTGCCCTAACTGTTGTTGGCCTTTCTTATGGCTTCTCTAAAAATAAGTACAATTTTTTCGAGTTCACTTTACATAGAACTAGTCTGGTTATGTTTAAAAATATACAATTAACTCCACTATCAACTTCACAATGTCGTTTTCAGAATAAATAAAAGTAACGAGCTGAAATATTATTAATACACCACTGTGCCGCTTAAAACCAAGCAACTGAGATTAACCTACTTTTACATCTTATCTAATCCCTTAACCATGTTCGGTAGTCAACAGTTGTTGTTGTTGTTTGGAATTAAGCACAAAGCTACACAATGGGCTATCTGTGCTCTGCCCACCACGGGTATCGAAACCCGGATTTTAGCGTGTAAGTCCGCAGACATACCGCTGAGCCACTGGGGGGCGGTAGTCAACAGGCTACAAAGATTATCTAATCCAATTGCTATGTTCAGTAGCCTACAAACTAAGGAGAGTATCTTATCTAGTCACTATGTTTAGCAGCCTACAAGTTACGAAGATTATCTTATCTTGTCACTATGTTCAGGAGCCTACAAGTTACGAAGATTATCTTATCTTGTCACTATGTTCAACAGCCTACAAGTTACTAAGATTATCTTATATTGTCACTATGTTCAACAGCCTACAAGTTACGAAGATTATCTTAACTTGTCATTATGTTTAGCAGCCTACAAGTTACGAAGATTATCTTATCTTGTCACTATGTTCAGGAGCCTACAAGTTACGAAGAATATCTTATCTAGTCACTATGTTCAGCAACCTACTAATTAAAACGGTTATCCTTACAGAAAAACGTTGCTTCGTGACAGACCAGATGTTTAAGTAATATATATAATATATGTATGACTTTAGAGATATTAAAAACGAAAATTAAAGTCTAACAGAGACGAAAAAAGTGGTTTAACTTAGTCTCTTTACGAATGTTACTTTTTTTTTCTTTTGCCCTGACCGTAGATTGAACCTATTAGCATACATTGTCATATTATACTTTACAGTCATTGGCTCCTACCTAGACATTTGAACGCGTTTTACTGAAGATGGTGTTTCAGCCGAAAGATGTGAGCACTGGTTGGAGATTAAAGGTCTCCATTAATAATTTGTTGCTGTTTATAGTACGAAGATTCTAATAAAGTTATGATAAACTGAAAAACTGTAAGAAGTATCTTGAAACTGAACCAATTTCTTAATGAAATGCTTATAATGTATTTACAGTAAAACTTTTCTTCTGGTTTTTACTACTTTATAAATTAATTTTACAAACAATATTTTGAAATTTGTAGATCAGCTACACAATAGCAATTTTGTAACGTGGTGAACGAGTTAGTGGTTACATGTATGCTACAACACCAGTTTCAGAAGTCTTGTTTCAGATGACAGTGTCACTTGTACCCGGTATCACACCAATAACTTTGATCTTTAAATAGATTCTATAGTTTGAATAATACAAAGTGACTGAAATAAAACTGTATTCTGCTACTTTACCACCAACATAAATTATTAGAGTAAAAAAATATCGTTGTCCTGCTATCGACATAATACCAATAATACCTTTAGGTTTCTTATCACAGAGATCGATAATGAAGAGTTATTGCCCGTTTATGGTACTTGTAACTTTCACTACATTGTGGAATGTAATTGTGATTGATGGTGATGAAGACTGGCACGAAGCACGATGTGAGGGACAAGAGTACTTACTTACACAGTAAGCGAAGGCGATGTCACACTTACAAAGCTGGGTAGCACATCCACTGGCAACACTATAGTCAGCACCTCCTAAAATTAAGATAGAGTCGATAGTTATTACTATAACGCATGTTGTGAAAACTACATAAACATTAGCTTTTCAACTATATGGTGGATTTTTAGCAATGCCTTGACTGAGTTTATGAAACAAATACTAGATATTTTTATCTCCTGGGACTAAATACCTAGAAATCAGGATGAGCGAACAACGTTTATATTCTGGTTATTGTTTATGGTTAGGCACAATGCTACACAATGTGCTATCTGTGCTGTACCCCACTACGGTTATCGAAACCCGGTTTTTAGCACTGTAACTCCGCAGACGCTCAGCTGTGCTACTGTGAGTCGTTGTGTTCTGGTTACGTAAAGTGTACAACCATTAGATTCATTCACTAAAAATGTCAATTATTTCAGCGAAAAGCTACAGAATGGGCTATATATGCACTGTGTTCACCGCGGGGAATCAAGCTCCGGATCTCATCTTTGTAAGTCATAAACTTATTGCTGACTCTTTCAGTCTGAAGCTGCCTTGATGTAAATAAAACTGTGGTTTATCAATGATTATTAAAGAACTTTAACGATATCTATAACATATGGTTTCTATTAAATTATGTTTTTGTAAATATATCGAAACAAAACAACTGTAAATTTATTACTGTGTCGCATTGAAGGTTTTAGCAAATGATAAAAGTATTATAAAATTTGAAATACTTCATACAGGTATGGCCTACCATCACCACATTTTATGAAAAGTATAGCAAATGTAGACTAACCTGTCTTACAACACTGTCAACACTTTCTCCAGTTTCGCAACCGTTTGTGTTTTTGTTTTGTTTTTGTTTTTTGCTTTTGGAATTTCGCGCAAAACTGCACAAGGGCTATCTGCGCTAGCCCTCCCTAATTTAGTAGTGTAAGACTAGAGGGAAGGCAGCTAGTCATCACCACCCACCACCAACTCTTGAGCTACTCTTTTATCAACGAATAGTGGATTGGCTGTCATTTTATAACGCCCCTACGGCTGAAAGGACGAGCATTTGGTACGACGGGGATTCGAACTTGCAACCCTCAGATTACGAGTTGAGCTCCTTAACTGACTAATATGGTTGTCCCCCCTTCACTACTTTAGCATGGAAATTGAAAAACAATGTCGTAGAAGAAATAATAACGTCTCCTAGTGACATACTGTATCATTTAATTAATTCAATATAATATTTAGAATTCAAATTAATTCAGCATCTTTGTTTTCGGGTCATTTTTAAGCGTACCACCAGAGGGCCATGGCTTTAACTTTGGAAAACACTGACTTGAAACACTACCATAACATCTAAGTAAATTATGGATCTTGTTTTAATTAGAAGACCAATTTACATAAGGTTTAACTTTTCAAAACATTAATAACACGATAAATTACCCTTTACGTTATTGGTTAATATTACTCTAGAGGTATTGGAAATAAAACATCTCTCGTGTATTAATTAGAAAGCCTAAAAGCAATGAAAAGTAATAATTGGTGTACATAAGTGACAAAAATACTACCATAGTTTAATATAACTCACAAAATATCTACGTGTTTTGAAGTAAAAGAGAGATTACATTTTAAACTGAAGATCTCCTTTGGGAAAAAGACGAAGGGGCTTGTCTCGTTCGAAACTTGTTTTGTGTATAAATCAGAATTAAAAACAACATTTTCGTACTTGATATAGTCTTACTTGAAGTAAGAAGATGAATTGAGTTTTGTGTTGCCTTTTTATCGTCTACTAGAAAACAAAACTTCATATTACACATTTTGAATAAACATGTTAAGCAAATCACTTACATCTAAACAGTACCCTCTGCAATCAAATATTTACACAAGAGAGATGGGAATTTTTATAGAAAAGTTTTCTTTTTTTAAGTTTGGTTTTGCGAAATAACACTGGTTTACAAAGAAATTGAGGCAAGCACAAAATAGCTGTTTTAACCTAATTTGGGGTGCTGAAATCAGATTTGAAATCCGTTTTTACTCATCATCTCTAGTTTTTTAGATATGCATACTGTACATTTTGTACACATACTGTACATAAAGGCGTATATGCATTCAGGGTTAATTTCTAATACTTTGTGACTTATGTCTTATTTTTTAGTTATTATACAATAAATGTAAGTGATAGCATTACATTATATATATATATAGCTATATATCAAGACGGATCACCAGTTTCAGGAATCGGAACAAAGACCTTGCTTCATTTTTCGACATGGAAAACAAGTTGTGCTACTGCACAAATGTACCTGGCTTGTTCACTTTCCTTGGTTTGCCACATAATCCTTCAGACTGGCGTCTTTTCATAGACTCTTGCAAGCGAAGTCTCAAGGCTGTGCTTCTGCACAACGAGAATAAATATCCCACAGCACACTCCGTCCATTTGAAGGAGTCCTATGACAATATGGAGCTTCTTTTAGAAGCTGTTAAGTACAACCAGTACCAGTGAAGTCTGTGTGGGGACCTCAAGGTCATTGGTCTTCTTATGGGTATGCAAGCAGGCTTCACAAAGTACTGTTGCTTTCTCTGTCTCTGGGATAGTCGAGCTGTATCCCAGCATTACAAGCAGAAAGACTGGGGGTCTAGAAGCACTTTCGTTCCTGGCGAACACATCGTCAAGGAGAATCCTCTGGTTGACATGAAGAAGGTGCTTCTTCCTCCTCTTCACATCAAGCTTGGTTTGATGAAGAATTTCGTGAAGGCCATGGACAAAAATGGTGCTGCCTTCCAACGCTTGCCTACTGTGTTCCCAGGTCTCAGTGCTGCTAAGCTCAAAGAGAGCATCTTCGTCGGACCTCAAATCCGGGAAGTGCTAAAGGATACTGATTTTGAGGAGCTTCTTACCTTAAAGGAACTGAAAGCATGTGAAGCATTTAAGTCAGTCTGTAGTGGCTTCCTTGGTAACACACGCGTACCAAATTACCAAGCTTGTATTGAGAAGTTGCTAAAGACTTATGAGGATATGGGATGCCGAATGTCACTCAACATTCATTTTCTCCATTCCCACCTCAACTTCTTTCTTCCAAACCTTGGAGCAGTGAGTGATGAGCACGGAGAAAGATTCCACCAAGACATTACGAAGATGGAGAGCAACTACCAAGGCAAGTGGAACCCCAGCATGATGGGAGACTTCTGCTGGATGCTCTTGCGTGACATCCCGGAGGCAAAATACACCAGATCATCTGAGAAAACACACTTCTAACTGTCTGCGGTACTATGAATTGTGTACATTGTGTTATCCAAGTATATTTATCCCGTCAATGTTCTTTATCTATCCTGTTTTATCTGTAATAAGCTGCTGCAACTGTTGAAATAAGCACGTATATACTTTGTATATACTAAAATGAGACTATTTAAAAGCCAGAAAACTAGAGACGACAGAGCAAAACTGTTTATAAATTTGAATTCAGCACACCCAAATTAGTAAAAAACACTATTCACATTCTTGCCTCAGACAAAAAATATTTTTTTTAAAGCAGGGTAATTGTTTGAAAAAGTATAAATCTCTCGCCAATAAAAGACCTCCTAGAAACCCTACAGTAGTTTTAAATTTTTTAGAAATTTGGTATTTCTCCCTATGCTTGCGAGTGACAACACTAGTACTCTTGATAAAATGTAAATGATGATTACGAATGTAAATAAAAAACAAAAACGTTTCAAAAAGTTTGCATGTAAAGTTCGTTGAGCTATCTCTATGTAAACTTGTAACAACAATTCCTTAGAGTGGTTACATTGCACGATTATCTGTATAATCCTACATTTATTGGGTGGTGGGCGGGACAGGTATGGTTATGAACCTCTCGGAATCTGAATCTTAGAATTTGTGTTTCGTAACAATAAAAAGCTCCACACTTTGAGAGACATGTGTGGTAAAACAGTGAAATTGGACAATGAATCTTTGGATCTCGTTGTCATCAAAATAGAGCTCCGCCTCTCGATGCCATGAGTGTGCTATACGAGTAACGCTGAAATCTTACAACTGATTTAAGTAACCAAAAGATGGTTTAAAGTTAGGAACGGCTACGTGTAGACAGTATGTAGCTTCTGAAACCAAGAAACCTACAGTTAAAAAATCATGCAAGTTGATAAAGACAGTGGCTACTAGGTTATGAATATTGAGAAAGTAGATAATGACAGTGGCTACTAGGTAATGAATATTGAGAAAGTAGATAGGGACAGTGGCTACTAGGTTATGAATATTGAGAAAGTTGATAAGGACAGTGGCGACTAGGTTATGAATATTGAGCAAGTTGATAAAGACAGTGGCTACTAGGTTATAAATATTGAGAAAGTTGATAAGGACAGTGGCTACTAGGTTATGAATATTAAGAAAGTTGGTAAGAACAGTGGTTACTAGGTAATGAATATTGACAGGTACTTACTACAGTGGGCCTTTCCAGGAGCCGCACATTGAAATCGGTAAGAAACAAAATAAACAAGGAGCTGATGGCAATCAGAATAGGTGTAGCACCAGTCATGTTCTAAGCAGCACCTTTAGAAAGAAAGTGTACACACATAAACACACGTGGAGAACTTTAGGTATTCACAAACGTATAGAAGAGAATGAACTTAAGCTTGAACATAATCAAAGAAGCTTAAATATGTAAAACAAGTAGTTTAAAGTTCAAAACACACTATACCCAAATATTTTTTACAACAAAAGTATTATATATGTGAAAATGCAAATGAATCTCCACTGAACAAAAGCTTTGCCATTTTAAAAGTATTATCTGTAGCGGGTTTTATCAGGTGCTTTTCTATCAGCACTAATAAAATCTAAAGTAACTTTGTCTCTTTTCAAGGACACATTGTCCATTTGTTTTACGCTATTCAATTACGTTTAGTCAAATGAAAATCAAAAATGTGTTACATCTATCGTAAGTACTGTTCCAGGCTGTGCGTTTCGGACTTTTGTTTTTTTCTGCTTGTAACCAGAAACTACGGTGAAAATCAATTCTTAACAGATTTAAACTTCCTTGGGAGCATCATGTCATATACTAACCAGTTTTTAGTGTGAAACATAATTTGTAAGAGGAAGAGGTAAAAGTAGATAAGGTTTGTTTTTAAAGTGTTGTTAATCATTCGGAAATATATCAAACTGAGACAGAAAGAATTATAAAACAGGGCATACATCACTTATGTCACAGGTACACGTTGATGTTAGAAACGAAGGTTCTATAATAATTTAAACAATTATTAATGAGTATGTTAAAGGTTCTATAATAATTTAAATAATTGTTAATGAGTATGTTAAAGGTTCTATAATAATTTAAATAATTGTTAATGAGTATGTTGAAGGTTCTATAATAATTTAAATAATTGTTAATAAGTATGTTGAAGGTTCTATAATAATTTAAATAATTGTTAATGAGTATGTTGAAAGTTCTATAATAATTTAAATAATTGTTAATGAGTATGTTGAAAGTTCTATAATAATTTAAATAATTGTTAATGAGTATGTTGAAAGTTCTATAATAATTTAAATAATTGTTAATGAGTATGTTGAAAGTTCTATAATAATTTAAATAATTATTAATGAGTATGTTGAAAGTTCTATAATAATTAAATTCAATTGTGTTTGACACAATCTGTTATGAGGTTTGGTGGGGAAAATTATTTTAAATTTTGAGGCTTGATAAATAGATTTTGAGAAAAACTACTGATAACTAGATATTTTAACAAGAAATATGAATATAGAAGAAACTAATTATTTTCTATTATAAGAACAGATGGTGATTTTGTCATATTTGGAAAAAAAGTCAGATTATCAGTTTCAAACTGAAACTCTGGAGACTCTAACACATCAAAACACTGTAATAAGTCTCTTGTAATTAAAACAATGTAAATGCATTGAAAGATTTTCCACTTCCAAAACGTATAAAACATTTTCAATTATAAAACACATTATAACATATTTCCCACTATCGAAACAATTTAAAACATTTCTCATAATAAAGCTACTGTGTGAAACATATCTTGCTATCACAACGCTGAAAATTCTGACTGAAATCTATCAGTACTTTCTTAAAATTGCATTTTGTTCTTAAGAGATAACCAGCCTAATAACCCACTAACCAACTAGAAAATTACTCTGATGGAATAACTGAGGCCACATAAGTTTTTTCTTTGTTTTTTTTTTTATTTTCTTCGAGGGAGGACAATATTATGGAGGTCAAGCATCAATTAGCCTCGAATGCATTTGTTAAAAGTACAACACGTTTTACTCATTTAAGGAAGGCTATCCCGGATAGGATTATTCCAGGCCACATAATACGGATGTCGATTCTGCGTTGTATCATTAAAAATACCTATTTGTATTCTTGAACTGTCGAGCTTAATTTAAAATCATCAAACAGCCTGAATGACACGAAAGCTGATGGATGAAGACCCCCACGTTTCTATCGTGTTCATTGGCAAAAATAGCCAGTTTCTTCAATAACGCTTTGCATCCAAAATCCGTCAAGGATTGCTGGCGCCAAGTAAATAAGAGGTTCGGGAATTCCCTCAGGTAAAAAATTATATTTGTTTCGTTCCGTCCCTTGGCATATAAATAAACATAACAGTTTCGTCTTACTAAATACAGACCCTAGCTATAGTTTGCCTGACTCATAACAATAGTCGTGGAATTACTTCCGTTAAAACAGATGTCGGGATAAAAATAAAATTGAAATATGTGTATTTTACATCCGACGTCACTTAGCTAGCGGTATTTCTTTGAATATACGATTAAATCGTAGAAAACGTTGGCACGGTCACTATGGGCAAACTTTAATGCTTGAACTAGGTACTAATTAAAAACTGTTTACTATATAAAATCTTACAGGGCCTACTAAGACGAGCATTTAAGCTGGACACTTTAACTAAGTTACAGTATAACTAATTTCAGTTGATGCAACAGTAGTAACCATCCTTTTAAAAGCTCATAACAATTAGAAATTTCATTTTTTTACTTATAATTCAGAAGTGGCCTTCTAGAAATGAAGTTCTTTTTTATGCCAGTTCAATAACTTGTGTCAGGCGACTGAACCTTTACATTTTTCAGTTATTTTGTTAAGCACTATTCAGAATGTGTCACACTTATCTATGAAGAGTTGACTTCGAACCAGTAACAGATTCTGACCTAACATCTAGTTGTTAAACTTTAAATTTTCAGCATCCTGGTTTAAATACCCCATTGTGACATTTTCTTGTACCATACCTTTTCAACACTTAGTGTTCTGTGATGAAAAACAAACAAAAACATAGTGAGTACTGTATTATAAGTTAAGGTAAAATACCAAGTTAGATCTTCAATTTTAGATGTAATCGTTAAAAATATATTTATATTTGAAAGAATCGTGAAACATAGTATGTGTGAATTTACAAACCTCCTTTTGTTTATTCTATATAAAATAAAGCCGTATGTAAACACCTTATTATCTCTTTGTTTTCACCGTAGAATCATGCAGATATGCACAGCATATATTGCCCCAAAGGAAACAACTACATGAATTTATGCTCTTCTATAAGGGAATTCGGCAAGCATCATTAAAGAAGCACACGAGATGAAACATATTACTAATATCGAAGGATTATCACATTGCCTCTGGCTACTCTTGACTCATATTTGAGACTAGACAACTATATGTAGAGATAATATGAAAGTTGTTTGACGTTTTCTGTCAGTATGAGGAAACTGTGATCATCGATAAAGAAGCACACAAGATATAAAGATCGCTGGTGTTGAAGGAAGTGTTCTATACGGGAACTCTATGAGCATAGATAAAGAAGCACACAAGATATAAAGATCGCTGTTATTGAAGGAAGTGTTCTCTATGGGAACTCTATGAGCATCATTAAAGAAGCACATCAAGATATAAAGATCGCTATTGTTGAAGGAAGTGCAAAATCTAAACGCTTCTTCAATAATTCTGGGACATAAGGTTTCTAGTCGGATGCTATGGTGGTAACCTCATTGTGTTCCTAGGAAGTCTGTCAGAATTTAGATGTGAATACGATTTTCAGAACAAAAATAATCAACCTGGTTAAAGGAATGTTACGTCTTATCGGAATAGTAATTACTAGAACCTTTCTATGATTGCATTTCCGTACGGTCCTTAAGGATCATTGTATATTGTTGTATTTCTAACATTTTTTTAATAAAACGTTAATCTCATACACAATACTTACTTGTCAATTCCGTCGACTGGGTTTCCTCTTCCCATATAACCACAGTAACATCCGTATCCTTTGTAAGTTAAAGGATCGCAACCCGTAACACACTTTAACACATTAGCCAGTTGTAGAACACTGCGTCGAGTTCGTAACGGACGTGTTGTGGGTTTGTTAAATTCTTTGGAACTGTTGGCTTCTTTGTATAAGTCATCGGATCGATCAAAATGATCAACTACCTTCTTTGTGGTTGAAAAAGCATTTGCTGAAATTTTGAAATCCAGGCTGGTCTGGCTGTTGGAGTAAACTTGTAGGCTATTAGCTGTTGTAAAAAGGAAAATGATTACTATCGGTAACATACACTTTTATGCGTAGACGTTACTAGTAAAAAAAATATATATATATATACATGCTTTGTATTTTGATAAAGCTGCTTAGTTACTCCAACAAACGTTATAATAAACATAGATAATGAGTTATAGAGAACGTTATTTTACATTTAAGAGTAAGTAAAAAAAACAACTAATTATTTTGATGCGATAAAGCATAGCAAAGTATTTATATCTAAAATATAAATATACCTAGTTCTACTTTTGTATTTAATTCGAGCATTGCCAATGAATACCAGAAATACTAAAACTATCGGTGGAATAAGAGAAAGTTAAAGTCGACATTACAGATGTTTATTGGTTATTCTATATGTGGATTCTCTATTTTTATGTTTTATTTTTTCATTTCAAAAAACTCAAAATTTTAGGCTACATCTCTTTTCAGTTTCAAGTAATGCAGTGTTTTCAAAAGCGATTATATTTAACATTTTACAATTCTAAGCATACTAAAACTTTTCTAATCTTATTTAACAGGATACAATTGTTATATAAATTAAATGCACCTGTTTGACAACAGATAATGCATTTCGTATATAATGTAGCATATAATAAAAAAAACCTCTTAACACCAGTTTCCCCGGCATGGCCAGGTGGTTAAGACACTCGATTCGTAATCCGAGGATCGCGCGTTCCAATTCCCGTTGCTCTAAATATGCTCGCCCTTTCAGCCATAGGGGCGTTATAATGTGATGATCAATCTCACTATTCGTTGGTAATAGAGTAGCCCAAGATTTAGGGATGGATGGTGATGACTAGCTGCCTTCCCTTTAGTCTTAGACTGTTAAATTAGGGATGGCTAACGCAGATAACCTTCGTGTAACTGCGTAAAATTCAAAACAATTCTAACAGAGAAACTTTGCGATTGTTGTTAAGAACAAGGCTTAGTGAGCTATACGTGTTCTGTCCATCGAAGATATCGAAACCTAATTTTTGCGTTTAAAGCCGTGAGACGTGCTACCAAGGGGACTAGAAACTTTAGTTTCAAATTGCAGAATTCTGGTAAAGTAATTAGTCTATAAAATCAAAACTTTTTGAGAGCTATTTGTTTTATTTTTATATTCCGAAATATACTATTTAATAATATCTGTCATTCTTTCAAGTAACATATAAAGTAATATATAAAGTAACAGAAATCAGCAGAATCACATCTACAAATATGGTTCAAATTTCTTTTGAATCTGTTTGTTAAAATCGTTATTACAAATAACAGAATTACGTACTTTTAGGATAGGTAAGTATTTTGGTTAGGACTAACTATTTCTCCCTTCAAACCAAACGCGGTCCAGTGATTAGGGTTTGTTCTTCACACCCTATTGACGTGAAAAATCAATATAAAAAATCGATCTGCATTTTAGGATCTTTTATGCGTTATAAAATGACTATCAAATATCATTATGTGGTTTTAAAAAGTGTGAGTGATATTGACTAGTTGTCTTTACTCTTGTCTATCAGTTCAAAAGAGTAGAGCCTAGTGTAATTAGCCCTTGAAAAGTTTTGGACGAATTTCCGTAAACAAGCAAACAAAAGTATATCATATAAAGCTAAACATCGTCTAGTGACTAGTGTGTCGTAATGCAGACAGAAAAATCAAGGTTCAAGCCACAATATGCAGCTAAACACGCTGCGCACTTTTAGCTGTGAGCGTATTTTGCAAGTGATAGCAATACCATTATTTGTTTAAGGTTGGTCGTGTAGACAGGGGTTGTTGTTAACTGGATATACTCTTTCTGATCAGAAGTTCTAAATTAAGAAACCTTGAAGTCTCTAACATAAGCACTTAGTCGACGTGGCACATGCCCTCCGTTAGCGGTACAGCGGAAAGTCTATGGATTTGCAACGCTAAAATCAGGGGCTCGATTCCCCTCAGAGGGCTCAGCAGATAGCCCGATGTGGCTTTGCTATATGAAAACACAAACATGACACATGAGGTTCAGGTTTAAATACCGCATTCCTAAATTAGTTTTCTGATGAGCGTGAGCCAACTATAGCTAAAGTTATCACGCCTAATGTAGATTCGAGAGTTCATGGTTTGCGTCTGTTTACTGCACACAAAAGTGTGTCTGTTAAAAGAGTAACGATCGAGACCCCTTTAACTCTAGTCTATCATTTTAAAATCTCCAGCGATTAGCACAGACATCCAAAACAAATCAAATTAAAGAATGTGTTTTTATTGAATTTCTCGTGCATGTAACTGTTTTTAATGAAGATTACGGTTTAGTTGATTTGAATTCATGTATTATTTTTGTGTAACCGGTTTCATGCTTTCAGAATTTTCAATGTTAGAGGTCGCATGTTATATCTTAAGTGTCAAAATACTTCCTTTATTTATATTTTCTTTATGCTTTGTATACGTTAATGTTTTTTTTCTAAAAATTGTTGCACGATTCTAAACTTCAATTAGACTTTAAATAATTCTAGTAGAGATTTGTGCACGAAAGTGTTTCAGTCGTATGCTTAATTTGATCATTATACATGATTAACTTTACACTTTACAAGTAATAACATATTATTATCAGAGAATATGAAATAGATTATTAATTTTAGGATACAAATATCACACTATTTATATCACCTATTTCATACATTCAAAACTAATTCTGTGTGTAGTTTGAATTATGGTAAATCCAGTCAAAGTCGTGTTATTATTCGGCTTTTTTCTACTTTAGGACTAGACAAAGCAAGCTGCCTACTATTTCATGGATTCTTGTATTATGTGATATGTTGCCCTATTTGTATGAGACTGCTTCACCATTATCACATTGCCTCTGGTTACTCTTCACTCATATTTGCGACTAGTCAACTATATATAGAGAGAATATGAAAGCTGTTTGACGTTTTCTGTCAGATTTTATTCCTGATTAACAAAGATATGATTTTATTTCTGTGTCTTATGATGTGTGCTGATCGTGCAGTTCTCTGATTATTCTAAATAATATTTTATTTCCATTAAGACATAGTTTACTTCAGTGTACTATTATCAACTTAATTTCTTGCTTATTAGTTTTCATGAACTATGTCCATCTTTCTTTACTTTCAATCCGTCAAAACAATATATTTTCCCATTAGATGACGATCATTTATTGCCAAATTTTTCTTCTTGACAATAACGAATTTTCAACTAAATTTATTGACAACAGGAAATTATTCACGCTTTCAAAGTTTTCCCTGAAAATTTACCCTTGAGGAAAGTAAACACTTTAGCCCACTCTTCAGTTTTCAGGAAATTATCAATTTCCTTTTCAACTCCTGCCACATGCTAGCTACCAGTACAATCGACAACATCTCATTCCGTAAGTCAGTCACCATATAGGAAATTGAAAAATGTCTTGACTTGAATATAGCCTATTTTTAAAATGTTAAATTTGAATCCCCTTGTTATTTTGTCTTCAAAATAAATCTCAGAGAAATCAGAAACCTTTATCCAATTGGTTGTCTAAATATTTTGTAAGTTCCAAAAACGTCACTTTTCACATTTTTATTCTTAATAAAGAAGAAGTTAAGAAATCTTAACCTATCTTCAGAGCATAATCCTTTTATCCTTGAATCACCGTATTAGCCCCTTCTAAATCCCTTCCACTAAATCAATAAAAAGGCTAAAACTGTACGTAGTTCCAAGTGAGGCGTAATTAGTAATCTGTGAAAAGGTAATTACCTTGTTTGGCTTGTAACTAATACACCTATAAATAAATCATATAATTTTATCAGCATTGCAACTAATAACAGAACACTTCTCGATAATTTGAGAATTTTATCACTTGTATACTAAGATTTTTTTTTCAGCCACGGTATTGATAAGATTTTCGTTTAGATTAAAATATGTGATTGTTACGTTTTTATGTGGACTGAACGCAACAGAAAGACACAGATAGCAGCTTGTTTAATTTATTATAATTATCTACTTATGTGATAGACACAAAATATATTATCTAATGGCAATAACAGATATCCAGTTTCAACCATCAAAACAACTTACAATACAAAAAGTACTGGCCTGTGCTTAATAATATGATCCAGGATTAGTGTCCAAATCCGAAATCCAAAGTTCTAATCTAGGCGGTGAATTCAGTCCCACGGAGAAATTTTCGAAGTTGGAATGGGTAATTTCAAACAAAAATTCACAGTCCAATTCTTATTGACTTTCGATATAATCCGTAATCCGACTGAATTGTAAAGATTGACGGAATAAAATTTTTCACCGCTTTAGTCGATCTAGCTCTTCACAAATTTAGTTTAAACTTTCTCAAACAAGACAAAGTTCTTGATCCGAATAAAATGGATGACTTACTTCTTGACCCGAGTAAAAGTGGATGATTTCTTGACCCGAGTAAAAATGGATGATCTCCCTCGCATCGCCGTCTGCTTATATACTATATCGCGTAACTTCCCAGAATTCCACAGTACAAACACCAGGCCAATACAAGTGATCAATCTATTTAGTTTTAAAAATTTCCAAATGAATTTTAATTAATTCTAAAATGTTATTTTAAATTTCACCGATTTAAACCTCGAAACAATAATATAAATATAGAAGTATAAATAATAAATATGGGAATTCAAATACGACATTACATTATATTTACATAACATATGCATGATATTTACATGACATTTACATAACACTCGACATGGTTGTCGTTTACATAACATTTACATAACACTCTCGACAACATTTACATGATATTTACATAACAGTGATTCAAATGCATTATCTTGTACTTGCCTTAGATCATTTACAAAATATGTGTCTGTTTGCTACACGAGGGCTATCTGCGCTAGCTGTCCCTAATTCAGCAGTGTAAGACTAGAGGGAAGGCAGCTAGTCATCACCACCCATTGTCAACTCTTGGGTCACTATTTGTTGGTAAAAAAGTATCTAAAGCCCGTCTGGCCATGCCGGGCGTACAAAATATGTGTCTAACTTACCTATTGGTCCAAGTTATTATGAGTACCTCAACATTTTAATACGGCTAGAAATACCCAATAATTTATTGACATCTTCAAACTTTATTAGTTTACTAATTACGCTCCTTTCAATTTGGTTAAGCCTCCCGCTAGTACAACGCTAAAATTAGGGCTTCGATTCCCCTCGGTGGGCTCAGCAGATAGTCTGATGTGGCTTTGCTCTAAAAAGAACACACACACTCAATTTCGTTAATGCAATGGATAAAAACGTAGGTTCAAGTTTCGATATCTGAGTTACTCCACAAGTCACAAGAGTTAGAGTTAACTTGAGTCAACTGACAACATCTTTTTGCTTTACCTCATCAAATAATACTACAATCAAATTAATTAATTAGTCCGGCCCCAATTCCCACTGACGTGATTTGCAGAAGCTTTATTGCAATTTTACGTTACACCAAGTCCATCTCATATTCATTATACTACAGATAACAAGTAGCATCCTTGAAAAAATTAAATAGCTTTTTCAGTTTTACACTATTGTTATGTATAAAGCGTTTGAAATGCAGTGTTGTTGTTTATATAATTGTTTTGAAATGTAAACCAATAAAATATGTTGTTATTCATGTAGAAATTTCTAGAATTGGATAGATCAATCATATGTTTATAAATAGAATGTATGTCGGCCTGGTGTCTAGACGACGAGTCTCGTGCAGAGTACTCTGGAATTCTGTGGAAGTTACGCGATTGTTGGAGAACATAGTAGGTATACTAGTATATAAACAGACGGCGACGTTTCAAGAGATGTGTCTTCGTTTGAGAAATTTTTCAACGTTTACTGTGTGTTTATTCAACTTGGATTTGTGTCTGGAACTAGATCTACAAAAACTGTGATTTTATTTCATCAATCCTTACGATTCATTCGAATTATTGGTTATACTGAAGGTCAACACGTATAGGACTGTTTAGGGGAGACCGGAGCAAGTCGGAAAACAACAAATTTGAGACATTCATCGTAAAAAGAACTTCGTCAAATTTATTGAACTGTGAATTCCTTCTGGATTCCTCCATTCAAACTTCGGAATTTCTTCGTGGGAACAAATTCACACCCTAGACTGGAATTTTGGATTTCTGATCTGGACTTTTGGACTTTCATTCTAGATCATTATATTGGACACAGGCCAGTACCATTTTGTGTTATAAATAATTTTGAAGGTTGAAACACAATATATGTGTCATTGTTATTATATAATTTATGTTATATCTGTTACATATATAATAGTTTATTGTAATAAATTACATAAGCTGTTATCTGTGTCTTTCTGTTGCGTTCAGTCTACATACATAAAAAACGTAACAACTATGTTTTTCAAGATATCAGATGTGTTTTTTTTTTCTGCTCTGAAGATTAAGTAACTATTCATTCAGAAGCTTGGAACACCATAAGTATAGGACCACTTTATGTTAGGTCGAGATTTACCTTCTGGTTTTTATAAACGAGACAACTTATTATAAAATCATTTACTGTCTGCTTTCTTACTTTCGTAACAATTGTGCTCTAGAAAACTTAAGTCTAAACCAAGTTACCTTCTTTAAACTACTACAATAATAATAACGCAATTTATATTATTATTAAATATTATAATTCATGTTTGACCCAACAGAACTTGCTCACGTTCGGCACGTAGTCTCTACAAGGGCAAACAAATTAGCTAAGAAAGTATCTATATCTCGTAGAGGCGATAAATATATGTCAATTTTAAAGTCGAATATTAACAGACTTCACTCACTACTGACATACTAAATCACGAATTTTAACTGTAAGGCTTAACCATTTAGACACCTTCAGAATTTTAGTTAATTAAACTCCTGTATCATAGTTTCATTGCATAACTTGTTTTAATTCTTAAAGTTTTACTCTTAAGTACACAAAGGAAATGGCCCAACATGGCCAGCTGGTTAAGACACTCGACTCGTAATCCGAGGATTGCGGGTTCGAATCTCGTCACACCAAACATGCTCGCCCTTTCAGCCATAGATGCGTTATAATGTGACGGTCAGTCTCATCATTCGTTGGTAAAATAGTAGTCCAGGAGTTGGTGGTGGATGGTGATGACTAGCTGCTTTCCCTCTAGTCTTACACTGCTAAATTAGAGACGGCTAACGTAGATAGCCCGAGTGTAACTTCGCGCGAAATTCAAAACAAACCCAAACCACAAAGGAAACACAAGTTACATAATATTTAGTGTGTGTTAAAACCCATCAAATATCACTGAAAAAATATCGTATAAATTGGTATAGAGTGATAGGTTGTCAAAGTGATTTGACTCTATCTTTTAAACACTTGGTTATTTTTTTCTTGACTGACGGAGGTTAAAAAGAAGTATGAAGCAGACACCGTGTAACTGAGTGTTTATAAAAAAAATCAACAAATGTTTAGAACATATTTTTATGTTCTAAAATAGATTAAATGTTTCTCAGTTTCAAATATAGAAATTCACTATACTTCTGGAGGTGATTTTTATAAAAGTTAATTTAAGTACACACTCAGTCATGCCCCCCAGTGGCCCATCGGCATGTCTACAGACTCGCACCGCTACAAATCGCGTTTCGATACCCATGGAGGGGCAGAGAACAGATAGCCCATTGTGGAGCTTTGTGCTTAATTATAAACAAACAAAATCATACCTAACGGAAATTGTACTTGAGGATATTTACTCACCGAAACCTAACAAAATCAGTGGCATTAATTGTTTTCTTCCCGAAATAATGTGATCTTCAAAACGCAACCATTGTACGTTGTTGCAAACATGTTATTTATAAATGAAATGTACATTTAATTAGTATTCTGTTATTAATTTTTCCCTGGTCTTGTAAAGGCGTTAAACTGTACTGAATTTACTTACTTCTTTGACATAATAACTTGGATTATTCTCAGCAACCATAAACTTCGAATAATCAGTTGTAAAGAACATTACATTCAAAGATGTCGCAAAGAAAATTCAGCACAGAGTTTGTTAATGTGCCACTACCTACCGCACTGGATTTTTCTAAGTTTGTTTCGTGCCATTCACATGTTATGGGTGAGAATTTGAACAAAAGCAGATTACAAATTAATGGCATATAAAATAAATCACCTTTCAAACTATGTTATTTGTGAGATCGTTTATTGGTTGAATGATGTCTGTAATTATCTGCTGTAATGTTTTTTAAAGGATTTGTTTTGAATTTCGCGCAAAGCCACACAAGGGATATCTGTGCTAGTCATCCCCAACTTAGCAGTGTAGACCAGAGAGAAGGAAGCTAGTCATTACTGCCCACCGCCACTCTTTTACCAACATTATAACGTCACATTACAACGCTCCCAAGGTTGAAAGTGCGATCATGTTTGCTGTGATCATGATTCAAACCCGCGACGCACGAGTCAAGTGCCTTAACCACCGGGCTATGCCGGGCTTTCTTAAAGGGAATCACTTATTTAAAATACTATAAAACTGGTATAGAAAAGTTTATTACTTGTTGTTTTTTTCATTTTAAAGATTTGTTCTATAATAATTTATTGGTAAATTCCATACATACCATATATCTAGCTTTTACTAAACAAGAGAACAAAAGTAATATTTTCATCAACTTCAAAGGTATTTGGAAGTGCTGTTTGGTATCACCACTGTACAAGATGTATTTATTTCCTCGTGTTTTGTTTTCTGTACCCTGTTTAAGCCTAGCTCAAAATAATGATTTTTTTTTTCATTTGAAAACTTTTTATTAAATAATAACTAAACTTTAGCCCCTAACAGTGTTCAATTGCATTTGGAAGTTGTAGAAAATTTATGCTGTCTCTCACCATCAGGTGGCGTTTTAAAGCATCGTTTTCTTATACTTTTAGCTGCTGGTTTTTCAAAATAGATTCACAATATTAATTATAGTTACTCTAAAATAGAACATAACTAGGTTATCTGGTATTGGTACTTTTAACTTGAACAACATCATGTGTAACTATCAGGAAAGAAATCCTTAAGATTCAAGCAAAGTCATCCATAATCTAGAACTGCCAACTGGAAGGAGGGCAACCAATCAGCATTCTCCTACCTCATACCGATTATGCAGCTACTTTTAACCGAATAGCTACGTTGATTTTCATATATGCACTGTTTACATAGCTGAAAGTGTTCAACAGCATATAACGTTTCGAACCTTGGGCCTTTTATTCGCAGCCGGATACAACAAGCCATAGGCTATGCCTTGACTAAAATACTATTTAATAATGATATTTGAAATACGATAATTTATTTGAATCATTAGCTTAATTTACGGTTAAACAACTTGCAAAAATGCATATGAGAATAAACAATAAATAAAACGTACGATAATGAAAATGTCCTACAGTTGTAAGGTCACATTATTAAGATACAAACACTTTGGAATTATCTATTCTTTTTTTTTTACTGTGACGTAGATGCTAGAAATAAAAGTATAGTTTTTATAAAGGTTTATTATATCAATGAAGTTTTTATAGGAACAAAACGAAATAAATTAGAATTAAAGTAACTTGAACAAAAAACCGTTTATTTTCTCTTCATGAACATCATAAGGTTTTGTGAACAATTTTCGAGTATTTTAGGCCTGAAGAATTATTCATCTGAATTTTTCATGAAATATATTAACTTTATAAGATAATACTAATCAAATAATTAAAAAGTGTTTTCAAATATAATTGAAATTATCACAAAGTCACAAAGAAGAATTAATATCGAAAAATACAAAAATTTTGAATTTCAAGCGAGAGAATATTTAATAAATCTGACTTGAATGAAGTCTTCTTGTGTAAAACGTTTCGTTACTTTTGCCGAGTCTTCGACATGGATATCTAAATGTTATACACTACAAAACTCTAATTAAATGCAGTCGGTATTGAAAATTCAGTGCCAATGGTACAAATTATGCCTGAGCCCTCCTTAAAACAGTAATATACCTGGAATGACAAGGTGGATTAAAAAGTTCGACTCGTAGTGTAAAGATCGCGGGTTCGAATTCCCGTCGTACTAAATATGCTCGCCCTTTCATCCATAGGGGTGTTATAAAGTGATGGTCAATCCCACTAGTCGTTGGTAATAGAGTGGCCCAAGAGTTGGTGATGGGTGGCAATGACTAGCTGCCTTCCCTCTAGTTTTACACTGCTAAATTAGGTGACGGGTAGCGCAGATAGCCCTCGAGTAGCTTTGCGCGAAATTGAAAAACAAACAAACAAAACAGTAATATTTTAGTTCTACACTAATGGACATTTCTGAAGAGGAGGTGATTATGTCATTATTTCTTTTGAGTTCTTCTTTTATCAGTTGAGAGAGTTAACACTCAAAGAAACGTATATTTAATACCAGTCATAAGCCTTTGCAAAACTACTGTTAGTTACGTGTTTCCTTAGAGATATAAGATTTTAATAAGTAGAGGGGAAGTGGAAATCTGAAGGTGAAGGAGTATTAGTGACTAGATCATATATTGTATATGAGAGACGAAAAATGTCATCACTAGTTTCGATGACAACAGTTTCTGTACAATTTTGAACGATTTTGCATGAAAAGGTAAAAGGTTTGTTACGCCCATCGATCCCAGATCTACTGGTCGTAAATAGTTCGCTAAAATTTCAATATTGCGTGATAAATACCAGGTTTCGTGTGTATTCGCGTGCTCCTTACTAAACATCCTAAAGCAATTTACAAGTTTTGTTATGATATTGTTTCAGCTCCTTTTGACACCTTGTTCCACGTAGCTGGGAAGATGGTCCCCTTAGCCTCGGTATAGCTGCTGTGAGTTACCAAATAAAGAAAAATGTATTGAATGTTAGCTTTATGGTTAAAACAGAGCATCTAAAACAGTTTTGACAACTTACGAAATACTCATACGGAACCCGAATCAAACGAACAACTTATAATTTTATACCCTCCTACTGTTAAAGAAAGTTCTTCAGTGGCAGAGGGGGATGTCTTCGGATTTGCAACGCAAGGAGCAGAGTCTCAGAACACAGCACATTGTTGAGATTTGTGCTTAATTACAAGCAAACAAATGTATCACAAAAAATAGTATTTCGTAAAAAACTGCTCAGTCTGTGCTAAACATTAATAAATAACTCCGATTAAGTTGAATTTAACTGTAGCATCATGTTAACCAATGAACAAAATTATTGTTTCAATTTCATCTTTGGGAAAAAGCAATACAAAATTTACATACATAAAGTTGGTTTTCTGTCTTAAACACTGGAATCGTTCAGTAGGTGACATCACAAGTTTATAATAAATATTATTTATAAGAAGTATTACGTTACTCTAACATCGAATTGCTGTTTTTGAATAATATTGAACGCATAGATAATACGAATAATTTCAAACTTTTTCTTTATCCTAGCCTATTTCACGCTAGCACTATCGGTTCGATCTTTTCGCAAAAAAACATTGAATCATGAGTTATTTAAAATTGTAATGTAATGGAACATACAAATGAAACTTGTAAGCATTTAAAACGTAGAATACTACATTAAATTTCTTTCAAAAACAATAAACATATAATAAACACACGCACACACACATGTGTCTGTGTGAAATAATTTCAATTGGAAGCATGTAATTTTGCAAAATAGCAAATAATAAGTTATACATCATACCCAAGATTAGAAGAATTCCCAGAGCGAAGGTCCACTTGAAGTTGGTTAAGTACCTGAAATACCACCACCACATGGCTGAGGAGAGAGCTACCTACATAACACACAGGTGGCACAATTATTGCATGTCCTTTAAGAGAAGAAGCACCTAAAAGTAGGTCATTACTTCAAGAGATTCAAGAGAAAATCGCCAGTTAAGTCAACTTCGGATTCGCTAATATCCTTTCTCTTTTATAAAACTTCTATTCTTCAGGTGAATTACTGGGACACAACTTGGACAGTTTATTTCTCCAGTTCAGAAGAACAGTGTAAAGACCAGCACGTGCATAAAGTAGTGCAGTTCTTGACAGTGGTTAAGTATTGTA
Source organism: Carcinoscorpius rotundicauda (assembly GCA_011833715.1). NCBI lineage: Eukaryota > Metazoa > Arthropoda > Merostomata > Xiphosura > Limulidae > Carcinoscorpius > Carcinoscorpius rotundicauda. The sequence continues at coordinate 45,022,179 of CM022395.1, read as the reverse complement.
TGAAACATTTTTCATCGTAAGCGCTCACATATAAAACGTCTTGCTTACAGAGATTTAGCTATGCAAGGCTAGCAGCAACGTCACACGTACGATATCAGCCAATCACACAAGTTAAGGTTAAATGAATCCGTTATTCTTTTTTTTGACGCATGCGTCCTTACCTGAAAAGTACATTGGCAATCGAACAGTTGATAATACACAAATATAAATTAAATTGTATTAACTACAGATAAAAACATGTTCAAAGATTACGAGAAACCTCAAGAGCACCGAAAACACAGTTGATATTTTATGGCAATCGCTCCTATTTTATTTAATGTCAGAAAATCGTATATCACAGAAACAAATAAGTTAAACGACCTTTCTTATTTATCAGCAGTTAAAAAAACTATGTTGAGAGTTCATCTTTCGAAGAATATAACTTAATGATGAAGCAAAACAGAAATGTAATAATAGGAAGCATTTAATAAACGATTCCACTTATTACGTTCGTGAAAGGAAGGAACAGGAATGAAAAAAAAACAATTGCGATGTAAATATATATTTTACAAAAACAAAAATTTCCTTAACCGCCTCCAAAAAGTGAGTTAGTATTATAATGATATCAGAACCATGACATTCAGAGTTGTATTTTAAGTAGTGAGAACTGTCAATTAATTTTTACCTACAATTCAATAAAGCTGTGGCAAACTAGCCGTGCGCCCGTGCGAACTGATGCGTTAAATTTGATATTAGAATCTATTTAAAGCAAATTTATGAAACCAGTTTTCCAAGTAAAGGTGGAAGTTTGAAATCTATCAAGCAAGACTTTTCCACAGTCGTTATGAAGAAACAGTAAATAAGATTCAGAATCATTGTCGTTGTATACAACTGTGGGTTAAGGAGGGTTAATAAAACTGTTTATTACAGAACCCCTTCATTTAGTTAAACGATTGTTACAACCTCAAATTTGAAGTGAAACAGAAAAACATATATCTGTTTTCATTTGAAGGTAAGATACGTTTCATACTATCGTGTAAGGAAACATGTTTAGCCCTAAGATTACAATTAAACAAGTATAATATACTCGTTAAAAACGAACGGTATCTCGGGTTTCCAAAAAGGAACTTCAATACTTTACGTTTGATTGTTTGTTTTTGGAAATTCGCTGAAAGCTACTCCAGAACTATTTGCACTATTCGTTTCTGATAGTATTATTCAGTGTTTAACCATAATGTTATCTGGAAAACACGTGGGTATAGGTTCATTAAGTGTTCATAAACAAGAATAAAAACTCTATTTAACTGTAGCATGATGTTGAGTGTTTAATGATAATGATGTAAATGGTTTAATTGTAAAGTATATTTGAGTGTTTAATCATAAAGTTTTTGATTATAACATAACGTTGACTGGTTAAATGTATAATGTATTGAGTGGTTGATTACAATTTTAATTGGTTTAGTTATAATACAATACTGAGCGTTTAATTAAAAATATCTTAAATGGTTTATTCATAAAGTAATGTTAAGTGTATATTAAGCAATGAATCTAAAATTTTTGACACAAGAGTGTTTCAGTATTTCTTCATGACAATCATTACAATGTAAAGTTTGGTTTGGTTTGGTTTGCGCAAAACTACACAAGGGTTATTTGCGCTAACCGTCTCTAATTTAACAGTGTAAGATTAGAGGGAAGGCAGCTTGTCATTATCATTCACTGCCAACTCTTGAACTACTCTTTTACCAACGAATAGTGAGATCGGTCGTCACATTATGACATGAAGTTCAGTTTCTTTCAAGAATAATGTCATTTAGAAAACAAGACTTTTGCAAACAAAAACAGAAAGCATGCTGCTATACAGCTAGCTTTTCACTTACCAAAAACAGAAAGCATGCTGCTATACAGCTAGCTTTTCACTTATCAAAAACAGAAAGCATGCTGTTATACAGATAGCTTTTTACTTACCAAAAACAGAAATCATGCTGTTATACAGATAGCTTTTCCCTTTTCAACTTAGAGAAAATGGTCTTAAACTTTTAGTCGAAACGTTATCTCTTGTTATCCATAAGTTTGCTGCAAAAGGTAATATATGGAGTAACATAAATGTGGGGATCTATATTTTTCATAAAATGTTTAAAAGTGTTTGTATTTTGAGCAAAGTCACATTGGAGTAACAGGTTTTAGTGTTGTAAATTTTTACGAGAGGAGTTAATATGGTGTGTTCATCACAATACGAGTAATATAGGTAGAGCGCAAATACTGATATCATTTCTAATTATAGTTTATATTTTAAATATTTACAAAAATTATTGCATTTATAATTAAACGATTCAACAAAATCTAACTTTTTGTACGTTACTGATTGTTTGTAGAGAGAAAGGTTTCTTAATTACACAGAAGTTTTTTACTATTTATGTACTAAGTGAAATTAGCAAGACCAGATAACTATGATACTTCTCCTCTATGTAAAGAACTTTTGATGTCTGCAGACCAGATGCGGTGTTTTTTCTTACCTAGATAAACACTCCAAATTGTAAAAGTGTTTTTTTAAAACAATCTTCCTATTTGCGGAAAAGCTAAGTCCAAGTTGATAAGTGTTCGATATTTTCTATTTTGTTGCGTCACTTTGTGTTAATTATCGAGCTGGCCTTAGCTGCTATGCATTTTAAAAAATTAAACATAACCACAACCACGTTACTCTAAATGCTATAAACAAGAGTGTTTACACCATCGTTAATTTTCAATATGTGAATAATTGCTGAATCTTTCCGATAAAGTAAACTACTTAAGTAATATAGCAGGTGATCAGAAATCTTGGGTTGTTCTTCTCTGGTGATGGTTATTTTGGTTACCACTTACTGGAACTCGTAACTCAAAGCACATCCCAGTATACCAATATAGGTCAAACATTTCACTCATGGTCAAATACCCTGGAATGGTGTACGTTGACCTAATAGTTTGTTGTTTTCTTTTTATTCATCGATGATAGTCGAGTGTTGTAGGAGTGACTTTTTCCACATTCGAACAGGCTGGTACGTGTCGTGTATTTTTACGTTGTATGTAGAACAAGATAGACTTATTTATGTCGTTCACGAAGCAGAAGTTACCAGCTTGATATAGATATAGAAAATATGCGATACAGACATATTGTAACGTCTGTTTTGTATACAATATTATTTGGCAAACCTATAATACATGATTCTAATGCGATTTCTCAGAAAAAAAACATCTAAAATTGGGGAAAAAATGTTTTGTTATATAAAACAGTCTATTCGAATGTTATCATACTACTTTTTTTATAGACTTAAGAGTTTATTAGTCCCGTCTACCAAGTGGTAGAACTGTTGAGGACTAAAATGGGTGGTTTTGGAAGCCCTCCGCTAGTGCAGCGGTGTGTCTCCTGATTTACAACCCTAAAATCAAGGGTTCGATTCCTCTCGGTGGGCTCAGCAGATAGCCCGATGTGGCTTTGCTATAAGAAAACACACACATACTGATTTTGGAATTTATTTAAATAACAATAAATTCAGCCCTGTTTTACTGAAGAAACGATTAATGGTCATAAGTCAGAAGAGTTTGTTTTTGAATTTCGCGCAAAGCTACTCGAGGGCTCATTGCGCTTTCTGTCCCTAATTTAGCAGTGTAAGACTAGAGGGAAGGCAGCTAGTTAGTCATCACCACCCACCGCCAACTCTTGGGTTACTCTTTTACTAACGAATAGTGTGATTGACCTTAACGTTATAACGCCCATACGGCTGAAAGGGCGAGCATTTTTGGTGCGACCGGGATTGGAACCCGCGACCCTCAGATTACAAGTCGTAATCGCCTTAACCAACCTGGCCATGCCGGACCTAATCAGAAGAGCTGCCAAATCTTCCATTTTTTTGGAAAGGCCGCCAATAAAAGATGTGTCTGGAAGAAATGGTAAACGATTCAAGGTAATTTTGATTACCACATGTTAAAGATAACTCTGATGGAGTTAAGCATACCGCTAGATATAACCAAGTACTTCTGGTAGAGGAAAAATATACCACTAGATATACCAAATAACTCAAATAGAGGTAAAACATAATTAGATATACCAAGATAAATCTGATAAAGCTAAAACATACCACTCGATATACCCAGATAAATCTGGTATGAGTAAACCATATCGCTAGATATACCTCAAAAGCTTCTAAATATATTCTGCATCTAATTAATCAAAAACACTTTTCGTTTACTGATTAAAATAAAAAATTTTGAGAGATGAAATAATTTAAATTTACGTGAAGCGACATCTGTTTTATAAAATACCTTATTAACAGCTCAGTTTTGTATGACAGGAATATTCATCAAAGTTTATTTGTGTGATCATTTCTTTTGAATAAATTAATTTTTCTTCAACAAACACGTATGTAAAATCTGTTTACTCAAACAGATACTCAGTATTGTTTGTAAATACAAATGGACCCGTACATTCCTTTCTGTGTTATCTGCAGGGGTATTGTTCGGGTTAGTGTCCTTTCAAGGTCTTTCTGCTACGCACCGCCAAAACTAGGCCAGGGAACTGAGTTGGCGAAAGTACCACATGTCATTCAGGCCTCAAAAGCCAATCGCTTGGACTTTAAAGAAAGCTGACTGTCTTTAGTTTTAATTTACAGCTGGTTAAATTCCTGAAGGATATTCACCTTTATTTTGCGCATGACCCAAAGTTGGATTTTGTCTATTTTGTCCTTTCTCTTCATTTGCGCTATTAACACAAAAATTGGCAAGAATTCAGGTTTATTGCACCCATGCAAACCAAACCAAAGTAGGCCTACATTCCAGTCGACAAAAGAGTAGAATGTATAAGGAAACGTTAAACGAATCTACATGTTCATTATTTGTTTTTCAGTGTATATTGCATACCGCTACGAAAGTTAGTGATTGTTCTGACACATATTTTTCTTGTTCTATGTTCCTATTTACACATACCATTAGCTTTATCAGTACACAGTTAAGGTTTGTTTTTTCTGTTTAATGTGTTATGTAATCCCACTTCTCACCATAGTGTGGCTTGATAAAAAAGTATGTCATCTAACTGTTATTTTTACTGTGTTGCTTGAAGCAACGATAAAAAAGTTCCATCTCATTTGTTTTTTATAGACTTGAAGTTTAGAGTTTGCAAAATAAAAATGTTTAAACATGAACTTCATAGTTTTTATTTATAAACAGTGCTGATACGATATTCATAAAGCATTTTTATCGTGTTTTTTCTTTCGGAAATATTAATCTTCTGATTCTAATGGAAACAAAGCATTAAAGACGCAGGACAAATACTAACTGAACTGTTTTCAACTCGTAAGGTGAGGGTCACGAGGTCGAGTCCCCGTAACACCAAACTTGCTTGCCCTTTAATCTGTGGGGGCGTTATAATGTAACATTCAATCCCACTGTTCGTTGGTAAAAATTGTATCCCAAGAATTAACGATGATTGATGATTAGCTGTTTTCTTTCTGCTAAATTAGAGACGGCTGGCGAAATTCAAAAACGAACTTAACTGAAGCGATTCAGTGATTCATGATATATACATCAGTGTTTCATGATATATACATCAGTGTTTCATGATATATACATCAGTGTTTCATGATATATACATCAGTGTTTCATGATATATACATCAGTGATTCATGATATATACATCAGTGATTCATGATATATACATCAGTGTTTCATGATATATACATCAGTGTTTCATGATATGTACATTAGTGATTCATGATATATACATTAGTGATTCATGATATATACATCAGTGTTTCATGATATATACATCAGTGTTTCATGATATATACATCAGTGTTTCATGATATGTACATTAGTGATTCATGATATATACATCAGTGTTTCGTGATATATACATCAGTGTTTCGTGATATATACATCAGTGTTTCATGATATGTACATTAGTGATTCATGGTATATACATCAGTGTTTCGTGATATATACATCAGTGTTTCGTGATATATACATCAGTGTTTCATGATATATACATCAGTGTTTCCCATTTTTCAGCGGTTGCACCTGTATAACCGTACATGAATATTCGAAGGACTAGTAAAACTTCTAAGGAACATTACACTTCCCATCATACCTTAAAAGCCCAATATTTTTCTGGCTTTGCGCCTGTTTATTTAGTACATGCAATAACGGAGAACGATTCTGGGTTAAGTGAGACATTATCTGAAAACTTATTATTAACCCTACGTTACATATGAAGTGAATATCTTTTAACTGAAATTGAGTCTAACTTTCGTTGTTCAAAAAAAGTACTTTTGTTTTATTTGACGTCATGAGGTCTTTCACAATTGTTTTATGGTTAACACATTTCGTTAATTATCTTTATTGTTAATAACAAAGCTGCACAATGGACTATCTGTGTTCTGCCCACCATAGGTATCGAAATCCAGTTTCTTGTATTGTAAGTCCGCAGACATACCGTTGTGCCACCTCTGAATCAACTAAGAAAACAATACGAATCCTCACCACTTGAAGTAAAGTCAGTCCAAATTTGTGAAGAGTAAATCATTTTCAATATATATTAACATTCTGTACATTTCATTTTACGCTGTTTACGACCTTTTAACGTTTTCTTATCTTGTGTGAAATTTAAACTTTATACTTGTGTACATATTAAAAATATACTTTCTTTCTCACATGTATATACTTTTCGTGTTCTTCTTACTCGTATATCAGTAAAAGAACAAAGTAAAAGAAGCTGAAAAACAACCAGGACAACTTTGTATGTATACAACAGACCTTAAAGATCCATTGATGGGCATGTGAGTTTTATTGTAAGAATTTGTTTTATTTTCGTAGACTATTTCTGTGTACGTCTCTGAAGTATTAGGGCATTGTGTACAATAAGTTTTACATTTCTGTAAGATCTTACATCAATAGTTTATAGAACGCTTAATTTATAGTCTTCCTAAAAGGTGAAGGCTATTCTCATCGAGTTTATATTTGAGCTCGTTTAGTGAATATAACCTTTTTAGGTATGTTTTTGTATCTCGTGTTACACTACTAAAACAGTTAAACCTTTTTAAGTATCAAAAACTTTAAAGACATCTAACTTTCTTACATTTGACGTTTACACACACAAAGTCTAGACTGATATAATTTATCAGACAAATGTTTTCATACTTTCGAAGTAATAACTTTTATTTTAGTTTAATAAATGTGTTAATATCGGCCAGCATCAAATGATAAGTCTTCTTTCCTTCGCTCCATCACATGTATAAAACCCAATGATTAAACACAGTTACACTAGTTATTAACATGCAGTGTAGTTAATAATATTACATTTTTTCGCACCTCTCTCTGCCCAACAGTAACTAGGGATGTGCTTTTAATAAATATAGGTCAGTCTCTTCAGGAGTCCGTTACTATGAGGTGAGGCCTGCACGTCCTACATTCAACTACTGTAATATACTGAAAGTTTCACGGTTCGACGCACTTTTCCACTGCCACGCCCTCTATATCTTATCCTGATGCTAAAGTATTGAAACAAAAAAGACTTGAAACATCTACTTCAATGTGCAGATTTTTCACAGTTGTATTTGCAGTCCTTTTATTAAATTTTCTTTTCTTTTACAAAACGAGATAAATTTATGTATCTCCACTCGCCTAAGTTGTTTAACAAGTGAATGTGTATTAGTTTTAATTCGACCCCACGTAATAAACTAAGAACAGCATCCCAGACTTCTGTTTCCTTGAACCATCGCTTATGGGGTGTATTTGGCCACCAGATCTGGTCTTTTTGTATTTATTTGCTACACCATAGTTCAACAACATTAAAAAATACACGTGACTTGTTTGTTTATTGTTAATCGCAATGCAACTGAGGCTGTGCCAATTAAGGGTATCAAAACTCGATTTTTAGCGTTATAAGTCCTCACACTTATCGCTGAGTCATTGATAATAAATGGAACAAAAGAAAATCGTAACCGTGACAAAATATTAACAAAAACTCAGTGAAAGTTCTGTCATTTTTGTTTTTCATAGGCCAGTATTTTTATACCATTTCTAAAAACAAAATGTGAAAAACACTATCGACAAAGCATCGCGAGTCTCAGCTAAGGATCTTCTGTTTTTGTAAACATTTATATAAACTTCTAAAATCCATATAATTCAAATATTCTTCTCGATACTTAATTGTGTAAATGAACCAGCTTTTGTCATTCACCTTGTATTCTGTATAAAATATCACTTCTTTCTTTCACAGTATTCCTCAGTTTAAAAACAAAATGACGCCGAGTATTATATTTACTAGATATTATTATTAGTACGTCCCCTAGTACCACAAGTGGCCCAGCAGTAAAGCTATGGGTTTATAACACTAAATTTCGGGGTTCAATATCCAAAAACCAATTGTATAGCTTTGTGTTTAACAATAAACAAACAAAACATACAAACCTCTTCTAGAAAAAACAAAAACAAATTTAATATTCATTCATTTCCACTAAGTTGAGTTTACGGCACAAGGCGGAGCTTTTGAAATATTTAAGGTTGAACGGATGGACACTGTTTAAGGTGATAATACAGTAATTATAAAATATAACGTTTCATAGTTAGATAGCGGCCAATATAATATAATAATACAGAAAACAAGCATTTAAGTTGACGATAAAGTAATTATACAACAACAGGATTTTAGTTTAAATAATAGTTATTACATGGAGATGATGAGTGTACTATATATGGAACACCCGATATTAGTTCAGGAAATACCAGGTATCGCTTGTGATACAGGAAGCACATAATAATATTAAATAATCTAAACCACAGATAGAATCGTTTTTTTTTTTGTCTGTTGTTGTTGGTTTATGAAATGTAAATCTATTTACCAACCCCCACTTTTGTTAAACAACCTTTAGAAAAATTGGAGTTAACCTAAAAAGATTTCAGAGCTGTCGTTTTAAAGTTGAATAATGATCATTCGTGTGTGAACATTGTCTCAGTGAGTTATTACACGTGTGTGAACATTGTCTCAGTGAGTTATTACACGTGTGTGAACATTGTCTCAGTGAGTTATTACACGTGTGTGAACATTGTCTCAGTGAGTTATTACACGTGTGTGAACATTGTCTCAGTGAGTTATTACACGTGTGCGAACATTGTCTCAGTGAGTTATTACACGTGTGTGAACATTGTCTTAGTGAGTTATTACACGTGTGTGAACATTGTCTCAGTGAGTTATTACACGTGTGTGAACATTGTCTGAGTGAGTTATTACACGTGTGTGAACATTGTCTGAGTGAGTTATTACACGTGTGTGAACATTGTCTCAGTGAGTTATTACACGTGTGTGAACATTGTCTCAGTGAGTTATTACACGTGTGTGAACATTGTCTCAGTGAGTTATTACACGTGTGTGAACATTGTCTTAGTGAGTTATTACACGTGTGTGAACATTGTCTCAGTGAGTTATTACAACCTTTAGAAAAATTGGAGTTAACCTAAAAAGATTTCAGAGCTGTCGTTTTAAAGTTGAATAATGATCATTCGTGTGTGAACATTGTCTGAGTGAGTTATTACACGTGTGTAAACATTGTCTCAGTGAGTTATTACACGTGTGTGAACATTGTCTCAGTGAGTTATTACACGTGTGTGAACATTGTCTCAATGAGTTATTACACGTGTGTGAACATTGTCTCAGTGAGTTATTACACGTGTGTGAACATTGTCTCAGTGAGTTATTACACGTGTGTGAACATTGTCTTAGTGAGTTATTACACGTGTGTGAACATTGTCTCAGTGAGTTATTACACGTGTGTGAACATTGTCTCAGTGAGTTGTTACACGTGTGTGAACATTGTCTTAGTGAGTTGTTACACGTGTGTGAACATTGTCTTAGTGAGTTGTTACACGTGTGTGAACATTGTCTTAGTGAGTTGTTACACGATATGAGTTTAGTTAGCTCCTTTTATTTATTTTTCATTTTTGAAATGAACCTAATTTGGTTTTTTTGTAGTTAGGCATAAAGCTACACAATCTGTGTTCTGCCCATCACGGGTATCTAAACTTGGTTTCTAGCATTTTAAGTCCGCAGACCTAATTTGGAATGAAAACTTTTAAGTACTGTATCACTTATTCATAGGATCCGAAATAAAATACAACCTTATTCAATCTCTCCATTGTATTAGGTAAATCTAGTACAATGACTGAACAGTCACAATGTTTTCTAAAACACCATAAATTTCTACTGTTTTAAGAAGTCTGTCAGTCATCTGTTAATCCTAATTAAAGACCAGTTTTTAGAAAATATTTTTAAAAAGTAGAATTGACACTTTGAGAACATTCCAGAGATATTAAAGAATTTGATGATTACCGACATGTTTTATATTGTTTATTACCGATGGTTGTACATATTACATCATATTGAGTAATTTTATGTTTTCACCTGTTACAACCCTCAGTGTAGCGATCCCACCACACAATTTAATATGAAATCATATATTTTCCACATAGGAGACCTCAACAGTAATTAATGGTATCAACTACTAATACTGAAAATGTTTTTGCTTACAGATTTGAGTGGTTTGTGTGCTGTTAGTGATCCCTGTAACAAGCGAAATCACGAACCCTCGAGAAATTTGGTGAATAAATAATTTAATATTTTTAATAAATCAATACGTATACCGTCAAATAAAAAATAAAACTTAAATACGAGCTTTAAAAATTAGCTGGGGTATTAATACGAAAATATAAAATATGTTGTAAAGAATATTCTTGATACTAAAATAATATATACATGATAAGAAATTTAAATAAAGTCATAAAGCGAATGTGAAAAAGTTCTTAAACAACAAAATGCGGTTAAACCCATTAATATCAGGCTTATAACTCCCACATAAGCTAAGATGACAAAACTACTGGGCCCGGCATGGCTAAGTGGTTAAGGCGATCGACTCCTAATCCAAGTGTCGCGTGTTATAATCACCAAATATGCTCGCCCTTTCAGCCATCGGAGTATTATAAGTGACGGTCAACCCCATCATTTGTTGGTAAAAGAGTAGCTCAAGAGCTGGCGGTGGGTGGTGATGACTAGCTGCCTTTCTTCTAATCTTACACTGCTAAATTAGGGACGGCTAGGGCAGATAGCTCTCTTGGAGCTTTGTGTGAAATTTCAAAAACAAACAAACGAACATAACTACCTATTAGAAACAGTAATATATCACCGGTGTAGATAGTTGTATGAACATCCTGAAATGTGGAATACACCAATTGCAAAATTAGCCAGCAAGTTAATTAATCAACTTACCAACATTCAACAATTTCGTGCAACGACGTCTTTAGTCAACATTTCTAGAGATCTAAGTATTTCAACCACCGCAATATCTTCCTTCAATCAACAAAATCTACTTGTAATACTGTGGCCACTTTAAAATTTTCACTTGGAATAATAGGATTCCGTTGGAAGACTGTAATCAGTGTAACATACTGTTGGAACAGTAAATACTACTTTGATTAACACGCACTACACACCTTCACCACTCATGTGACTTTTCATGACTGCAATCAGTTTTAAATTCGCAGAATAAAATGGAATAAAACAGCGAAAGGCATATCATGTCTGAATTCAAGTTACGTTTCTCTGAAGAAACAGACAACGAGTCAACCATTTCAATTTATTATCTGGAAGAGCAAACCATAACAACATTGAACAAATTACAATATAAAATAACAGATGGTTATTATAATAGCATCGACATCTTTTAATCTTTTAATTAAAAGATTGTCCTGAATGCCCTACTAGAACATAGAGGTAAGTTTAGAAGGTTGTTTTGAATTTCCCATTATAACACAGGGATAAATTCAGAAGATTGTCCTTAATGCTCTACTATAACACTAAGCTAAGTTTAGAAGATTGACTTAAATACGTTACAGAATCATAACATGGTATTAGACATAGATAAGCAGCGACTTATTTTTACTATTACCTTATATTCAGATGAAATTAATACATTTTCACTATAGATGCTGAAGAAATTTACGTGCATTATGCGCCATGCAAATGAGCATCAAACCGCCAGGAACATCAATAGTGTGAACCTAGAATGCACAAAGCTGAAATCCATACAAGTTGTTTGGTAGCTAACACTTTAGGATTCTTAACCTTGCCTGGGGACTCTGGTGCAAGGTTTACAATCAGGAAGATAAGTCAGATACTGCAAAATTAGATAGAGCATAAGGAATATATCCACGAAGACTATCACGATATGATAAGACTCAAAATCATTTTAGTATAATTATTCAACCACTCTGTATACACAACAAACAGCCTGTGTATGAAGCCAGAAATAACAAATTCAGTTAATAACATTTAAATCTCTTCAACCAAATGCACCTTGACAGTTCTAGTCATCTAAGAAGTGACCAACTTAATAAAAACAATACTTCTGAATAAATAAGAGGTTTTTATTGGAATTAAATTAGGCTTGTGTGACTTTTATATCACAAGAGACTAAAACAATGATTCAGCTGGAGCGTAGATCACACTTGTCTTTCAGTGGATATAGTCAGTCACACTGTAGAATTATTGCGTCGCAAATGGATTCTCAAAACAGCGACAACACACTGACAAAACTGCCTACATACTTTATACATCAAATGAGGAACAGTTCGAGGATTAAAATCTTCATTAGACAAAGATGGTATATGCAAGTACAAACAATAATTACCTATTTTTTATGATAAAATAATGGTCACCTCATTCTTAAAGCTTATCTAAACCCATCTAGAATATATATTTTAAATACGTTTTTCTTCCTCTCTTTTTATATTTTGTAAGACGAGTATTTCAAATGTGTTATATTTTCATACTTTGCACTGAGCCGAAAATGTTTAATACCATAACCGAGTTATTTAAAGAGTTGACCACTAGGTTAACCTTTGTTGTAACTGCTATATGTGAGTGTTTTATTTATTGAAGGTGTATTTTATTCCATTTCTGATACAAAGTATATAAATTATATTGATTGTAAATTAGATAAACTTGTATGCGATAAAAAACAGAGATGACTTCCATACTCACTCTCTTTACGGTATTCAAAAAATGTAAATTAGTATATTTGAGATTTTTGTTAAAAAATTCGTACTTAAAGAACCTTAGAAGTGTGTAGTGAAATTCCTTTAATACATACAGCCTTCGAAATAGTACATAATTTAATTAACTTTGTGCATTGGATCAGTGATAAACCTAAGGATTTCGAATACCAAGATTTGAAGTTGGATGTTTGATTCATGTGTTGGGTAAAACACAGATAACCTATTGTAGAGCTTTACTATTAAGCCACTAAACAGTTTTGTTACATTATATACCTTAGAAAAATGTTGAATTAATTTATAAAGGTGTGCATGACATGTGATATTATATACATATATGTCCAAAATGTCTATTATAATATTAAAGTTTTAAAATGCTATTATGATAACTATCACTACAAGTAAAGTTCATGACTTCGCAAACTATCTTTATACAACAATTATATGATCTTGAATTCTGCCTGAATACAAGTTAGAATTAATATCACTGCACAGGACTGAACATCATTAAAGATACAGGGAGCTTTTCCGAAACCCATTCATGATATGACCTCTATAGAACTGGTCTTTAAAATATTTATTTCCTGTGTTGTTTTTTGCCATTATAATAAATAACAATCGGTTGCAAAACATTTGATATCGATGTTTTTATGACAATAATTTTCTCCTTGCGCTTTTTTTCCAGAGCGCAGTGTTCTGACTTAGATTGCAGTTAATTCTGAGTATACACAAAAATTTACTAAGATGTATCGTGTAGAGTTTTTTCAAATGTCCAAACAGTCACTTAATGTATGTCATATTTCTTACAATCCACCTAGTTCTGCCTGTAGTTTCAGAACATAAGAAAATGAGAGAAAGGTTGCTCGTCAAGTTATGTTGAAAATTTTGAACAAAATTCAACAACGTTGAATATAAAGGTGTAGACAATGACTTAGAAATAACTATGTATTATAAAGCTAGAAGCCCCATCAATACGTTTGGCGCCGGAAATAGCTTAGTGGTTAGCGTGACGGGTTTCGAACCCATGTCTGAGATTCGATTCGGTATATGTTGATGAACATGACTTGCCCCTAAATCTCCTGGGGAAAGAGGGCATCGGTGTCATTTTGTGAGGGGTTTCTGATCAGTCCTTTAACCTATGTACGGTTTAAAATACCGTTATAATTGAAAATGCCAAATCAAATATATTGGTTGTTTTCTTTTTAATAAAGACTACAACTGAAAGAGTGTGTGTAAGAAGAGTGACGAATTTCCAAAACAAGTTAAGTTTAAATTAAATTAAAATCAAATCACATCATGTATATCACAGTATAACTTCAACTGTTTGAACCTGATAAAGCTAGACATATATGTTATTACAGAATTAGTTTATCAGAGATTGTTTACAGTAAAACATTTATATTTTATTTATACCACCGTTAATTATGTTCTTTTTAGTTGTTAAAATTTCCCAGATTTGTATATCACAGATTCTTGTATTTTTATTTCTTTTTATAATATAAGTTTCAGAATTTCAAAGACCTTGTCTCTTTCGACAGATCTTTCTTATAAGTAATGTATTTTTTCTGAATATTAATTATATTCCAAGTTCCAAGGTAGGTCTAGCTTCTGGTCAAAATAACAAGTAATACAAATATGCTATTGCCATAACAGGCATTAAACATATAATTACCGTATTACACCTTTTGAAGAGATTGTAAATTTCATGCCGGGTAAACTAGAGACTGTCTAGTATAGTGATAAAAAGCTCGAGAGAACGTTATGCTACACTGCTGAGGAACTGAGAACAAATACCAAACGCAGGTAATACATTTATCACCTTTGTACAATGAGGAATACTGGGTCTGTTACAACAGTTTGAACGAAATTAAAACGGAATGGAAGGAAATTGTTTTTCGTTCGATCCTGAAAGACAAATATTGTAAAAAAATGTGTATTGTAGGGACATTAGAAACGTGTGAAATTTGGATCCGATTATTCGTTCAATATTATAAGATGTGCATTCAAGAAAATACTAGCAATTCTTTTATAGAACTTAAAAACGGGTTAAACCTAACTGATGAAACAATTAATTTTAGATACGTAAGAAAAATATGTTTAATGAGCTATACTGACGGCCAAGTAGATTTTTGTTTCGTTCTAAGTACCGTGACTGGAACTACCTTTAATTGGCACTGCTTCGTAATAAAACGCTTTAGTTGTAGATTGGAAACTGTGTTATACATTATACGTTAGAAACTGTGTTGTACATTATACATTGGAAACTGTGTTATACATTGTACATTGGAAACTGTGTTATACATTATACATTAGAAACTGTGTTTTACTTTACGATGGGAACTGTTAAAAAAACTAAACTTGCTAACTGTATGATATAAAAGAAGGAAACCATTAAACCAAGTAATAAAGTAAACTACTTTTTCCATTAATGTAACGGTAATAGCAGTCAATTAAATGTTTCAGTATAAGAGAATCTATAAACCAAAATATTTCACGATATATGTGATTATTATGTCAAAGAAGATCATAGACTTCGGAAAATAAACCGAATTGTTCTTTTAAGTAAACCAAAAAAAATAATTCTTTGGTCCTTGATGAATAAAGGATACCACTAATTCAATACACCTTTCATTCATTTCAACATATCATTAATTCTGTGCAACTTTCATTCGTTTCAAGATATCATTAATTCATTACAACTTTCATTCATTTCAAGATATCATTAATTCATTACAACTTTCATTCGTTTCAGTATGTCATTAATTCAGTGCAACTTTCATTCATTTCAAGATATCATTAATTCATTACAACTTTCATTCGTTTCAGTATGTCATTAATTCAGTGCAACTTTCATTCATTTCAAGATATTAATTCAGAGTAACGTTCATTCATTTAATTTCTTGTTCTTATTAGTTTGTTCCATTTATATCAGTTGTGTTTTTACATAGTTAGCAGTCGAAAACTTTTTTTCACCAAACCCTTTAATAATTCTTAGCAACCTTTTTAAAACAGTTGGTATAATATGTTCAAGTTGAAAATTAAGTTACCGAGAAACAAAATATTAAGGAAGAAAAGAAACACTCTATGTCTCATTTTCACAAAATTTTAAGTTGTTCACTGTAGCTTAGAATATCATTTATCTAATTTTTGTAGGCGATGTAAGCACGGATCTTTCATTTTAATCGACTGTTTTCAATAGAATTTGTAACTCTGCGCAAGCGCAAACATAAAAAAATTGTCAGTCCAGAGGTCAGCATGAAAGCAAACATCAAACCACTCAAAAGAGCTGCAAAACCCATCTTCTGTAGACATATAACTCTTCCATCCTTATAGCCTCCTAGAGTAAAGATAAAAGATTTCATGTGAATAGAAATTAGTTCACTAAAACACATGACTTACCATGTATATTTTCACACAGAATGAATAGGTTTATAATGATATACATAATTTTAGAATACAATAAAAATTGAGAATAATACAGAACACTCGATGAGATCCATGCGTTAAAATTATTTTTAACTGTTTTACATTTTAATAATACACTAAGTTTATGTAGACATTTCCTATAACAGGACGTTATCGCTAGAAAGTAACGTCTACAGTGGCAAAGAAACAATAAAAAGTGGCATTTTAGATGACAAAGGAACACAGATTTTTGTTTTTAGCTTGTGACCAGCTAATGTGTACCTCAACTATTACACTTTTCCTCAGTTTAAACTTTTAAAATAACAATAATATTTAAGAGGTTTCTACTTTATGCCCAACACTCGCAATAGCCTATCTTAAACAAACTACATTATTTCGGAGTCTTGTTTACATTTTTAAGAAGTATTTTGCACAACATACACTGCTGGCCAAAATCTTAAGGCCAATGAACATAAAGAAAAAACATGCATTTTGCGTTGTTAGACTCAACCACTTATTTGAGTAGAGCTTCGAAAGATGACAATAACAAAAGGGAAAATAAAAATAAGACTTTTTAGCATTTACTAGGCAAAATGTGAACACTATGAAATTAACCTAAATACTAGCTTGTCAAAAGTTTAAAATCATACCAAAAAGAAGTCCTAAACAGGGTAGGAAATGCCCAACAAGAGTTCTCAGTAGTGAGTTGAACGGCCATCATTGTGAATAACTTCAAACATTCGCTTTGGCATGGTCTATATAAGCATTTGCAGAAAGCTGGCTGAAATGTTATTCCAAGTGGTAAAGATGGCTTCACGAAGATCATGCACTGTTTGGAATTGATGTGCATTTCTATAGACTTCCCTTGCCATCCACCCCCAAACATTGTCAATGGGGTCCAGTTCAAGCAAACACGCTGGATGGTCCAAAAGAATCACCTTATTCGCCATGAAAAAGTCCTTTATCCTGCAGGCATTGTAAATTGCAGCGTTGTCCTGCTGAAAGATCCAGTTATTTCCACACAAGCGAGGGCTTTCAGTCAATAAGGATGCTCTCTCCAACATGCCAATGTAGCCAGCTGCTGATTAATCCTCCTGTATAACCTGAAGCTCCATTGTTTCATGGAAGGAGAAAGCACCCCAGATTATGATGAAATTTCCTCCATTGTGTCATGTAGAAAATATTTCTGGTGGGATAAATTATAGTGCCAGTAATGTTGGAAGCAATCTAGACCATTCAGGTTAAAGTTTTTCTAATTAGAAAACAAAATCTTTGTCCACTTTTCTACGTTCCATATTTGGTACTACTCAGCAAAGTTTAACTGAGCTATTTCGTGGTGTGGAAGGAGGTATGGCCTTTGAAGACGTTCACAGTTTTTAAAGTCTTTCTTTCGTAGATGCCGTCTTATTGTTCTTGAGCTGCATTCTGCGTCCGTAATGGCCTTAATCTGATTCGACGATCGGCTGGTATCTTCCGGACAACCCGTCGAATCCTCCTGTTCAACGCCGGCGAAATTTTCTTGGGCCGACCACATGAAATTCTCGCTCCGTATCCCTCAGGGTCTTTTAAGAAATTTGCAACAGCCGTTTTACTTCCACCTATCTCACCAGCGATGGCACGTTGAAAGAGACCTTGCTTTCGCAGCTCGATAATTCTTCTACGTTCAAACTCTGTCAACTTTTCAACCTTTGCCATGTTTTTACCCAATGTAACATAGGAGATGTCAGTGGGAGATTTGACAACGCTAATGGCTGAACACAAACTACTAAATTTCGTTACATGTTTACCGATTAACTCTTCGTTTCAGTATGGTCTTAAACTTTCGACCAGCTAGTATTTAAACTAATTTTATAGTGTTAATATTTTCCCTATTAAATGCTAAAAAATATTTCTATTTCTATTTTTCCCTTTTCTTGTTTTCATCTTTCGAAGCTCTACTCAAATTAGTGGTCGAGTCGAACAACGCAAAATGCATATGTTTTCTTTATGTTCATTGGCCGTAAGATTTTGGCCAGGAGTGTACTATCTAAATAAACCAGCATTAGTTGAATTTCCAAGGTGATAGCTACCAAAAAATATTCAAATATGTTAATACCGGTAGGATCGCCATCTTAATGCATATAATACAGAAATACTTAAAAATATAAATTATGAAAAATACAACACAACATTCAGAAGCGTTAATTATTTTGCTTAGTTTAAATTATCTTATCTTTTATGGAATTTGTCTGTTCACAAATGACAAAACTTATGACTTAATATCATGATATGAGTAAAATGTGAAAATAACTTCTTATAAAATAACCTTTATTCTCTCGATCCCTTGAACCGACTCGACTTTTCTCTTGTTGTACTTCCAGAGCTTGAAACAAACTGATACTTTCTAAAACAGGTGGAGTTGTGGGTGAAGAAGTAGGCTTCAAAATATCAGCTGATCGTTTTTTTAGAGTTTTCCAGTAGCATCGCTGTGACTGACAAGACATAAAAGATAGTAACTGTTGAAATTAAGACTAACACGATAAATTGTTTGTTTGTAATTATGTGCAAAGTTACACGATGGGGTATTTGTGCTCTGCTCACCACAGGTATCGAAACTCGGTTTCTAGCATTATAAGACATACCATTGAGCGGCAACTCGATAGAAAAAACAACAAATTTTGAAGTTAAGAATAACAGGATATAAAATATAACAAATGTTGAAGTTAAAATTAACTTGATAGAAAAGATAAGAAATATTGAAGTAACTTTGTAAACAATTTTTACACGAATAGTTTAAAATTTTATGCTAATATTTCATACAACAAACATACATATTTCATTACCATGTCCATAGAAATATTTCAAAGAACTTTTCAACTTTAACTGTTTGAATTTCACATCAGTTAAAATACAGATAGTTTGTGAATGCCCACAAATTCTTAGTGATAAAAATATTTTAGGTATTATTTTATTCATAAATATCAAAAATATCACTGTAAACATTTATTTCTGAGAATTTCAGGTAAGTACGGTACTAAAAGAAAGGTATGAAGAGGAAATTGGTTATTTCTTTTCTACTTCTGTAGAGAACAAGTTTTGGGGTTTCACATTAAGTTAATAAGTGGAGGTTTGGCACAAAGCTTCTAAAATTACTTATGTGTGTTATTTCTGCAAAAAATAGTTATATAAAACATAAACACTTTTATTTTTGAAACGTAATTGTGTTAAGTCTTTCGAATTGCTGAATCTATTTGAAACCAAAGTTTAACAATGTTTGAATTGAGTCATGAGAAAAGCTTGTGTTAAGTGACATTTTTGTATGTGAAAGTCAAGGAAAATAACATAAAAAGAAATGGTTGTTTACTCCTCATAAAAGTTATCACATAGACTACATAATTATACACGAATTATGACTGGTTTACAGTTTTCATCAAACAAATATGTTGTTAAATTACAAAAAGAAAAATACAGGGTATTTAATTACCTCAAACTTACTTTCTTTATGCGTTTTGTTTCAGTACATTTTCTATTCGTAAAACATTTGGTTTAATGCTTTTTATTTCTCGCCAATCAGCCCGCATGCTTCGAACTAAAGATATTTTTAGAAAATAAGTCTCAACTCGGTAACTGTCGAAATTCTCGCTAAAGTAAACGTGGATTATCATAAAACTAGAGATTTCCTTTAACATTCTTCCAAGGAACAGATTTAAACGTTTTAAGTCAGTCTCAAAACGTTGAATGAGACAAGAACAAGTTTGTTAGCACTGCTCAAGTAAC
This sequence comes from Carcinoscorpius rotundicauda, assembly GCA_011833715.1. Classification (NCBI taxonomy): domain Eukaryota; kingdom Metazoa; phylum Arthropoda; class Merostomata; order Xiphosura; family Limulidae; genus Carcinoscorpius; species Carcinoscorpius rotundicauda. The sequence goes on along the minus strand of CM022395.1, from coordinate 45,001,971 downwards.
ATAACAGAATAACTTACTGGACAAGCTCCGTGACACATGTGGATGTCACATTCCAAGTACAGAGCAAGGCTTCCTGTAAATCTGAAAGCTTTCAAGTAGGCGAACAAGGTCACATCTTGTCCACTGTTTTCGGTAACATGTCCACGAAACGGAGTGATTAGTTTTTTATTGGTCACACATCTACAAATATTCGTAGAGAGAAAATAGTTCAAATATTTGGTATTCGATTAGGTTTGTTTCACTAGAAATAAAATTTTAAAATAGAGAATCTGCAGTCATAAAACTAAGTTCCAATCTGATTATTATTGTGATACTTTTTTTTTCTATTTTGTTGCACAATAGTTTGAAAAGAAACTGTCAGACAGTTCCACTTGAGTGAATTATGCAAAATTCCATTAGCATTAAAATTGTCATAACAAGAGCTAAAATTCATATACAAACCAAATTATGAGTGAAGAAGCGAGCTTGGGGGTCCACTGACCTTATACATAGAAGTTATTAAAATGGTTTATCTACAAATTATATTCTCTTGTTCTGTTCAGTGTTCAAATAAAGATTAATTTCTTCTGTAGTATATTCAACTTTATAGAAGTAAGTTAAATTAGTTATCACGCAATGTATCAACAAATTCAAGTAGAAATTAACCCTCACCCGTTGGAGTCAATCAACTGAAGACGTTTCTGGGCACCGTTGTGGGCTAAGCAGTTACTAACTAGGATATCAAACCCTTCTAAGTAACAAAAGAGAACAGATGGGAATTAAAAAGTAGTAACTTAAGCCTAGAATAGACATTTATTTATCAGTCATGACAGAATACTATAAACATACTTCTCAATCTATATTGCATTGTTGAACTTTCTCTTTATTAATGCTATGTAACTATTGTGTAGTAACTTAAGCCTAGAATTAGATATTTATCAGTCATGACAGAATAATATAAACATTATTCTCAGTCTATATTAGATTGTTGAACTTTGTCTTTATTAATGCTATGTAACTACTGTGTTCATCAGTTGTTTTATGTTTGATAATCTGAACACGATATCTAAAATATACCAAACTTACACATTAAGCGCATCAATGATAAGCTTAAAAACTCAAACGATAGTTGATAACTTGCACACAGTTCTGATATTCTTATTTGTACGTATTGAAACATAAATGCTGACAGTTCTTTTTTACAAGTGATCATCATATTTGGTACTTAAACATGAAAATTAACAATTACTAACTTTGTTTTATTTATTTAAATCTAACGGTTCTCTTGAAACTACACAAACAAAACAACATCGATCCAACAAATATAAAACACGCGAAGTTTCAACTATATAATTTCGTATTCTAAATATTCTACAGTTCCATACATAAATGGAATTTAACTATTGTTAAAACTCTTTCCCTTTAATGTTTTCTAGTGAGGATTCGATTTTTAAAATATGTCAATTACAGAATAATATTGGCAATTGTTGGCATTCTAAAAAATAACTTTTTTCCAGGGGATTCTTTGGAACTGCAAGGGAATCTTTTATTTTTTAAAGTGTATTTTAAAAGCTGCTAAGCTAAACGAACTTCCACAACTAAGTTGATAAACATAACACAAGAGGAAACTATTTGATTCTTAGTAATTAATTACTTAAGTTGCCTGTGTATGTATGCCTGTCTGTCTTACTATAAACATCTAATAATAAATATTTATAAATACTTTGTGAAGTTATATTATATTCGTTCAATGGTACTCAAATGCTGCTTTGTAATCATTTTAACTTGTATTAATTCATAATTAGGATATTTTATGGGGCATAAAATACGCGTTCAATAACTGCAAAAATCTTCTATGATTATTCACACTTGATATGAGTACCTGAAGAATAACGTATCTTAGCAACAACAAAGACGAATAATTTATCGTTTTGTTTCCCTCCGTGACCTCTATAATAAATAAGTGACAATTATCCCAAGTATATCCATACCTTTTTTTTGAAAAAAAAAAAAAAAAGACTAGGGTTTTACGTGAATGCTCGTACGAGACCACGTGGCAACATTTATATGTAGCCTGTTTTTCCTTTCAACCCATAAAAAGAGTAATGTCAATAACCAGAAATTAAGAAGGCTGTTCACCCATCTTGAAGGACGCTAACCCGAGTACAACGTTCTAGTAAACTGCTACCCTAATGTCTAACGCAGACATTGACAGCGATCAAGCGTTTTACGTTGCCACGCAACGACGACCTTTTGAACTTATCCTCAATGCTAATATTACAGTAAAACGACTAACACTCATTACTTTCACACAAAAGAAGTAATTTATTTTCCACCCAAAGAGGCTGAACACATCAACTCGTTAACAACCAAAAGTTCTATCAGCTAGTATTAAGTATTACTTTCAGGTTTTCTTACGTTTACGACACGAGATAGTTTCATCACTTTTTACTTGACGTACGAAATAAATGTTCTTCGTTTTACCAGATATTTAACTCGTATTTTTAGATGTTTCTGTGTGTGCTTTGGATTACCAAATTTTAAAGGATTCCTTACCCTATTTGCTGCGCAGTAAACAGTTTTCCTCGCTTTCTTCTCGTTACGATTCATATGTATTGTTCACGTATTTTTCCCTTTCTTTAATTAACATATGAAACGTTAAAAAATATTTTACTTGACGTTACTTTCTTAGTGTTATTGCGTAAAAAATAAGTGCATACGTTAGAATTAACTTAAATATGTCCACCGCTGAGACAGCGGTTTGTCTACGGATTTACAATGCTAAAATCAGGGGTTCGTTTCCCCCTCAGTGGACAAAGCAGATATCACGATGTAGCTTTGCTATGAGAAAAACACAAACTTCAATGCTTTTGGCAAATTATTTAGGGATAATTATGGTATTTGTTGGTATTAAACATTTCACACAAATAAGTACTTGTGCTTTTGCTAATTTACTGAAACAACGACAGCTTGATTGTCATCATGTTACAATCTTGAATTCTGGAAAGACATAAATTGTTAAAAACCGAGATGAATAGTTTTTGCTGATTATTCTATGAATTACCCAAGCCTACGAATTTAAACTTCATAAAAGTTGTTTTGGTTTTAATGATGAATTTTCTAATTCAGCAACGTAGATTTTGAAATATTTTTTAATCACGTAATTTTTTTTACAAATTGTGAACAAAAAACTCTTAGATCAAATTATTATTTCATTAACCACAATAAACATTTTTATTATTATTATTTTATGTTTGGGTTCTAAAACGATTGATAAAGTTATCAAGTCGCCATTGGTCTAGAGAAATCCGTAGCCAGTGGTTGTCAGTATTTCAAACATAACAAAATATGACCCTATTTCAATGAAAATGATTCCCTTCAGTAAAAGTACGTAGGACGTTTTGTGAAAAATCTGTATATGATAGACAAAAATGGATATCGTTTTCGGATTCAGCGAACAGGATTTACTGAAGATCACGTAAAAGAAAATAAAACTATTGCGGACCTGGAATTGACCAATGACTTGCTGTTGATTTCTCCACTTGAATATATAAACAATCTATGCATTTTATTTCTATTTTTTAATTAAACTATTTCGCCCCCCAGTGGCTCAGCGGTATGTCTGCGGACTTACACGCTAAAATCCGGGTTTCGATACCCGTGGTGGGCAGAGCACAGATAGCCCATTGTGTAGCTTTGTGCTTAATTCAAAACAACAACAAGAGCATTAAACTATTTCAAACATGAGAAGAACATTGCAGAGATAACAATTATAAAAATGAGACTTAGGCTTATCCGGCACAGGTTTCCGTCACTTTCACAAATTGTACTTTGAGTTTTCATTAAACGCTCATATTTTTTTGTTTTCTTTTCTTTTTATCAGATCTCAATAAGACTGTTTCTTTATACCCATAACAACAACATTATATTAATAGGTAAATTTAAATAAGCGTTTACAACTGATTTAGGCCTAGTACTTATTTTCTTAATTCTAAAATCAGATTTACAGATAAAGCAGTAATCTCTTATAGTTGGTGTCAGGTTGCTCTGTCACCAAATATTATTAGTCTGTGTTTAAGGTTAACATTACGAAACCTAACTGTTTTCACTCTTCATTTGAACTATCAGAGTCAGTGGATCTCCCACACTGACTGGTTTATTTATTGGATGACCTCTGACATTAAAGCCTTCCTTGATCTCCATATAGCACACGGGTGGGGTTAGAGTGAACACAACAGGGTTACCAGTATTCGCCCTATAAATAACAGAAAAAAACAAACAAACACAAAGCATTTAATAAACGAAAAGAACAAGTCATATTTTATAGGAAACCTGAGTTTAAATTAAGTAACGTATGTACTACGTGCAAATGAAACTTGTAATATAACAATCAACAGTTCTGACCGCGTAATAAATGAATTTCCACTGATGTAGCCGTCCTACTGATTTTTGAATCCAACCAACAATGTAAAGGAAAATAAAGTTTGCTATACTTTTACTGATGTCAAAAGAAAAACAGAGCTACTCTGAAAAGAACTGACTGTATCACCACATGGTTAACTGATGCAGAGTGATTTAATATAAGCATATCTGATGTTACCACATAAGCTAAAACACAATGGTAATGAAGGAAATGTTCCTTGTCACCACGTTACAAAAACTAAAAAGGTAAATTAATGTCCAGTCGTTTACAACGATTGAATTTCTAATTTAAAAACAAAATAACTATAGCAACAAAGTCCTCGACTAAGATTCATCATTCGATTATTATGGAATATTCTGATTACACAGTCAAAAGAAACGTTAAAAATAACTTATTTTTGTTCAAATAACGCAGTTAATTAAAAACAGTATAATATTTTCCTAATTACTTTCTACTCTTTACTGATACTCACAAATGTACTGTTTGTTTATTTTTTTCATTTTGTACTTACTCAACGTTCACCAAAGGAAACGTAACCGTTTTCCGATAATCGTAACCATATTCACACGTAACTCTGAAATTTTCGTCCCACTCTTCCTCGATGACAGAATTATACTGAACAGTGATGGTGTTCCACATGTACTCGTTAGAGTGCTATTTGCAAAATACAAAGGATATATGAAGATAATTGTGCAAGTAAGCCTAATTTTTGAACAATACAACATTAATATTTTAGTTCAGATTACCCTTAAGAATCTGAAATACTACCTTATATCTTTTAAACCTTATGAATTTGAAATCGGTAAGCCACAGCATAGTTAGGTGATTAGGGCGCTCGACTCAGAATCTGAGGGTCACGTGTTCGAATTCCCGTCACACCAAACATACCCGCCCTTTTAGCTGTGGGGGTGTTATAATTTCATACTAAATTCCACTATTTGTTGATAAAAGAGTAGTCAAAGAGTTGGTGGTGAATGGTTATGACTCGCTGCCCTCCCCCAGCTTTACACTGTTACATTATGGACGGCTAGTGCAAAAAGAAAACGAATTTAAATTGCTAATATCAGAGATTCGATGCAACTCGGTGGGCAAAGCATATAGCTTGATGTGGCTTTGTTGCAAGAGAAACACACACTGAAATACTACTTATTATATCTTTCCGTCCTTAAGAATCTGGAATACCTTATACCTGTTGTGATGAATGACCTACATTAATTATTTCTCTCCTTCGCTTCAATAGATTGTTTGATTTTATCTTCACCTTCTCACGGGCAGAGCATGTGGCATATTGGTACAACACCGGACTAAAAATCCAAGAGTTCCATTGTCGCTAAATTGTCCTCCACAATGTTGACCCTTACATACGTTATAAGAGTGACACTCATACTCCATTATTCAATTACACCATTCAAATAGTTGGCTGTTTTCCTTTTAGTCTATCAGTTCTTAGCTAGGTATCAATAACCAACGAACATTGTACGTAATTTCAAACACACATTTTATTACACTGATTATGTAAGTTCGGCATTACGTAATACAACATTCGTCGGTTATTACTTTACAGTTATGATACGATTAATCAATAGTTAATTATAATAGTGAGTTTGTGAGCATGGAATCTACCTTGACAAGCCAAAAATAATGTATACTTTTGACAAGAATAACGAGAGTAAACAAACCACATGTTGGAAATACAATAATTATTAATTCAGTTCAATGATTCTTAATTCTACTGATACGTTTAATTGCATCGCTGATTAATTTTTAATTGAAATCAAATGCAAATGAAATAACTATTCTATTTGTAATATTGGTTTCACTAAAGCATTATATATAAACTCATGTATTCAAAATCTGTGTTACGTCCTAGTTCAGAGTATAGAAATAAGAACTAGAACACCTGTGACCGACTTCTTGAAAGCTTTCTTAGGTTTGTATGACAAGGCCAACAAAATATAATGTTACTTCAATATCTCCAGGGTGACCAGCGATGGCGAAGTGATACGGTCGTCTAAGGAGGTTACTGTGTCTAACTGTGTCCATCTTTGAAGAAATGACATAATCTTCACAGGAGGTTACTGTGTTTCATTGTTGAACTATAGTAGATGTTACTCTGTTTAATTGTTGAACTATAGGGGATGTTACTGTGTTTCATTGTTTAACTACAGTGGATGTTACTATGTTTCATTGTCGAACTATAGTGGATGTTACTGTGGGAAATATTGAAGAAAGTCCCCTCCTTTTTTCAAGTCTGATTCAAGTGTTAATTTCAGTTCCTTTTGTACTCTAATCAGAATTTTATTTTAAGTGTATAAAGTTTTTTGTTCCCCGCTGGTACAGCGGTAAGTCTACGGATTTACAACGCTAAAATCAGGGGTTCCATTCCTCCCAGTGGTCTCGGCAGATGGCTCGATGTGGCTTTGCTAAAATAAAACACACGCACACACATTAAGTCTTATTTACGTACAAATGGGCTCTTGTTTATCATATACATCCAAACCGATTTTGATACTCGTGGCGGACAGAGCATAATACCAAAACAAACAAAGGTACTACGCAACTATATACAATAAATAAACTTGTGTTTCTTACATCATTTCATTTCGCTTTGAGCATCCACATCTATCTGGCGTTTGGTTGTTCAACAAAGATCTAACTGCCTGTCGGTTGCATATACCACATTACCACTCAAGAACGAAACTAAAACCTACAAAATCTGTAGATTATTTTCTCTGTAATCGCTATCGTATTTTCTGTGATCTTCGTTAGTTACCCGGTTCAACTAAAGAATTTAAAGCCAGTGCATATAACACAAATATTAAAATAGATATTTAGGTATTCTAATAGGACAATGCACATAGTATCTAAATGTAAACATAAATTCTACATGGCGAGGTGGTAAAGGCACTCCACTCGTAATCCGAGGGTCGTGAGTTCGAATCCCTGCTACACCAAATATGCTCGTTCTTTGAGCCATGTGGGCGTTATAATGTGACAGTCACTCCCACTATTCACTATTCGTTGGTAAAAGTGTAGCCCAAGAGTTGGTGGAGGGTGATAATAACTAGCTGTCTTCCCTCTAGCCTTATATTGCTAAATTAGGGACGGTTATCGCAGATAGCTCTCGTGTACATTTTCCACGAAATTCAAAACAAACCAAACCACAAATTCTAACACACTGATAAGCTAGAGTACGTAACACTTAATTATAAAACATGACATATTAATAAGTAAAAAAATATCTAACTAAAATATAATCCTTCTTATACTGATAAGCCAGAGTATATAGCAATTAAGTGTAATTCCTGAAATATTAATAGGCCAGAATAAATACCACTAAAGTGCATATATTGACGTATTGAATAGTCAGAGTACATAGCACTAAATTATAAGTTTTTGCTTATTGATAAGAAAGGGTATATAAGCATTAAATTATAAATTTGAACGTACTGGTAAGCCAACCTATATAGTATAAGTCTTGACGCATTGTAGGCCTGGCATGGCTAAGCATGTAAGGCGTGCGACTCGTAATCCGAGGGTAGTGGGTTCGCGCCCGTGTCGCGCTAAACATGATCGCCCTCCCAGCTGTGGGGGCGTATAATGTGAGGGTCAATCCCACTATTCGTTGGTAAAAGAGTAGCCCAAGAGTTGGCGGTAGGTGGTGATGACTAGCTGCTTTCCCTCTAGTCTTACACTACTAAATTAGGGACGGCTAGCATACATAGCCCTCGAGTAGCTTTGTGCGAAATTCCAAACCAAACAAATTGACGCATTGTAAGCTGGTGTATAAAGTACAAATCTAGAGGTACTGATTGTCCAGAGTAGGTAGTACTAAAGTATAGATCTTGACTTATTAATAAGCTAAAGTATAAATCCTGCCGAATATATTAGCCAGAATATGTATAGCACTGAATTATAAGTTTAGACATACTAATAAGCCATAGTATACATCTTAATATAGCAATAAGCCAAAGTATATAACATTAAAATATAAATCTTGACGTGTTGACAAACTAGACTTCATAATAATTATGTTAAAGAAACATACGTACAAGGAGCGAACTGTACTGTTTAGAAAGTCAAAAAAATACGCGAGAATATGTTTCAAACAGCCTCTATATGCACGAATCTCGGGACAACTTCAGTAGAATGTATTTAATTTACCAAGTATGGCATATCAGTGGTTAAATGTTCCACATCTGTAACAATGAACATGAATCCAGTTTTTACCACAACTCGAAACACTGCAACACGTAGTTTTTTATTCCAAAATGGTGATGTCCCTCAATTCACACTGAAGCCTTAACGTCCACAACACACTTGAAAAAAAATTCAATAGGTGGTTGGTGGATTGGGCGGAAAGATTTGATCAACAGGTCTTCACTTTCTCCAGGCATTACTCCTATGGTTTTATTTTTTATGAGGCTTTATCAGTGACGTAATTTTATGCTAGTAAAGTGGAAAGTAAAAAATAAATTATGTAAAGATAGCCAAGAAACCTCATTACGATAACTCCAACAATGTTACAAAATGCTTGCTAAGAAATTGGGTACAGACCGGACATTTTGTACGTAAATCGTGGTACGCATGTTACCCATGGTGATTGTATGCTATAAACAAACTTCAAACATTATTGTCGCATTAAATGACACGATTTTTTAAAATGCTCGAAAACGTTATGCATCTATACAATTAAGTAAATATGGTTTTGAGCATCTAACAAGTATGGCCCCTTGTGGATAAATGACTGACCACAAATATGCTTGAGTGCTCACTCTAAGTTTTTTGCAGCCTCTTTGCTTTCTGTTTTTAGTCTTCTTTGTTTGTGTGTGTGTGTGTGTGTCAAATCTGGAAGCTTAATGTGTGAAAAACTATTGGATAGGTTTTTATTTGAGTTTGAAGAACTGCAAAAAAATATCGTGTAATACAGTGATGACTTGAATGTGCTCAGAAGTGAAATTAAGGTGAAGAAAAGTAGAGTTCGCAAAGACGTTTTCGACATATTCAAGTAAACCTTCTGCAGCTGGCAAGTCTTTATACTAAGATATCAACCATTATAACATACCTTACAAAACAGTACAGAACTTCTTCCCTTTAAGGTGTAAAAAATTGTTCATCATTTTACGACTGCGTTATAAACTAATATTATACTATTATAGCATAGAGCATACCCAAGATTAGAATGCTTCAGAATTTTAACACATACGTATTTAATATATTACAGATGTAAAAGTAATAACTGAAACTAAATTGTAATCATCTTGTACATACACTCCTTCATATCATTTGATGGGACTGAATATATTTTAGTACCTTTTTGTTTTCCAAAAAATAAGTGTTGTAATCATCATTTCTCTGCCCCAAGGTGCCACACCTGTTAAGTCTAATATAGAATTCATAACGTTTGTCGTAAGAACCATTAATATAGACACAGTCAGGATCGTGAACGTATCCAGTACTGTAAACTATCCCGGAGAAAGTGCCATTAAAATGAAGGTTGATCCTCATGTAGTTGTCATAGCAATCCGCCGTGATATCTAAAACAAAGAATCTTTATCATGACGTTAACCAAAAATGAAACCAAACAGGAAAATTATTTCTAAAAATTAAATTAAGTAAATTTTGCAACTTTTATTTAAATAAAAACAAACTAATTTCTTCACATTGTGATATTCTCTTGAAACCTAGTGAAATGTTTCATTCGTGCACGTTTATTAGTGGCAAATGTAAAGTATCTATAAACATCCGAGTGTTCGTGTTTATATCTTAAACATAAAACCAGAATAATAAACAAACAATTCCTATACGCATATTTATTTCTATAGAAAATAAAATAATTAAAAAAGACACATTATTTTGGAAAGAAAAAGTGTTATTTTTATATTACAGTTCTCTTATTTCTTCTTTATTTTCATCATTGGAAACGTTTATTAAGTGGCACTTTCGCAAACAAACAACGAAACACTTACAGTTAACCCTAATCATGTTTCTTGTGTATCTTGACGAAAAGTCAAAAGGGTTGATGTTAGAGAACTCTGGCCGATAAGATGACAAAGATCCTCTTGCTCGTGTCAGCAGGCTTCCTCCCCACCTTTGCTTGTCCACCTCTCCATGTACAGGTTGACGAGAAAAGCTCTCAAAAACTGATTCATTCACTGACCCAGGACCTTCCCTAGGAGTTGCACTACTAACCTTAGCTGCTAGCTTATGATTATTTAATCCGACGGTGAAGTTTTTGAGTGTGATGTTAAAAGCTTCCAGTTCAATATCACTTGCTACATTGGGAATGTTTAAGCTATCTTCAGCTCCTGACTAAAGAGAACAAGCAGAATTTTATTCAAAATTTTATTCTAAAGTAAAATTATTTTGATAGCAAAAATTAATGTTTCTACAGACAAGCCCATAAGTGCGAAATATCCTATTCATACTGCTTGGATTGTCGCGCCATCTGTGACTACCAAGAACAACAAAGAAGACCTCATCGGTTTCCAAAGCACATTTTTTCTTAAAGTAAAAGTTATCAGTGCGCAAAAAATACAACGTGAATCCCAATATATTTGCTCTAAAAGACATTGATAAAGCACCGATCTTTAGAACATTTAGAATGGGATAAAATATTAAAAGCTATCCTAGAAACACGTTTTCTCTCTGATAATGCAGATTTCAGTGTTGTTTATAATAAATTTTTGAGACAGGTTTACTTACACGAAATATTAGCCGGAAACTTGTTTAAAAGTGTTAATATCATTAATTAAAATGTACATTCAAACAATATCATGGCGTTCTAAATTAAATGAATCGCACATAATTGGATATGGTTATATTAAAAAACTGTTCCCTAATTCTTATTAGTTTACATGGACAGTTTTAAAGTTTTTATACTTTTTTTGGGATCCAGAAAGTTAATTTTGACAGAGTGGAAAGCAGCAAAGAAGTGTATCTTTTCAAATGGTGCTAACCTAGATCGTTCCTGACTTTAACTTCTTAGGTGGACTTTGATGAACAATGATTGGCCATGAGACTACAAATACAAGTGTAAATTAGAGTGATGAAGTTATTATAATATAAGTCAATTTAACTGTGGTTGGTTCAACTCCTATAGGATATTTTTAGTCTAGTTAAGACTTCGCAGGATATACGCCAACTTAAGAATCGCCCTTTATTTACAAAGATGTTTCTTGAAGTTTCATTTTCACGCAAATGTTTTGTTTCAGTTAAAGCAACTCAACATTTATTTCTATACGTTCTTTTAGTTTTCTCACTAACTTTCACAGTTTTAATATTCTTTTGTTTATTTCGCTTTGAACGCTAAAATTATTTAATGATTGTTCGCAATACACAAATAAAATATGTAAAATATCTTTTTTTTTTCAATTTTTATTATTACGCCATCTGTGAACCATAAGAAGAACGCAGGAAACGACATCGAGTTTCATAAGTTTTTGCTTGTGATTAATCGTGGAAAATTCCCAATATTCAATGCTGACTGGCAAACTGTATAGTTTCTATTTCTAGGTTGTTTTAGTACTTTACACTAACCACTATCATCCAAAGTCTTGAACGCATTCATCCGTGAATTGACTTTATTTCCATCAGACGAATACCAACCACATCAGTAACTGTCACATTGCAGCGATTAACTTCTTGAATAACGACTTACAAATACTTCAACTGATCGCCGACTAATCCTAGCGAAGCCAGAAAAAGTGTGATTGCTAAATAGTTGGGAATAACTCATTAAAAAAAAACTATTGAAAACTTACAGAAGTTCTGAAGTTTACTTCAGAACCTACTTACTCTATTTAAAAAAAATGATTAGCTTTATTTTCCAACATCCAATAAAGAGAGAGTTGCACATTTATAATCGTTGTTGTTTTCGTGTATTCAAGAGACAGAAAAAGCACTGATAGTAGCATCTGCTTTTGATTGGCTGTCTTCCTTCTGGTTATTAGTATAAAATAAGTTGCCGTCCAAATTTAAAATTCCAGTTCCAAATATTGAATATTATTACACGTATTTCCATTGTTTTATTTCTCAATAAAAGTATAATAATGAATAAATCCTCTTAAATACAAGAAGTAAAAACAACTTGTATGTCCATACAATGCAAAATTTTGTTGTACAAAATTATATTTAAAAAGATATTTGTTCGGCTAAATATGCATACAGATATAATTCTAGGTTGACATTGATATATACTTTGTTGTTTACTTCTTTTTGCATTTTCAGTTCTATTTTACACTTCATTGTTCCAAGTAAATAACTTTTAAAATTCATAATCTTAAGAATGTATGCATATGATTTCAGTTTTAAACTTTCAGAGCTTGCATACGAAGCATTTTAACAGTTACTTAAATAGACAATATGTCTTGATCCATGACACTCTCGTAATATACTGACATACCCTTTTTATATGAAACCGCACCCACTGGCGTTTAGGACTTTGAATGAAACCTAATTTCTTAAAACTTAATATTGATTATGATAATCCACAATATTATGTAATTCTTTTTGAAATATTGGCATCATTTGTCTAAAGCATCATTTCTTGACACCATACTGAGTAACACGTATTAGTTCCCTGTTATATTGTTAAGTTCAAATATATTATAGCTTTTAAAACATGAGAAGTTAACCCTTTTTGGATAAACTTAATAGAATTCACACAAAATAGTGAATTATGGTCAAAACGACTGGTTAATTTTTCCGCACTTTTTTAACTGAGTACGATTTAAAGTTAAAATTAGTATCATTATTTAATAGTTTATTTTATACTTCTGCATTTTCTGTAACTTATTATTATTTCAAAGTTTCATTCCTCATGTTGTCAAGAAACAACTCTCAATACCACAGCCATTATCAATTTCCACGCTTTCAATAAAGTATTTGAAAACATGACCAGTTTACCATAAGCAATAGAGGATTCCTCTTGTTAGTGGAGTAACAGTACTTAAAAAGCTAGCTTAAAAAAACTGCTACATTGTGTAGCTGGTGTTAAAAACTTCGAACTTTAGGTTGACAATATCTATTTCTACCTAAAATAACAGTTACAACAAACGTACATTTTTACAGACTGTGTGTGTATGAATGCTTTTCATCAGTTCTTTTACAGTACAATATTCAGTGTTGGAGAATGTAAATCAGTCAATTAAGTCTGATATCAACCGTTACAACAGATTTATTGCAACTTTATTTTGACGACTTCTATATCAAGATATCTTGAACAATGAGAAGAGTTTTAATTTTGATACAAACTTTTGTCATACATTAGTTAAAATTAGAATTCAATCTGAGACAAAAAATTTTTAACTAGGGCAGTTCTTTTAATCTTTGTAATCTGTTAATTATATGCAGATCGTATCCATGAACAGTAAGATTACATGAAAAGAATATGAAATATTATTAAAACTCTATACAAAATACAATGTTCAACAAGATAAAAAATACATACCCATGGCATCAATACGGTGAGGAAGAAGAAGTGAATAACAGGTTCCATGTTTAAGTAGTCCTTTCTCTTTTTAGTTTTATGTAGATATTTTGATATATTTTAGCTAAAATAGAATAAAGAACAATAAATAGAATAAAGGAAAACACTAGCCGTAAACAATTCATTATAACAGCTTTATTTTATGATTAAAAATAGCAACATTTTAAAATCTTAAAACCATTCTTTTTTCATTTGGCATTTTAGAAAAGTTAATGTCTCCATGAAGAACAGCGATAAGTCAGAGAGTTTATAATGCTAAAATCAGATTTTGATATCAGTATTTCACAAAGAACCAACTGTGTAGCTTCGCGTTTAACTGCAAACTAAAGCTTCTGTATCGCCTTGTGTAGGCCCGGTATGACCAGGTGGTTAAGGCACTCGTGATCTGATGATTGCGAATTCAAATCCCCCTCACACCAAATATGCTTACCCTGCTGTGGGAGCGTTATAATGTGACGATCAATCTCACTATTCGTTGGTAAAAGAATAGTTCAAGAGCTGGCGATGGGTGGTGATGACTAGCTGCCTTCCCTCTAGTCGTACATTACTAATTAGGGACGGCTAACGCAGATAGCCCTCGGATAGCTTTGCGCGAAATTCAAAACAAACAAAATGTCCTGTGTAAAACTGAAATACGAAGTCCTCAAGTGAAATTTGAAATAAGATGTTTATTGTTGTTGTTGTTTTGAATTAAGCACAAAGCTACACAACGGGCTATCTCTGCTCTGCCCACCACGGGTATCGAAACCCGGATTTTAGCGTGTAAGTCCGCAGACATACCGCTGAGCCACTGGGGGGCAAGATGTTTATAATTATAGGTTTTTATTGATATCAAATAATGAGGAGAAATAATTCACGTTATTGCAGAATAATAAACAAAACCAATTTTTAATCACGTAAAAATGTACTTTCCATCTCATGAATGTAAATTAAACTGAAGGGTAGTCAAAAGCATTAACCACATTTTATATTTTACGTCGATACATCAAAATGCTGAATACCTAACTTTTTTACCTACATAGCCTTTAGCAACTTTTGAGTAATCTATAGCTTTTAATATTTAATTTACTAAGGAACTTGTTGTTGTTGTTTTGAATTAAGCACAAAGCCACACAATGGGCTATCTGTGCTCTGCCCACCACGGGTATCGAAACCCGGATTTTAGCGTGCAAGTCCGCAGACATACCGCTGAGCCACTGGGGGGCGTACTAAGGAACTACTTTAAACACAAACAAAACGTTCTTTGCTTGTAGATTTCGAACAAACATTGTTTCAGCAGATACAAAAGTTACACGTACGTAACAAAACTTTTGATTCTTTGACGCGGGCAATTATATTTCTATCTAATGTTTTTACAGCATATGTTTTAAATTATGCGTACAAATTATTTGTTTACTATCATTCGTACATAATTCTAAATTACTGGAATGAGGTTTATTAACAGTTTAACTTTCCCTAAAATATGTATTATTATTTACATTATACATTTTATTTGTTCCATCAAAATTATGTTAAGCCAGGTATTGCATTACAGTGATGACTGTGTTAAGCCAGGTATTGCATTACAGTGATGATTGTGTTAATCTAGGTATTGCATTACAGTGATGACTGTGTTAAGCCAGGTATTGCACTACAGTAGGAGTACATTCAAGGACATTTCTCTATCGCTGTCACTCTCTTCGTATTATTGCTTCATTTCCTTTTCTAGTGGTAGTGCATGATTGTAAACAATTTTCCAGATCACGTCATTTCTACAAATTTTAGTAGTTAAGCGCTGAGGCTTCTCGCTCTTTTAATCCGAAACTCATATGCAGCCGATCAAAACCTTTCTCTCAAAAGAATGCCCTGAACAATAATAACAGATTGCAACACATGCAGTACACATCATTTTTTTTAACTTTCGAGTAGATTAGTGAGTTAATTAACAACTTTTCATTTTTAAGTCATAACAAATAGAGGTAAAAGACGTATTTTTATTATCATGGAAATTAGAAACCTGGATCATTATTTTAATTAATTTATTTAGAAGCTCTCTTCTTCAAAAGAATTGTTTTCTATAGTCAGTTGTTAGAGCACTTAAATACGAATAATTCAGAAGTCATGAAAGTTTAGTTTGCTAATCAGGGAGAGTTTTAGTAAATATAAATCACAATGATTTAATTAATTAAATACAGAGAGTAATGCCAGTCATAAAATAGTAATAATAACTAGGCCAGAAACTGATAATCTTAGTGTCATGGTAAACTACTATAAAAAATATTGTTAATTAAAGGTACGTAACCAAGGTAAAGTAGTCCTAACATGGGATGGAGCTCTCTCAAAAATGTGTTTTCAGTGTTGAAGAATTGTTTGTTAATCATTCAGCTGTTCTCTTAAATTTGATAATATACCACACTCAAGCTATCACAGTTATTGATTTATGTCGAATAAATCATAAAATTCTCATTTCTTAGTAAGTTTATGGATTATCCAACATTAACAAATCAGCTAATGCAACAGTTTAATATGTAACATTACTTGTTTACAAAGTGTTTTTATTTAAGCTGTAATTATTTAGATTAAACGTCAGGTTCTTTAGATCAGACTTTGAAGTACAAACAGTTATAAGTTAGGGTGTCTCTTCTTGTTTATTTATTGTTAAGCGCAATGTTGAACCTTGGATTAACTAGGGGCAGTTAAGGAAAATCAAGTTAAAACAGAAAACCATAGTCTGTTTTCGAATATCAAAAAATGTTTACAAGAAAAACTATTCTATTCCTATTCTATGATATTTCAGAACATAATTATCTTTATATATGTGTAATAAGCAATCTGTCGTTTTCATCCAATGAAGTTAAAAAAATATATTTTACATTTTAGTTATATACTTATCAAAAGAAACGAAGTGTCAAAAATGCGTATTATAAATAATTTAAAATTACTTAATGTCTTAGCTGAATGATTTATGGAAAAATGTATTAAATTCTATTTAGTAGCATTTTAACATTAGAAACATATAAAAATTATAAATATTTTATATATTTTCACAAAAATATCAAGTTTCTCACAAACATATGTATCCATAAGATGTATTAAATATCCTATATCTTACCTTTTCACTCTATTCTAATGGATCAACCTTGTGAAGATGTTAAGTTATCTTAAACAATTTCTGGAGAATATCTTCCAACTCACAAACATGTAGATATCTTCAACTAATAAATACTCATTTAGTAAAACATCCGGGAACGTAACTCTTTAACTGTTGCTGGAACACAATTATGAGTTGTTGTGACGTAAAAAATGACGTTGACAAAAGATATAATAAGATTGGCTGTTTTCAACGCTGAAGCTGCGACAAGCAATATAGACGCTACATGAACATTTTACAGGATAGCTGGACTTTCAATGTTTATATATTAAATATTTTTTTCGTTTCTTTACCTAAACTGAAAATAACTTTGAATAAACAAATGTATAGATATAAGTATGTTAAAATTAATTGTTTTAGCAATGTTCGACTATTCCTGATCCATAATTTACAGAAACATCTACTACAAGTCATGTTAAACTCGAAATATAAAGGACTAAATGACACGTAGAAATAAAAATAAATCCAGACAATCAGTTACAAACACTGTTAATATGCTCTTTGTCAACCTGAAGATGACCTTAGAAAGGTTTTTATACCCATACCAGCCCTCCTGAGATGCAACGTTCGACTATGTTTAAGCTCTTCTTATATTTTGATACTTCTTTGTCTTTTCACTTTGTTTTTCACTATTTTTTTATGTTAGCGCTTTATAATCAGCTGGAGACATAGTTCTGACGTTTTATAAGACATTCTAGTTATTTGCTACCTTATGTATTTATGTTTACCGTAACTACATTTGTGGTGATACTCCTCAGACTATTGCAGTGAACAAAATAGTTCATATTTGCCATACTACACCAATAACGATACATCTCAGGCTATTGCAGCAACAACAATCCATATTTTCGTTCTAAATATCTAGAGGAAGAAGAATTACGGTATTTTGGTGCTAAACGTGACTTCACATTACATAGTATTAGTATTATACACGATATATAACACAATCAGTTCTTATCCAGAAAAAAACATCTCAAAACTTTAAAACCACCAAAAGTATGACTTTTTTCACACTGTGTATTACAAGATCAAGAAGAAAATATTTGGGTTTCAGGTTATGTACTGTCACCAACCTAAGTGCTTCAATGAAACTGGTGTTATCAAACTAGTTATTCTTCATGAAGTTCGAAAGCATTCTAACTAAAGAGTACCAGCCAATCATCACCTTGTGTTCATCGCATCTATAGATGATTATGCGCAATTCTCTTTCACTCATAAAAGACTTTTACGATAATCTTCCAGTTTTGTTAAAATAGGTTTTTCTTATTATCATTTCAATGATTTCTCAACAAACATTTCTATATACTATCAAAAGATTCTACAACACCAGAATCAAGTTAGATGTTATAAGTCGATCAATAGCTGACATAAAAATAATGTAATTTTTTAACAGTCATAAGGTACTGAAATACTTCCAAATTAGCTTGAACAATAAACAATCCTATGAGGCTCTTCCCCCTTTTTTATTTTTTTTGTGTGCGTCAGCAAAACCAAGAGAAGAACCTGCGTATACCGAAGTTGATTTTATTACCCATCAGAATATCTACTAGCCAACCCTCAAATTCAAATTATTTTAGGCCGGATTAGAGCAAATTAATCTTCAAAACCTTGAGCGATGTTAAGTACATTAATCAAAAGGGTTTCCTCTCCTGAGTCCAAAACTGTAATTAGATGACGGAGATATCAGTTAAATGTTTGTACTTAAAACTCAGAGTCATTCTGTAAACCTGGGTCCGGCATGACCAGGTGGTTAAGGCACTCGACTCTTAATTTAAAGTTCGCATGTTCGAATCCCCGTCACACCAAACATGCTCGTTCTTTCAGCCGTGATGTCGTTATAACGTGATGGTCAATCCCACTTGGTAAAAGAATAGTCCAAGATGGGTGATGAGGACTAGTTGCCTTTCCTCTAGCCTTAAACTGTTAAATTAGGAAAGGCTAGTACAGATAGCCCTCGTGTAGCTTTGCGCGAATTTCATAAACAAACAAACAAACAAATATATGAGCCGCGATGTCATGACTAAAAACGTGTGTATCTTTAAAAATTTGTACAGATTCTTGAAATCATTCCGAGGTTTACTGTAAAGTTACAAACGCACTAAATAACGTAAGAAAAATACTAATGTGCTGGCAGTAACTTTAATCATCTTCTTAGAAGTTACTACTCAAAAAAGAAAATAAACACTTGTGAAAACTGCAAGGTGCTGAGAAACAACGAAACAAAAGTATTAAATTTTCTGAGCGAATATTTTTATTCTAAAAATAGACTTGATATCTTCCTCTTCAAAACAATTTGTCTATATTTATCTATTTTATAACATTTTCAAATAACGTTCCTAAACACTGAAAAAGATAATCAAATATAACAATTAGTAACTACAAACCATAAGAATAGGAACTTTGTCGGTTACAAATGTTGAATCAGTAACTATCGTTTGACTTTTATTTTGTTTCTCGCTAAGCGCAAAGCCCCACGAGGGCTATCTGCACTAGCCGTTCCTAATTTAGCAATTTAAGACTAAACGGAAGACAGGTAGTCATAACCACCCACTGCAAACTCATGAACTACTCTTTTACCAACGAATAACGGGATTGATCGAACATATAACACCCCCACGGCTGAAAAGGCAAGCATGTTTTGTATGACGGGGATTTGAACCCGTGACCCTCAGATTACGAATCGAACCACATTACAAGTTATTATATGAGAGATGATAATCAAAGGTTATGATGGGCATCAGACCGATATTTGTGTGCTGATTACACAGAACTACAATTTTAAACTTTTGAACGTTTGCTTTGGTTGTAATAACGAATTTTCCATAATTCAGCTACAAAGATTTCAAAAATAACGTCTTTCTATCATATAAGGATTTTTTTCAAATAAGGAAGAAAAATCTCCTACTTAGATCAAATAATTATTTCGTTTACTACAGAAAACTTTTTTTTTATTATATGTTTATTTGTTTGCGTTCTTGAACAATCAATGAGACCCTTACACTGTAATTTGTATAGCGACTTCTATAGCCAGTGGTTGTCAACATTTTAAACTTTGCAAAATGTGATCCAATTTCAATGAATATAAATCTCTTATGTAAACATACATGTGAAGTTTTGAAGAAAATCTGTACGTGGTTTCATTTTCGGATTTAGGTACCGGAATTACTTTAGAACATGTAAAAACTTCAGAACAATAAAACCATCGTAGGCCTGTGTTCTCAGCGAGAGTATATTTTGGAGAGCGAATTTCCTTCCTTCGAAACAAACAAGAAATAATTCAAAGATATAAAGCTTAAAAATCTAGAATCTTGAAAAATCTTTATTTAATGTAATCGCACCGAAACCTTAGAGGTATATGGCATAAAGATTTACATGATGTCTTACTGAACCGAAATATTACACGCATGCCTAACAAAGCTACCATTGGAAAGATTCTCCTATAATAAGTATGTGTTCCTTATAGCAATGCCACAACACGCTACCTGCTGAATCCACCGAGAGGAATCGAAGCCCTGACTTTAGCGTAATAAATTCGAAGACTTACCGCTATCCCTCTGGGTATTCCTCTAATGAAAGGAGAAGCTTTAGAAATTTAACACTTAATAACTCTTATAAACTAACTTAGCTTTATATATATTATGTGAAAAAAAAAGTTTCCGTCATGTGATTTCACTAGTGCTTTAATATCTACGTCATTATCGTACCTTTTTATTGAACAAAATCTTTAGTGATTTTTTTTTCATTTTAAAAAGTCAAAGATGGTATAAAGCAAGGGTTCGTAGTCCAATAATTCTTTTCCAGCCATCATAATGTACTAGTAGAAAGGGTAAGTGCAACTTGACCATCATATTATAGTAATGTCAGATTTAATGTTTCACTATTGGCCAAGATACTATAACCACTCGTCCATGGTGTAACCGAGCTGTTTGTTGTTATGCTTTAAGCTCTAAACCTTTTCCAGTGTAACTAGACAGCAATAAACATAAGGTCGTTACATCATCGACGTCTTGTCTGCTTGCCTCTGGCTAAGGATGCTCAGCTAGAACATACTTTAGTTACCCACGAAACGCAACAATTTGTGAACTAACTTGTTGATCACATACATTCACTAGTACATGAAGCATAACTATATACACTTGACGAAGTTTTAACCAGCTTAACGAGAATGGTAGTCCGATTACAGCCAAAATTTCACACGTATTGTTTTATTTAGCAGAAGTGAACATATCGGGGCAAACATGGAATGAACGTTAAATAAATCTAGTATCTCATTTTTACATTAAGAAATCTTATACGCTACTCATTTTTACTTATTTCAAAAAGGCTACGTTTACCTACTACTACACATGGTGTTTATTGTATTCTTACATCTGTTGTACAATAATTGAACTGTTTGTTGCTGGAATAATAAGGTGTGGTTGGAGATTCAAACGTTTAGTTTTTTTCCCGTTGATGTGACTGCTTGATGCGCTCCAAGAACAAAATCACTACCTGGTTTACCAGTTTTGTGAATCAAAATAAAGTTAATATAACAAAAGAATAAAAACAAGTAAATAATCAGAGTCAAAAATTTTAGTATCAAATAAATAATGTTATGTTTTTATCATTACCCTAAAAATTTGATATGTAAATGACTTAAATAAAGTGATACTAACTGCAATTATTTGCTCAATATGGTCCACTACATAATAGCTGTTGTTCATGGAAACTAACAATATATAGTGTTAGACCACTTGCTTGTTGTATTCCATTCAACTTGACGAGAGCTGATATTATTCAAAAGGCCGCGTCGGCTCTGGATATGGCAAATGTAGCATAGTTTACATTTGTTTTTTTAATCACGCGCTTTTAGAAATACTAAAACAATGATAACATAAATAAATACATACCATGAACCCGCATCAGTGTTAACAAAATGCGTAATTACCTGAAAAATGGAAGTATTGAGCTATATAAAATCTCACATTCCTTGCTTCAGAAGACCTAAAACGAAGGAAACTTATCTGTAGAATGAATATAGTGAATATAGAACAAAATCTCCCAGAAAGGAGACGTGAGAGACTGTCAGAATTACGAATAAACCATGCTTCTTATGGTACCATGAAAGGTCCTACGCTTGGAGAGATTGGATGATTCATTTGACACCTAAATCAGAGATCAACCGGCAGTTTTTCTTAAATTAAATCATATCCTAGCACAGACCACATTGTGCATCTTACTGTAATATTTCATGGAGTGGAACTAATCTGTACGTCACTTTTGTCGACTATGATAAGATTTTTGATGGAACGTATTGGAAAATCCTCTGGAAGTTGCTAAACATTATGGCGTACCAGAGAAGTATATTGTCCTAAACCGGATTTAATATGATACAGAATGGTGGATAGGGGGTAACTCACTAATAGCTTTGAGGTAAAGAGAGCAATTAGGTAAAGGTTGCCCTCCATGGCTGTTCCTTTTCCTGCAAGTGATTGACTGGATTATGAAGAAAACCAAAGGAGGCAGAAAACGTGGCAACTTGGATAAAACTAGGAGATCTGTCTGGAAACTACATAATCTCAAACTGGACTATTTCTTGTTCATGAGGGAAAAACAAATGTAAATAAATTCCACATCAGCAGAAATAATCCAATAAAACTTGGAGATAATCTCCTTCATCAACTTGGAGAACGTATTCAACAAGTAGTGCGACACTGGACCACTGGTGATGACGTGACATCAAGAATTAATTAAGCTTTCTTCACACTGAAGAACGTATGAAATTTAAGAGAAACTATAACATAGACCAAGATTTGTATATTCAATTCAAAACTCAAGTAAGTCTGATTCAGAAACTTGAAGAATGATAAGAGTAATAAAAAGAAACTTTCATTAATAGATACTTAAGCAGGATTCTTCAGATTTATTGGTCAAAGAGTCAATAACACTGATTCATGGAAAAGGACCGAGAAAGACCCTGTCGAGAAAGAATCTTGAAGAGAAGTTGGGTTTGTATTGACTACGCCCAAGTAAGCCTATCTCCAATTTCACCAGATAAGTCATAACCTGGAATCCATAGGGGAAGAAAGGGAGACCAAAGAACACCTGAAGGCGTGGTCTTGAGATAAGCATAAAAAAGACAATTTACACCTGGAAAAAACTGGAGAAGATGTCTTAATGTCCGACACGATGGCAGAGTGTAATCGATGGCTTATGCTCCTAAAGCAAAAATGGCTCTACGAAATAAGTAAGCTTATCAGTATTTGATACCACAAATTATAAAGTTCTGGAATGCAAATATACCATGCGATTTTTATTCGTTACGTGATATATAAGTACTTTCAAAATTTCATTGCTAATAAAATATTTTGTCCTTAATGTGGAATGTCGACAAGAGAACTATTAAGTTCTTTTCGTCTGAATTATTTCCAGAACTAGATCAGTCGACAGGTGTGTCCCGTGTACTTTCTCACTGAAAGATTATTGTAACCATGTTAGGGAAATTGTCTGTGATCTTTTTTCACTGGCAATATATATGCAACATTTCCTACTCTGAAATAGGAGTGATTATCAGCTACGTGAAGAGCGCCTGTAGCTTGAGAAGAATGGAAATACTATTATTGGTACACAATCCTTGAAGACCTTAACTTGATTTGAACATCACATATTTATCTCCAGTAAGACTCTACAGTCATATTCAACGTTGATAGTGCTTTGACATAAAAATTGTTTTACTGTGTGCAACTTGCGTCCAGTCCTTTTCTTTGGAACAAACTCAGCAGGGATCAGACAAAGCCGAATTTCTGCTCCACAATACATTTTTCTTTGGCGAACCTCCAGTTCTCCTGCGGTACTTACACAATTACATGGCGAAAAATCGGTGAAACTAAAATTACCGCATTATTTTAACATTTTCTGTGTACACAGGATAGTTTTTATGGAGTATAAATCATACACAGAACGTGTTCTTCATAATATTTACTAATCTGTCAAATTAAAAGTTTGCTGTATATACACGTACCTTTTAGCGGTCCCAAAATATCAAATTAGAGTTAATTTTCTCTTCTATTACGGTTCCTACAGTAGAATTCAATTGCACAAAGCCGTTCAGTCCTAGTGGCTAGTTGTTAGTAATACAAACGCATTCGACAGTTTCTGGGAAGAAAAGAAAATTAAGACGCCGAACTTGAAATTTTCATGTGGTATTAAACGTCACCATGATTCTACATATACAGGGTGTTTGGAAAGTCACTGTGCACTTATATATTTATTAATAGACATGTTTCAATATAGAATACAGGAGGTAAATATGAACGACAATTATAAACAATGTTGAAAGTGACCCCTGTTTGCATTAATACAGGCCTGGATCCTTCTTATTTTGTTTCTAAACACTGCTATCAGTTGCTGGCTTAAGGTCTGGTGAGCGTGGGGGCCACACGTCTTTGGAAATAATGGGGTTTCCAAAACATTCCATCAATAACCGCATAATCTGTGAGATGTATGGGCAGTAGCACCATCCTGTTGAAACCATTTCATCACTTGTTATCTGAATGATGAAGGGGTTAAGAATCTCCGAACAATAGCATGTTTGATATGACGGGGATTCGAACCAGCGACCCTCGGATTACGAGTCGAGTGCCTTAACCACCTGGCCATGCTGGGCTTACTTTTATGTATCATAAAATTTTCAAATTTCACATACAAACATTTTATAATGTCCAGATAGTTATCAAACGTTTCTTAAGAGAAAAAACTTTTTATTTTAGTTCTTCCTTCTGTCCTCCAGTGAAACAACGAACTTAATCGCAAAAAAACAGGTTTTGATACTCGTGGTTGGCAGAGCACAGATAGCTCATTGTGTAGCTTTGTGCTTAATTCTAAATAAAAAATGATCTGTCATTTTTACTTAGGAATGTCTGTACGGAATTTAATAGAATTGATCGATCTCGTAACCATCATAAAACTTGTACATTAATTTATAGATTTCTGTTATTTAGATGTAGTAACTAAATTTGGCTCCTCTTAATGTTTACTTTATGAGAGGGTGTAATATTACATAGTTAATGTTTTGGGGAAGTTAGTGGATTAACATCAATATACTTTCAAATATTATAAAGTTATAACTCCCATGTAATAATATTGCAGGAAAAGATCAAGTCAGCTATACAGCATGTAGGTGTGATGAAAAGAGAATATTATAATATGTCAACTACACTCCATATACTATATCCAGTTCTGAAGAGGCCTTTCACCCAATACCAGAACTCATCAGACCAGCTGGGATCATAGGACAAGAGATAAAAATAGTGCTTTCTATTAGAGAAGAATAAGATGTGTTTGATACTGACTTGAAGTTTATTACCATGTAAATGAGTATACTTATGCCCCATAACAAGGTAAAAAAAATTAATTCTGTAAAAAATAAAACATTTATCCAGCTCAAACAGCTAGCCCAATTTATTATCAATTAAACCCGATTTTTCAGAGTCCAATCAAGTTTCTCTACTGAACTTTACTGAAATTGGTTCAACCAGCTCTTCATATGTTATAGTGTCATGACAGATGGATGACTCAGCTTTATACAGATAAAGGTACAAAACAACCCTAATAACCAATATTCATATAATTAATATGCATTTATTCTAACCCAGGAATTACCAATGATACGGAAATTCAATTGCTTTTTGAACACATTTTTCTAAGCTACTTATGCAACACATTGCTTACGGACCTGCGAGATATAAAATTCTGTTTAGTGTAACATCAATGTATTTATTTTGTGAGTTACTATTTCACGAGCGTTTAGTTTATTTTCTTAATAATAAAGTTAAAAGCAATCAATTATTGGAAGTTGTGTTTGTAATAAACTGAGGTTCTTTACAAAATGTTCTGAAACAGGCAAAAAACATGAAACTACCCAAAATGATTAAATATGTTCTCCTTATCAGGAATAGCATAAATACAAGTTAATAGTTTGAACAGTATGTACACAATAAACGAAATATTACTGTGTTAAACTTAAGTACCAACTTAAAGTTAAATCTAGATAAGTCTGGACCTGAAATTATTAGTGCATGACAATTATTCACCCCATGCACTATAGGATTCTAGCTCTAAATTTATCATTAACTTGAAGTATAAATAAGGTTTATCTAACCAGTTTCAAAATATATACAGAGAAAAAGCTATACCATTATTCATTCAGTAGCCTGTACTTCAGAAAAATACAAGACTCAGTCTGCTAAGAGAAACAAACTTTATTTACAACACAAAATCATTTTACACCAAACAGAGATCTTTAGTTTCTTTCCACAAAAAGCTGAGGAAGCTTAGAATTTCTTCATGTAGCTATACAAAATATCAAATGATCATCAAAACTATACATTGCATTAAACTAGTTGTATAAAATAGCAAACACTCATTTTTTTATGTACTACATAAAGCAGAATTACAAAATAAAACCATTAAGGTATCATCCTGGAAGTCAATAGAGAACTAGACAAATCATGCACTATGGCTAAACATTAAAAGTAAGATAAAACTGTTAAAGTGTTTCTTACTTTCAACAAGGAAAAAAATGGAAGCTCAAATTAACAATACTGTCTTCTTACAACATATGCACTTTCACATGCCTGCAATTCAACCAATTACCTAGTTTGTTTGTTTCTGATACTTGAATAAAGCTACACAAGGATTACTTGTAATAGCTGTCCCTAAGGTTGAACTGCTAGACTAGAGGGAATGTAGTTAGTCAACAGAACTTCCCACTACTCTTGAAGTACTCTAATTGTATAGTGGGATTTGGCCACTACTCTTATAATATAACCATGATCCCAAACTGCAGAACCCAATTTCGTTATTTTCTGGTAAAAGAGCATGCATGATGGGCCTTCCTTAGATCCACAATCTGACATGCTGACCATTATATCACTACATGCCCTCAACGAGTTACAACTTAAACACAACTGAAAATATACTCATTGGCACAATAATTCTTTTATTTCCTATAGTCTGAATTCAAATGAAATTTCATAAAATTCATAGTTCTCTCTTGATATGCACATATATATTTTTAGTTTAATGTTTTACAAGCTACATATTTTACTGCAGATAGTATGGGAAAGGATATATTGTATATTCATAGACAATATACTGATTAGTGTAACTTAAACATACAATATACAAATAATATTGTATTTAAATACTGAATACAGGTCACATTAATAAGCTTTGCCACAATATAAAAACAAACTTGTCAAGTTTCAATATTTTTGTACTTGAAATGTGATGTCTATTTTCTTTTTTTGATGTGTATTTTACAATTAGGATTAATACATATAAAAAGACAAAATACTTTCATTTATTTTAATTATTAAATATTCACTTCACACCAAGTTTACATATCTTCTGTTCTACCTAAGTTGTTTATGCATTTACTGAAATTTTTTTTATTATTTGCCTAAAATGTACAAAAAAAGCAACAAAGCTTAATTGGTGTTTATTATGTATTACATATTTTTAAATATTTATTTGAGCAATATTATCTGGATATATAAAAATCATAGTTATACTACAACAGCAGTTGCAGCTACAATTTCTGTTACAATATTAATAAAAGATACATAAAATGTTCATATTAAATATGTTTCCCAAGCAAAAGAAAATAAATGTTATTCTTATATAAACAATGGATATTTCAGGCTATCTATAAATCATCTTTGCCACCAATTTTAAATTAAAATCATAATAAAAAACAAAACCCTAAATTAGTCTTGCAGGAATTTAAAATTTATTGTATTGATGCTGGCAGACTCAATTAATTTTTTTCTCCATTTTATATAAACAAGATGTAATATTAACAATGACATAAACATCAAGTAATTATAATAATACACAGTGATTCTAAATGTTCTTCTTAATCAAGTAGCTCAGTGACAGAAAGCT
The DNA here is from genome assembly GCA_011833715.1 of Carcinoscorpius rotundicauda. Lineage (NCBI taxonomy): Eukaryota > Metazoa > Arthropoda > Merostomata > Xiphosura > Limulidae > Carcinoscorpius > Carcinoscorpius rotundicauda. The sequence goes on along the minus strand of CM022395.1, from coordinate 44,974,023 downwards.
GATGATTTACACAAGAAAGTCTAATTTCTAGGATAACACCACTTGACACCAGCCAGCTGCTAAAATACTATCAAGATAAAGGGCTATCTCTCTGTTATACGCACTATAACGATGTTTCACTTCCAGAAAGGGGTAAGGTATGTTGTCCACTGTCTGTTCCTTCTAACATAGCAATCCGCTGTTTCAGCAATCTTGTCTGGAAGGTCAGCATGATCAAATTTCATTCATTAACAGAAAATAGACTTAGTTTTAAAATTACAAAGAATTTAAGAATGCATGTATATCACATGCTGTTCATTATTTATTACAATGCAAACCTCAAATACCAGTTATGTATGCTTGCTCTTTTTGTTATTCATGAAGGAACAATAAGAAATGAATATTTCAAATAAAAATAAAATAAGCCCCATTTTTTTGTTTGAAGGAGGGAAAGGTACTTATTACTGTAATTTGTTTTTTAAGTGATGGCACAGTGTATGTGTGCAAATTACCAATTTACATATAAATGATGCATATGTACAGTTTATTATCCTTTTCACTACATACTGAGGTGAAATAAATAGATAAGTTTTTCACTTTTAAGTACTTAGGAATGTTTGATTGAATAAACCATTTGTATCCAGTGAGCAAAAAACCTCATCTTGCACCAGAATAGGCTGCTACAATATACAGAATAAATATTAATCCAAAACCAATAAAGATTTCATTGATTTTACACAATTAAAATATCAAAGAACAGAAGTTAACCAATGGAAAGTTAATTTTTAATGAATATGGTTATTATTTTATTAACACTTACTTATGGAGAACTGGATCAAAATAGTATCTAACGATTTTCTGTCACTGAATTAAAGAGTTAGAACACTTGTCCCAAGTTGAATAATGTTTGATGTTCTCCCTATCTTAATATTAAGCACTTTTCTTTAAAGGTGACTTTTCAATATTTAGTAAACAAAAGAACTTAAAGAAAAAAGTTGCACATGCAATTAAGACATAATCAAACAAATAATAGTATATTAACTTCTAGTTTACATGTCTGTTTCTTCTTGAAAAGTGATCACCAAATGCTGATTTAATTTTAAATTTGTAATATGTAGATCAAAAAAGTTATTAGTTTATAATCTAGTAATTTTAAACATACAGAGAACTTGATCAACAGTTCCATTCTCACTTTTATATATATACAGAAAAATCTCAAGCCTCCATCATCTGTTAAATAGAAAATACTGTTTCATTACCTGAGCATTGTGTCTTTCTGACATCACTGCCATCTGCTGTTCTAACTTCTTAACTCTTGCCTGGGTTTTCTTTTTAGCTTTTTCAAAAGCCATCACCAAGGCACTATCAAGTATTTATTAGTATTAACTTTTCCTTTGAAGGTTTAAACATCTTATTTATCACAAAAAGAAAATATTTGTTTATCATTCTGTAAGTATTTATGTCCAATGAGTAACTATATTTTTATATTTTTTTTATAACTACCTCAAAAAAAAAAAGAACCAATTATATTTTAAAAATAAAGAAAATATCAACCTTGGTTCTACGACATGACTTTTTTAAGTTTAAAGAAGATTCTGAATAATTAATTAATTTAAATAAATATTATCACACTCTCATGACCTTGCAATAGCTCAATAATGATAATTACTTTCACTTTTATATGCAAAAACGGCTCGTTTGGGTTCAGAAAATATTTTAAATAGAAGAACGAACAACGTTTCGACCTTCTTCGGTCATCGTCAGGTTCACAAAGAAAGAGGTAACTGACCGGAAGCTGACCACATGTTTGGAAAGCGTTGTGTAACTGAGTGTCGCAATGTAGAGGGCGGGGTTAGATGTTTGAATATATAATTTTATCTATAATATTAATATAGATATAATGGCGTTCCTTTATATTGGTTTATTTTGGGTTTAAGTTGTTGTATAACTAAGGCTTCTTTAATTTTGCGTTTGTTTATGTTTGTTTCTTTATTTAGTATTTTAGTGTTGTGTCCATTTGACTTGCAGTGTTCGAAAACGTGTGAAGGTGACTTTTTATGTTCTTTGAAGTCACAACATAACCATAGAAAACACTAAAATACTAAATAAAGAAACAAACATAAACAAACGCAAAATTAAAGAAGCCTTAGTTATACAACAACTTAAACCCAAAATAAACCAATATAAAGGAACGCCATTATACCTATATTAATATTATAGATAAAATTATATATTCAAACATCTAACCCCGCCCTCTACATTGCAACACTCAGTTACACAACCCCTTCCAAACACGTGGTCAGCTTCCGGTCAGTTACCTCTTTCTTTGTGAACCTGACGATGACCGAAGAAGGTCGAAACGTTGTTCGCTCTTCTATTTAAAATATTTTCTGAACCCAAACGAGCCATTTTTGCATATAAAATTCTCAACAAGTGGGTTTCTCGACATCACTGATTGATAATTACTTTCACTGTTTACTCTGGAATAAGTTAACTGAATAATGCAATCACAAACAGGTAGTCACCTATTTGCTCTTTTCAAGTCATTAACAAACTCAGCTGACTGCTGAGCACGAAGTTCAGAGTTTTTGGTCACTTTCTCTAAAGTATTCACAAGTTCTTGGATTCTGGTTTTTAATTTCTTTTCTCTCTGTAGTGCTTCAGTTAAATCCTGAGAAACATCTCTCTCTGATACTCCTCCTCCGGATTTCTGAAAAATCAGTAACAGATTTTAACTCTGAGCTAAGTATTTTCCAACAATGATGACAAATGTAACACCAGATTCTTAATGACATGTGATGCATATTTCCGAGTTCTGATAGGTCCAGTCCAATGATAGTACAAGCTGACTTACTCAGTTATTCGAACTCTAAGTCTTAAAAAGATCTAATCCAGCAGTATTCATTCCTGCCAACTTTAAAAAATAAAAATAGCAGAATGTGTCCCACAAATCCAAAACACCATTTTTTTCTGTTGTTTCTTTACTAAATACTCCCATCACCTTGTACACCAGACTTTTATGCAGGTAGGTCTTGGTTACATCCTAAGATCAAACATGCCCTCAAGGTAAATGCAGCTTTATTGAAGTTTCTTAAATACCAAACAGTAAATACTTCTGAATGCAGCAAATGCTCATTCATACAATTCTCTCTTATGATATGAATTCTCCAATAGCCTTCATGAGCCTTTTTTACATTAAAAATACATTTTATTACTGGCACTTCTTCTAATGCTTTGTCCACACTGCTAGTTTCAATTAGGTTCTTCAAAACATTATTGGTTTTTCCTAACAGAGTTCTGTAAGTGTTATGTACTGTTAGAACTACTCTAATGTTTTATCTCTAAAAATTGTGGATATGTTGTGTTGGTACACAATTCTACTTAGTTATTACATACATAAAATAAATAGAAAATGTAAGTATTAACTCTATCATTGTATGTGATTTTCTTGAATCAATGAATGGAAATTATCAACATCACAGAACAGGCTATTTAAACAGTCACACATTTAACAGTCAATTCATAAAAGCTGGCAGCTATGAATGCTATTAACTTCTGTCTGATTTGCTTAACATCAGATCCTAACACAAATTTTTAATTACATGAATTATAAGCCAAAGTATTCATCCCAATGATGAAAAAAAATTAAATTTATCTTTCAATTTAAATTATTTCCTTGACTTTAACAAGGTTAATTGCATTTAACTCTTGATTTCACTTAGAACCAAAGCTTTGAGTTATTTATGCAGCCCACAATGAAAAATGATTGTTGAGTATTTCAACAACAGCATACAGTAAATATACATTTTTATTCTTTATGTCACATTTTTAAATGTGAATGATGATGTGATTAATTACTAACAATACAGTGTAGAATATCCTGTTTGTAAAATAAAATTTGACATCAACAATTTTCGTGTCTGTTCTCTCATCATTTCATAAGTGAATGTCGAGCTTTGCCTGCATGCACAGCTTTACAAGCAGGATACAATACTAGGACGAACATTACAGTTTGCAATATGTATAAGGTTTAAATGTTGATCCTTGGTGAGATACAACAACCAACATGTGATTTTGTACTTTCCAACTTGCTAATATCACTATCATTAAAATTGTGTTCATAACAAATCAGTGAAGTTTGCAATGTTTATCTTTTTATCTCAGGTAATATCAAAACCTAATTTACCGACCTGAGCTCCTCTCAGCTTCTCAACAGTATGTTCCTGTTCCTTCAGTTCAGTTTTCAAGTGTTCAATATGAACAAGGTAAGCCTGCTCCTGAGCTTCATGACTTGACAGTCTCAACTCAAGTGCTCCTTTCTCTTTCTCCAGTAGGTAAACTTGGGCCTTTAGTTCTGCTTTCTCTTCCTTTTAGAGAATACATATAAGATTAAAACCACTAGCATGAGATAATGAAGTTATGAGTTCTCAAGTTATTCTCAGCATCAGTATAACATAATGCTTTCCTTGTAATCTGAGTATTAGTCACTTATCTTACCTAGCACACCATTTTGCCATCTGCTCTAAGCAGCGACTAATAAATTTAACTACTACAAATCAGTGATCAATCTTTCTCATATTAACACCAAACAAGTTTATGCCATCAAGTTTGGTATCAAATTGTAGATTGTAATTTAAGTTTTAATATTATACATGAGTTAATTTATTAGTTTAAAACAGTGTGTGAAAAACACATCTAAATATTAATTATTGTGTGTTATATGTTACACTAGATGCAGCACTAGTTCAAATAAAGTGTTTGTGATGTCAAAATAAAAAGTAAATTTTGTATGAATTAGGAGCTCAAATTACCAACAATAAAAATCTAAAATATAAAATAATAACCTCCTATCTTTTCTAACTGCTGAGATATGATTCATGTACTAAATCAAGCACAGTGGCTCAGCACACACATTTCTATTTTTGAAATGCTCCATTATATGTACTAATATATATATATCCACAAACACACACATATACATGATATTTGAATAACCAATTAAAAGCTCACAATGTCACCCAAATGGTTTTGTCAGCCATTTTCAAATACAATAGCAACATTTCTTTCTTTCAAAGCCAACACCTTTCATGCTTGTAAGTTGAGTCTTTAGCCTCTTCTAATTTTAATTTATTAGGCCTAAGTACAGATTAGTTACTCAACTTGATAAATTAGTAGAATTCTATGGTTTCAATGGAGTCATTTATGATTTTCTTGTTATTTCAAACGTATATTTAAATTCCAAAAAATATTTGATTTCACATCTTCCATGTGCAAAATGTGTTAAGACTTAGTAACTGAGCACAAAAGTCATAAATAAAACGAGAATTATTTGATGTACTTCTTTACTTACTGTTTATATTTTAAGAAAAACATCAGGTTAAGAACTTATTTATAAATAGTAATAATGTATGCACATATGTAGTGTATAATAACTAAAATCTGGCTGTATTTTACAAAATACTAGCCCACTAATACACAGCCAAAACATGGCACTTTATAAAGGGATGGTAACACAAGTGCACATCCACTGCATCATTGTGACTTCTGTGATGTTAGACAGCAGTGACTGAAAATTCAACATAATAGAAATAATAACTTTATATAAATGCATAATGTTATGACATTTAAGCTACTGAACTAAAAATCTGTGTTTTTTAGTTATAATTTATCATCCTAGAAAGAAAAAACATTCTGATTCTACATTGAAAATGACAGATAAAATATATGTTATTAAAATACACTTGTTAATTATCTTAAGATTATAAAGGTTTCACATGTGAAATTTGAAAATCTTCTTATGTACAAAAGCAAATTGCTCAAAAAATTACAGGCACAAGTACTTTTTCTTATATAATTTATCTCAGTGTTCCAAATGTGATAATATTTTTATTTTTTTAGGTTGTTTGTCTGATTTCATTTCCATCTGTATCCAGTATGACAAAATACTTTAAATAGTTTACATGCATTTATTCTAGAAATGTTTGAAACATTCAATATTTAGAGTGACTTCCACTGGTAACAATTTGGCACACTTTGAATCAGTATATCGATGTTATCTTAGGATATGGCAGTCTACTCATCTATTCGAACTTGTTGGAGTTCCTGTACATTCTGAGAAGGGTGCTGGCATTCACTAACATGCCTCGAAAACATATCCCAACAATGTTCAATCAGATTCAATCTGGAGTTCTGGTGAGCCACTCAAAAGTCTCTATTCCTTCTTCATCAAGGAAGTTCATACACAGTTTGGCAATGTGGGCTCACACATTAATCTCCATGTGACAATGTAGCAGTCCTCTCTGTCTGTTGTGTAGCCTTGACCTGGTCTCCTGCCTTAAAAGTTCATCTCCTGGTAGTGTTGCCAAATTTTGTTTGACTTGCTTCAAACATCACTCGCAAGCTTAAACAATACACTTGTAAATGAAAGGATATGTTTTTCATACATAAATTTAGTTGTGACAAAAATATACTGAAACATGTACTTGTTCTTTTAATTTTTTGAGCAGCATATTTTTAATCTTAAAACGGAAATTACTATGCATGTTGGATATTCAGCATTCTGAAAGAAAAACATTTAGTTAAAAATATATTAATACTTTGTTCAAAAGCCTCATATTTTGTGTTTGAATCCTTGTAATGTTTACCAATAACCTGCAAAATTCTGTAAACATATGCATACATTATCAAAAGTCACAGTACAATTACTCTCATGGATACTTTCATGGTTATGAGCTGGGTGGATTTTGCCCAACCCATAATGAAATGGTTAATGTAAGTTTTAGTTGAAATAACATTATCACTAGAAATGGTGGATTTTTCTCCCCCAAAGTTAATGCCAGCTTGAATGTTTGTTAATAGTCTTAAAGTTTTCATGTTTCCAGTCTACATGCCTATTGTCAACATAGAAGAGTAATATAAATGGGAAAGGCACAGAGACAGATTTATGATGTACTACAATCTAACTCATTATGATACTCAGTAAAATGTACAACTTCTTATATGTTCAAAGTATCAACCAAAATTTTACTTAGTTCACCAAAACCCATGATGAGTAATATAAGCAAGTTCTCTTGTATCCTGAACATCATTATAAACCATTACTTCATTCACTTTGAATTCTATTACTAAATAGAACGTGTTGCTGTTTAAGTATTCTGAACTCATGTTTGAACCTTACCTAGTCCAATATGATCTGTGCACATTGCTTCCTTCTGTGTGTATTGTACCGTTAAGCTGTACTATGTAATAACAACGTTTTAAGTTGCTCAGTGTTATATTTCAAGACAAACTATACCTTAATTGCCATCAACTCTTGCATCAAAACAGCATTTTCTAAATCTAACTTTTGTGAATCCATCAACGTGGAGGGCTCTCGACAACCAGTGTCAATATGAACACTTTCTAGTTCAACAACTGTTGTTTTAACAGCTGACCTCTCAGTCTTCAACTGATGAATATAATCTCGCAGTCGTTGTTCGTCAACTTTTGTAAATTCTCCATCATTACTGCTGGAAGTTGAGCTGGTTGTGCTGATAATAAATAATGGTGTTGAATATATTCAAAGACAACATTGATGATAAGTTACAATATTGACCCTAACATTTAGTTGCTCTTTATAATTGAGAATTGATCAGATAATTAAGAAAGAAATGTACATATTTTGTAAAAGACTAAAACTATACGTTGATCCACAATTTTATTCCATTTTCTCCAAACAGGAATAATGCCCATGAAAATTTGTTTTTTGGTTACTAATAGCTTTGTGTTTTTTTACACTTAGATTATGTTAATTAAAGATACTCTATCAAGTATCAAATAAAACCATGACTCCCAGTAGTTAAGTACTTTAATACTCAGATCACAAAGACTAGGTTTTTTAACTTAATTATGTCACAGTTACATGAACTTTATTTTGGTTTCATTTAGCTGGCAAAGTGACAATTAAATGACATTTCTATACTTGGGTTTTCACCTGATAGTGTAACACTTACAATAACTCTGTTTATTTAAGTTTTAAACCTGATAGTATAACATTTGCAATAACGTTTTTTTTTGAGCTGGTAATGTAACACTTAAAATAAAATAACATTTTTATTCAGATTTTCTTTCTTGTGGTGTGAGTTTTTGCCTTCTTTTGTAAAACAATTCTTCCTGTGTGTTTCTTGTGTTACTATCAAAAGAAACTACTTCATATAAATTTCTGACTCTGTAGTAAAATTAACAGAGGAATACCACCCTAAGGGTTTCTTAACTGGTGATGTGAATGTTTAAAAATCTTTCTACTGTGTATCTTTACTGGTAGTATGATTATGGGAAGAAAGTTTCTGGAGTAGCTATCTTACCTTGTATTGTGACTATGTGAGGAAACCTCTTCCCAAGGATTAATGTTACAGCCAGTTGCAGAGCAGCCAATACCATAATTTCTGTCCAGTTTCTGAATAAAATGCCGTGCTACACTTTCAGCTGACTTACGGTTATCACTGGCCCTCTTTAGAAGTGAAGTTATTTCAATTTCATCATTTGAACTTGACCCTTTAACTAAGGAAAAGTTTAAGATTATTTGGAATATTTACAAATATAATAAAACAAAATATCATCAGTCATGTATATACATATATAACATGTACAGATATATATGTTTGTAGTTAAACTGATGACAGTTCTTCTATCTTTATAAATAAAGCTCTTAAAGTACCATTAAGATAAACTGATAAACATAAAACAATATGACATAAGCATTATTTGTTAAAGATTATTTTAAGATAGAGCTTTCAGTTGGATAAGTGTTGTAAAACTGTGTTGAAAATCTACTTTTATAAAATAAAAAAGAAAACAGAACATAAATATCTTGCCTACTAATTTATAGTGATTATGTACAAGTAAAAACGATAAATGTATAATTTGTATATAGCAACAGTCAACTTTAAACTACTCAAAAACTGCATAACTAGTCACCAACAATCTAGAATGCACTATTTCAAAACTTTCTAGAAGTAGAATTCATTCAAAACTACTTTTCAAAAACACCTGAAGATATTAATTTCATTTGCAACTGTGGATACAAAAAACATACCAAAATCCATTCAATGCATTATGTGCAGTGTCATTAGTAGTAACTAGTGAATTTTAACAACTAAGTTCTTTTTACATTTCCTTGTCATAATTCATATATAATTTTCATATCTATTAACACTGATCTTCAAATTCAAACAATGTAAAATTCTTACACAACACACTGAGACAAATGTAAACTTACTGTTCTAATATCATCACTTCATACAATTACTATATACTTCCTATATATTAAACTATAATTAAATGGAAAGAGGGGAGGGCACTTTCCTTCCTTGATAAATAAACAACATAATTTCTTCTTTATTCAAATGTGGATGATCATATACATAACTGAGAAATATCTCTTATGTGCAAGTCCAATCAGAAATAAAAATTTAAGGGTTTCTCCAAGAGATACCTTTTAACTGTCATGATCAATTATAACAACTTATAGTTCATACAGCAGTTTTAATTTTTTTTACACTTATAGCAGCTTGTGAAGTCTTCTCTCTTTCTCTCTCTCTCTCTCTCTTTATATATATATATATATGTATGTATGTATATAGTAAGAGGTGGTAAGAGGGTGTGTCTATCAAAACAATCTTCAACTTTTCAAATAAAACATTTAGGACTTCCTCAAATTGGAGTGGTCTTAGTGTCTTTACTGTTTATTTCATTTGTGAATTTCTCATTTTTCAAAGTTCAAACACATTCTACTACATGAAATTAAATATTTTTATACAGTGCATCTGTAATAATTAATATTATTACAGTTGAGCATAAAAACCTATAAACAAAAGATCTTAAAAAAATTATTGATTTCTACTCAAAATGTTTTGAAACCTTCAAGGTCAGCTAATGGCTGAATAAAATTCACATTATCTGCTGAAACCAGTTCTCATTTAAAAATTGTATTCCTATGAACATTAGTGCACTGGTTTAAACTGACAGCTATGCTCATTCAATAGCACATCTGGTGTTGAAAAACAAATTTGATAAACTTGAGAGCACTGAAATAAGCCACAGTAACAATATTTGAATTCACATCTATATTACCACACTGCCATAGATGGCAAATAGGATTATATTTTCAAATAAATACCTTAAGATTGATATTTATCCATGTAAAAAAAAAGATTTTTGCATTCAACATAACCAGTCAACTTGCTTGCTACCTACATACCTGAATAAAAGAGAGTCAAAGTAGAAACCATTATTTTATTATACAAAACAATTTGTTGTGAATTATAAAATTATACATGTAAACTAACCAAGGGCACCCAGTCCTGCAGCACGACAATTTGCAAGAAGAAGTCCTTGTTCAGTTTCCATCAGAGCAAGTAAAACTTCAAAGGCTGAGATGGTTTGGTCACTGTAAGAGACAGCCAGTTGAAGAGCTGTATTGTTAGACTCATATTTCCCTAAAAGGACGCTCATTCTATCACACTGGCTTCGGCTCTCTTCTAGCGTAATAGTTAACAAATCATTCTGGGACTTCAAGTGTTCAATCTTACTGTTTAACCTCTCCAGTTCCACTTCAAACTCACGAACTTTGGACTCAGAGATTGCAGAACCTGAAGAGAATACAGACTGGAAAATCTCCTGTGTATGAGAGTCTTCTTGTAAATTTTGAACCAAATGTTCTGCTACTTTAGTTGTAGAAACCTAAAAAACATCAGCCCTCTAAATAAATCATCAAGCAACACTTTTTTTTTGTTTTGGCATTAATTTTAATGACTTTTTAAAAAAATTGTTTTACCCTTAAACAGGGGAAATGTTGTAGGTAGCTGCTGTTTAAGGGTTAAAAAGAGTTAAATAAAAATATTTATTGAAGTACAAAAACATATTCAACAATTATATGCAAGTGGCTCACTTAAAGTGAAACTTCCATCTTAGAGCAGATAAAGAAACAATACTTCTCCTCATAAAGATATGTATTAAATACAAAATATAATTTATAAAGTAAAACTAATCATATTTTCTAAAATCCTTGTAACCTAGGTTTACAGTCAAAGATATTGTAACCACAACTGATGAAACAAGAAATAACCATATTTGTAGGTAGTAATATAAGAGATGTGAATGGCTGTATTCATTGCTAGATTGATTTTTTTTGCTTCAGTTTGAACAGAACACGGAAGCCAATGTTGATTTATTATAATTTATAATTATTGATATATTTATCAATATGACTTATATGAGTTACCATCACAGAAGACATAATTTCAACTGAAACAAGAAAGGTATTCTATACCAAAACACTATAGCATAGCACACACACACACATGTTTATATATAAAAATCAACTTACACCAAATGTGGAGATCTCTGAACCAAGGATCTGCCTATCACCATACTCCATCTTTTTAAGCCTTACTCTTTCTGCCATTTTAGCAATGGGTGCCTCTTCTTTGGAAGTGGGAGTTCTCTCCCCTGTTGTAGGATTAATATGTGGAGTTTTACTCAAAGTTGGAGAGCTACCAGTTTGAGAACCCAGAGACTGTAAGAAAGCTAGTTTTGCTTGCATATCTCGAAGCTACAAAACATAATTTTATTTTTAGGATGCTCTTTTTCATCGACATAATTTGAACAAAAAATATATATAATCCTGAACACACCATTTAACTCTTATTTTATTTTGACACTAAACTTAACTTACTGCCAGTTAATGCTTTCTTGGTTTCAAGAAAATACCAATTAAATATTTATTTTAGAAGTTAAACATACTAAAAAGCCATTGCATTCAGTTCTAAGAATATTCCTGATTTTAAGTTTCAGCACGATACTTAACAGAAACTAATCATTAAACTATAAACAGAATAAATGCATACAGTAATATATGTCTAGTTAATCTTTCTAAATGAGAATGATATAGCTTCAATACACATACATTTCTTTGCAATGGAAATTTTGCTAAAAATGGTAGAATTTACTTCAAAAAACGTTTTATCCTGTTTTAGCAGAACTTTAAGCAAAGTAAACACAGTATGCTTAAAACTTAAATCAACTACAACTACCTGTTGAAATGAAAGGAGGACAATGTGTTGGATACAAAATAATTTCATTAAAAAGGCTGAAACATCATCCCCTTTCAGTTCAACAGACAGTTATGAAATTCATATTTGTTACTCAACATGTCTATAATAATAATAAACAGAATTTTAATCATCATTGTTTATCTCCACCTGCATTTAGAAATTATTTACTATTTCTTACAAATAAACATTTTTGATGTATTTGCATATAGTTGTAGAAAGGCTAAATGATTACTCTTACCTGAAAAATTATGTAAATCATCATCTACAAGACTAATTTTATCCATTTATTGATTTATAGTGTGACATCATTAGTTACTACACATATCATATGGAAGATTAAAACAAACATACAAACTGAAAAATGGAATGTAGATTTAAATATGTTCAGACAGCACTATCAGCAGTTATTTCTTGTAAAAACATTGTCCTAATACAACAGCAATATCATAAAAGTGACACTTAGTGTATTTCTTTATTATACAAAGCTTTTTAATTTACATACTAAAAGTTTTGTACCTACCTTTCTCTGAAGACGGTCCTTATCTTCACGATAGTTAATATAAGCAGTCCGTGCACGATTCAACTCAGCCTCATGTCTTCCTAACTGTTCCTGTAGAGCTGAGTTTTCTGCTCGAAGTCCTACTACCTCTTCTTGTAGCTGTGAAATCTGAAGGCTGTGGCACGAGGTGGCTCGAGTTTCTGTTAGTCCAGGAGCATCTCTATAAACCTTTGAAAAACAAAATAACAAATCAACAAATACATATCTATCTTCCCTGATAATACATAAATCTAAACTGGAACAAACTAGATAATGAACTACACTGATGTATAATGATTAAAATATAGCTTCTATGAGAGAATATCAACCATACTGAAATATCACAATATGATTACAAATACTTTAAAGTTATATAGTACAGGTTATCAGCAAAAAACAAAACTGTTTACTGACACTTCTGGTGCACTATGTTTATTGTAGGCATTCCAATAAATAATAGAGTTAACTAGACAGTCTGGAAAACAAAACCGAAAACAAATACTAGAGCTATATATGGTTAATATAAATATTAACAATGCATTATTTTTGTTAAGTGATCATTGAAAAGCACAATATGATGGGATACTTACAACTACTGTTTATATAATACTACTGTATGGCCTATCAAAAATGATGGAGCAAGTTCTTCTACTGCCACTCCCACCTCAGTGTATACCCTAAATTCCCATTCCATAACTAACTTAAATAAATAAGTTTTATGAAATTAAGTTTGACCAACAAAGAGGCAGGAAATTGCAGTTGAGGCAGCTGAAAGATAGTTAAATGCTCTCAGGAAAGTCAACCATTACTTTGAAATTTGTTTACAGGTTTAAAACTTTGGCTCAACTGATTTTCAAAATAATTCTTCATAGCTCACATTATAAGATTAATATCCTTAAATCTAAGTTTCAGTCAAGACAAATTTCAAAAGTTTAAGTGTTCACTAAAGATGTGAAACCCAACACTTCTGATTAATGCTCACAAATTCTTCTGACAAATATCCTTACATGGTATGTTCTGTCTTCAAAACTTTCATTATCTCCAAGCCCACTGCTAACTTCATCCTTCTCATGGTAATGACTTTTAATGACTTTAACAGAATCATCTTCTTCAGGAAACCTTAGCTGTTCAGTGTTTGATTCAGTTTCTTTAATTATAAAAAAATTATCAGAACAAAAATCTTTTTCTTGTGAATACTTATACATCTAAATTATACAGTTTTAACTAACACATCTGTTTTTAATACAAAAATTCAAGCTTAAAATTTTCCTCATTTATTTGAGCTTAAAATGTTTCAGCATCAATTTTATCTATGAACAACGAAATTAGCAATCGAATCGTTTGCATAATTAAACACAGGATTTGCTCATTTGAATGTTGAAAGGTCAATGTCTTCTACTGCTAATGGCATAAATAATTATTTCAATGTAATAAGACAGCAGATGTTTTTAACTTTAATTCTACATCTATCTCTTTAAATAATTTTATATCAATATTTTCTGAACACAACATACAAGTAATAAAGTTATCATTATAAACCGATCACATTTCAGTTATCATAAAACCACAACAATTCACCTTTCTCACTGTAAACTTCAGCATTGCTTGTACCTTGACTTTGTGTTTCACTGTGTCTTGTACCTTGGCTTTGTGTTTCACTGTGTTTTGACTCGTCTTCAGACTGCTGACTGAACTCATCTTCCTCCCTAAGGACATAAGAGAAGAAGAGACTCAACTAAGACATTATACATATACCAATCAATACAGTCTTGATTCTACCCAGTGAAGTTTTAAATAAAAACAGTAATGTACATGTAACTAATAAGTTATCCCCTCTCATGCAATGTTATAAGTTAAGACTTTACACCTTAATTTGAAAGTTTCCTTTTTATTTCTCTTTTCATTTACAGTGAAGAAAAAATGCATTTTTGTTGTAAAATAAAACTGATATATCTGGCACTGTGATACAGTGCACAAGTTTAAATACACACATACACTATAATATATTTTTGTACTGAATACCAGTAAATTATCAAATAACTTCTATGTATACATTTCTTCATTTTAGGCCAGTTACTAGGGGGGTTTATTATTGGACCTTATTTCATTGACAATAGTACAAATATATATTATTAATATGTAATATATGATTAAATATGCATTGAACTGATGGTACAATATTTCCACATCAAGTCAAATACTCAGATAAAGGAGACATATTATTCATAGGGCATATAAAAAATGTTAACCTTGAAATATTGATTTATTTATCATTTTGACAATAGCACAAATATATATATATATATTACTAAATATAAATTCAACTGATGGTACTATATTTCCATATCAAATCAAATATTCAGATAAAGAACAAAAGATATACATATGGCACATCAAAAACATTAACCTCAAAATAATGACATATATATCATTCTGTACAGGTGGATCCAAATATTTCATCATATTAAATGATCTTATTTTATCTGTTACAACATTCAGTATCAGTTACTGAAACATTGGATAACATCACTCATTTTCTATGTTTTTAAATACACAAAGACACAATATTATAAACAGAATTCGTTGAAATGCTGATGGTACATATACTTTTGTTTAGTTTTCTTTATTATACATATTCTGTTAGAAATTCAATAATTAACAACTTCATAGACCCAAAATATATTTCAAGCATCACATAAATAGTTCTAGAGTTGAAAGCTTTGACAGTCCATATAAAAATATACAAAGTTATAAAATATCCAAACAGCTGGGTTTGAAACAGAATAATGATTCTCCAGAAGATAAAGTTAGAAACTATTCTGACCAGAAAATGAATTAAAGTTCGATGAAAGAAAGAATTCAAAGTAATTAGCTTCTGGAACAATTCAGGTATCAAATAAAGTCAATATGCTATAATTCTTGAAACCACAAAACATGTGCCCAAATACATTTTTCAATTGGAAGGCAAAGTAGTGTGAAATTGTAAGAATAAATAATTTACATCTACATATATATGTATACTGAATGAATGAAGAAAAAAATTATGTTTCTCAACTTCTGGGGGAAGAGCATCCCTTCTCATAATACCTGTGCCATGGAAAGGTAAAAGCATGTTTAACACCAGCTACACAAAATCTTTGCACTGAGATATTAAAAATTAAAACTCATCTCTTCTCTTTGTTATCTGAAAAGAAAAGAGAACTTCCATTATGTAAAATGTTTAAATAATGGTTTAAGCCCATATGTAAAGACTTCTAGTATGCACTTATCTTTCACAATACTAAAAAAAATTAAATGTCATACATGTCCTATCACTAAGCCCAAACAGAGGAATAGAGCTTCTGATGCAAATGAAAGAAAGAGAAAACCAACCATATCATTAGAATCTGTGAAGTTATAAAGAAACAAGAAGTTTAAGAGTCTACAGAAAAAAAGATGTAAAAACAAAAAACAATCTAGTTAAAAACCTTGCAATACTGAGGTCCAAAACACCAAACAAGCAGTAGAATCAAGACATCTATGATGTAATATCAGAATATACTCAAGTTCCAGGTGAATCATTAAAACCAGATCATCAAAAATCCTCACTGTAAAGATTCCATTACAGAGCTTGAAATATTCAATGCAGAAACCTGAAGACCAACAGAACAAGTTCCCCCCCCCTAAAACAGAAGGAAATTGCAAAAGACTAATGACTTTCAAAACTCCAAGTCAGTTGTAAACCTAATTAGGCTAAAAGCCAGAAAAAATAAAGTAGGCTCATAAAACATCTGTATTCCATCTGGAAGTTGTTTACTCTAAGAGAAACACATATAACAGAAAGAAGAATAAATTTTTCACAAATGAATAAACACATAGTAATTCGAAATGTTGAACAGGAAAAATATTTTACAGGAATTTCGAAGATACAAAGTATAATTTAAAATAATTATGCTAAGAAAATATTTAAGACTCCTGATGTCAAGTGAAATAGGTTGAATAAACAACTTACATAAAATTAAATATTATCAGCATACCACTACACAGAAGAATGACTGGCTGAGCAAGCTACTTCTGAGTATGAAAAATGAAGTGGAAATTATTTACACCCAAATAGCACTAGATTATAAACAAAAAACAACAAATACAATAAAATAATATGAAATGAAAAAATTTAATCTAAACACAGAGTTATATTTCACAAAAAAACAAAGAAATTATAAGCCTGTTCAACTTTTATGTAACAAACAGAGTTGAACTTCTGTCTCTTTCAAGAATATAGTAATCCTTTAATTTACCAAATCAGGATATCAATAAAACAAATCTATTATATGATAAACAATGGTATTATCTTACTCACAGAATGATTTCATATATCAGAACTTCTAAACAAATAATCTAAGATCACCAAATAATCACACTATGTGTGTTATTCTACACCTATATATATATTAAAGAAAGTTTTATGTGATTATGTGTTTCAAAAACTTAACTGATAGGATCTGGATAGAATTACAGTCTGATAATAAAGCTCCAGGCTGAAATCTCACTGAGTCTGAGTTTATACTTCTTCAAATTATATTGCAGCTTTCAATCTTAACACACAAGATGATAACTCAGAGAAAAGTAATTAATGTAAAAAATAAAACTAACCTCATTATAAAGAAACATAGAGTATAGAGTAAAAATAAGGTAAAATAAATTACATAATCAAGGTTTGTGTTCTTTCACACTCTAACAGTTACATGTACCAATATCATTGTATAACAAGAAAATAGCCAATTTCTCCTTACTTAATGACTGTTGCTCGCTGTATGTCCAACTTTTTAGAGAGTTCAGCAATGATGCTGTGAAGCTCTGTCAGCCTTTCCTCATACCTCTGAGCTTGATGATCAAGTCTTTCTTCGTGATCTCTTGCCAGTCTTAGCCTGTCAAGCTAGAGTACAGAAAAATTTAGAAACTGTTTAGCCAGTACCAAATGACAGCAAAACCTTAGTATTGAAATATAAAGTACTGTACAAAAGTGTTAGGACAAAGTCAAAAATTTAATTTCAAGCTATTTTCAAAAAGGAATGGAAAGTAAATCACAGCTGAAACAGCCAAGTTCTATTAATCCTCATATTTAGCACAACAAAAATTCAATGGAAATGCTTGAGTTCAGCAAAAAGTTTTGCTTTAATATAACTGCAGACAATTTTTCAGGCATTGTTGCTAAAAGTGTCCTTTAGATTTTATTCCAAATTTCCCTAAAATACTCCTATAATATTTCTTTCAAAGTAATTTTTGATTTGTTAAATATTTGATCTATCAAATCCCAGATCTGCTAAACTGGGTTGAAACTGAGGCTCTGTGGAAGGCCATTGTTTCATTCAAATGACTCCAGCAGCTTCTTTTTTAGCTAAGTACCTTTGGCATAGGTTGAATGAGTGTTTGGGGTAATTATCTTCTTGTTAGTAGAATACTTTATCAATAGTATGTAAACAACTGGATATATCATAATGGATCGGTATCTAATTGTACTTGCATTGGCTTATTATTTCATTTACTTTGCAAATATTTTCTGTCTCCTAGACAGAAAAAACACCTCCAAACCATCACAGTGTCTCCAACATGTTTTATGGTAAGTGCTATGCATTGATGTAAGTATATTTCATCTTTCTTCCACAAATATACAGTTTACTCTTGGAACCAAATATTTCAAACTTGGACTCATCCATTTGTTTCAATCATCAACAGCCTAGTTTTTACACCTTTTAGTAAATTCCTTGTCTTGGCAATATTTGGATATTGAAGTGTAGGTTTTTTAATTGATACATGACCAGATATTCCTTTCTTACTGAATCTTCTTCATACTGTAAATCTGAACACTTTTCTGTCTTTTGGTAACATGGTCATTTATCTCGTGTTTGATACCAGTAGCAGTCTTCTTTCTGTACTGAAAGCTACATAAACAAAGATACATAACATCAGTATTATTGAATTCAGGTGTTCTGCTCTTCCTTTTCCATTTTCATATTCACCTATCTTGTTCTCCCGATCTAGGGTGTACCTGACAGTGTTTGGTGAGAATTCCAAGTCTTCAGCAAGTCGTCAAAGAGTCCAAACAGTATCACATAAAGCTTTTATGCAAACTTTCTGCTCTATTGACAATACTCTATATTTTGTGGGCCATGGTATGGCAACAGAAATTAATGTATAGTATTAAAACACTATTTTATTCAAGGTTTATTCATATAGTGCTATTATATTGATTTTTTTCTAGCATATACTGGTACAACATGCTAGCTCCTTGCCGGCTTCTTTCTATATCTTTAAGACACTGCATGGAGTACCATGACAGTTATTTCAGACACTACAATTTATCAGTATGTATATGTCCTTGGTACAAGTATATGGGAATTCTAAATATTGATAAGCATTCTCATCCTGGCTCATTCACTTGTCAACAAGGATTAGTGAAGCATTAACATAATGTTGAAACGTAAATTCTTTAATGGCATGGAAAAATTAGCACCATAAAATAGGGGGGAAAAAAAAGACATATTCTCTTGTCCTAACACTTTTACAAAGTACTGTACATAGACACTTAATAATAAAATTTTAGCTTGCAAGTTGTCAAAGCCGACCAATTAAAAGAAAATGGTCTTTTCACTACATACTGTGTCTACTAATTCATCTGTGTTGCAAAGGGTAACAATATTTTCAATTCTGATCTGAACTTGTTAGTCTTTGCTAGAGAAACTTCTAATTCCTTTATTTACTTCAATTTCTTTTATTGTCTAAGAAGTGTTTCTGCTCTAAGTACTATAATTGTTGGTGCCTGTTATTTTAAACCAATCAAACTTAAATGTTTGGATAACTCATATTAAAACACTCTATGTTTTTAATACTTCTCCATTTGGATTAACTATTGTGTATTTTCTTTATTGTTTTATTTTATGTATTTGGTTACTTATCCTTTTTGGCTGCAACTTTGTCAATATGGTGAAGTTAAAAGAACTTGATTTCATGACATTTCAGCAATATACTGGAAGTATCCAAGTTATTTAATTTAAAACTAAAACCAATTAAGAAAATTTAGAATTCTATAACTTTCCATTTCAATAAGCTACTGAAAGGAAAGATCATACTTCCAGCTGTTAGCCCAAATTTTTAATTTATCAAATCATTTGTGTGGTAACTAATTCATTAGCTGAAATATCACGAAAGTCTTCAAACACATAAAAACTTCTTAACACTATCAAACGTAATTGGAACCTACCAAAAAGTGAGAAACGTAAAATGTGAAACTATCAAACATTACCTACATATAAACTCAACAATAACAATTTTACCAAAATTTAATTATCAAATATTAAAACAATTTATTTATAAAGTCTGGTAGTGAAAACAAAAGTCACTTTATCAACCATCAACAATCAATTAAACTATAAATCAGTACCTTCTATAATAAACTTCACTAACCTGAGCAGCCCTTCATTTAATTAACTCCCAAACAACAAATTAGGCCAAAGTTTAACAATTAATATACCCAATTTATGATATACTTATATGCAAGTATTCTCCACATAATTAAATTTCTTTAGAAATAAATCATGTTAACATTTATTTCACATCAATGTCAATAAATAAAAAAAGTCAAGAACCTTATTTGCAATGAAAATTAAATTATTTGTGTAATTAATAAGTCTCATTGTGTTGCTGAAAAACATCTTAATAGAGCATCTTAAGCAAAGGGTTTTAGCTTCATCCCTGTTTAACAAGAATTAAGAGAGTATTTTTAACTACCATCAATCAGTATCTCACAATCAGAATTGGAGTACAACAGTATGTTCTTGATATTAGCACAACCTTTCAGAAAGTAACCACTAACCATTTGTCGTTAAAACAAAAGAACATATGTCTTTAGGGTTTCAGAGAACTGAATCACTTAGAAAGATTCTACCAGTATATAAAAAGTGTTATGTAGTTTGTTTCAGAGCTATAACTCTTTATAATAAAAAACAACATAATTATGAATATTATACTTAATATAAAAAATAACACAATTTAATACAGGAGCAGCCACTTAACATGTATATCTTTAGTCTCTTATAGAGCAGAGACAAACAGATGAACCTAATGACCAAGTAAGGGACAGTTATTTCTGATCACAAAATTTCATGGACCATATTGTATAATATTAACTTTTTAAAAACTCTTATACTACAATGTAAAACAAAAAAATCAACTGCTATATTTTAAAGCACAGTTTTCTCAGCCATCTTGTTGAACATCCAAAATATACAAACAGTCAAAGTACCAATACTTAATCCCACTGGTTTAGGAAATATCATATTTTTCCAACTCACATAAAACTAATATAATCAATAAGAATTCTCAAGTACAGTAAAAAGCATTTAGTGATTATGAAAAGAAACTGAATTGAAAATATGAGATACTTTCAGTTCAATCATGTTAGGAAGATTGATGACAGAAAGAAACAGAAAAAAAAACATGTGATTTTTGAGATTCTAAACATTGATATTAGAGAAAAATCCAGTAAAAAAGTAACTAGTGTTCCAGTTTTACTGGAAAAAATCTGTTTGACTCAGTAGTGCTGGCTGTGAATTTTGTTATATTTCCATCATTTCTTGCACATACACACACATTATGGCTTCATTCTTTTTTACTCATACTTGTTAGTACTTCTGTTGCTGGAATAATGACAATTATTCTGCTAAACACTTGGTTACACACTTTTTTAAGTTTTCAAAGTACCATAAAAAACTGACAGTTAATATAGTAAAGCAATTTCTTATGCACTAAACCTCAATTTTGTTGATCCATGCATCTTAATAAGCTTGTAAAGTTCCACAAGTTCCACAGAATATTGACTTTTAATCCAACAAACACTTTGTTACACACTATACCTCAATTCTGTTGATACACATTTGTCAATAACATTGTAGAAGCTATTTAAATACAGTTGAGCAATAGATCATTATTCAACCAAACACAATGTTTATCTTAGTAATGAAATACCTGAGCTCTGTTGACCTGTCTCTCCAACATATCTCTTTCTTGACTAAGATGCTGTACTCTTTGAGTGAGTTCTAAAATTTCTCCTTTTAATGAAGCTAATGCTGCCAAATGAAGCTGTGTAAAAAAGGAAAATAATTTTTAATGATGCAAATTAATATAAGCATTTCATATTAAAATACCTTCAATCTGACTATAAGTAAAAACAGAACCTCTTTTTACTGTTTACCAATTATGAACTGCATGGTATCTAGGAAGCTAACATTAGCTCCCATATGACTGACACAAATAACAGTACTGCTCTACAGATACAAATTCAAACTGCCATCCACTATACAACTAATCAGTAATCATTACAATGCCAAGAAACTCAGACATAATTTTTTCTGCAACACAATTTTAACACCAAATCTAACTCTTTTCCCTTTCAACACAGAGTTTATGAAAGAAAACATCACACCAGACTACCAATAAACAATTTATGTTCAACATGTTTCAGACCACATAAACACCCTTTTGAATATAACTTTCCAAATAATCCCTATTTTCTGCAATGCAGCAAGTTAAATATTTTAAAATATTACACACAACAGGAAATTGAAACAAAAAGCAAATATAATGTAAAATATAGTCATACCCACACTGAGTTTTAGGCTTTGCAAGCAGTGAAGTTTAAAAAATGCCACAAAACTACTTTTGGATCAGCAAGCTAGCACACAAATACATTTAGTGAAATAACTAAACCTTTTTCCTACCTATACAATAAAAATTTCCTATAAAACAAATCCAAACACTATTATGAAGAGAATATATTTCATAGTACAAATGATCACCATATCTCATTTCTCAGTTATAATAATAAAAGTTTAATGTTTAAATCTGGCACAACTTTGAATATATGTGTATCTTTTATATGATAAATGCTTGTTTATGTAAAAACTACTAAAAATATTTAAAATATGTTCACATTTCTTAAATGTTTTCCAGTTATTTTTTTTCTTTTTATTGGCAGTATTTCAGTTTTATTTGATGTTTATAAAAAGAAAGCATTTAACCCATTTAATGTTCTTAACAAATAAAAGTACCAAAAATATGTATAACTGTTTAATACAAAAATTATCAGTATTAAAAAATATACAAATTAGCTGTTTAACATGTAAAGAACAATGTTACCCAATAAATAAAATTTAATTATTTACGTATATGATAAAATTATGCTACAAAACTGAAACCTAACCTTAATTTTGAATACACGTATTTTCCCTTTTAATCAAAAGGCATGCCTAGAAATATTCACTCCGTACTAAAAACATGTTTATTAAGGCAATAGTAAGAAGCTTGCCTCTCCCATTTGAACTAAGAACATTTACAATGTTGCTATAGCAACCAGTTCAATCCCTTTGGATGCGAGTGCCAGACTTTAGATTGATTTAACACATCTCTGTCAAGAACTGAAAGTACCCAACTGGTGATGTCAATTCAGAACTACAGGAATATATTAGTCGTAAGCAGTCAAATTCTAAAGTAATTTAGTGTCTGGTTTTAATGAATTTCCTGAAATATCATAATAATTTTGTTTATCTAAATAAATATATCACAGAGTATGTCAACTTCCTCACATCCTTATTTTAATTAATATGAAACGTTCTGAACAGTATTCCATGTCATACTAATTTAAATATACTTAATATATTCATATATTTTTAACCTAATGAAATGCCTTTGAATTCAAAACAAAACAGGTTGTTTCAGGTTGTGCATACAATTTTCCATTTTATTTCTACGTTTTGCAAGAAGTGTACACCAAGACAGAACAAATGCGCCTCTAAGCCTTAAAACCTCACAAATGCTTAGATTACTCTGTTATGTCACAGTTCATTCATCGAGGAAACTTCTATAAAGTGACCTAGCCCTCAATTCCAAACATCAAGGAAAGTTCTGTATCAACAGCAAATTTTTGTATAAAGTTTCCTTTCTAAAATATTATTATCCAAGCATAACAGTTCACAAAACTTCAAAAAGCAAAGTCTTTATCTAATATTTCAACCATAATAACATATATCTTGATTTTACACTCAAAATGATCACTAAACAATCATTTATAATTTGAGTCTTTATTCAACAGTTCCCATACGGCAAGCTCCAAGACAACCAGTAGAGAAAAAAATTACTTAAATTGAAAATCTTTGAAATATTTACTGAAAAAAATATACGCAGACTACGGCTAACACTATTTTGGATATCAACTAGTTTAGCCTTAACCGTTTTTAACAAAAAAACAACTATAAAATGTTCCAATGTTCAGTCAATACAACATGAAACAAAATAATAAAAAATACTTTATTCATGTTCCAAATTCAAATATGATTCAATGAAATACCAAACACGTTTTTTTCTTTAAAAAACATAATGTTCCACAAATATATTAATTTTCGTTTCAAAAACATCTATATAGCCAAGCCAAACTGGGATTTTAGGGACATGATGGGTGGTAAATCGAGAGTTTTGCAACGCACGCACGACTGGGTGGGTATCAGTCGATTGTTTTTCGACTGACAATAAAACTACCTCCAAGCTCTTTATTACTTATTTATTTTTGTACTCATAAGTCTAAACAGAAATTTTCAAATTTTAAACTGCTACTAGCGTCCTCTAACAAATTATCTAGATTTTATTTATTGACGATCATTGAAAACTAAATGCTCACTCCGTACAAACAGAAAATTTCACTCTTATCTGTTTTATTGATCCTAGTGTTACAAGAACGCTGATAAACCCTTCAAAAACGGCGTCTCACAGACATTCAAAGCTCATATCTGTTCAGCCTACAAATAACGACAGTTGAAAGCCTTCAGGCGGAATTAGGGACCGTCGCTAATCCTCCTTAGTTCCTCGAGAAACATTTCCTCAATAACTAAGTAGCTGCAGGAGTATGTGGTGGGTCAATCAACTACTGTTTTACCACTGATAAAGAAAGTGTTGACGTTCTGCAAAGATTTACGGTCAGCGGGGCTTAGAAGACTATACGCTTTGTAAGAATATGCACATCACTTGTGTTAACGACCGCTCACAACAGCATACTGTGCACACTTTGTATTTCTAAACAAACGGAACGATATCTCGAAAAGCCAGTTTATTAACACAAACAACACTTTGGTTACAGTGGTGCCACACACTTCTAAAAATAGTAATTTGTGTTTGACAAAGTTTTTTTTCCAATTTAAACTTACATCATAAGTAACATTTTTTCAGCTAAACACTCCTTAAATTCCTTTAACACTAGAATTACCGAGGAGGCCAGCCCTCGTCTTTGTAAGCCAATTTTGCTAAATTACTTATGCGCCAAATTACTTGTGATCGCATCAAGTTTTTGGTTTCAGAGCCCCTATCAGTATAAGGCTTCTACTTATACGCACAAAAAGAACCAAAAGTCAAGTCAATTTCGCAGTTAATCCCACCTATTGCTTCAAGGGGAACCAACTTCGGACCTTTAACTGAAAGTAAGTGACATTCCCACATATTCTTCTGTTCTTTACACCGAGTGTTATAACACGTAAAAACATGATAAGATTACTATCAATATAATAAGATATGAGTTTCCTACCAACGGTTAACGATATAAACAAAAAATAAAAAATCACCAATTTGAAAGTTAACCGAATCGAGGTTCATAAACATTTACCTTGAACTTTGAAATTTTCATTGAAAATAAAAGGAAATGGTAAACAGTGGTCAGAACAGAACTAGTTAAATTTGCATTCTGAAATTTTTGTTTTTTTAATTTCGAGCAAAGTTACTCAAGGGCTATCAGCACTAGCCATCCCTAATTTAACAGTGTAAGACTAGAGGGAAGGCAGCTAGTCATCACCACCCACCGCCAACTCTTGAGCTACTCTTTTACCAGCGAATAGTGGGATAGACAATCACATTATAACGCCGCAGCGGCTCAAAGGGCGAGTATATTTGGTGTGACGGTGATTCGAACCCGCAACCCTTAGATTACGAGTCAAACGCCTTAACCCACCTGGCCATGCTGGGCTGCATTCCGGACAGGATAAAACTAGTTACATATGTGTAGCGGTCAGGACAAAACTAATCAGTTGGTATATTGGTCAGGACAAAACCAGTCAAATATGTATAATGATAAGGACAAAATCAGACATATATATATATATAATGATCAGGACAAAACTAGTAAAATATGAATACTAATCAGGACGAAACTGGTCAAAAATTATGTGTTGTGTGATCGTTCTCCATTATAGCGCTGTATTATATACATTTCTTCCTCCATCGGTAGACGAGACGCCAAACAGTAACACAGATCACCGCTGAACCATTAAAGTCTAGTTTCTCCCTTTCTCTAGTCAGTACTCAACCCGGCTGCCTGGCTTATACCAAGCTCTTTTTGTTTTGTTTTTTTGGCAATTTTGACGTCGCAGTCAAACTCACGTGATCTTTGTGGATAGCAAGTGGGTTAACATGAGAAGTACATAATTTTAAAACATACATGCAGGACTGGTTTGGGAATGTACAGAGAATGTCGACTTCCATAAGACGAAAAAAAACACAAAAAACATGAAAAACTGTTTGTTTTTGAATTTCCCACAAAGCTACTAGAGAGCTATCTGTGTTAGCCATCCCTAATTTAGCAGTGTAAGACTAGAAGGAAAGCAGCTAGTCATCACCACCCACCGCCAACTCTTGGGCTACCCTTTTACCAACGAATACTGGGATTGACCCTCACATTATAACGCCCCCACGACCGAAAGGGCGAGCATGTTTGGCGCGACGAGGATACAAACCCGTGACCCTCAGATTACGAGTCGCACGCCTTAACACGCTTGGCCATGCCGGGCCTGGAGGGTCATTAATCTTGCAAGAGTTAAATGAAAGTCAATTAAAAGAAAAATAATAATTTATCAATAAGCACAAAAAATCCGCTGAACATGTAATAACCAATTTTATTATATACGAAAGCTTTTCTAGTGATACTCAGGTTGCTTTATGTGAATGTATATCACATCTTAGAATTAATTATGATAGAATTAATTGAAACAAATGGTCATTTTACAATATTTTCAGCATGGCGGCCGGTGTAGGCTCGCTGGACCCACTGATTTCCATTAATAGTCATTTTTACACACAGACGGCGTTTTTAGCTGTGTTTTGCAGTACGGTCGATCTATTTTTGGGATATATGATGAAATATTACGTCATTCGAAATTGCATTAGAAGGGCAAGGAGACCAGCCAAAAAACAATTTCTTACCAACTCAACGAAAAAAAACGGTATCAATAGGGTCTAAAATACAAGAACTGGAAGCAAGAACAATGGAGGAAGGTGTTATTCAGTGACGACACTCATTTCTTTGTACAGGGTCAAAGAAGTCTGCATGTTCGCAGATCTCCAGGTGAGAAACTTCGAGAATCTCACATCAATCAGTTCGTAAAACATCCCTTGAAGAAGATGTTTTGGGGCTTTTTCAGTTACTTTGGCGTCGGAAGCTTACATATCGTAGAAAATATGTATATCAAAATTCTGCAGAGAAGAGTCATTCCAGAATTGAAAAAGATTTCCAGATGGATCTGATATTTTTCAGCAAGATCTGGCTCCGTGTCACACATCGAAACTTGTGAAGAATTTTATGACTACAACGCGAATAAAGGTGCTGGACTGGCCTCAAAACTCTTTGGACTTAAATCCTATTGAAAATCTTTGGACGATTTGTAAAGAAAGACTTTGTGAAAAAGACTGTACTACGAAAGATAAGCTAATTGAGGCCATAATTGAGGTGTGGTACCGCGATCCAAAAATTAGTAAAGATTGCAGTCAACTTGTGAACTCAATGCCAAAGCGGATTAATGATCTTCTGAAAAATAAAGGCGGCCATATCATACGAGTAATTTTTGGATTCTCAGAAATAAAACGCAAAAAATTGAAAAAATCGTAATTTGCCGTCTTGTTTCAATTAATTTGCACAAGTGTATGTTTAGTGTTCATAATCTTATTTGCTAGATTCTGATTTAAGTGGGAATTTTGTTTTATTTCCTTCAATTTATTAGCATAACGCACATACATAACAAAGTAATAATTTATGGAAAAGAAAAACAACAGATGTTAGTTAACTGAAACTACATACAATTAATACAAATGTTGGATATGATCGCAAAACAAAATTTTTATAATTCCAAATTGACGAAACTATTACAAACGTCCAACAGACAAGCTTACTATAGTAATGGAGTCGCACGTCTGGGTATTACAGAGCAGCTACTTCTTAGGAAACACCTTCATTCATCAAACAAAGGTAAAAGAGTAATTCAATAATTAATTGGTGGTGGATTTGATTACTAGTCCTTCACCGCTAAATTAGGGATGGCCAGCCTAGATAGTCCTTGTAATGAATTTACTGTTATACGTTTATTTTATATCCATGCTTGTTTCGGTACAGTTTTCTTTTTTGCGTGTGACGTATACTGTTGGCTGCGTGTCGCACAAATCCCGCCTGTTCTCTAAATTTATAGAAGATTCTTGAAAGTAGCAATCAACAATATCTGTTTAACGTAAGCGCGCTAGAACATTATTGAAATTTATACAAACTCGCGTGATTCGGAAAAAAAGCGGCTAGCCAAGAGATAGATTAACATTAATATGATTAGGTAGCTACAGTCAGTGTCCTATAGGCCTAGGAAACTATAATTGCGATTAACGTCTATTAATCAGAAGTCTATAGATTTTGACTAGGAATGGTGTATAGATTTCGA
Source organism: Carcinoscorpius rotundicauda (assembly GCA_011833715.1). NCBI lineage: Eukaryota > Metazoa > Arthropoda > Merostomata > Xiphosura > Limulidae > Carcinoscorpius > Carcinoscorpius rotundicauda. Next base: position 44,945,647 of record CM022395.1, on the reverse strand, counting down.
ACATTGAAAACCATTCAACTTCAATAAACTAATTAGGAGGTTAGAATTTCTACAAGAACATCAAATATCATCAGCAGTTAGAGTCTGCCAATCAAGCAAATTAGCTTAAGCGAGGTGTGACAATATTAACTCAGAATTGATTTGTTCGTCATGGACTTGAATCGTCAATAAATTATTCAGTTCTAAACCAGATACAAAACTCAGTATTGTCTGTAAGTCTGTAAAACTATTATTTATTGTATATAAATCATGATTTGTGATAACTATTAGTAACAACCGTTATTATAAATTGTATTACGTTTTTTGTTTGCACATTGCAGATATTTGTATTAATTTGTGTTAAATAGAAAATTGTGTGTATTAATCTTGTTAGCAAATACGATATATTTGGTACATATTAATATTTAATAAGCTTCTAGGTTCAAATTTCCGGTTATTTGAAATAGTAATGCGTAACGTACGCAACATAATAAATCACAGACGCATCTGAAATAAATTGTAATACATAACATAATATTCTCACTTAGTTTTGAGAGAAATTCAAAGCAATTTATAGTTTATTTCCATGGAAAATAAATAAATTCAGCTGATATTTTGGTCAGTTCTGCACCTCGGATCTGTATCAGACACAAACACAAAATTACTCAATATTATGCAATATATTAAAAGTAGTTAAAATGTTTTAAAAAAGTAAGTTATGGGTTAAATATACCCGCAGAAAAATAAGTTTGACAATGAACCAAACGGCCTAACCATAAACGACGTTTGGTTAAATCACTAGCTTCCTTTAAATTAATGCCCACAATTTCATAAAACCGTTCAAAGTTTATTATTTTAGCATTTTTCAATTTAACATACCCGAAATGAGCCTGTGTGGCTACTATATATTCAGTTTAATATTTCACGGCGTAATAGACCTGAAATTAACATTTTTAGAAGACTTGCAGCAAGTACACACACCAGATTTAGACTCTTAAAAGTAATCTCAACAACTCATGGCACGTCACGACCTCCGTAACACGTCTTACCAGAGTTCTCTACAGTATAGTAACCTTAATGAAAGTTAATCGAACATTAACAAGTCAGTTGCCAGTATCAAAGGAGAAAGAGCTGTAAAAAAACGTACAAGTTCTTTGGGGAATGAGACGTTAGTTCTGAACACTCGTCAATTTTCAGCAGGCTGAAAGCGACAATGTTCTACACAGAAGCTAAGATCCAGCAATTCGGTTAAGAAATTACGAGGCCAAAATTAAATTTCACACCAAGAATTTTATATATATAGTTTGAAAGACGATGAGTGTTTGTTTTCGAATTTCGCGCAAAGCTACATGAGAGCTATTTGCGTTCGCCGTTCCTAATTTAGTAGTGTAAGACTTGAGGGAAGGCAGCTAGTCATCACCACCCATCGCCAACTCTTGGGCTACTCTTTCACCAACGAATAGTGGGATTGACCGTCACATTATAATGTTCCCACAGCTGAAAGACGATGAACTCGAAGTTAAACCTTAATTTTTTTTATTTAGGAATGTGAAGGTCATCAAATTCACTTTTTAAGACTTTACACATGACAAAATTACTTTTTTTGTCAACATCGAACACTGATATACACATCTTCATTGCGACAAGGAATCCTTTGTTGCTACGTTTTCACGATTCTAAAGATATTAAAATTAAGTAAGCAAGCAAACTGGTGTCCACGAGGCAAAGAAAGCACGTAAGTTATAAAAAAAAAACAACTAGAAGATCGCCCCCACCAATAAATGAAATTTGATAACCAACGTAAGCGGAAATTCTTAGCACGTTTCCAGACACTGCTGTCAACATGAAATTATTAAGGAATTTACTAGCACTATATAAACGCTATTGCTTTACAATCAGCAGTAAAACTGTCATAGCGAAACCCATAGAGTTCGGTTGTTTTTCAAATATAATCGTTCTCCGTATACAAAAAACAAACCCACGTGCATTTCTCTTCTCTGTTTGTTTTCGTGTCAGTTTAATTATAGTATACCACTAATTACCTATATGAGATGTGATAACAAAAATTTATTACACATATTTCTCTCTTGAGCTTTCAGTACGCGACAAGTCAAAATATTCAAAATACTTATCACGTTTCACTATAGGGAAAACGATAGGTGTGATCTCCTGTTATTAACAAGGTAAATATTAACTCTTAGAGAAGTAAATTGATAACCAAAATGAAAAACTATAGAGACGGTAAAAAGCTATAGAAAAAACAGTTAACAAAATCCTTTACAATGAAATACTTATTATCACTACTACAGAAATTTTAGAATATACTTTTATTTTACAAGTTGGTTTTGAAGTATGGTATTAAAGATCCAGTTTATTTGCATGAAGTACGTCTTCTTTAAAATATCGATATCTAATACTGAATAATTCTACTGTGTGTGTAAAATTACTTTTTCTGCCGAACGCTGTGAATATATACTTTTTGTGTATATCCTGTATCAGTACTTCAGATCCATAAAAATGGGGCCGGCATGGCCAAGCGTGCAGGGCGCACGACTCGTAATCCGAGGGTCACGGGTTCGCGCCCGCGTCGCGCTAAACATGCTCGCCCTCCCAGCCGTGGGTGCGTTATAATGTGACGGTTAATCCCACTATTCGTTGGTAAAAGAGTAGCCCAAGAGTTGGCGGTGGATAGTGATGACTAGCTGCCTTCCCTCTAGTCTTACACTGCTAAATTAGGAACGGCTAGCACAGATAGCCCTCGAGTAGCTTTGTGCGAAATTCTAAAAAAACAAACAAACAAACAAACAAATCCATTAAAGTGGGAAATCAGACAGTAATACCCGCAAAAATGTCGGTATTTAGGAATCTACGTGTGATGCAAGTTCTCCTCCATGATTGTGACGTATCTTTTTTTTTTGGCACTTGCGCGTTATGACTGAGAACAACTGAAAATAACAAAAACAAAACGGAATTACTAATCACAATAAAGATGGTGTTTTTATAGTTTTGAAGATGAGAGATACTTGAAAATTTATAAGATCTCAATTTAGACAACAGTTCTCAGTCATCAGACAATCTAAACAGATAACTCGTCCCATACTCTCAAAATATTGTAATTTAGGGGTCAATGTTGAGGTATAATCAGTTAAAAAAACTTTCAATTTTTCTCATGCTTATTTTATTTAATAAGCCCGAATGAAAACATGTGAGTTGTAAACAAGCTTGACCATGAATCAGTTTTCACATGATCTAAAATAACATATTTTGATACCAGCGCGTCATCAAAATTCAACATAGAAACACTGAATTGTCAAACCACATGCTAAAGAGAAAAGGGTTAAAGATCATGTCAAGTGCACTTGATTTATGTACATACAAGTGTTCCTGGTACTTACAAGTCAAAAATATAATAAAGTTAAGATCAAAATCATAAGCATCGCGTTAATATGGTGATCAGAACTTTAAAAAGTTTTCACGTTATTCACACACTGAAACTGTCCTAAACTTGTCACTCACTCCAAAACAGTGTCCCAGCAAATATTCTGCACATACCTCCTATCTGTGAACAAAACCGTTTATTGGACTTTCACAGAACATTTAAAAACCGTTCAGGTCGGCCGACAGTGTACACTATGGAAGCGTGGTGTAATTATTAAAAAAGAAAAAGAAAAAAAAGAAACTAATGCATAGTGCCTTTACTACATTCACCATTCGTTATTGCTCTCGGTGAATGTAGGTGGATTGGAAGGGATACAATCTCAAAAAGTACAGCACTCTAATAACAAAGGAACGCTTTGCTTGGTATACACACTGCTTAGTACCCCCCCTCCCCCAGCAATTCATATACGAAGGATTTTTTCCCAATTTTTTGGTGGTGGGGGAATATATATTAAACAATGGGTTGCATTATTTACAATAGCCAAGAATCCATCTGTGAAGTATCTAAGTGGATGATGGTCTGTTTGTTTGTTTTTTGAATTTCGTGCAAAGCTACACGAGGTCTATCTGCGCTAGTTTTCCTAGTAAATGTGACCTGACATTTGTTCATTTTGATTCATCTATAAAGAGCATCTTGAGGCTAATGTCTGTTGTTTTCTTTTTCACGCCGACTCGCAGACTGGTCATTGACAAGAAATCTATTCTACTGACTTCCCTTGTATCAGTTTGTTGTTTTGTTTTTTGAATTAAGCACAAAGCTACACAATGGGCTATCTGTGCTCTGCCCACCACGGGTATCGAAACCCGGATTTTAGCGTGTAAGTCCGCAGACATACCGCTGAGCCACTGGGGGGCCCCTTGTACCAAGTAAAGACCACATTTCTAGTTACTTAGTATCAGCCCTCAGTGGCTCAGCGGTATGTCTGCGGACTTACAACGCTAAAAACATTGTTTCGATACCCGTGATGGGCAGAGCACAGATAGCCCTTTGTGCTTCATTGAAAACAACAACAACTATTTAGTATTATCTCTGAAAAGGTCAGGATCTAAAACAATCGCATTTATTATACGCAGTATCATTTTCCCGTACCCTCTTCAGTTTCTACACTTCTATTACCGAAACATGCAATCGTATCACAAAATGTCAGTGGGAGAGATTTTCCAATCTAAAACTTCAATTTCTTCATGTTAAACTGATTTTTTGTCCCGGGAGTCATTAGTGTATTCCCCACACCACGCTGGTATGGAGCACATTTTTATAGGTATAACACTGACGTCGCAATGTTTCTTGGCTGCATAACAGCCAATTACAGTGTGAACTCTGGTGGATTCATTTTGCATTTTATCGATTGCTTCTATAATTATTTGCATTCCTGTAAATACTGAATTAATTACTTAGTCTATCTGGACGGCTTGTTTGTTTGTTTGGAATTTCGTGCAAAGCTACACGAGGGCTATTTGCGCTAGCCGTCCCTAATTTAGCAGGGGAAGACAACTAGTCATCACCACCCGCCGCCAATTCTTGGGCTACCCTTTAACCAACAAATAGTGGAATTGACCGTCACATTATAACGCCCCTACGGCTGAAAGGGGCGAGCATGTTTGGTGAGACGGGGATTCGAACCCGCGACCCTCGGATTACGAGTCGAGTGCCTTAATCACCTGGCTACAATCTCCCCAGATGGACCTTACGTATGGTTTAAATTACACCTCAAGTTTTTCATAAGTAATCGAAGTGGTTTATAATTACTTTCTCGCCATTGAAGTTACAATAAAAAATAAGTAGCAGAACGTTCAAACTCACAACCAGTAACTACATGACATTTGGAAATCGTCAAGGGACTGAATAAATAATATAATGCTAAAAATGTAATATGCCTAATATTAATGTGTTATGAGTAATATAATTCATTATCATCATCACCCTTCACACCCTGATGATTGTTTTTAAAGTGTTGCTGATAATTTATGTTTTCATAATACCAGAGGTTATACAGAAATCCTGGTTATAGAAATGGTTCACTTGTATCAAAACATCACAGTCAAACTGGCTGTACTTTACTACCCTGGACCATTTATTTTTCATTCAAACATGGTAGTTAGACAACACTGAAAACGCTTATAAAATCTAAGAATTCAATAAATCACTTATTGTTTGTTGTTGTTGTTTTGAATTAAGCATAAAGCTACACAATGGGCTATCTGTGCTCTGCCCACCACGGGTATCCAAACCCGGATCTTAGCGTGTAAGTCCCCAGACATACCGCTGAGCCACTGGGGGGCTATTGTTTGTTTTAGAACAAAGTTACATTGGGCTGTCTGCTGTGTCATCTGCGAGAAATCAGACACCGAATTGTAGCGTTGCAAGTCTTCAGATTTAATACTGTCCCGCCGAAAGATCTTGGTTGTTCAGCTTCGATTGTTTTAGACTTCAGTGCAAAGCTGCAAAGGGTTATTGAAATTGTGGACAAAAGGGTTAGCAACTAGCCAAAAGGCGCTTAACACCAGCTTTTGGGCTCCTCTTTTCTGATCGAGCAGTGGGATTGGCTATTATTTTTATAAGGTACCCACAGTCCCAAAGAGTAGAGTTCTTTTTTGCGGCAACGAGTCGCGAACTCTGAATCATAGGATTCACAGGCCGGAAACGCTAACCGCTTTACTTCGCTCGAATCAGCATTTAATGGAGTGAAACCTGTTGTTGTTGTGAATTAAGCACAAAGCTACACAATGGGCTATCTTTGCTCTGCCCTCCACGAGTATCGAAACCCGATTTTTAGCGTTGTAAGTCCGCAGACATACCGCTGAACTATTGGGGGGCAAGAGTGAAACTTGATGGAAAACAAAAGACTGATTTAAACATATGAAGAAGCATAAGCAAGTTTAATCACATGATGTGTATTTCACCGAGAAAGTAACCCTTGAAGTTGTGAAAGCAGTATAACACAATTAAAATAATTTTTGGAATTTAGAGATGTTGATGCTATTGCTAAGCACAAAGATACACAATGAGCTATCTGTGCTATGCCCACCATGGATACTGAAACCCCGTTTTTAGTGTTATAAGCCTTCTTACTTACCGCTAAGCCATTGGGAGACTTTATTTAACAGAGGTATTACAAACATTTTTCAGCCATGTTAAATTCCGAATATGAAACTCTGTTTAGGCCATGAATTATTTGTGTTATTTAATCTTGTTTCCAGAAAATGCAACACTGAAATTCGATAACCACTTTTTAATTGTCAATGACTATTATAAAATTAACCATCAATGAAAATTCAAATATTCGCTGCTCATATTACACATTTGGTCGAATTTTAGCACTTAAAATGAGAGCATGCGTATTAAAAACTAAAAATCAGAAAATTTAATTATTTCTCAGTATAGTCTTGTAAAATTTAAACATTGTATCTTACACACTTGATTTTTGTTTGTTTGGAACTCAGCATTAAGCTACAAAACAGGCTATCTGTGCTCTGCCCACCTCTAGCAGTGCAAGACCGCAGTAGGGAGTTCAAGCACTTGAAATAGTATTAAAACTACACTGAGCACAGATAAACATTCGAAGAATAAGCCTCCTAACATATTATTTTAAATGTAAAACATTTTATATTATTTGCACTTAGAAAATAAAATAATAATAATAAACGGTGTTTTAATTTCCCCTGTACACATGTACGTCTAACGCCTGTTGAAATTGTTTTCCTTCCATACAAACTTCACACAACATATGGTTATACATTTGGTTAGTAATTTGATGTTCACGATTCCTTCATGATTTTGGAAGAGTTTTCTTACTTCACTAACACATGCGCTTTTCATTTCAGTATACATTTAATTTTATAAAGATAGAATATCTTTAAAAGAATGACACAATCAGTTTTGTATTTTAGAGTAAATAGAATGAATTTACCGCACTTACAAAAGAACAATGTTTTAAGTTTCGTCATGCCTTAGAACTACCTCTTACACAGTCATTAACTTTTATTTCTAAAGGTCATAAACGTGCACCATCACCTGACACTCTAATTTCCATTACACCAAACTTTTGCGAAAAAGAGTCAAGTCAAATTTAATAAACGATCCACACAACCTTCACATGGAAAGATCATGTTTAAGGCAGACCAAAGGTATTCAAACCTATTGGAACAAATAGGTCGAATAAGGTCACTGTGATTCTAGTTTCGTTGACCATTTCTCCAAGAAAACAGCAGCTAATTTCGAAAAGTGCTGTGTGTTTGAGAAACTTAGTGATATTCAAATTAGTTAATTTCTTATAAAAATGTTAGATATGCTCAGCTTTATTACAATGGCATTTTTTGGGTAACAGCATCACCATACTTTTCATTCTGCGAATGAGTGCGTTGCTCCAGCTTGGGTTAATGTGTGGTTCTGAAGCATGTTGGTTTTGTAAAAGATCTGCTGTTTGAGTTCTTCGCTTCTAGGGAAAACATTTACAGTGCAATTTTCTGAAATGTTATGTTGTTTGTATATTTTCTTTAGCTTTACCATCACTTCGCTATAGTAATATTTCGCCTCAAAGAGGATTTTTAGTCATAACGCTTTGTTTTATAAGTAACAGTAAAAGCATGGCGCCCATTAGTGATTAGGCTTATTTGGTTTTAAATCGTGCAGAGCTATTCGAGAGTTATTTGCAATAACTACCTCTTATTTTGAATTAACAGGTCAGAGAGAAGGCAGATGTCAACATTACCAAACACAAACTTTTGGACTACTTTTACGAACAAACAGTGGTCTTAACCGTTATATTATAATGTTCCAACGGCTAAAAAAGGGAGCATGTTTAACGACAGGAATCGAACCCACGACCCGCAGATTGCTAATCGAGTGTTCTATCATCCAGGTCTCTCTAATGGTCAGAAATTACTTGTAAACCATATACATTGGTGCTAACAGTTCACTACAACTTTTGTCGAAGTACCACTGTATTTGTATCTACAAATTGCTGAGCCCGGCATGACTAGGTGGTTAATGCACTCGACTCGTAATCCGAGGGTCGTGGTTCAAACTCCCGTCACACCGAACATATTCACCCTTTCGGCCATGGGGGCATTATAATGTGACGATGAATCCCGCTGTTCGCTGGTAAAAGAATAACCTAAGAGTTAGCAGTGAGTGGTGATGACTAGCTACCTCCCCTTTAGTCTTGCACTGTTAAATTAGGAACGGCTAGTGCAGATAGCTTTTTGTGTAGCTTTGTGCGAAATTCAAAACAAACCAAACACATTGCTGAGGTACATTAAAATTAACCATGTGCACTCCACATACACAAAACGAATGTTGATATTACTTTTTGTCAAGCAACTTAAACATTTGTAGCGATTAAAAAGAAAATAGTTTTAATGTCGTCAGTAGAATTAATTAATCGTACTTTTCATTTAATGATGAAACTTCAAAATTGAAGTTTCAAAAATAAATGTGATGAAACAAGTTTTTTAACCCCCAGCTGATATTTTACTTGCAGTTTTCTTTAAAGTTGTTATGCTTGACAAAGAGAGACTATTACGTTAGTGCATCATGAAAGTAAAAACATCCAATTATGAACAGTTCTGTAAATTAACTTATCATTCAAATACGTATATAACATGTGCACCTTGAAAAAAAAATGAATTTTTACCCTGGATTTTAAATATTTAAAATGCAGGTATGAATTTAACAAAAAATTATTTGTAAGAGAGTTATGTCTAAAAGTGAGCGAAATTGAATAAATTGTACTATAAATTTATCACTTTTATTGTTATTGAATTACATTACATTGGTGGCACTGCTGTCACTACTGTCAGGGCAAATTGTGTTATCAGTCAGACAGAGATTGTAAGTATAGAGATTCAAAACTTGATTCACTCGTTTATCACTTGGAACAAGTTCTTTCTGTTAGCGAAGCCTTTCGTAACACGCACGGCGTGAGCAAATACTTAACCCACAACTCCTCCACACCCTTCACTGTCCTGTTCTCGCTACTACGGATCGGCTGAATCAGCGTGCACGTGATGACTGAAAACGATGTGAATGGGGTAATTTCAATGTAAAATCATGTTCTCGTCTCCTGGTCGTAACTGTAAACGCCTCTCTTTTTCTTTCATCTGTCTTCATAAAACGGACTAATAGCCGTCCTCTTCCGAGACGTTAAGATTAAGGCAATACGTGAAACTTTTTAATTAAGGTCGTCGGTGATGATACTCGTTTGATTAATCGGGCTCTGCTTTATAAGTTTCCACAAATACCAATAACTTGTTTAGAAAAGTATATAAATTCTTTAATTCTCAACAAAACTATTGAAACGCAGCAATAACAGACTCGTTAAAAGTTTCTCTTTGTTTTCTCGATAAATCGTTTTCTTTTCTTTCTTATTTTTTTAGAGAGATTCATTTTTGATCTGAACTTCACGCGCTGAAGAGGTAACTAAGCCAGAAGGGTGAAATTGACATCGTCCACAAATAACAGAATGTTGGGGATGTGCGTTCTTTATGGACGATTCCATGTTTGATTTGTTCAGAAACAATTAACGATAGTTTATTCTATGGCCGACAAAAAGAGAGAAAACGGTATCACAGTTAACGTAATAACTACGGTGAAACGTGAAGGAAGATCAGCACAGGTTTGAGATTTCATCTTGCTGAATATTGTCGGTGATCTACGTTTAACTGATGGCACCATGACTGCTGACAAGTACAGACAAATTCTGATCCATCATACCATTCCCCCAGGACACGATTCATCGGCCGGAGAATTAGCTTCCTGTAAGAGAATGATCTCAGCCATACAGAATAGTAGTAAAATGATATCTCGAGGGCAAAGAGGACATTGGAAAATGCTCATGAGCAAGAACGCTCTGCACAAAGTCTCGATATGAAAGTTCTGGGGCTTATGTAAAAACTGAGGTAAAAAAAAATACCCAAACAATTTGGGTTACACGAAGTAATTCAGGGCACATGGAATAATATTTCACAAAAGTACCTTTCGCAACGCCCAGAGTAAATCTGAAAATCCACAAAGAAAATGCAAGTACCTTCTAGAACTTGTTCACTTTTCTCTCATATTTTACCCAATAACATTTTATAACATTAATAAATTCATTATTTAGTTGTCATTACTGACTGTACGTATATCACTGTTTCCATAGTTACTTCCATTAGTGTACAGCAACACATTTTTGACGACCAAAATAAATTACGTTTAAGTTGAAAAGAAAAAAAAAGGTTTGCTGCATAATATATAAGCGAATGTCAAAAGTAAATTTCCTCATTCAAACGATCCAAAACTTTTCCCAGAAGACTAATTTTGATTTTCTAGTGGCTTCATTCCGTCTTTAAATATGAAACTGATATTAATGAAAAAAATATGAAGGTGTAATAAATAGTGACATGTAATTGTTCTTTTATTAGCGCAGATTTGATACATTTGTAGTAAAAACATGCAAATGAAGCGTACTAAGTATGCGAAACGTATAATAACATTCTGTAATTCTTGTGTTGTTATATTATTAGTAATGCAGTCGATACAACGTAGATTTGAAGTGTATTAAAAACATCATATTAATAAACTTGAACAAACTGTTAGTTACGTAACACCGTTTCCGTTTGATCTTTTCCCTATTACTACGAGAAACTTACTATATACACATAGTACAGATGTTGGACGTAAGATACGTGTATTTGTATAAAACCATCTTTGTTCACCCTTTTTTTTAATACTAAAAACACTGACGTCTCGCAGATATCACGTGTTAGACACGAGACACGTTTCTTGGTGTAAAATCATCTTTTTCCATTAAAAACAACGACCTCTACTGTATTGTGTTAAAACACAATCTGCGAGTTTTGTATAAAACCATCTTTATTCGTCTTTTTATGTTAAAAACACTGATGTCCCACAGATGTTAACTGTGTTATACATTGGACACGTTTGGTCATTTAAAACCATCTTTATTCGTCTTTTTATATTAAAACATGTATGTGCCACAGGTGTCAAATGTGATAGACACAAGACGCGTTTTACTCGTTTAAAACCATCTTTGTTCATTTCTTTCTACAAAAAAATTGATGTTCCACAGATGTAAAGTATGTTGAACACAAGGCGTGTTTACTCGCTTAAAACTATTTTGGTACATCTTTTCGAGGAAAGAATATTCAGTTCATGTATATGTAACAAAAGCCCCTAAACAAATCTAGTCATGTACACAGTGTAGTCAGTATAGTATGGTCTCACAACTTCGAGTTCGAGTCAAAAGCTGGCCCGAATGGCCTGAAAACTTCAGAATTGTCCACAAGGGAGAAAAATATTAAATTTGTTTGAACTAAAAGCATGTTGCACTACTCTGGTATATCAAAACACGTTTAGAGAAAGGGCATAACAGACTGAGTTCCCTACTACAGTTCCAGAATGTGTACAACTGCGTACCTCTCTTTCACCAATGTGTGAATTAATACAGCCAAAATACGATACGTGTATAACCTGAAAATAAACACTATGTGCAATTTTAAGTTTGGTTGAATTTTCAATTTTCACTTAAGTCCATGATTTCAATCAGACACAATCATAACTACAATTATTGGGAAATTAATGTAGAAGGGCCTAATAACGTTTTATGAGGGGGGGATCTTTTTAATTAACGCCAGTGTATATAGAGCAGACCAAATGAAAAAAAAAGAGATTTAACCAAATGATACTAAATCCAGCTTTTTATAGCCTTCCACGTTTACGGATTTTCATAATTTACGCACATGTAAAGTCAAACCTTCATAAAATATTAGATCTATAAACAGACTACTTTTCAACCATTTCAATAAAAGTATTAATTAAGAAAAATAATAATGGAAAATATATATATACATTATCAGTAGTTACATACGTCACCTCTGTTCTATTCTTATGGCGGTCACCACGTTTTCGACTTTTAGCCGAGGCCATCTCCGCGATCACGTGGCTTTGGTCGTCACCCTCATCTTTAACCACTTCATCACCACGAATGCCTTCCATAGCAACCGTAATTTAGATACTCACAAAGAAGCTGGCAAGAACTGGGACTAGCCCAAAACATCATCATTACTTACGTGCATAACAGTTAAATTTACATAATAACAAGATCTTGATAATAATACTACATTGTTGTTTGACACAGTTTGAAACTATGCCACTGATATACGAAACTTGAACAAAAACTCTTTTACAAAACGGTATTCATTGACGGCACACATTCACTGCTCGGTATCTTTATCCGTCAGAAGCCAAGGACTAAATCAGCACCAGATAATCTCAGTCACACGTCTGCAGACTGCGGCAAGACGTTAGAAGCTTCGGCGCCAAGCCAGTTCGGCCGCAGTGTTACTACATCCGTTGGCCGATCCACCGCGACATCACAATTGTCAGCTCTTCACTCCCTCTACACTACTCGCTCTTTCACATTAATAGCGCCCCCTACAACTTCTTACCTCGAGATACAATACAGCCTGAGCTCTTCATAGAAAATTAAGTTTTTTTGTCGTTGTTAAGAGAAACCCCGTGAAAGATATTATGTGTGTACCCTGGATCAGAGAATATGAGGAGTTTTATTCATAAGACGAAAAAATATGAATTATGTCAATAATCAGCATGCAAAGATTCGGACATGATAATTAAAGTCAGTGCCATATATCTATATAAATACACGTAAGTAAAAAAGACTGTATATCCAGAGTAACTAGCTTTCCTCAATTACACGTCGTTCAGATTTAGAAAAAACGTGTAACGAAGATTTCATTTAGTAATTACTTGGTACATCCCAACTATAATCGTGTTGTATAAAACGTATACAACTTACTATATACACACAATACAGATGTTGGACGTTATACAAGTGATTGTAGTTTCATTCCTCGTTTGCCATTCTTTGACCGTTTTGTCTGTTTTCACATCTTGTTGAATAACACAGTAAACAAATAGCACGAGTCATAAAATGCCGATATGGTAAACAAACAGCGCGTTCTACAATAGCTGTTATCAGAAACCCTAAATCGAAATATCTATGGAATAAACAAACACAAACTTCAGGCTATGCGTATAAAAATGTACAATAAACGTAAACATATATAGATAGACGTATATATACTAAAATCCTAACACGAAACAGATTTTCGATGAAGGCCAGCAATCTATAAAAATAAGCTAGATAAGAAATACTTCACTTACTTTAAAAGTATGGGACTTACATATGGGTTTTGAATAGTAATAGGTTTCTTATTTCTTTCTCAGTTTTTTTTTTTCGATCAGTTATTTTCTTTTAAACGAAACCATCTTTCATATAACTAAACACACAAAGTAATCACTATCAAGAAAATTAAAATAAAATTAAAAACACACCTACAAACAATTAAAAGTACTGTAGACGAATTATGTAAATATTTAGAGTCAATACCACATATCTACATACATACACATAAGTAGAAGAACGGCGTTGCATCCAGAGGTACTTATTTTTAATGTAACGGGAGGTGTGTACTTGATATTCCTTTACATAAGACAAATAAAATAAAAACACGTCTTTCAGCCGTGATGGTATGATAATATTTCGGTCAATCCCACTATTCGTTGGTTAAAGAGTAGCCCAAGAGTTGGTGGTCAGTGCTGATGACTAGCTCTAGCCTTACATCACTAATTTAAGGACGGCTAAACTAGATAGCCCTCGTAGTTTCGCGCGAAATTAAAGACAAACCAATCATTTTACTATAATTTATTATATTGCTTAAATGATTTTTGCAACAGTTCAAGTAACATTTCCGTTCAAACTAAAATTATTATAATTACTAAAATGCAACTAACCGTTTTTCCTAACATTTAATAATTTTCCAAAATTTATTTACTGTACAGAGTGGCCTGTAAGTCCCTACCCATCCATGTGTTGTTATGTTATATTCAGTTACGCATGTATTAAAAATTTGTTTCTTTTTTTTCAGAGAAATATGGCCGATGTAAACCAATTTACACTTGAAGAGCGTATTGTGACAAGTACGTGGGTACATGAGCGCAGCGAGAATGATGGACAACACACAGATACACTCTATACATAAGATATATGGATGTGTAGGGACTTACAGGCTACCTACCCTTAGTGCGGAAACGGAATACCTGTGTTGCACATATAACTGGAATCCGGTCCTGAATTTTAGCGTTATAAACCCCGCTTATATCGCTTGGGAGGATTTTAGTAAATAATGTTACACCTACGTACATAGTGTGAGTTGGTATCAAAGGACAGTATTTTTGTGTGTTTGTTTTGAATTTCGCGCAAAGCTACACGAGGGTTATTTGCGCTAGCCGTCCCTAACTAGTAACGTAAGACTAGAGGGAAGGCAGCTAGTCACCACCATTAACCACCAACTCTTGGACTAATCTTTTAGCAACGAATATAGGGATTGACAGTTACATATAACGCCCTCATGGCAGAAAGGTCGAGCATGTTTGGTGTGACAGGAACTCGAATCCGTAAGTTTGGAGCCCTAACCACCTGGTCAGGTTAATCTGAAGATGGCCTAGGAAGGTCGAAACGTTGTTCTCTGCTTATTAGCCGTTCTGAGATACAAATTCCGGGATCCTAAATCTTTTATTAAACAGTGTTATATTTTGTGTTTATTACATACAATTACATAGCTACACTCCTTGTGGAACTTTAGTGATTAGAAAATAATGCGAATGCTAGAGAGTAGTTAAAATGTACAGGCACGGATAACTTTGTTATTAAAACTTATTTTTCCCTTATGAGCGCTTGAATCGAAATCTTCTGTACGTGCGCCTCACGGCGTTACCATTACTAAGTCAGAACGATCATTTAGTAATCATAACGTAAGCTTAAACTCGAGTGAAGGCAAGTTTCTATTAGCTTTTAATCTATATTGATTAATTATCACCATTGGAGAAGTAAAGAATTACACAATACTACTAGCACCGCTCTGGTCAATAAAGATTTCAAATACAATTCCGAAATCCCTAACATTTGGGAGCTCCATTAATAAGGAATTCCAGGATTCCAATCCTTAATGGACAGTCATATATCAATTAAACATGATTTTAGTTACATGATCTGAATCAATTACGTAGGCCTGATTTCTCTAAGAATAAAACGTAAATTAATATGTTAAGAGCATAGTTTAGTATATTTCAAAGCAAAAATCACTCAAACTGACTTAGATAATTTAGGGAAATTTAATGTAACCTTAAATTTTCTAAAAACGATTCTGAAAAAACACACAAAAAGAAACAGGAACCAAACACGCTAAAACACACGAAACGGGGAGATATTTTATATCCTTTTACGTTTGTGCACAATTTGTAAGATTACCTTACATAAGCATGTGCAAAGTAACACGCTTTCGCCTCCTTTAATGTGCGTGATAACCAACGCGTGTTTGGCAAGATTTTGAAGGCCATCCTGCTTTCATTCTGAGATAATATCTTGAGAATGAACATGTAAACAGACATGAAAACTAGTGGATGTCTTTGAAGAAAATGGGCACAAAAGTTGATTCTCGATATAAACGTCACGTACACATAAAGAGGTATGTGATTTATTACAGCAAAGCCACGTCGGGCTATTTGCTTAGCCCACCGAGGGGAATCGAACCCCTGATTATGCGTTATAAAGACATACTGATGTACTAGCAGGGGCAAACATAAAGGGGACACGCAGTCGCAAAGTTAAAAGATGTACTGTTCACATCCAAAGTTTATATATCTGACATACGAATCAAGAAGTTAAAACATTATCACAAATCTCCCACTGTATGGTGGATAAGTTAGAGACTAGTTTTTCATTTAAATGTCAACGATATGATAAGCCTAACACATCGATCACATTTTAACGTAAGCTGAATATGTCACAAAAAAGATGTCTCGATTTCATTCTTATTGTTTGCACAAAACTTCGAGGATGTATACATATATATATATGTAGATGTATAATGAAAGGTATAACAGTAAAACTAAAGAACGTATTTGATAAAGCATTAGAACTGGCTCAATAGAAAACAACACACATCAATAAACGACATTACATCACTCTGTTGAAGTATAAGACTGAATTACATTCATCGCTGTATTTTCATTTGATATTTTTTTGTCTCTTCACTATTGTCACAATTAAAACACATACACAGAAAGAGAGAAAAAAGTTAATTAGCAACCTGACTAACCAGCAATACTTAATGTCTATCAGATCTTTCCCGATCTGCATCCGTATCCTGTTCTGGAGTTTTGTTTTATCCATAGGGTTGTGAATATATTATAATTAGGTTTAAGATTGTAATGGTCGCACTGAGAAATGATACTTGACTACATAATTTACAACGCTAAAATCAGGGGTTCGATTCTCTTCGATGGTCTCAGCAGATAGCCTGACGTGACGTTGCTGTAAGAAAACAAACACTACATAATCGACTACATCACTTCCTTTCCAGCTTCTTCTCAAATCGTAGCCTCAATAATCCATCAACTGTTATATTCTCAAACTATTCGTAAAGAGTAATCGAAAATTTCTTCTAAAAATTAAGCATTTCTAACAAGTAGTATATTTACGGTTTTGTTTTGAATTTCGCGCAAAGCTACACAAGGGCTATCTGAGCTAGCCGTCCCTAATTTAGCAGTGTAAGACTAGAGGGAAGGCAGCTAGTCATCACCAGCCACTGCCAACTCTTAGGTAATTCTTTTACCAACGAATAGTGGGATTGACCTTCACATTATAATGACCACACGGCTGAAAAAGCGAGCATGTTTGGTGCGACGAAGATTCAAACCCGCGACCCTCGGATTACAAGTCGAGTGCCGTAACCACCTGGCCATACCGGGCCTATGGTTTTGTGTTCCTCCTGTCAATGTTTCTTGTTTTCATACGAAGAGACTAGTTACAATTCTAGGTATAATTTAACAGTTCCCTTAAAGTTGATGCCAAGCGATGTATATACATATCTACTTTGTATTACAGACCGCTTCATTTTTGTCGCAGGGTCTATTAGATCGCGACTAGTAAAATACGCTCTGGTGTATTTGTAAGTTATTAAAACAAAAAGTTTAAGCTCTTAAGCATTATTTAAATCATATAATCATAAACAAAATAGCAACAACCAACTAGAGGGGCACACTTCCATTACGCAGCATTCATCATATTAGGTTCTAAAAAAATACAAAAAAATTTGTTCACGTTCGTTTTTTATCAACGAACACATTTTTAATATAAAAATGAGGAATAACATTGTACATACATCCATCAGATTTAATCAAAATCCAATTATTTTTGACTAAATTATATGACAAAAATAGTCTGAAAAATCAATCCTCAAGTTAAGAGATAGGATTTTTTTTTTTTTTTATCTTTGTGACATTGACCTTCAAAGACGAATCACTTCTAAGCCAGGTCACAGTCCAGACTTATGCCAGCTTTTGTCAAAATCCATTCAACCATTCTCTGGAAATCTTGCGGAAAACACTACACGCACGAGATAATCAAAAGGAAAATTATAGAAGCGTATATTTACATTTAGTACACACACCGTATAATGAAGCACATCAAATATTTATGTTGAGTATGCATGAAACATAATGAAATCAAAATGAGTACTTTCAACTAATATGTAGTTCAATTCTATCCTGACAGCTTCATTGGGAGGGTGCCAATCACAGCACACAACAGCCGGTGTAAGGGAGCCAAGTACAAGTTCCCCACGTGGAAGTTATAACGAAATCTTCAGAAGGATGTGTATTAATGAATAATACGACATTTCTATAGGTTCTGACGTCGCTGACATCTTTAAAGTTTACAAAAAATTATAAAGATATATATATGAAGAAATTAAGAGGTCGCACCAAAAAACACCTTCTTATCTAAGTAAAGTAGATGCTGGCAAAACATATCAAAACACTGCAGTTTGTTGTGGTTTCAAGCTGTTATTCTATACGCGGTAGAAAACTGAAGGAAACTTAGGGTCGAAAAGCGTGATGTTACCCACACGAAATGGCAAAGGTCAGAACCATTGGAGAACAGTTAAAAAATGATATTCTTCAAAAAATTTGGTTCGTTGGTCAAATTTAAGATTTAATTATGTCCACTGCAGTGTAACTTTAGTTATTTTATTCGATATAAGTTTTAAAAGTACACGTAAGCATAATACCTTCCAGAAAGAGTGCGTAGGTATATGTCTCAAACAGTGAACTGTGTTCTCAAGACAGATGGTACGGGTATTCAAGTTTTAAAAACCGGAGTTAGTCCCTTACAAATTATTTCTTTCAACGGTATCAGCCATAATTTTACAAACTTAAAACGGAAAAATCCAGGGTTCGATTCACCGCGGTGAACACAGCATATGGCCTGATGTGGCATTGCACCAAAACAACAGTTTGTTTGTTTGTTTGTTTTTTGAAATTCGCACAAAGCTACTCGAGGGCTATCTGTGCTAGCCGTCCCTAATTTAGCAGTGTAAGACTAGAGGGAAAGTAGCTAGTCATCACCACCCACCGCCAACTCTTGGGCTACTCTTTTACCAACGAATAGTGGGATTGACCGTGACATTATAACGCCCCCACGGCTGGAAAGACGAGCATGTTCGGCGCGAACCCGCGACCCTCAGATTACGAAGCGCACGCCTTAACGCGCTAGGCCATACCGGGCCTCCAAAACAACAGAATTTTCTAACTCGTATAAAAGGCAAAACACTGTTCCTGACGTGAAACGTTCTTTGAGAGTTGTGTTCTTCCTGTCAGATCTTTTTAAACTTAAAAGAACTTTTCTATTACACATTTATTGGGCATCCGACTTATTTTCTACATCGTAAAAACAAAATATGAATTAACAAAAGAAATTCATCCCTTTCTGGAAACTGGCATAACCATGTTTACTATCAAATTATATGCAGCCTATATTTAATAAAAAATATCTGTAGATGAAAAATCAATATTCAATGATCCGGGTACTTAAAAAATATTTATATATAAAGACGTCAACAGTGACAGCAGTTTTTTATGAAGCAATAACAATTTATACCTCACACGAGTTTTCATGCGCAGCCATTTTTATGGACATCCGACAGATGGTGCGTGTTATATTGGCCTTAAGCTTCACTAAATTATTTTGTTTAAAAAACAATAAAGGAAACATTCATACTTTAAATACCATATGTTCGTGAAAATAGTTACTGGTTACAATCTGCACGACGAAACACTTATTACCTGTTACACAGAGGGCGCTGGTACGAAATACTTGATCGAACAAGGGGTACGAAAATAAAATAAAAAGGTTTACACAGTAAATCACTAATGATTAACCGTTCATTCTGCATAAATCACTCGTGTTGAATGACGATGATTACATCTACTGTCATAGTTACTAAGTGGACGTAAAATATCACGAAATACTTACGTTCAACAAGTTAACTATACAGAGATGGGTTTGTTGTCGATTTTCAGAGCAAAACTGCAGGAGTGATCTGTGTTCTGTCCACTGCGAATTAACAGTTTTCTTAAGGCAGCAGCGTGTATGGATGACACGTGTCCTCGCTAAATACTGTTCTTAATCCATGACTTAGTTGTTAGGGTGATCGACTCGCAATCTGCGAGTCTCACGATCGAAACCGTAACCGAACATGATCACCCCTTTCAGCTATGGGGCTTATAATTAATGGCCAATCACAAAATAATAGCTCAAAAACTGACAGATGATAGTGTTAACTAGCCGTCTTCTCTTTAGCCCACCATTTGAAAACTAACATGCTAACATGAGGACCGATTTTTTGCATAACTTTTACTTTGTAACTTAATAAAATACAATCAGATTTTGAGGAAACTTGGTCAACTTTATGTATTGTTCCTCACTGTCACACAAAAAAATGGTTTGTGTCTGTTGAAACCGATGAGCATATTCAGAGGCTGAATACTACGCTGTACTGAGTGCCCCTCTAGTTTCCTTTGCTATTGGTATTTTTCTATACGACACCCATAGAAGACTTTGGTGACTGAAAGTTAAATTATTAATCAAATTTTCAAATAACTATTAAACTTGATTTAAGCGCAACGTAACCTATACATTTAACAGAACTGTTAGCTTTTAACAGAGCTCGCCCACAACTTTATTTCGTAAGGATATATATGTGATTCTGAGAATTTTCTGCATATATTAGAAGACAAATCATAACGGTGAGTAACTATAGATAGGAAAGTCTTTTACTACATGCACTCACTGTCTGGTAATACGAATGCGAATCTAATGCACGGTGGAAGATGTCACATTACGTGCTGTGCGGTACAGTTTGTACTTTATTTAATATCCTGAAGTGACGTCAGATGACAATTTCATGGCCATCTAATCAAACGATAGTTATGTTGTCCTCTATTTCTTATCAAATCGAGTTCTTCGCTGTAATCTTATTCCAAGAGGCGTGTTTGACACCAGTGCTAATAGAAGATTTCTTAGCATGCACTTCTTACCAATAGCAACAAAAACTAGTAGCTGAAAAGAAACATGGGTTGTATTTATAAATGTTCTTTGCACTAATATAAATATATAAAAATTAACATGTCCTTAAACACATCAAGACACCGATACTTCGGCGTTCTAAACATAATTTTGTTTGTTTATAGTCTAAACAATATGCCATTGTGCATTTATACACCGTGATTACGGACACCCGGTACCAGATAATGCCGAAAGAGGGGTTAAAAATAGAATAAAAACATGAACAACAATATTTTATGTCGTAAAATTTTTAGATTTGATTTCTTTTTTGTTGTTGTTATTTCAGAGAGGAATATGACATCATTTCAATTAACCAGTTAACACTTTAAGTAATTCAAACAAATAATGTAACGGTTATGCGCGTGAAATCTTCGTGACCTTTATAACAACTTATCCTAACTATCCAGAAACCTGTTCATGGCCTCTAAAGCTAAGATTGAATTTCTATATAGTTTACTGCTTTTGTTTCTTTGTTTCTCCATAAGTGTAGTGTGACGATCTTTATCCAATGTTGTTTTATAAACACATCTAAACATCTGTATCAATATTCGTTTAAAATTAATCCAGAATTATATGCGGTTGCAATTATCCAAACAAGGTGGAGGCGGAGAGCGATATGATATATTTATGAGAGAGAAAAAGTCGACAGTGCCTTACAACTTTCAATTAACCAAACAAGTTGACTACCACTTTGAGTGGTTCATTTCTAGAATGCCAATTAATTTTTACATTAAAGGTTATGCTTTGGAAATGTTCACTAGATTTACTTTTTCAAAAGAATTATTTTCAAATCATCAGAATAATATTTTCATGTTTGCTTATTGTTATAAGCAAGGCTGCACAAAGGAACAACCGCAGAGATCGAACCTCGATTTTAGCACGTTAGTATAATATCCTGAACAGTGTACGATACAGAAACTTCCTTCACTGAGCGAAAAGTATATATAATCCTGAGCATAAAGGTCACTGATTACTGTTGCATATAAAAAAAATCGTTCCCTTGACGACTGGCACAAGTAGAATCAACACAATTTTATACTACTGTGTTTACAGTAACCTCATTTGATGTTTCCCTAGCCATCTGCAACTATAGTGAAAATCAGCAGAAGACAAGCAATGAATATTCTGAAGCTACTCTTATCCTTCTTATAAGTAACAAACTCGAGTGTATTTATTATTAAAAGTTTCTTTTCATATCTACAATTTAAAACAAAATACTACAACCCATTCTAAATATGCTTTGTTAAATGTTCTTTTCTTTCATAACTATGAATGAAAAGTAACTCATGTAATGGTTTTCGTGCTAATTATTAATTAATTTTGAAAGCGCTGTGAAATTACAAAACTAGAACACACTTCATTACCAAGACTGTGTGTATAATGGTGAACAAGCAGCGAATAGTCATCTCAGAACACTGATTACTACAGCATAGAAGGTTCATTACGAATAGAAAGTTATTAATAAAGTGCTATGATATTGAATCACATTTATCAGCTCTTCTTAAATATATAATTAATTGTTAGAACAACAAAATATTGTTTACTATATTAAGAAGGATGTAACCGTATGTAATACTAAGTCTTAGAAGGAACTACAAGTATAGATCAAACTTGTTACATTTTGAAGAAATAGACCACGCTAGAAATATCTAACGATTGTATTTTACTAGTTTCATAGGTGTTTCAAAAAAGTCCAGGCTTAGAAATCACCAGATTTGAGAATAAATATTATTCTAAGTCTATAAAATGTTGTGAATATTACATTTTGTTTCAGTTTCCACGAAGCAAAATCTGTATCACTGAGTAACAACAGTCAACACAGTATTTAACACATTACATCATCTTAAAAGATATAAACGCAAGATTCTAGAACTTTAAAATCATGAATCTTGTGTATCTAAAGGTCCGTCATACAAATCTTTTCAATTTCAATATCACCAGAAAATGTTTACGCGGTGTTTAATTAACAAAATACACCAACTTCAAAGTACATTCTGACCTTTCAAAAATCCCATATATTTCCCACCGTAACTCGCGTGTCAAGGAATGAAACAAACCTATCTCTGTCGGTGTGCAAATAACCACGTGATCTACGACATATTAACCCAGAACAATGGTTTTCTTGAATCTGTAATGTGTGTCAAAATTTCGAATATTTAGAAAAGTGTTTGAAATTTTTAAAATCATACGCGCGAACACACGTAATTTATTACTTTTATTTCATATTTTTTACAGTATGTGATTCCGAAAACTATTGACTACAACGCACACTTTTCAAGTATCAAATAACACTCTTTACAAAAGTTACTTGGCCCGGCATGGCCAGGTAGTTAAGGCACTCAACTCGTAATCTGAGGGTCGAGGGTTCGCATCCCCGTCGCACCAAACATACTCGCCCTTTCAGCCATGAAGGCATTATAACGTGATAGTCAATCCCACTATTCGTTGGTAAAATAGTTTAAGAAACTATTTACGAAACATTTAAGGTGTTTATAGTGCGGTGTCTCTCAATGAAATAAAATGTCGAAGGTAGTTTTAGAAGTTCAGGTCAGGTGAATACAGCTTAAGTGATGCGCCACGTTCAGGTCGTACTGATGAATTTAATGATAGCTTGCAGCTGGCTGCACTTGATAAACATTGTCTGTAATAGTTGAAGAACTAGCACAGAAACTTAATTCAACCCATTCAACATTTCACCATCATCTGCATAAGCTTGGAAAGGTGTTAAAACTTGGAAAATGGTATCCCCATGATTTAACAGAAGCCAACCTTAAAGCAAGAGTGAATATTTGCACTTCTCTGAACTATCTTTAACGTAACTCACCGTTTTTGGACAGGTCAGTGACTGGAGATGAAAACAGATTTATTATAAAAATGTTAAGCGCCGTAGATTCAATGCAGGTAAACTGGCTAAAGCACAGCCTAAAATAAACCTTCACCCCAGGAAACTCTTGTTAAGCGTTTGGTGGGATATTGTTGGTGTGATCCACTTTGAGTTGCTGCCACTCAACGTAACTATTACATCAGACTTCTAGTGTCAACAGTTAGAGCGCCTGAATGCCGCACTGAAAGAATAGAGGCCTGCTTTAACTAATCGTAAAGGTCTTGTGTTACACCAGAATAATGCACGGCACATGTGCAAAGATTAAAGAACTAGACTGGGAAAAACTTCCACATCCTCCTTATTCTCCAGACCTTGCCTCATCTGATTATCATCTGTTCCGAAGTTTGCAGAAACTATCTTGATGGCAAAGAGCTTGGAACACATAAAGATGTCAAAACTACCCTCTCTACATTCTTTTCCTCTAAACTCCAAGAATTGTATAGAAGCTTGTGAATCGTTAGCCAAAAGTAATTAATAAGTGTGGAACATACGTTATGGATCAAGTAACATTAAAAGCGTTTGAAATCATTTCTCTTTATCTTAGCCTAAAATTACTTAAGGGATGAACTGATACATCAAATAACTAACACTGCTCCGAAATCTGGAAACAAGAGGTCAAATAGCCATGACCTTCCAATCTATATGTTAAAATTAAGTTTTTCATTAGACATTTTGAAAAACAAGCACTGCTTTTTGTTAATGAATGTGTTATCGAAGAAACATGTCGAATTCTACTAACTGATGAATTATCTATTATTAACCAAAAATTTATTATGAAGTTAATTATAATAATTGCTAACTTACGTCTGATATGGTGTAATAAAAACTGGTTACTGGCAACGATAAAGTTAACAGTTAGAAAGAAATCAACACATTACAAGTCAGCCAAGTTAAAAAAACTAAAATAAAAAGCGAAAAGTATCTCTTACAAATGCAAAACTGTTTTATTTAGAAGTTCATTCGCCTTGAAATGTGAACTCCGGAGGAAAAAGACAGAGTAAAATATGAGAGTATTTATGTAGGCAAGCTGTCAACGATGTAACAGGTTAAATTCGTATCAAATTTCAGCACTTCAGTTTTGAAACGACAAATGATGTTCTCTTGATCGAAAATACTGTTTGCAGACCCAGTCCGCACGAAACAGTAGTTGCACTGTCTGCTAATATCAAAACACTTGATAACTTAGTCATCAGTGATCTTAACGACGCCACGTTAACTCGTACACCACGTGAATGTAATGAACCGACCGTTAAGCGTGTACAAAACATTGAATAATTCTATTCCGTTCTGCACCTGTGCCTAAATTACTCCAGTATAGAAGGTCCTCCAATCTGAACACTCTCCATGTCTTTCCACATAACACACGTATACAGATAAATAATGAAAAAGTTAAAATGCATTTTTCAAAATTTAATAACTACTACACAAGAGAAAAATATATTAGTAAGGAAAGTTTCTGTGTTCAAAACAATACTGTGTGCGATCCTAGTCATTACGCAAATGGCTAATATATAATTTACAGCATACTACGCTATGTATGGAAAACCTATACAGTGGAAGCTAAAGTACAAATTTTGATAAGACTCACAGGCAGTAAGATAAAAAGCAACTGACAAACACATAATTCAACTTATCTCTTCAAACATCTATTAGAATGCTTTGCATAAAATTAAATTGTTTTGATTTATGTCTCACAAACCATTCGATGAGTCGAATAATTTTGATTTGGAATATGAACGGAACCAAAGCTGGCTAATCACATATACAACTGATACAAGATGTCAAACAAAGCAATGGCGTGTATTAAAAACTATAAAACTGCATAACACACACACACACACACACACACACACACACACACACACATACATACATACATACATACATACAGACTAGGGTGAATCTATGTACTTGATGTTAGAAAGATACATTTTAACTTCTGTGGATATACAGTTTACGGCTAAACCAACTATTTGTAACGTTAGAAATATATATTTAATATTTTGTGGGATCTAACAAAAAGATTTCCTGCTCTAGTACACTAGTATTTGGTTACAGGTTTTTCACAACTAGTCGAAAACTAAGTCAAAGTAAACCAAAATATCATGCCTAACCTGATCCTCGGATGATATTAAACCAGTTAATTCTACAACACTGGGACTGCCAAACTGTGTTATGGTGGTCAAACTACGCTATTGTAGGGGTGTTTAAAATATTAGTAAAAAGATACAATGCGCACAAAATATAGAATTATAATACTATATTGTAATTATTCGAAAATATTTTACCTAAGGACGACTTACGCTTTCTACCTTCAAAAAGTTCTGTTTTAACGGGAGTTTAAAAAAAATATTAGCATATGTTAATTTTTATTAGCATTATTAATGCTGGACATTGTTTATATAAAAAAGAATACCATTAAAATGTTCGTTTAATTTACAAATAACGTTGTAGAAATAAAGTTCATAGCAAAATGTAGTAACAAGTTTCCCCATACAAAACAAAAGCTAAACTAGTACATTTAAAGAAAAATAAAAACAAGACATTAAATTATTAATCAGACTGTTATACATCTAAAACACATGGTTAGACTTTTTCTACAACTGGATAACAATGGGACTTACAAATGCAAACATGTTGCACAACTCAGCATTTTCCAACACACAAAATTTATAGTTTTGTGAAAATATTGAGTTTCGATAACAAAGGAACACAAGAAATTCACTGCTTCTATAAAACTTAAAGCACTTCTATAACTGTAAAAAAGAAATATTACTTTTTTTTTTATTGTCGAGTTGCAAATACCACATGCGGAAATTAGCTAGGCCTAACGTCCAAAATGTTATCGTATTTTTAAAACCTATAAAACGCAGAAGTAGCAGCGCTGTCCAATTGCAAATAAATGGCCACCAGATGGCACGAAACATAAATAATCTGACATCATCAAGAAATTAGAAATTCAAATTTATCAGGTGTACTTTTTCAGTATTTCCACACGCGTATCTACTATAACATATAAAATAGACTTGCTGTGAAATAAGGAAATCTTAGTCACCAGAGAGTACCACAAATGCATAATTAATAATCTAATAATTTATCAAGTGTGTGAAAACGCACGCCACAAAATCTTCGGTGATATAGGCCTAGTACGTATAAAACATATATGAAATCACACGGACACCTTAATCACTTTTAACTTACGACTTTAAGTTCTCTAAGCCTAATATACATTTTCAAATACTGAATACACTGTAAAATTACTGTTTACCCGAAAATATGGTATAATTTGATAACACATATTAACTCATCGTACACACGCTAAACTACATTAAGCCAACAAGACTAAAGTCTGTTACTATTATAACGTGTATACTAAAACCAGTTCACATATTTATCTGATTAACAACTTCAAATTCAATAACTAAAAAACGCATAAATTTCATCACACAACTTATTGAATGTATATACTTACTATAGAAAGAACAAAATATTTCATGATAAATAAAAATAATGTTAAGTTTGAAAATAAACACAGTAGCAATATAACTAAAAGTAACTGTGATGTGTACTATATGCAAAAGCTAAAATACACAATATATAATAAATATATCTTAATGATCGCCACAATAAAATATACAGACGTGGTAACAATTAATTTTGTTGATATGCTAATTTAAAATCCAAGAGCAACAAATATGATGTTCTTAAATTCAATCAAAATCAGAAGTTTAATAAAAATTTACGAAAATATTTTTCAAAGGTTAAAAGTCTGGAATTAAGGTGTGAAAAAGGGAAAAGTTCTAAAATGTAATCCCAGACAAAACTAGTAAAATCAACTTTATAGCATCAAAATACTCAACAGTTCAAACTTTTAAAACGTGAATTAACTCTGATGTATGGTAAAGGATGTCCTAATATGTGTTTTAGTGCAGTTGTGGGTATCGTAAACGATATCTTAACTGGTTATTGGTTGCTGATGAGGGTATGATAAGATATATCTTCGACTGGTATTTTGATGATAGTATGTGTATATTAACGGATATATTCTGATATTTAGATACAAGTGTGGGTATGGTAAATAATACTTTGCTGGTATTTGGACGCTGGTGTGTGTAAGGTAAAGGAAGTATTCGAATGGTATTTGGATGTTGGTGTGATTATGGTAAAGGATACATTATGATACTTGATAATGGTGTAGGTATTGTAAAGGATATCTAAAGTGGAACTTATATGCTTATATGGGTGTGGTAAAAGATATTTTCGACTGGTATTTGAATATTGGGATTATTAATGAAACTAAAACCTCACGTCATGCATAACGATACTAATTAAAGTTTAACTTGTGTAACTTTTCTTATTTATTTATTGTTACGGTTAAAATAAATATCTAATTAATCTACAAATTCTAAATGTAATGATCACTATATAATCTAGCAGTAAAAACTTTATTAAAATCCTTTCATCATAATTACTAGAACGTCACGCAGTAGAAGTTAACACTTTTGTAATTTCATGAAGAGAGCTATCTCAATACATCGTGTGCCTAACTCGCCAGCTAACGTTTAAAACAAAGTAAGATAATATAGTCAATTCTGACGGATACGACCTAAATATAGCCAGAGTGGGGAGGAACTCAAATATACAAAAAGAAAATTGAGAAATATGCAGGCCATATGATTACGGCTATTTTTAGGGGTTTGCTTTTTTTTTTTTTGGACCTATGTCCACATTCACGCTTCCCCCCACTAACAGATAGTCAGGAACCACACATAACCTTATTTTTATACCCTTTTCGCCTCATTACATTTTCTATTTGATGTTGATTCTTGTTTTAATTCTCGATGTTCTTAGAATAAGTGGACAAACATTTTCTCTTTTTGGCTGACTTCATCTGGTACCGCGTAAATATGAGACATGCACAAGTTGAAATTACAATATATTATATATCAGTAGACTTCCTCTAGAAACGCCCCCAGTTGCACAGCAGCATGTCAGCGAACTTACAACGCCAAAAACCGGGCTTCGATACCTATGGTAAGCAA
Organism: Carcinoscorpius rotundicauda; assembly: GCA_011833715.1. Taxonomy (NCBI): domain Eukaryota; kingdom Metazoa; phylum Arthropoda; class Merostomata; order Xiphosura; family Limulidae; genus Carcinoscorpius; species Carcinoscorpius rotundicauda. The sequence goes on along the minus strand of CM022395.1, from coordinate 44,916,815 downwards.
GGTACAGACAGCCCATTGTGTTGCTTTCTGCTTAATTACAAACAAACAAAAACAATCCAGTATTCTTGAAACAATGTCACAAAGCCTCGTCACTACGTTAACCGATCTATAAGTACACAGTTTAATATAATCATTGAGTTAACCGATCTATAAGTACACAGTTTAATATAATCATTGAGTTAACCGATCTACAGTATAAGTACACAATTTCATATAATCACTAAAACCACACTAAAATCACACGTACAATAAAGAAACGGGACTATTTCCAATAAGAGATTGGAAAATAAAATTTGCTCTGTAAAACATAAAATCTAATTCTAATAAATAGTCAAAACAATTACAAATAAAGCTTTTAATTAGTACAGACACTATGAAAGCTTATAGGGGCACTGGTGTTTTCGTTTGTTTTGTTTACTATTTCCACCTTGTTTCTTAAACTTAATTTGGATTTTTATTGTTATTTTAAAAGAGCTTTCACTAACAGGGCATCCAGGATATGGGCTGTATGGCAGACCTCAATATAGAACATCATTCCGAAACAAGCTAAAACTATGATTTAGACTAAAATCTCACACAGAGTTTTACAGAAAAATTCGTAGATTATGTGACGCTATCGCAAGTTTTTAATTTCCATAGTACACATGCCCCCCAGTGGTACAGTGGTATGTCTGCGGACTTACACACTAAAAACCGGGTTTCGATACCCGTGGTGGGCAAAGCACAGATAGCCCATTGAGTGGCTTTGTGCTTAATTCTAAACAAACTTTCCATAGTACACTTTTAGTCTGTTTGAAGTATAAAGCTGTATAACAAGATATCTGTGCTCTGCTTACCACAGGTATCAAAACCTGATTCTTAGCGCCGTAAGTCCGTACATATACCGATGTGTCATTTTATGGTGTGAGGTCACAGTAGTAAACTTGTAGTGTTCACTTACCCACTCGGCCTCTTGACTCTGATTAAGCATGATATGTTGTGATCTTGGATATTTTATTCCCATTCTTGTTCTTTATTCTCTCAGTAGACATAAATATCTTGATCTTGGCGTCAGTGGAATAATTTTCATCACTTTGATCATTGATACTCTACTGGTTTCAGTGCCGCTTGCTTACATTAATGTCTGAATTTCATGAACTAACACAGTAATGCAAGCATAACGTTCCATAAATACATTTCTCTGACAGAACTTGTTGCACATCATTGACAGATGAGAATAGTTTTGTATCATCAGATTTCTTACAAATGTCGTTTCCAACCACGTTCAAAAAACCATCTGGATCTTCTTGTAGTAACACAGTACACAGAATTCTTAATACAGTCGTGCATAACACAAACAATTGATTGTTATTGTCAAGAATACTGAAACCTGATGCCTTACGTCGAGTTTCTTCGTTTGGAAAGTTTGATGTCACTATGGATTCGATATCAAAGAAATGTCGAAATGAATAGACATCGTTTCCACATCCTATTGGAGTACTACAACACCATCTTGATTTCACACTTTTCTTGGATGATCTGTATCGTTTCTTCCTCAAAAGTGTCACTAGACATTTCATCTTCATCACTCTCCAATAGGATAGCGTAATCAATCCTTCCTTTCTTCTTTCTCCGTGTCTTTAATTTGCTCTGTGGTTGTTTCCCATCTTATTTAGTACCATTTTGACCTAAGGGTCTAAACCGTTGTATCCACATTGACATCAAGGGCATTTCCCCCAAGTACAGCACATACGCACTTTGTACTTACAAGCTACTTTTTTCTTTTCCTGTATTAACGTTGCTTTATCGATACAAGATCAGTACACTTACTTACTAAATGTCGATAGTATGTCGATATCTGTTTTGTGGCCAGCAGTTGGTTCGGTTTTCTCAAAGGGTGCAACAATCTCCTACTTTTGTCCAATCAGGTTTTTGGTAAAAGTGTTAGCCAATAAACAAACGATTCGGAATGACTTGAAAAACACTGAAAGCACTGTTATTATTCTGAAACATATTGATTCTTCGCCGTGGTGGAAACAAAATAAATAAACCAAAAAAAAAAAAATCCATAACATCAGAATAAAGTTGAAAATTCAGAATTAATACTCTGAAAGTAAAATAACAATAAAAATCCAAAATAAATTAACAAATGAAGTTAATATAAAAAGGTCTCCAACGGACTTTCATAAACTACACACTAACTTTACGTCATTCATTCCCATTTCTTTTCAATGTTGTGTTTATTATTGTTTGTAATTAAGCGCAAAGCTACACAATCGGTTGTTTTTACCCATCACTGGTATCGAAACTTGGTTTCTAAAGTTTTAACTTTACAAAAATACCGCTGTGTCCTGGGAGGATTACATGCTATGTTTTCGCTCTCACCATATCTCTATTTCAAACTACTCCGATTTTTGAAAAATAAAATTAACAAATAACTTATTGCTTACTTATTTCTGACATCGATAATCAACTTTCTATAAAGCTTTGAAAACTGTACAGTATAAATTTAATATAAATCCCTGCATGATGAAATTTTGTAAAATGGACAGCAACTGCCCGTTGTGCCTATAAATTCTGTGCAACTGAACTGCTTAAAAACATCGTTCTTTTACAATAGATTGAATGTGGAAAATATACAGGAAATTAAGACACTTTTTACATGGTAGCTCTATAACGGAGACTTTAATAATGGTAACTAGGTGATAGAATTATTATCAAGATGCATGGCCATCAGATAAAGCATGACTTGATGTAGCAACACTGATTTTAATGTCAAAAATCGTTTTGATATAAAAGCCTTAACCACTCTATACTCTTTAAACTGAGCCCATTCTTATAGTTTAGGTATATGGTTATTTGGAAAACATTTGCAAGACAACCACAACAGATTTGGAAATAAAAATAACCAAAAACACAAAAATATTTTGTAAGATTAATTATCTAAGCTCTGAAAAAAGTGCGCGTATGAGTTAAGATTAAGCCACAGTGTATTTACCCCTAGTATCACAAAATTAGTATAAAAAACTCCAGTCTTTCTCAAATGTCAATTATTTCTCTTAAGTCCAAGTTTTAATAAAGAGATGGCGGTTATAAAATAATAGCCTGAAATACTTCAATAAACACATAGCAAAAAAAAAACGAAGTGTCTTTTAAAAAGATATATATGGTCCATATGTTGTAGAACAGAAAAAAGATTAACATTTGATATCCAGTTAATAGCATTCTCCTACCCACCATTTATGCCAAGTGATTGCCTATCACTCTTATAACGAACCCACAGTTTAAAATGCAAACAATTCTTTATAATATAATACGAACAAGTATACTTCAAAATTCAGAGCTCTACCACAGAACCAGTCCGCGCCCTCTAACATAAAAACAGAAAACATTATACAGCAGATGGTTATCAAACATGCTCAAAACATCCTGTCCCAAACATGCAGTTCTCTTCATCAGGATGTCCACTTAAACTGTTTAGTGTTATCACATTCATACTTGGTAAAAATAACGTTGATTTTATTATATTACCAGTTCTGTGATTTTATATTAATTTGATTTTATTTCAAAAAATTAACCTCTTACTATCAAACAATAACACTTTCAATAACCATTTAAAACTATCAGTACCCTCTTATAAAAAGAAAACAAAAACGGCATGATGATGAATGAACAAAAATGCTCCAGTTCGAAAAACTGTTATAAAATGAAATATGCTTTATAAACTTGATATGTGAATTCTAACTACAAAATCTTCCTGACTAATCTTTAACCGCCATCTATTGATGGATAACTATAGCTTTAATTCAATTTTTACAAAAACTCTCGGTTTTAGTCCAGATAAACAAAACTTACTAGATCTTGTTTCTTTGTTATTAAGCACAAAACAAACAAAGGGCTATTTGTACTCTACCCACAACGGGTAACGAAACCCGGTTTATAGAAGTATAAATCCACAGAATACACTTTGCCACTAGGGGTCACTTACTATAGCAATCGACTGAATGTGAGAACAAAGAGTAAGTATGATCAATGATACAAGTTTCAGACTACGGTGAAATGATTGATCTAAGCTAATTCTATCAAGTGTAATTCTCAAATGGTTGTTGTTAAATAAATGTCCAAAATGTTTACTTGTATCTACAACGGCTTCTTAAAAAAAACTCTAAAACTTCAAACTGATTATATTAAGAGTAAATGTGGAAATTATACAATTATTTGTGTATTATCCTACAATTTACCGTATGTACATAATCGTCAAGTTACTATTTTACCAATTTTCTTTTAACCAAAACTTTATGTTTATAAGTTTACGTAACTACCACATATATTTTCATCAGAATATAAATATTTTAATTATTATCTTGACCGGGAATAAATTGAGAAAAAAATGCAAGTCTACAGAATTTAGTTCGTTGCATATACAATATATTAGAGCTAAAGTGTTCCAAAAAGTTCATCTGCCACATATAACTAATTTCATTATGAAAGAAGGTCTACATAAAACACAAGTTTTGATATTGTTTATTATTGTTTCCTTTAGACTTAACGATAGCAATAGGTCAATTGACATCAAAGCAATCCTTTCTCAATTAGTTATCATTAATATTGTATTCTAAATTACGTACGAAATTTAATTATTGCTTGCAAAATGCTTTTTAAGATGCGAAGTAATTTTAGCACAGAAATTAAACGGTTTCATTTACCTTTTGCATATTACGTTTTTTTCACTGATTTCTTCAAAAATATACAAATTTCTTATAATTATCTTGTTCTCCGTTAAAAATGTAAAAATTTCACTCATTAAGTGAAAAAAAAGTTCACTAGTCACGCATGCAAACCTGGTAAGTCACAAGACCACTATCCACAAGAAAACAAATTAATATGATGTGCGAAACAAATACGGTTTTGTTACCTTGTTGGCTAGCCCTAAAAGATCACTGCTGTTTCCAGGTACTGAACCTCCAGATTCTTCAATCAACTTCTGTAAAGTGATCGGTTCCGGACTCAAGTCTCGAGCTCCAGAATCGAACTCCCAACTATCATGTTTTCCAGAAGCTGCCCCTTAATAGAACAATATTTATTTTCTCATAAACTACCTTATGTAGGGATCTAAATTGTAAATTAATATACCTTCAATTATTTCTAAACTTAGAAAGTTAAATTAATAATGTTTATCAGAGAATTGAATCTATTCTAGTAAGAAACAACATGGAAGGTAAAAAGAGGTGTATCGACTAATAAGAAACACTTACCCTGACTGGTATCACTACTGGTAGGCCAGATGCCTGTGCTACTGCTATCTGGTGCTGGAGAGACTTGTTGGGAGTTTGGTTGGTGTGGGTCTGTTTCGTTTACGTGAGGAACAGGTTCGTGTTCCTGTGCGCTAAGGGCATTTATCTCATTGATTAACTGCATTCGTCTACGAAGAAACTCACTGTAGGATATCCTACCATGTTCATCAGCTCCTAACTGTTCCATAATCTCCTCTATACAGTGTTCAAGGTTTAGTTGCTGACACACAGCCAGAAGGTCTTGGCTGGAGATAAAAGAATTTTATGGTTAAGTCACTTCTCACAGAGAAAATAACTAAGGTTTGCTTTTTTACTTAAGAGCACAGCCACAGTGGACTGTATATATCCGAAAACATTCCGAAGCATCCCACCACGGGACAAAATAAGTAAAGAAAAACTGTGTATGTAAAACAGCGGGAAACAATAATTAATAGGACATACTACAGTTTACTAGAAATCCTATTTATTATCTTAAAATTGATTCAAACCTGTAAACAAAAATTATCTTTTAAAGAAGTTATTTGTAAAAATCCGGTTTTGCTACTCCAGCTGCTCTGGATACTAGTTTCACGGAATCGGGTTGTAGCTAGTGACTAAAGGATTACAGTAAACTCTCATTGTTTCGAAGTCGCTAGAACCGAATATATCACTTGCATCGAAGTTGTTTACTGGTCCGGCCAACTGTCCATATAAATACATAGTAACAAAAGCCCCTTGAACCGAACTGCAAGTGTCGAAGTGTCGGCTTGTAACGATGTATAATTATAGTCCCTAGGGTGTGAAAAGCATCAATATTACATCTTTTGTATCGAATCAGGTACGAAGATATTTATTTTTCTCTTCTTCCCTAAATTAATTGTCACCGCTGCCGACCACCCGCTACGCCGCTAGCAAGTGCAATTAGTCAGTCTCCGCGCAACAATGTGTGATGCCACCATCAAAATCTTACACTTGAGAAATAGCGAACTGCAGATGGGGTAGTAGATTAGCCTAGCAATGTTTTTACAACAATTATGGTCAATAACACTTTAAACCCCTGCCCGCCCCAACTCGCCCGCCTTCCCAGCAAAAATTAGCTTAGATATAAAATTTTCAGATTATGGCTTGAATAGATTATGCCTGGGCAGCCTGCATGCTGTGGCCTATAAAAGGCTACTCACAGTCAAATTAAACAGATCATTAATCATTGTTCATGGCGAAGCGCAAGCTTGTATCGATAGAAACTAAAATTACAGCAATAGAAGTTGAAAAAAAAGTTAAAACAAAAACAGAAATAGCAAAAGCATTTGATGTGCCTCTGAACACTTTGTCAACATCGTTGAAAAATAAAGAGGCCATATTGTCTTCCCGAGACAACTTTTGTCCCAATAGAAAACGCATGCGAACTGCAAAACATTCTGACCTAGAAGCGGAATTGCTTCTGTGGTTCAAAAATGCTAGATCAGAGAATGTTCCTATCTCTGGGCCTGTTATGCAAGCAAAGGCAAAAAAATTTGCTGATCAAATGGGAATCACTGACTTTTGCATGAGTGATGGGTGGTTAACCCGATTCAAAAAAGACACGACATTCAATTTCGTACGATCTGTGGTGAGTCTGGTAGTGTAGAACCAGAGCAAACAAACCAGTGGACATCAACAACACTGCCACGCCTGCTAGAAAACTACAGCCCACGGGATGTCTTCAACGCAGATGAGTCTGGCTTATTCTTTAAACTTCTGCCAGACAAGTCTCTTGTTATCAAGGGAGACTCCTGTCACGGCGGGAAGCGAGCGAAGGACCGGCTGTCTGTATTGGTATGCGTCAATATGGACGGCACTGAGAAGCTTCCTTTACTTGTCATAGGTGAGTGTCAAAAGCAGGTAAAAATATTTTCCTGTGTTTTCTATAGAAGTTATTTTATGATTTTCTTCAGATTATTGACATGTAAATGTTTCATTTTAAATTTCAAGACATTAACCATGTACATTTTCTTTCTTTTTTTTTTAGGAAAGGCAGCAAAACCGCGTTGCTTCAAAGACGTCAAAACCCTGCCAACACCATACAAAGCCAACAAGCGAGCTTGGATGACATCAGATTTATTCACCGAGTGGCTGAGAGAACTTGACCGAAAGTTTGTGCTACAGAAAAGAAAGGTCCATATGATAATTGACAACTGTCCCACCCAATCCAACCCCAATGGACTTAAGGCCATCAAACTGGTGTTCCTGCCTCCCAATACCACAAGCAAGACACAGCCCATGGACCAAGGCATCATCGCCAATCTAAAACATCATTACTGCTACAGCGTCTTATTGATTCAATAGACAATAAAAGTGTTTTCACTGTGACTGTGCTTGAAGCCATGCGACTGCTACGCTCTGCCTGGTCATTGGTAAAGCAATCAACCATAGCCAATTGCTTCAGAACTTGTGGCTTCTCCTCTCCAGAGCCAGCAGAAAACAGCTCGTGAGATGTGCCTGCAACTTCAAAGATATCTTGAACACCAGGCTAACGCAGGACAGTTTATCTCTCAATTAAACATGATGGAGAGTTTTGTGACCAAGTGCCAAAGGGACAGCGGTTCGCAAAAAAGCATTGAGCAATATTTGAAGTGACTCCAGTTAGACGTTCCTGCTGGTGTTTGTATCATGTACATTATAATTACACATGTCTATATTATGAATGTTATTTTTTTCACATTTTTTTTACAAGTGCTGTTAATTGTCCTTTTGAATTTTATTAAATGTGTTTTAAGTGTTTACACACGTGTGACTTCTGAGTCTTTAATCCAATTACCGGTACTGCAACAGCCGTCAGTTATAGGGCCTACCATTACCAGACTTGGTTAGTGAATAAAAAAAAAAATCCTTTTTAACAAACATCTTTTGTAACGAACAATTCTCTTTGGTCCCTACGACTTCGTTACAACGAGAGTTTACTGTACTATACACGCACACCAAACAATACAAAGTTATAGTTACATTGTTCTAGATTAATAGCATATTCAAGAATTTCTTTGTTTAGGCTAACCACAGTTCCTGTTACTACAAGTCAAAGTAACGAGATTGTTTTATTATTTCAGATATTCGAGCAAAGCTAAACAATGGCTATCCGTGCTAATTTTGTACTGATAAACTAGAATGAAAAGAGTTAGTGAACAGCGCCCCACAATCAAATTTTGGGATACTCCAATTGGATACTGTGTTTTTTTTATTTGTTCTTTTTTCTTTCTTTCTTTATAGCGGCACTGATTTTGTATTGACTTGTTTTTTTATTTACCAAAAAGCTACAGGATGGTTAGCTGTTCCTAAACAAGAAGTGACACAGGTTAGGAAACACAGATAATCCACATCAGCCAACTTTTAAACAAGTCTTTTATCAACAAATACTGAAATAGACCATACCATTATAACGCTCCTACGGCTAAAAATACGATAATGTTCAATGACGGAAATATGAACCCACGACCCTCAGATTGCCAGTCGAGTGCTTTAACCGCCATGTCATGTTAGGCCCTTTAGCAATAAGACGCAAGGAACAAACCCATGATCCATTTATCCAAGCCCGGCGTAACGAATTTGATAGTTTACTGTAGTTTAAAACAAGAAAGTGTCAAATAATTAAATTGAAGCTCTAACAGGCAATACCAGAAAATCAGAATGATAGCAACATTTAAAGTATATCTCACCTAATATTTCTTCTTTCTTAGAAGTCGTTCAGTGGAGATAAAAGATTTACACTGGATTTTTTGTATGTAAAATTAATATTGACATACCTCACTTCGACCTTATAATCAACAAAATAAGTTAAAATTGCATTTCAAACCTACTAATACTACCATAAAAACTTTTCATTAACTAATCGAAATCCAAAGAATTAGTTTAATTACATGAATCACGTAAGGCAAGACAATGAAAGTAATAATTTCATTGTAAACCTTATAAGAATATATGCATAAAGAGATGATTAAATGTACTTCAACAGAATTTTGTGGTAGCGCAGTAATAAGTGTAGACGTATTTGTAAGCTCCACATGTGATACAGTTTACGCCCATGCATTTGGTTCACAACAAATTCCCAACCATTCTACAATGGAATGACATCACGGATACTCCACTGAAAACAAATATTCAGATAGCAAGACTATTAAGCATATGACTTCAATTAACATAACATTTCCAAGAAAGGAGCCTTCTGTGTTTTGCTATTAAACAAAACAAAAAACAGAAAAGCAGCACAGCAAAGCATTTACAACAATAGTCTTCGGCCTTGTAAGAAACGTTATAATCCGAAAAGTGAGGGTTACAGTTAGGACATAGAGCAATTTCACCCAAAAAGTGATTGCAATGAAGCTAGGTACGTTTCCATTAACGATAACATAAAAGTTCAGAATATGGCGAAGCTTCCAAAGCTTTTATTCACAACTCAAAGTCAACGGATTAGTTTCGTAAGAAGGCTAGCACTAATTCAAAATAATTCCATTCAACCAATGGAGTTTAGTGCCTTTAGTCTGCAGTAACTTGAGAGCCAACTTCAATATGTAGTGAGAAATCTGTGAAATATGTGCCAGTTTAATTGGAGACGCCAAAGCTATAATTTAAAATTAATTATCGTTCTGAACTGCGCTAAATTGAACAATTTTTGTGCTTCTAGTGACACATACAGAACTCTCCTTTTTATTTTTTACTCATTTGCTATCTACCACTATCCGTGAACCTGAGCTGTCGACCAGAAGAAAAGGTAATGAGTGGGCAACGAATGGACTTGCATTATAACTCCCCTCACAGCTGTTTGTTTGTTTTTTGAATTTCGTTCAAAGCTACTCGAGGACTAACCGCGCTAGCCGTCCCCAATCTAGCAGTGTAAGACTAGAGGAAAGGCAGCTAATTATCACCACCCACCTCCAACTCGTGGGCTACTTTTTTGCCAACGAATAGTGGGATTGACCGTCACATTGGAACGTCCCCACAGCTGAAAGAGCAAGCATGTTTGGTGCGACGGGGATTCGAACTCACAACCCTCAAATTACGAGTGAACGCCTTAACCTACCTGGCCATGCCGGGCTCCTCTCACAGCTGAAATTAAACCTCATTCATCACCATCATAAGCTTATAACTGGAAATGCAACAATACTAACAATATTCCTTAAAATTTCAAAAAATGAAATTACATTTTACAATAATTTATTTAATTTATCCTCTGAAACATTATTTCTACAGAAAAAAAAATATTCTCTCGCTGTGATTTAAGATCGAGTCGATATCATAAGTTGTCATTTAACAGTCATTCAATACCCTCAAGTTAGAAACACTTAGAGACTCAAGTACAGATATCACAATTAAGTATTACATAACCAAAATCTAAAAGCTACGGAATTATTATGAATGTAGTAAGCCTATTCCAATAACTCTAATCATACAATTCATAATTTGGTAGGTAGACTACTAAGTCAGAAGGGGCCGATTATAGTTCAGTGGTAAGTGTGATGAACTATAAATCTGAGGTTTCATCTCTCGCGTCCTGTTGCCACATATTTGCATTTCGAACTTCAGGCTCGTAGATATAAAAATGTCAGTTATGTCCCACTATATAATGGTTACTGTTTACCAGTTGCCTACCTTCTTGTTATTCCTCCTCTCAGTACCACAGTGGTATGTCTGTGGACTTGTACCTTTAGAAACCGGGTTTCGATACCCGTGGTGAGCATAGTACACATAGCCCTTTGTGCAGCTTTATGCCTAATAAGAAACAAACAAACTATGCTCTTGTCAATAAACATAAAATTAAGAAGGACTAGCGCATATAACCCTTGTAAGCTTAGGGCGAATCTCTAAAACCAATACAGAAGGAAATTTTAACGAGAAATGCAGTACCAGTGAAGACGCCAATCACAGTGTACTCTGACAATCAACTGTCTGGATGATCATATAGAATACAAGACACTCGTGAACTGCTACCAGGATATACACACAAAGACTTTGCACTCCGATTCCATACAGATACATACGGTATTGGCAATCTCAACACCTAGCTAAACAACATCTTATAGATTAAAGAGGCCCACTTTCCTCTCCATGAACAGGCCAATGCTCATATCTATACCAGTGCCCTCCAGAAGCACAGTGGTATGCCTGCGGACTCGTACTATTATAAACCTGGTTTCGATATCCGTAGTGGGCAAAGCACAGATAGCTATGTGCATAATAAAATAAAACAATCTGTATAATCTAGCCGGAAAATTCAATCCATATGCCATAGTGTGTGTAATAATTGTTGTGTGACGAGTGTAGGTTGTTTTCGTGAGTAAGTTCATTACTGGACCTCATACCTCAAATGAAACCATAAATTATCATAAATAACAGATTTAGACAAAGTGACAGTCAACATGAACGGTACTGATCGACATCAGACCTCGCCGCTAAAAGGCAGGACGTTTCTTTAAGCTATCACGTTCTATCACGGAAACGAGCGCTAAACATAAATGTTGATCACACAGAACATTGCTGTGCAAACGTCACGATTAGCAACAACTGGTAACAGTTTTTGTTTGTTTGTTGTTTTTACGTTGGAATCGCCCTAAATACTGTTTCCTTAATTCACTTTCCCTGGTAGATTACTCCAGATGTGGACAAACAATGGTCCAAGTAAAGTTACGAATCATTTATACGTCAATCCATTTCTTCATCATCAAGATAATTCTTAAATCACCTTAAAGTACAACTATATAGTATTAAAAATACTGTACACATTTCAATAAAATTATCTTCAGTAGATTTCAGCAAATTGGTCTTTGAATTTTCTCCGTTATGTCAACAGAAACTGTACTCACTATAGTATATCACCAAGTTCTGTTAATGTGAGTTTCCTTATTGAACAAATGAATTTGGTTTACACGACTTCAGATGGACCTATGTGTTTTGTTTTGTTTTAACATAAGTCATCTTACTACGGTGTATTTTCAAACAGAAAATACTACAAACTACATATAATACACACTACAATTCAAACAGAAAATACTACAAACTACATATAATACACACTACAAAGTTCAGTTTAATTGAAGAGCATTCTTTAACAGAAATATGATCAGTACACCAAAGTGCAACGTTATCGCTTGCGGAATTCAAAACACCATACCTTAGAATTCCTACAGTACTAATAATCAGATCCAATCACCTTAGCACACATATAATATTGTTAATAATCACAAGTTGTACAATTTTATAAAGTTTCTAAAATCTATAGTTCATGCATTGTGTCTTTTGTACTTCACGAAAGATCACTTAAGTAACAAAATAAACCCGTGAAATAAACCCGTTGTAAATAATAGTTAACATCAGTAATGCCAATCAGAGCAATGTATATTGTCCAGCCTAGCAGATAATTATATCCCTTCTCCCTTTAATAACATTCACAAGCCAAACACTCCACTTTTTAACAACAGGTTTATAAATATTCCACGTTACAGAACTTTTTGCAACAGGTTTTTAAACACTACACATTATAGAGCTTTTAGCAACATATTTATAAATTCCATGTTTCAGAAACTTTAGCAACATATTTATAAATTCCATGTTTCAGAACCTTTAGCAACATATAAATAAATACTCCACGTTACAGAACTTTTAGCAACACGTTTATAAATACTCCATGTCACAGAGCTTTTAACAATAGGTGGTTCTTTCAACTATTAATAATGTTTAAAGAATAATTTACGTGTATAATAAATATAACTTATAGCAGTATTTGATTATGTGTAAATAATAAATTATTAAATGTTTGGTAATTCTGACCATCCCTTTTCCATTCTTAACGCTAAGGCGAAAACAGTAGAAAATTAACTTGACTATAATAAACATACCATGTTTAAAATACCGAAGATATATAAAAGAAAAAGGATAGAAAGTTTGTAATTAACAAATTACAGTGACATTTAAATCTAGATTTTGTTTTTACTCTCTTGCTATTCTTCTGGTTGTTTTTAACTGAATCTGGCAGGATAATGTTTTTCCTAATGCTTGGTACCTTAATATTGTCCTCCCTTTCCCTTAGCCTGGGAAAGATCCCAATATTTCTTCAAACTACTGTCCATTTGCTTTGAGTTGTCTCTGTAAGATCTTCATTTTTAATCTTGAAAAGGCTTATGATACTACATGTGAAGGTATTGCATCCTGCGAGATCTTCACTCATATGGGTTGAATGACCATTTGTTCCCCTTCTTTTTGTTATTAAACATTTTTAATGGACAACTAATTCCAAGTCCTTGTGGGTTTGACACTTTCTCCTTCTTTCTTACGCAGAAAGTTATCAAAATGTAAAAGGTTTGTGTTTGTAATCGTCATGTAATGAATTATCAGACAGAAATATTTGTTCCCGCATTTATGGGCTACTAAGTGGTATGTAATGATGATAATAGAAGTTCATGTTTATTTCTTTACTGTCATAAGACAGAACGCTACTGTATTACCGTAGTTTTACTTATAATAGCGAAAGAAAACGCTGATACTTTAGTAGCATTCGTTACATACTTTGTGGCTGTTTATTAAATTACATGGCGAAATGTATTTTTGCCAAGATGCGAAGGTGATGGCTACGGACGGAAACTAAGCTGACAGTCTCATTTGTAAAAGTGTGTAGCAAATACGAAAGTTCTTTCCTTGATACATCGTCGGTCGTGTACAACAAGCTTGGGTGTACACTGAAAGATACTCTGTTCGGATCGATTAGTTTTGTCGACTTTGCATCTTGTTGTACAAGAGCGAAGTATATTATTTGTTATGTTATTACGATTGTTACGTATTAAGTTATTTCGAATGGGTCTCCGATTTATTATGTTATGTACGTTACGTATTACTATTTCAAACATCCGAAAGTTTGAATTTGAATTTAGTAGTTAGTTAACTGTTAATGTGTGTCAAATTTATAATATTTGCCAACAAGATTGATACATGCAATTTTCTTTTTTAACATCAGTATTTTTAATACACAAATAAAATACAATCGAATTTATAATAACGGTTATTACTAATAGTTATTACAAATAACGATTTATATACAACAGTTTTACAAACTTGCAGACAATGCTGAGTCTTATATCCGGTCTAGAGTGTTGGGTTTTTTGTTTTTTTTATAGCAAAGCCACATCGGTCTATCTGTTGTGTTCACCAAAGAAAATCAAATCCTGATATTAGCGTTCAAGTCCGAAGACTTACCGCTGTCCTAGCGGGGGACTATCACATCTAGAACCGAATATTTTATCGACGATCCAGATCCACGACGAAGAAATTAATTCTTAGCTAATACTGTCACACCTTGCTTAAGCTAGCTAACTTGATTGGCTTCACACCGCTAACTTTTACCGATGATGATATCCTCGTAGAAGTTCTAACGTGTGAAGTAATTCACTGAAGTTGACCGGTTTGCAGTGTTCGAAATCTATAAACGTTCCTAATCAAATTCTGTAGTCTTTAGATTAAAAGGCGTTAATCACAATTATAGCTTCCTATGGCTATAACATACTGATTTGCGTGACCAATCATATTCTTCTTCCGCCTTTCGCTAGCTGCTTATTATACGAATCACGCGAGACTACAACATTTACCAAAATCCGCTTAGCAAAAATACTGTCAATCACTAGTATTGCATACACGACTATTATATTGTGGATTCTTATGCTCAAAAATCTTCTAAAAATTTCAAGAACAGGTGGGGCTTGGGCAATACACAGCCAACAATATATATCACATGGAAAAAAGGAAACTATACAGAAACAAGCGTAAGCACTAAAGTAAATGTACAACAGTAAATCTGTTACAAGATGTTCTAGGAGGAATTCAATGTAGACTTACTAAATTGTTTGTTTGTTTGTTTTTGAATTTCGCGCAAAGCTACTCAAGGGCTATCTGCGCTAGCCGTCCCTAATTTAACAGTGTAAGACTAGAGGGAGGCAGACAGTCATCACCACTCACCGCCAAATCTTGGGCTACTCTTTTACCAACGAATAGTGAGATTGACCATCACATTATAACGCCCCCACGGGTGAGAGGGCAAGCATGTCTGGTGTGACGGGGATTCGAACCCGCGACCCTCAGATTACGAGTCGAACGCCTTAACCCACCTGGTCATGCTGCACTTAATAAATGAGAACATAACTGAAAATTTATTCCAACCGTTAACACTAACTCAGATCTTCGAAGGTGGCTTACTAGCATAATTACTTTCTGAAAGATCAAAGCAAAAATGATTAAAACAAATATTACATCTGAGTCTGTTTTTTATCGTTATGTCTAGAAATGTAATTGTATGAATGAGAGTTGTCCACTAAATTACGGTTTACAGGTTATATCTGTCAAACTTAACAAGTCACTTAAACTTCGAGCTCTGTAGAACAGCGGATACTTGACGGTCTTTGTTTTGTTTTTTTGTTTTATTGTTGTTGTTTTTTGGATTCCTGATAACATTTCCAAGTGAAAGTAGCCACACAACTTCCGCTTTTTCCAGTGCCAAGAAGGCCTTTTCCAAAAGACACAACAGCGGTATGTCTACGGATTTATAATGCAACAATCAGGGGGTTCGATTCCCCGCGGTGGGCTCAGCAGATAACCCGATGCGTCTTTGTTATGAGAAAACACTCCCCCCCCAAAAAAAGACGCAAATCCATCAATGTTACTGACTTCTCACCTAGTTCAATATCGATATTACTGACTGAAAGCCGATGAAAACTGTGATACGGTGATTATGTTTCGATTTTGATGATTGATCATATTTTCTGCTTAATTATCAGAGTGACTCCGTTAGTAATATCTGTTCCGTTCGATGCTGTTTAAAAATAGGAAAAAAGCATTTTTCTTTTATAAAACGATACTACACGCCCTTAGCGTCGGTTTATAATAGCTTAGCACCATTCATTACGGTTGGTAAATGGCACGTTTTTGTTAGATGACATTCTATTATTATTACTCACGCACTTGTTTTAGATTTCGTGTGATAAATGTTACTAGTTTTTATCGATTGTGCTTGAAATTGTAATCTGATGTCACGTATTGTTTGCTACACGATGACAGCCGTTTAGTTTACCTATTATCAAGCACGTATGCAGAGAAGGAAGAATATGAGGAGATTCGGCCAAACTCTCTCGTTTTCTTGTGTTAAAAAGTTATTCTTATATAACTTTGGGTTAAATGTTTCTTTCAGGTATGTAATATTTTGGCTTATTTATATAGTAAACGAGTGAGTGAGTGCCTGCCCTATCTATCTATCATTTCTTTAAACTTCCTCTAACGTACAATACTTTAAGCTTCGCTTCTATCATGATTATGTTTTTCCTAACGTCTCATTAATCATACAAGTTTTTGAAACCTTTATCACTATCATATCCCTAATAATTTATTTTTTTTAATCGCCAAAGAGTGGATCTGTATTAAAGTATTTTTCTAGTATTAAACTTCTAATCAACGAGTAATGGTTGTTTTACAATTCTAGCGTACTTTAGAGCGAACTTGTGTTTAAAATGACTTGTACTCGTGCGTAATCACGATTACTTAGTACCATAACACACGTTTAACCCTACAGTGCTCATGAAGATCCGTGGGTTCCAGCACTTGATCAGACACGTTCAATACATCTTTACTATCGCATAACGAAAGTGCACACGTACGTATATACACACACACACATTTAATATAAAAAGTTGTTAATAAAGTGCAAAAAACACGTAATATAAAAGGAAGTCCTCAATTTTTTCATGTTCGTTCCAAAGAGACGTCAACACACCTGGTGCTGCACATTGAAAAACTTAGAAACATCTGGCCTTGGACTACAGCAGTTAGATTAAGTAGATTACTGGTTGCGCGAGCGCAACCACACGCATTCCATTCAAAGCTTTACGAGTTATATTTCAATATCTTTCCTGATTTTTATAATAATAATTTTCAATACCTCTCCGAAACACTTTACATATTTACTAGAAAAACATTCAGTTTCTTCACTACTAATATATCTCTTCGTGCGACATAACTGTAGTCACGTGTTTCATTAACTACATTTATGGTTATTTTTACTAAAACATACGTAATTTGTCTGGTCTATGTACACGTGCTCTTAGTGACGATCTGTACGTTATGGATAAACCAAACACTACAAAATGCTACTATGTTAAAAGCAAGAAAATAACTGTTCTTTTTTGGCAAATGAAGGATAAAATCTTATTAAAAATTTCAGCCAACTAGTTTTGGTAACACTGTCACCATCATCAGAACTAGTAACTGTGTTACCGAAACCAGTTGACTGAAATTGCTAATAATGATTTTAATCTTTCTATGCCATAAAAAAAACGTCGATTTTGTTTTATATTTTTAAATATATGGCTTTTTATACAAAATAAATGTGTTTATTCACTTTTCATAATCAAGTTTATTTCAGATATAGATTTGAAAACTGGGAGAAAAAACACAAAAATTAATATTCTTAGAAAATATGACTAAAAAATAAGTATTTTGAAAAGTTTCAAAGATTTTTCCAATCATTGCTTATTTTAGAGAAGAGGTTACAGAATACCATATGACAGGAAAGTACCACACTACTGACTTTACAAAAAGGTTTAGAGTAGGTTTAAATTGGTGTGAAACAACCTAATAACTTACTTCTACACAGCGTACTGATCTTAATTTTAATTTTAAACATTTTTCTGTGATTTCTTACCCTGTAAAAATAATATCCAAAGAGATCCTCATGTTTGATTATTATGATACACTTTATGCTGTAGGATTCTCTGTCCAATGCAAAGATTCACAGTATGTTTTACCACGTATATATCTATTTGTAACTGCATTCATATATATACTGAATGAATACTTAGCTATTGTATCATGCTTAATTTGCATAAACTAATCAAATGAAACACAATAATGCCAATTAACCACCTACCATAAAATAAATGTTATCTTCACTAATACACCTGAAAATATTTAGCAAGAAACAAAATATTTTAAGCTAATCACAGTCACTAAAAGTGTTTAGTTTATTCCTGCAATAAAAAAACATGAATCTTTTAAAAGAAAATATAATGACCAGTGTCATAAAATGACAGATAGGATGTGCCAAAATTAAAACAGAGTATAAAAATTAAAGACAATAGCTATTGTACAAAAAAAAAGATGCATTATATTAGAAATGTGTGACTAATCTTCAAAAATAACCACTGTTAACACTTTTTCATTGTGAAGAGCACCAAATTTTAAATAATATCTTAATCTATTCCAGGTTATTAACAAATAAATACAACATTACATCTTACATTTTTAATCAGATCCAGAACAATGCTTCACCATCATGATCAATGACTCTTGTTTTAAAACAAACTAACTTTTGATGTTACATTCCTATTCATAAATACAGATATTTTTGCAAAACTTTCATACTTTGTTGCACAAATTTGGCATTACTTTAATAAAGCATAAAATGCATACTTTATGAAAATTATACTAGGACTTGAATGCCATAATCAAATGAAGTCAACCACTAAAACCAGTCTAATTTTTTGTATAAATACTCAAGAAGTTTTTGAATGATGTTTCAATTGTGGGCAGTTGCTCTAAGTTTTTCTTTACATGAATTAAATTGTCGTATTTGTTTTGTGTCCAGACAAAACTGTTTGTATTTTTTTGTATTTTCCAATCATTTTTGAAAAATTTGAGTCTTTTGTATTCAACTCAAAAATTTGTTTGAAAAATGTTTTATTGAAATAGAATAATTTATTTGTAATTAGATGCCAATTTTATGTAACAAAGTGACAAGTTTTTTGCTACAATGTGTAATTTCTCATACTAAAAAATACAAGCTATAATTACCACATTACCTATCTAATTAGATTCTCACTTTGAAACAAAGCAACCTAAAATTTCAAACAAACAAACTTTCAAGATCTCTTCAAAAAATAATTTAAATAAATAAAAAGGTAAACTATTTAAAAAATATCTGGGTGATACATTACCCCATTTTCCCAGAACCTGGTGAGACATTCATTGTCCTTATCCCATTTTAATCACAATACTAGTATTTCTCAAAAATACAAAAGTAGTCTCTTCCAAGCTTTCTCTCTTAATAATTCTGATGTAATAACACATTTTCCATTTTTTCATAAACAAAATGAAAAAAACACATTTTCTTGATATAAATAAAACTGCAATGTTAACTTGCATTTTTTATAGCATAGGCTATAAGGAGATACTCAATTATTTGGTCATGTAGCAAACATGTAGTTCAACCAAGTTCATACATCTGATAACCACTACTAGTGTTGTGTAAACCATTAATACAAATATTGTATATCAAAACAACCAAGTTTTAAAGAATCTTCTTAAAACCTTATAATTTATGACAAATAAGAAAATTAAAAGATTACCATCCTATGATTTCATTATAATGATTGAAACTACTGTGGTACTCAAAATAAAGTTTCATAAAAGTTCATTACTAAGCTTATGACCCACAAAACATCCTCAGAAATATATGTTAATTCAACAACCAAATTCTAAACTCATTAAATTACAGTTTTCAAAATATCCCTCTAAATTACTCCTTTTAAAATTTTAAGACATTAGACACTCTCAGACAAAAAGGTAGATACATAAATACATACATACACACACACACACACACACATGCACGCACATTGTTACATTGGCCAAGCTAAAAATAAGATACAAAATGAAACAACACAGGTTTCATGTTAAAAACCCAAGTCAGAGTCCATTAAAACTCTCAGAACATTTCTACAGTTGTATCTTAAGTATCCACAGTATATTACAAAAACCTTTCTTTTTCTGTCTTCCATTTTGATCTTATGATAATCAACAGAAAAAGGTGATTATATGAAAGTTATTTCATGAAGTAATTTGAATTTTATACAATTAACTTGTGAATTTCATAAGTATTTAATTATTTACATGTTATTTTTATGGTTATTAAATAACATATTTAGTTATTTTATTTATAAGATCACACTGTTTATGAATTTGAAATAACATAAGCATTTATTTTTGTTAAAACACTTTTATTGGGATGGATTTATTATACAAGTATTTTGTAACTACTTAACAGGGTGTGGATGGTTCTTCACCAAAACTGGTACAGAGGTTCTTTAGTTCCGTGTGGGGGGGGAGTACATTTTGTTTTGAAGTTTTTATGGGTTATTTTGCAATTTTACCACTACCTCACTCCCTGTGAAATTTGGTATAGAAGTTCACAAGGTCCATGAAGAGACATAACAAATTTTGTGCTTTGCAGTTTTTGCATTTTTTACAATTATATATATAGTGGAAGCAACTTTTCATTAATCCCTAATCTACAACACAACTTCCATCCATGAGCACAGGTACTCCAGCTAATATATGATATATAATGAATGAAAGAACCATACAAATACTGAATCATTCTATCCCATGCACATAAAATTGTAATATAATTAGACCACATAGAGATATCAAAATAACCATACATGATGCTTCAGAGGTTTGTTCACCAGGATGGCATGGGTGAAAGCAGCATTGTGACACCCACTAACATGAAAGTGATATTATTGTTCCCTACCTCAAACTAATTCTTAGGCTCTCCTAATCTTAAATATAAAATCCTAGTAACATCACTATTAAGCTCCTACATATGGATGTACCTAATATGATTGCTAATTTAATGTAAAGTTGTTAGTTGAACTGTTTAAATAAACCATAAGTATATGATAATGCTATGTGGGAACCTATTCTTTCAAGATTAGGGCTAAACTGAATATTCGATGGCATGCTTGAAATATGATAACAATATCAAATGGTATCTATAAAATACATTTAACAGTGACTAAAAACTTTGCTAACTTGACAGAAATACACTATTATCAAAATGCTACAGAAATTTACAGAATTTAAGAAAAACTCCCAAAACTACACAGTTCTCCTATCAACATGCTGTAAACTCAATGTTCTATAACAAAATAAATAAAAATATTTAAAATTTATGATACAGGTGTTATTCATTTTTAGTTTTTAAAAAAATAAAAAAGTATCTAATATATGTTTTCTAATACTTTTATAAAATACAAAATTCAGAATACATAAAACCATATGTTACATGTATGTGCAATAGCTTACAACATGGTAGTTAAAAACATTTAAAACCTCTATTCACAATTATTATTCATTATTCACAAACCTCACGTGTATATCCTGGTAACTTTTTCATCAATTAAAAATTATTGATTTTAGCAAATTACTTTTCAGTGAACACAATCTGCATATAGATTATCCATGTTTCTCTTACTTACCAAGACAAAGATCACAGTTAAAATCTTTCAGTTTCATAAAATGAAAATCTTAAAATTTTTTCCAATGTGAGAAGCATACAGAACATGGAAGCTGATTTAAATTTTTACCAGTTAATAAATAAATAACTTATTCATGGTAACTTGAACATTACTATAAACAATGTATGCAACAACAACTGGAGCAAATTAGTATACGTGCAAAATAATTTTACAAAGCATGGAAGAAAAATAATTGAAAACTTCCACTATATTTGTAAAAATACACTACAGTAAAACACAAAGACTTTAAATTGGTCATTATACTATGTGTATTTTCTAGTATAAAGAGATGATTAATTTTACACAAGTTTATGCTATATTAGGTTTCTGTGGCTTTTATACATGTCACAATGTAACAATAATTGGAAACTTTACTTTAAAAAGTATGCATATATCTTAATTTCAATACAATTCTACATCAAGAAAATTCTTACTGTAATATTTAATATTAAAAATCAACCAGATAATGACCACAAATAATAAAATATACTTTTCTTACATTCTTAATCGTATAGATTAGAGTACATTAAGACTTATCTCACCGATATTATTTCAACATGTCATATACATTTGGTCTTAAATTTAACAATTTAATATAGATTAAGAATCATTCTACATATAAATGATAAGTATCTATCCCATAAAACGGAGGTCTAAATTAATCTAAAAAAAGATAAAAAATGTATTATAATATAAACCACTTAATAATGAATAGGGAATACAATATTAGAAAGGCAATCATAATCTTTGTTAAGTTGACTGTTCTTTAAAAAATAAAACAGTTACTGAAAAATCAAATGGCATTATAGCATTGTTCTCAGTAATTACACGACTCACTAATCCATTTGTATATCCTATGAGTAAATAACAATTAAAATCCATTGGGTTTGATTTTAAAAAATTATCTTAAGAAGTAATGATACATTCACAAATCTCCCCCAAATAAAAAAAACAACAAAAACTTTATGTTTTAAACCAAAATATGATCACAAAAAATTTTAATAGTTCCTAGAAAAAAATAAATGTCCCTGCAGAGAGGTCTACACCTATATTTCCATGTTGTAGTAATTAGGGTTACTTGTAACTCAACACCTATTTGTTCAACATTCTTAGGCTATAGCTCAACAAAATTTCTTACAAGGAATTTGCATAAACTCTAAAGCTTTAAAAAAAAAACTACACCATCAATAACCACTGCCTCAGTCCCTGTAGATGGACCTTCACCAAATTTGGTATAGAAGTTCACTGGGTCCATGGAGAAACACAAGACAAATTTTCTATTTTGCAGTTTTAGAATTACTTAAGATAAAATTGTTTTGAAGTTTTTATGGATGTTTCTGCATAAAGCATGTTGTCACACTTGTGTATTGGTCACCCAGGATACTTCACCATATATACATATTGGTCATAATAATGACCTTTTTCTTGAGCAACTTGAATTTGGTTATATCTGAAAGACCACTCTCATCAAACTTTCCTTATTCCATTCTTTTGAGTCTGATGCCAATTTCAGCCTTTTGGCTTTCTTTTCTCTCCAAAGTAGTGTTTTTTAAGTAACCACACATATTTTGAAGCCATTTTATACAAATTAATGTGTATCAATTTGGAGGTAACATTCACATCTGCACTTACAATTAGGCCATTAGTACGATATCTAATAAAATGTCATGTACCACTTAAAGAGCAGAAATTGAATTAATTAACATTACTTTGTAAGAGTTCTGGCATTCTACCTCAACCCTTTCTATAATCAACAATAAATGTTTGAGTTTTATTACTCTGTTCAGATTTTCCATAAAGTTCCAATTGAAACATGAAATTTCATGTCAATTCGTAACATAAAACTGCTTTCAGCAGTCAAAAATTTGATTTCTTCAAACTTGCAATGAGTTACTTCTGTCCAAGGAGCCATGGCTGCATTCCACACTGCTAGGAACAGTATAACAGCCTATACTTTTATAGGTATATTGATAACAGCCAGACAGTTGAAACTTTCTGGTATAGTTCATTTTGATGTGATATAAGGAGAGTTATCCCAAGAGCTTTGTAATTCATATACCCATTTCACTCACAGTTTCCATAGTTATTTGCAAGACTTACAATATATCACACAATTTAAAGCAAAATTCAATACTATACTTGTCATTCAGTTAGACTTAACATAAACTTGCTGCAAATACATCCCAGCATTAATAATCTTTTCTAGCAACACCAAAACTTTGGAAGGCTTCAAAATCAAAATAGCAATGATGATTAAAAACTGTAAGTTTTAATAAAGGATGGATTAGGTTCTCAATACAATTGAACTTACCTGTCAATAAAGCCATCTCCATTTCCATCACAGGTTTGAAATAGGCGTCTTATTCGTTCTTCTTCAGGAGTTGAACCAGAATCACTTCCACTTGATTCACTTTGAACGTCACTTGCCATCTTATTTTTAGTTTTACATTTTTTTTTAATTGATTACTTGGACCTCAGTTTCAGTTACCATATATTTATAAAATAATTATATAATTACTTGATTGTAAAAGTCTGCCCATAAGTACTATTATTCATCGATCAATTTCACATCTTGGAATAAAGTTTTTCCACACATGTAAGTGTATTCCAAGTTGTTAAAGTTCATTTAAATATATAATGAATTTTTAATGTAAAAAAAAATCAGAGAAAAGGAGAGCTTATTTCTATTGTAATTGCATCCACCTACATTTCCGTTTGGCATTCTTCACTAATCTATGACCTGCAATGCACATAAGTTTCATGAGTGGATTAAGAGATAAACATTAGCATTTAATTGTCACATACATTAACAGTCTGCATAAATATTCACTTCTGTTGAGAAGCAAACTGCACTCACGTTACTCACAATTACACTCAGTAGCTATCTAAAGTTAGCTGTTTAAAATGCACTGTAGCATGAGCACTGGATTGTTTTCTCTGGTGTTGTTTATTTGTTACTCATGCTACGAAAAAATAAAGAAATACGAGGTTTTAAAGCATTTGCTAAAAATTAATTTCTTCCTTGTTCAATAATAATAGCAACTGCTATAACTAGAATAAAAAAACAAATTAACTAATTACAAATTACAAATTTTCTATGACACCACCTTCAAAACCAAAGTCTGACTCCCGAAAGTTAAAACACCCGATAATACAGTCTATAGTTGATACGTCAGTCGTATCACAAGGTTTCTTACTTCGTCAATAACGACGATATCATCGCGTACTTCCGACTTGAGTTTTATCAGTTCCCCTCAATAATATCACTTTCACTACAGCAAGCTTATAATTACACAACTTTGTAAACAGACTTCTCTTTAGTTTACTTGAAATATATCGCTAATTTGTCGAGGTTTGTCTGACTGCGAATTTACTTAGTGGTACATGTTTACAATTCTAGCGCCAAGAAATTACTATGACTTAAATTACAGAAACAGTTTTTAATCGAAACGTAATAATTCAAACTTGTTAACATTTAAAATATTTTTTTTTAGAAAATACAAACATCACAATACATAATCTAATACGCGAAAACCACACAAATGATATAGCCTCCACGAAGTTGACAGTCGGTATAACCAAACAACGCCCTCTAGTAATACTTCTTACAGATAATTATCCAACAAATTAAACAGGAGTGGATAACAGCATTAGCAGGGGTTAAAGAAACTTTAATAACATTTTAGAACAAGCATGTAACAACTAAATTACTGGTAAAATATTCAGATATAAGATTATTGACACAGAATGAATCTTTTGAAATTTATATATATGTATAAAATGAGTATAAATTTGAACTCGTAAGCAGTTTGAATAAATATAATATTTCAAAAATAGCAAGTATGCCTTTATATTACACACATATATAAAGAAAACCGTTAAACACGTCCACAAAAACAATGATATGTTAGATTATACTTTACTAAAATGATTGCTTGCATAAAATGTATGGAATTATAAAAGTACGTAAATATAAAAACTTCAGCATATTATTTCTTTGTGATATGATAAGAACTTAACAGTAAAAGATAAGAAAAATGTATAACGACAGATCACTACGTTATATCTTCTAGATTCAGTGCCGTTGTTCTTTGTAATTAAGAAAAAACTACACAATGGGTAATTTGTACTCTGTCACCACATATATCCTGCTCAGATTCTAGCACTGCGAGTCCGCAGACATACCGCTGACTCCATTGTCAATGATGCCTTTAGCAAAATACCAAGGCTCGTCAGGCTGGCTTAAACTCAACTAACAGTAATTGTTGAAACGTTATTTAAATTGCCAAATTGCGTGAATAACTACTGTAATGTTGCGAACTAGATTAAGTTGGTAAAGTGTTATTTTTATCAGTTTTATATGGGTTTTATTGGATAAAGCTTGACTTCAATTAATCCAAAATAATTGGTTTACGTGGAAAACGGAAACAACCGTTTCATGTATTCACAAAAACAATAAAATTGTTTCATATTTTATTTTTTGTATGTATTTAGCGTTAGCTCCCAAATAACGTCATTGATATTGAGTAATATTTTGTCATCAAAGCACAAGATATAAAGAGTAAGATCTTCGTTTTCATTTTTCTACATTAAGAGGTAGAAATAAATGTAAATATTTAAGAATTTCCTGTAATAACTACATGTTTCAAAAGTTAAAAGACTAATATTAAGCATAAAAAACATGTATTCCTGGTAATAAACAATGTGAAAAAGATATTTTCATTGCTTTTAAAAGTATGTTTGTATTACATAAGCAAACGAGGCGTTTTCATCCTTCTAAATTTTGTGTATTATTATTATTATTCGAAATCAACTTAATCTGATATATGTAGTTTTCACACGACATGTATTCAAGAAAGTCGTTAAGTTTATTTTGTTCTATCTGTTTTTGTTTGTTTGTTTGTTTTTTTAATTAAGCACAAAGCTACACAATGGGCTATCTGTGGTCTACCCACCACGGGTATCGAAACCCGGATTTTAGCGTGTAAGTCCGCAGACATACCGCTGAGCCACTGGGGGGAATCAGTTTTTGTAATTCTTTAAATAAAACACCCAGTCTGCCAATGAAAGGCATGGTTGTTATACAGCACATTGTGAAAGGGCACCTACCAACAGCAGTGTCCTCCAATGGTAGATCAAATGTGATTATAACCGCCGTTATACAATAACTATTAAAATAACTTTAACATTAGAATGCTAACGGAACTGAAATACTTGATTTTCGACCTATGTTTACATCTTGGCAAATTTTTCTTTATTCGTGGCTTTAGACAGGATCTTAATTAAATCAGAATGGGCAGGAAATTCACATTCACCTAGGGAATAAGTATATTGAGCCCAGCTGGTAATCTTAGGTCGGCATTTCCTTTAACACATGTTAATAATTTTTTGATAGAACCAAAGTAACTCTGTTGACAATAGGGACAAGAGGAGCTATAAAAAGAAATAAAAAAGACAGAGTGTGGTCCATAAATTAAAAAAAAAGAACTACAGTGGTAACTATGTTTGAAAATAAACCTTTGCGAAAATACTCTTCCAATAAAAAAATTTCAGCTGATTCTTAAAAATTGAAAAACACTCATACATGTAAGGTAAAATTATAGCCAAATAATTTTTGGTACCTGAGAAATACGGAATGTAACAACAAATCGCTTATTTAATAGCAACGAAGTATTCTATAAATGGAATAACTCGAAAAATCATTTTTACACAAGAATTCTTTAATTTTCATATTTTTTTATATAAACCATTTTATGTGCTAAATATCTCATAAGCACGTTGAAAAAGTATTTTAACGGATTTTTTTTAAAAGATGATAGGGATATAACTTATAAAATTAAAATATAATCCTATAAAAAATTTATGGTACAATTTACATTTGAAGCGTCAGTTTTCAAAGAAGTTTGCGACTAAATAATATATCCTTAAGACAATTTAAAATTTTATAATGAAAGTCAGCAAGTGAAATTTGTTAGTAATATTCCTTGAGCCGGTTTTTAAATTAAATCTTTGTACACTAATGTACCATTAGAAAAAACTATACAGTCTGTAGCTGATGTAATTTGTAACGATAATTTAAACAAAGTAAGCGTTCTGAAATCTATTTTTCAAAATTAATTAAATCTTATTTTCAGTAGTAAGTTGTGTGACCGGGTTAAAAAAAAAAATTAAACACAGCAATATGTATCTTACTGTTGAAAATAAAAAAGACCATAAACTTCCATTCTCAGAAACTTTTGTAATTAATAGTAAAGAATATTTTAAATGTGAAGTGTATCAAAAAACATTATACAGATTATTATTTATTTTTATAGGCTTCATTCTTACGACCTATAAAGAAAATTTAATTAAAATACATATTTATGGTTGTAATGAAATATTTAGTACAGATGATAGTTTACATAAAGAACTTATGAATGTTAAAGAATTCTTGGGTAAAAATTACTTTTCGACTAATTTTAGATATAAAATACATCTTTTCTATTTAAATAAAGCAAGTATAATTACATCATGTATTTGTGACGTACCATTTTTTTGTTTATTCTATATGGGTGAATAATCTTCAATTGTTTAGAATCAGCTAAAATGCCCTTATGATATACCCGAGGAAGTGTATGTCTAAATCTTATTGTTACCATTAGTTTGTTTTTTGTTTCTTTTTAACTTATGGACCATACTTTATCTTCATAATGTTCTTTTGATTTTTTTAAATTTTCCCTGCTATCAGAGAAATTATTATCACGTGTAAAGATTCGCCAGGTCCGATATACTTATTTCCTAAGTTAATGTAACGTTCCTGTTCATTCTTGTTAGTTTAAGATCTTTGTTTGGGTTAATGATGACCAGTGTCTCCGAATATAGTAGAATTTGCTAATATATAAGTTGAGGCCTAAAATCAAGCTTCTCAGTTCAGTTAGTATTCTAATGTTAAAGTTATCGTAGTAATGCAGTAGTTAGTGTCCTACTACTTTTTAAATCTCCATTATGTTTTAATAGGACTGACCGACAGTGGGATACACGTCTTGAAAGCACAGAATTTAACATAGAACACAGAATATAATACAGTGATCTTACTTTCTCCCTCTTTTAAGTTGAAGCCTTTAATTTGATAATAGAACTTTATCTCATTTCTCTAAATATTAGCACTATTAAAGTTTAACCTGTTCCATTCCCAAACATCTTTAAGAGAGTTTTCAAAACTAGATATGTGTAGTGAATATGCTGTTTTTCGCCCAATACACACCATTATCTTCGCCCCCCAGTGGCTCAGCGGTATGTCTGCGGACTTGCACGCTAAAATCCGGGTTTCGATACCCGTGTTGGGCAGAGCACAGATAGCCCATTGTGTAGCTTTGTGCTTAATTCAAAACAACAACAACAACCATTACCTTCATTGGTTTTTAGTTTATATAAATATTTGCTTTTACGATGGGTTTTATAATGCATACAGTCTCTTTCTTTCTAAAACTTTCACTTACTTCAAAATAGAAAATTTATCAGATCCCCTGTTGTTTTGCAGGTCATGTAGTTGTTGGGGTCAATCCGTTTCATTGAAAAATACCACACGTATTGACAAATTCCAAAATCGTTTCACATGTTATTAAAACAGCAGAAATAACAAATAAATCTTCAAAATTGATATAAAAGTTTCAAACATTTCGAAAATTACGTGATTTACTACTTTTTTGTTACATGTTAAGTTTTATTAAAGAGGGTAAACATATAGAATTTTGATGGGCTTCATCAATTTCAATTATTTAATCCGCATTCTTTGTTAAATTAAGAAACAATTTTGTTAGTGATAACACTAGTGATAACCTGTCCCGCCCACCACCCAATAAATGTAGGATTATACAGATAATCGTGCTATGTAACCACTCTAAGGAATTGTTGTTACAAGTTTACATAGAGATAGCTCAATGAACTTTACATGCAAACTTTTTGAAACGTTTTTGTTTTTTATTTACATTCGTAATCATCATTTACATTTTATCAAGAGTACCAGTGTTGTCACTCGCAAGCATAGGGAGAAATACCAAATTTCTAAAAAATTTAAAACTACTGTAGGGTTTCTAGGAGGTCTTTTATTGGCGAGAGATTTATACTTTTTCAAACAATTACCCTGCTTTACAAAAAAAATATTTTTGGTCTGAGGCAAGAATGTGAATAGTGTTTTTTACTAATTTGGGTGTGCTG
Source organism: Carcinoscorpius rotundicauda (assembly GCA_011833715.1). Classification (NCBI taxonomy): domain Eukaryota; kingdom Metazoa; phylum Arthropoda; class Merostomata; order Xiphosura; family Limulidae; genus Carcinoscorpius; species Carcinoscorpius rotundicauda. Next base: position 44,887,012 of record CM022395.1, on the reverse strand, counting down.
AATTCAAATTTATAAACAGTTTTGCTCTGTCGCCTCTAGTTTTCTGGCTTTTAAATAGTCTCATTTTAGTATATACAAAGTATATACGTGCTTATTTCAACAGTTGCAGCAGCTTATTACAGATAAAACAGGATAGATAAAGAACATTGACGGGAAAAGAAAATACTTGGATAACACAATGTACACAATTCATAGTACCGCAGACAGTTAGAAGTGTGTTTTTTCAGATGATCTGGTGTATTTTGCCTCCGGGATGTCACGCAAGAGCATCCAGCAGAAGTCTCCCATCATGCTGGAGTTCCACTTGCCTTGGTAGTTGCTCTCCATCTTCGTAATGTCTTGGTGGAATCTTTCTCCGTGCTCATCACTCACTGCTCCAAGGTTTGGAAGAAAGAAGTTGAGGTGGGAATGGAGAAAATGAATTTTGAGTGACATTCGGCATCCCATATCCTCATAAGTCTTTAGCAACTTCTCAATACAGGCTTGGTAATTTGGTACGCGTGTGTTACCAAGGAAGCCACTACAAACTGACTTAAATGCTTCACATGCTTTCAGTTCCTTTAAGGTAAGAAGCTCCTCAAAATCAGTATCCTTTAGCACTTCTCGGATTTAAGGTCCGACGAAGATGCCCTCTTTGAGCTTAGCAGCACTGAGACCTGGGAACACAGTAGGCAAGCGTTGGAAGGCAGCACCATTTTTGTCCATGGCCTTCACGAAATTCTTCATCAAACCAAGCTTGATGTGAAGAGGAGGAAGAAGCACCTTCTTCATGTCAACCAGAGGATTCTCCTTGACGCTGTGTTCGCCAGGAACGAAAGTGCTTCTAGACCCCCAGTCTTTCTGCTTGTAATGCTGGGATACAGCTCGACTATCCCAGAGACAGAGAAAGCAACAGTACTTTGTGAAGCCTGCTTGCATACCCATAAGAAGACCAATGACCTTGAGGTCCCCACACAGACTTCACTGGTACTGGTTGTACTTAACAGCTTCTAAAAGAAGCTCCATATTGCCATAGGACTCCTTTAGATGGACAGAGTGTGCAGTGGGAATGCTGGGATATTTATTCCCGTTGTGCCGAAGCACAGCCTTGAGACTTCGCTTGCAAGAGTCTATGAAAAAACGCCAGTCTGAAGGATTATGTGGCAAACCAAGGAAAGTAAAAACAAGCCAGGTACATTTGTGCAGTAGCACAACTTGTTTTCCATGTCGAAAAATGAAGCAAGGTCTTTGTTCCGATTCCTGAAACTGGTGATCCTTACATCTTCCTGGACTAGGTTCCACTGTTGAAGCCGAGAAGCCAAGAGCTCTGACTGCTGTTTTGACAGATACAAATCACGAGCAAGATCATTCAGGTCTTCTTGCGTGATCCAGTGTGGCTCGTTGCCACTTGTTCCTGAATAAGAAGAGTCAATAACTTCGGAAGAGATTGACTTGGCAGAATCTTCCCTTGGAGGCATTTCTTCATCTGATTTATTTGCATTTATTGCATAATAACTAAAAAAGAAGACATAAGTCACACAATATTAGAAATTAATCCTGAATGTATATACCCCTTTATGTACAGTATGTGTACAAAATGTACAATATGCATATCTAAAAAACTAGAGGTGATGAGTAAAAACGGATTTCAAATCTGAATTTAGCACCCCCAAGTTAGGTTAAAACAGCTATTTTTGTGCTTGCCTCAATTTCTTTGTAAACCAGTGTAATTGAAACAGAAATAGAGGAATATTCGGAACAAAGATAACGGAGATACACTCAGTGGTCACTTTATTAGGTACACCTGCATTTTAACACAAATAGCCAAACAGCAAATAATATGGCTGCAACTCAATATGTAAAGCATGCAGACATGGTCAAGAGATTCAATTGTTGTTCAACCAAACATTAAAAGGAAGAAGATGCGTGATCTGAGAAACTTTAACCGTGGAGTAACTGTTAGTGCCAAATGTGGTTTTTCATCATCTCAAAAACTGTAGACTTTCTGAGATTTTCACACACTACAGTCTCTAGAGTTTAAAGAGAATGGTAAGAAAGAAAAAAACATTATATAAGCGGCAGTTCTGTAGGCGAGAAATATTTGTTAATGAGAAAGATTAGAGGAGAATAGCCAGGCTTGTTCAAGCTGACAGGAAGGCCACAAATAATCAAATAACCCCTCTTTAAATCAGTGACATTCAGAAGGGCATCTCTGAACACACAACGCGTCGAACCCTGAAGCGAATGGGCTATAGTAGTAGAAGACCACACTGGGTTCAACTCCTGCCAGCTGAGAACAAAAAGATAAAACTACAGTGGGATTGAGATCACAAAATTGGACGATTAAAGATTGAAAAATATCGCCTGTTCTGAGAAATTTCAATTTCTTCTGCGACATACAGATGATAAGGTCAGAATATGGCGTAAATAGCGCGAATCCATGGATCCATCTCGTCTTGTGTCAACGGTACAGGCTGGTAGTGGTGGTGTAATGTGGTGCGGAATGTTTTCTTGGCACGCATTAGGTCCCTTAATACCAACTGAGCATAATTTGAATTTCACAGCGTACCTTAGCATTGTTTCTGGCCACAGTGTACCCGTTTTCCAGTGGCTACTTCCAGTAGGATAATGCGTCATGTCACAAAGCACGCGTCATCTAAAGCTGGTTTTACGAACATGACAGTGACTTCAGTGTATTTCAAGAGTCTACACAGTCCCCAGATTTCAATCCAATAGAGGGGAAGTGAAACAGGAGGTTTGCAGCATGAATGTGTGATCGACATATCTGCAGAAACTGCATGCTGCTATCGAGGCAAAATGGATCCAAATCACTAAGAAATGCTTTCAGCACCTTTTTGAATCCATGCTGCGAAAAAATCAGACTGTTCTGGAGGTAAAAGGGGACCCTACCCGTTACTAGAGAGGTATTCCTAATACAGTGGCCATTGAGTGTAGATTTAACTTTCCACTCTATATTTAGCCCGCTCCACTTGACTTTGAATTTTGACCCGTTCATTGTTGGATCTAGAATTGCACGGACTGCTCGGCTAAAAAGGATATTTACCGAACCCCACTGTTGATGAATATATTTTGTGGCATCTGAAGCCTGAGAATTCATAGCCTCCACGAATAAAAGTAGGTTCGAGGTAAATAATTCTGAGCTATAATAAAAGGTTAAAAGTGTCATGCGAATGAAATTTTAAAACTCTAGGATGAAAAACCATTTTAATCTAAGCTTGAAAATTTACATTGCACTGAGACAACTCAGACAGACTAAGGTAATTTCAAAAGAAATCTCTCGTAGAAATAATTTATTGATAATTTAATTTTGAAGAGTTCATGAAAATTTGACAAGTGCTAAAAATGCAGAATGTACCTCTTTGTATTTCAGCCTTTCAATCTTTTGATGGCCCCTCTAGAGCTCTGATTGTTCAGGCGATACCTATACCACTTGCCCCATGGATGAACTCGAGTTTCTGAAGTTGACTTTGCGTTGAAATTTTTCTACAAATAAGCCCCAATCCATAATTGGTCCTCACTTAAATTTTCAACAATATCCCAGGATGGATTATATGAGGCTATTATAAAATATTGTATCTAAAAATTTGTGTGAATCACCTCAGGAAGCTATCCAAGTCCACTTTGCCCAAGTAATATACCGGATTTACTTGTATTTCTTCATCATTCTATACTCAGGTAGAAAGGGAGAAGTCCTACTTAGCTATGTGTTTACTTTTAATTTGTTTAGTTAATGTTAATAATGATTTTAAGTCATAGGTTGCTCTCCTTTCATTTAACTTAATGATTGACATCTGTGTATTATCAGCTAGATGGTGCACTTCTTCCATAGATGTATGTAATAACTCAGTTAATAATTGAACACATTTCTAAACATTCTAGTGGCCTAGATTGAGTTTACATTATTTTCTTTCCACTACCCAAGGAAAAGAAACTTACCGCTAAAATGCACTATAAAGACTTTTGCATGGACCGACAGTGCGTGCTGATCTGCTACTATTTATAGATCAACTTGTCCTTACCACTTCACATGCTAAGGGCTGGCTAACATGAACTGTAACTTTAGATGACCCTGATTAAGAAGCAGCAATTTTAATCTGAGGCTTTATGACTGGAGCACTTGTTGGAGTAAAAGGCTAACTTTAAGTCTGTTTTTTTGGAATTTCGCACAAAGCTACTCGAGGGCTATCTGTGCTAGCCGTCCCTAATTTTGCAGTGTAAGACTAGAGGGAAGGCAGCTAGTCATCACCACCCACCGCCAACTCTTGGGCTACTCTTTTACCAACGAATAGTGGGATTGACCGTCACATTATACACCCCCACGGCCGGGAGGGCGAGCATGTTTAGCGCGACTCGGGCGCGAACCCGCGACCCTCGGATTACGAGTGCACGCCTTAACGCGCTCGGCCATGCCAGGCCTTGGCTAACTTTAAGATCCATGACTGAGATCATTTTCAATTTTCATTTACCTTCCAACAAGTCTGTCACGGAATTACTAATTCTTATGCCTAAACTTGTATTTCAGAAGAACAAAATTTTTACTACGTATTTTTGGTAGTGTTATGTAAATGTTATGTAAACGACAACCATGTCGTGTTGTGTTTGGATTTCCATATCTATTATTTATATTTCCATATTTATATTATTGTTTCGAAGTTTAAATCAATAAAATATGTTGTTATTCATTTGAAATAACATTTAGAAATTTCTAGAATTAGGTAGATCAATCATATGTTTATAAATAGAATGTGTATGTCGGCCTTGGTGTCTAGACGACGAGTCTCGTGCAAAAACAGACATGCGCGGATTGCTCTGGAATTATGTGAAAGTTACGCGATTGTTCGAGAAAACAGTAGGCCTACTGGTATAAAAACAGACGGTGACGCGAGAAAGAAATGAGAAGTGTCAGTCATTCGTTTGAGAAATTTTCAACGTTTGATGTGTGCTTATTCAACTTGGATTTGTGACTAGAGCTAGATCTACAGAAGCTGTGATTTTATTTCGTCAATCTTTACGATTCATTTGAATTACTGGTTATACTGAAGGTCAACACGTACAGGGCTGTTTAGGGGAGACTGGAAAAGTGGGAGAGCGACAAATTTGAGACATTCATCGAAAACATCGTAAAAAGAACTTCGTCAAATTTATTGAACTGTGAAGTGTTTCTGGACTTCTCCATTCAAACTTCGGAATTTCTTCGTGGGACCAAATTCACACCCTAGACTGGAATTTTGGATTTCTGATCTAGACTTTTGGACTTTCATTCTGAATCATTATATTGGACACAGGCCAGTACCATTTTGTATTGTAATTAATTTTAAACTGAATATCTGTCATTGTTATTATATAATTTATGTTATATCTGTTACATATATAATAGTTTATTGTAATAAATTATACAAGCTGTTTTCTGTGTCTTTCTGTTGCGTTCAGTCTACAGTCAACATAAAAAAACGTAACAGTAGTAATCAAAATAAATAAGCAAACATGCAATAAATACACATACAGGAGTCATTAACAGTGAGTGATGACAAATTGATGGTGGATTTATTAATGGCACGAAACATTTTTGCATATTACAAAAGAATATCGAAAAGGCTGTGTAATTCACTAGTATTTTATACACGAGCAGTTTACTTCGTAAAGACCCTAAACCTTGTTTTGTTGCTACCAAAACATCTTATAAATGTATTATTAAGAAATACCGTTCCAAATGCTTTGTATTACTTTCAATAATTTAGCCATATTTTTGTTGCCTTTTCACCTTCTCACCAACAGTTTCAAGAATTGTTAAATGTGCAGATCAAACAATGTTTCTAAGTGTTTTAACTTAATGATGTTTTTACCAAGTTTTCTGCATACTTCAGATCAGTGTGTTGATGAAAAAATCACCATATAATGGATCATATTCCTGAAGAAGTAGCACTAAATATATGCATGTAACTGTCAGCAGGTACGACGCCATCAGTTTGGTGCAGCTCATAAATACAGTTGAATGAGATGCAGTCCTTAACCTGTTCAGTGCCGTAGACGAGATAACTCGTCCAAGCTGATTGGTTACACAGTGCCACGGACGAGTTAATTCGTTCTCAATAATTCATAACTTCAACGCTAGATGTCGGCACTATACATGCATTTGACCTACTTACAAATTGTTTCACTTTCGATCCAAAATGGCGTCACGAAAAAGTTACAAAATGAAGAAGCATTAGAATTGTATTGTAACAGCTGAAATACCTGGCAGTCAAAAGATTAACTTTCACTGATTCCCACCATGTTTCGCTGTAGCTTGTTGTACATTAATTATGATTCCAATCTGCTGTTGAATTAGCTGTCAGTAATTGTTGTCAGCAAGTAGAACATTAATCTGTAGAGATCACAGACTGCAGATTGACTCCTCCCACTGCTTGTGGTCATATGTCGATTGCAACAGATTTTGTCTGGTTACCTCTTTTCAATAGTGATTTTTGAGTAACTACATATCCATTAAGATTATTTCATACTAAAAAAGAAGGATGACAGTCAAACACTCAGGAATATCTGCACAGACTCATTAAAAGCATGCCAAGTCGATATGAAACAGTACTAACATCTAAAGAAATGCTACTAAATGTTGTTGGTTGTTTTTTAATTTCGTGTAAAGCTACACGGGGCCTATCTGAGCTAACCAGATATTAAATTGTGAAACCGGTTTGTATTTTTAGTTTTATTATTCCGGAGCAACTTGTTTGATCATGCTAATTATAATAAGAAAATCTAAGAAACTACAGCAGGTGAACAACACTTTTTATTAGAATACGTAAGTAAAATCATGAAAAGTTCAGGTATTTACGAAAACTAATGTAAAACTTAGAATTTGAACATCTCGTCGAGTGCGGTTTAAATACATATAGTTTGACATATTTTTCTGTTATCTAATAAAAAATATAACAAATTAACAATATTTCCAATGAAAACCACTTTCTTTTGTCGACTCCTCATAATTTGTACATTTTAAAGCCATATTTTAGTAGCAAACATAACGAAATATTATAAATAAGATTTTTTTTTATCCAGGCTACATTCGTAAGCATTTAAATGCTCATTAAAATCATTTACACTAATAGCTACATATTTGCCCCCCGCTAGTACAGCGGTATGTCACCGGACTTACAACGCTAAAATCAGGGGTTCGATTCACCTCGGTGGGCTGAGCAGATAGCCCTATGTGGCTTTGCTAAACGAAAAACACAAACACAGCTATATATTTAAAATTAAAGTGTATGCTTGCGCACATTCAATAGCTTTCCCAGTGTTAACCTGACAGTCTTAACCTGTGAAAATAGTTTTAAAAGGTGACAACTACAAGAGGTTTTGTACTGAAAAATATATAATTATTTTAAATAGGATTACTAGAATGAAGTTTTTAATAACAATCAATTTCAATTGCTTTATAATAACACAAGCAAATACATGTAATTTTTAAAATTTTGTTAATGTAAACATTCTTCGAAATTTATTATACAGTACATTTTCTCAAGATACATTCAGATTCAAAACAGTGATACTCATATATATATCAAGCAAATTGTAAATTTATCATTTAATTACCATTATTAATTTAAGCTGGTTTTATAATATACAAATAACAGCTGCATTTTATCCAGTGCTCCAAATTATTTCTGTCTCCCATCTATTGAGCTCCCCGCTAGTACAGCGGTTTGTCTCCGGATTTACAACGCTAAAATCAGGTGTTCGATTCCCCTCGGTGGGCTGAGCAGATAGCCCGATGTGGCTTTGCTATAAAAAAAACACAAACACACTCATCAATTGAGTTTACATGTTAAAGGAAAACTTGTGGGATTATGAGGTATAGACTAATATAGACAAATCTAAGTTGCTTTTTTGCAACTGGCATGCAACAAAATTCTTTGCGATGGCTGTGTTATAACATCCACTCTTTCACTTTTTAATTGTAATACTTCTTCTCTTGCTGTATTATCTTGAATGAATTCGTGTGCAATTATTAAAGTAAAATTCGGCCATTCTACATACTCTTGAGAACACTGGAAAAATTCTCCTTATGCTGGAGGACCAAACACTATATCCATAGGGAGTAACATTTCCCATCCAAACATGGGTAGATTGGTCAACTGCTAGTTTACTCCTGTTCCATTGCTCTCTATGCCATTATTGGAAATATTAAGTGTTTTGTTTGGATAAACAGACTTTGCAAGCATTCACTTGATAATTTGTATCGCCTCTTCTCTATGTCTTTAGCATATATAACACTTTATACAATTCAGTGAATAGTTGATTGTTGATATTAGATCCCTGGTCTGTGTGAAATTCTTCCACAGCTACAAATCGTAATATTCTCTTCTTAGCTAACACTCCTGCAGCAGTCTCTACTTTTGTGTTAATCAGTGGATGAGTTTTGGCTCATTTTATAAAGTATTCGATGAAAATGAACATGTATTGACGACTTTAAGTTCTAGGAAAGTACCAACAATATTCAAGGCTATCATCTGCATAAGAAACCAAACAATTCTCTGTTGCAAGTTACCTTGTCTTGGCTAGTTTTTCACATGAGTTGCACACACCATATATACTCTTCAAAAAACGAAACGCAAAAGGCAAAATTTGAGACATATTGTTAACAAATTTATTCCGGGTAGTTCTGTATGACATGTGTGAAACTTTGCACATTCACTGCTGAACATCCAAAGTCTGCAAAGGCGAAGTCAACGCTCACTAGTTGAAGTTTAACGTCACTCAACGTCAATAACGAGTATGCCCTCCGTGAGCATCAATAACTGCTTGGCATCTCCTGCTCATGAAAGCAATGAGATAACGAATCACATTCTGTGAAATGGCCGTCCACTCAGTCTGCAAAGCTGCTGCAAGCTGAGGTAGAGTCTGCAGTTGAGGTTGTTGCCGTTGCAGACGTCGGTCCAACTCGTCCCAAAGATGTTCGATGGGGTTTAAATCTGGTGATCTGGAGGGCCAGGAAAGAACGTTGATGTTGTGGTGTCTCAAGAAGACATTGGTGAGTCGGGCTGTGTGAGGACGGGCGTTGCCATGTTAAAGAACGTCGTTGACGTTCACCATGATGGGTTGCATATGGGGCCTAAGAATCTCGTCGACGGTTGCGTACGGTCTGATCAAAAATCCTACGCAGCCCCAGTATGGTTGAGGCAGTAGACGTCTCAGTGATGGTCCTATCCCGAAGGTGACGTAACCGGATGTAGCGATCTTGTGCGGGCGTGGTCACACGAGGTCTGCCAGATCGTGGACAGTCACGAGTTGATCCATGTTGTTGTGATGGTGCTTGGATGGACATTCACAGCTCTGGCAACATCTGATCGAGATTCGCTAGCTTCCAAGCGACCAATAACGTTGTTGCGTTGTGCTTCACTCAGTCCTGGCGTAACTGTATTGCGTGTCGGTGGCTTAACACTGAGCTATGGAAACCGAGAACCCGTCACTTTATAGGGATTTTGCACATGTTGCACTTGCAAAACATGCAGATCTCTCAGACAAATGTATTGGACACGAATGCGTTTTGGCGAAAAATCCAATGTTTTCCTCCGTTTTCAAAGTGCACAACTTTTATTGTCATTTTGGTCTGACAATCAGTGCTTTAACACGTGTAACTTTTTGTTGTTTTGTTGTTTTGAATTAAGCACAAAGCTACACAATGGGTTATCTGTGCTCTGCCCACCACGGGTATCAAAACCCGGATTTTAGCGTGTAAGTCATAGTGCAACAGTCACTCAAGAATTCATGCTGCCCATTTAAACTTCTGTTAAACGTTTTCAAAACTAATATTGAAGCATGTATTTATTAACAAAAAATAGATACATTCAGATTTATGAAAAACTCAAGTTTCCACAATTTTGTGACAAAATAAACATGACATATAATGCTCTTCCTGCTCAGATAATTAGAACTACGAAAAAATGGGTTTTTCATTTTGTAATGCGTTAGTTTCATCGAAGTATTTTAATAATAAAAAAATAACATCCAAACTCATAGTAACCCAAAGTATAAATTCCAATTATCTAAATTTTTAATGTCAATAACATAATTGTAAATCACCAGCTAAACTACTATAAAAATCAAAACCTTTTATTCACACACATAAAAGTACAAATATAAAAAGAATAGAGTATAAATACTTTAACATCTTTAACATACAAACTAGTAGCTTTACCTGGTACTTGCCCATTCTGAATGTGATTAATCCCATTAAGTGTAACAGGCTCAGTTCTTGGAATAAAGTCTCCTGTGTCATGAACACTGAAGTTTTCTATTCTGTTACAAACAACATTCGTTTGGGAACCAAAAAGAGATAGCCCCATCAGAAAAGTCTACAAGGAAATTCACACAAGAATATAACATAAATAATACAATTTAACATTGTATTTTTTATTAATAAAACCTTAATAACGCAAGTGAAAAAAATATGATAAAAATAAATTAGCAACTTGTATTTCAGTGAATCAATCATTTAATCACATTTCCTGAATGTTGATTACTATGTTGCTTACTTGAAAATATGTTTCAAGTTGATACTCATCCCTTCATATAAAAGATAGCTAATTCCTCCTATTTCTATGAAAAAAAGTTATTGCACATTTACCAAATCTATAAATGAATTTCTTATCTCTACATATGATAATGTGTACTACAACAGTCTATGATGCAGTCAGCATTAAATTAAACATTTTTTTGTATGCACTACTCTCATTGAGTACTTTGTGTATACCAAAACCTCATTTTTGATGAAGCGAAAGACATGTGTTGGAAGTGAGGAGGAAGGGTGCATGGTTCCATAGAGGAATGTAAATTTATCTGATAAACATTTTCAAGTAAGAAAATATTAAATCAGAAATGCTACTCAACCTTTTATAGAACAGATACCTAAAATTTCACAATTAGAAGATAGTGTTGAGACCAGTGTGGGTAAAAAACATTTAAACGATGAAATCCTTTCTAGTAAAGAATATATTGAGAGAAAAACTCTGGAATGCAATATGGTGTGTAAAGGGGAACTAGTGGGAAATCGCATCATTTTAAGAGATGGAGAAGAAAGATAGTCAAAATGATATAACAGTGAACTGCAAAAATAGAATACAGATGGTAATAGGTGTCTGAATTAACAATCAGTGATGTCGAGAAACCCACTTGTTGAGAATTTTATATGCAAAAACGGCTCGTTTGGGTTCAGAAAATATTTTAAATAGAAGAGCGAACAACGTTTCGACCTTCTATTTAAAATATTTTCTGAACCCAAACGAGACGTTTTTGCATATAAAAAAAGTGTCTGAATTATCATGTAAATAAAACAAAAAAGAATGATTTGAAAGGAAAACATCCAGTTACCCTTCTGAACAGTCCAAGTTTTGAAAGGAAGAATGGTCTGGAAAAATAAATCAACTTGTCTTTGGGGTAAAAAATGAAGAAGGTGCCCAAAGTAAGAGAGTGATGTTTCTTGCAAGCAAGAAGCAGAAAGTTTGACTTCAGAGAAAAATGGTACAAAGAACAGGTAGGCAAAAACATGACTAGAAGATGTATAAAAAAATTAAAAATTAAATAGAGGTTCCAGCCAAGATGAAAAAACAGATAATGAAGACAATCCACTACAAAAACTTCAAAGTTATTCATAAGAATTAAAAAATGAAATGGAAGATGGCCAGTCAAATATAAAAGTTACCAATAAAGCCACACAGTAAATGATTATCATATAAATGGATACACCACCCTTGAAAAGTCAAGAAAATTTGTAGGTGTGATGAAGAAGGATCAAACAACCTGGACAAACTGACTGGCAATTGGTACAGTATCTATAAATCGTATATTTGTGGTAATAAAATGCAAAGATGGAGCAAGAAAGAAAATGGGCTAATCCATGAGGAAAAAAAACCTAACGGCCTTTTAAGAGACTGTGACAATCTAGGTCAAATATGCCCCATATATGGATTTATGTTGTAATTTTGCTGTATCTATTACTGTTGAATGTTTACCAAACTACAGTAAAGCTTCACAGATAATATAAATTGTATTGTAAGAATTAGAAATGAATCATAGACTAAACTTTTTCAAATACATTAAAATACCTCATTCTGATTCTTTTTATCCTCATCAATTTTGTCTTTTGAAGATTGCAATTCTGAAATTTTCTGATTTATTTCAGCATTTTCAACTTCCAAATCCTGTACCTGGATTTATTCAGTGTAAAGAAACACTTGTTTAAGGTGTCACAGATGTAAATACTGAACAGTCAGTGCAATATGATTTTTGAAACAAATTGAAAAACAATTTAAGTTGTTATGCAATATATTAAAACTTTATATATTATTATCACAATTGTTAATATATTAACATTTATTTCTAAACTTATTAAATTATAAATGCCAAATTAAAATATACTATTTAAAAAAAAACATGGAACTAATAACCTTTATTCTGTTCACTATGGTAATGACTGTAATGACAAAAGTGTGTTTTAGAATTATCACTTAGTTCATCTCAATGTTAGCTCTTGGCAAAACAAAACACAAACACTGTAATATAAAAATATTTAAATTTTCATAGGCTTCCACTATATTAATTATTTATAACAAAAATGTTAAAGTCTATGATAAACTCAAAGCAATACTATTTTTCTGGCTGAATTTACTATACAACAGTAATGAAAAGTCCCCTCAATTACAATAAAAAAATTAAAAGAGTAAGACATTATAATTAAATTGTCTTTTAAATAAATGAGAGACAGAACTGAAATTAGAGTATACTTTAGATACCATTTGTATGCTAATGAATCAGCAATGAATGACAAATTCCTGCACTCAATGAAAAAGTTAACATACTACTAAATGTTGTAACTAAAAGATTGTTCTTTAATTAAATGAACAATGGAGGTAAAATGTAAATATGCTTTAAATGTATTATTTATTTGATAATCACAGCTTACGAATCAGCATAACCAAAACTATACAACTAGTTACAACTCAGATAACACAAGTTCAACTCAAAGTATTGACAGTTAATCTGACAGAATCAACATATCTGAAAGAATATGTCACATTACAAGAAGAGTCTTCTGTAGTGCTAATGTCTGCATCTATGAAGTATACATCTGATCAGTTCACAAGTAACATTGTGTATGTACACTTTTTTTTTTGGCGGGGGGTCCAATCCTGTTCTTCAATGAATATGTCAACAAGGAACAATGAACAACAATAAATTATGGCAATGGTATACAGAACACCCAAGAAAGTCTAGAAAGTTTCTATGTTAATTTTTTTAAAATCCTATTTAAACCACCTCTCCATATTATAGCTATACTATACATACAACTACATTATACTATATAGCACATTATATTATCCATAGTATCCCTGTGAATGGCTAATTTTAAATGTTGCTTTGAAAATCAGGTTAACAAATCACATCAATGTTGCCTTGTTGTCAATTCTACCATCATTCATACGTTACTTGACTTAGTAGCAGAATTTTGTAGACAGTTTTTGCAGCACAGATAAAACACAATGTTTTATTAAGATTCAATTTACAAACAATGTTGAAAATCTTGCCAATATTTTAGGCTAATTTTATGTTAAAGTTAAACAAATGCATACTTTATACATTTATTGGTAAAGTCAAATTATGATGGTCTATTATATTTGGGAAAAATAAACAATTTCTAAATTCTATTGATATATTATTTATTCCAAAAATAAGATAAAAATATTAAACTAAATAAGGATATAGACTCAGAGATGTAAGATAAATATACTATATGACAGTATTATAATTAATAAGATGTCAGTAAAATTGAAAATAGATAGGAGAATAGTAGGATAAAACAGTTATTAACTAGAAAATTTGATACACAAATTTCTTGTTGTCCTTATAACCAATTAATAATTTTCAACGTAATACAGGAATTAATTCACCCTTTTTTGCAGAATCATGTATTTTTTCTTCATTTCCATGTCTCTTCCTGAAGAGTCCAGAAAACGAGAATATGCCAAATCAAAGGCTTGTCCAATTGTTTGAGTTATTTCTTGAGACTAAAAATTAAAAAGGAAATACAACATTATTATTTCTATACTATCACAAAAAACAAATGAGTAGATTGTCATTAACAAATTTCAAAATAGAAAATGAAAGTATGATTTAAAATTACAATATATATATATATATATGTATAAAATGATGAAATTAACAAACATTTTGATAACCTTACCTGTTTGTTACTAAAACAGACAAGACAACTATATTTTCCAGTTTCTTCTTGAGCAAAAATACTGATGAACCTTTTATTTGCATTGTCATTAGCACAATAAGATATCTGATGAAGAGGATATTGATAGAAAATTTCCTTTCCAGGCAAAAGAAAGTAACAGCAAATGAATAAATATATGCAAAGACCCAATAACAGTAAACTTATAATGTTTAAAGTATAGTACAAACATAAAATATTTCATGCATTAAAAAAATAATAATAAAATAACACTAATAAAGATGAAATCAAATCTTACATTCATTTACAGTAAAAATAGCATGTTATTTCAGTAAAAAGCAACTTAAGTATTTCCTGATTTCCCAAAAAAGTTTTATTTACATTTCATTGCAATGAATTGGCTTTAATTCAATATTTATAACCAATATTTGGTATTAACGAAATAAAATACAAAAGTACAATTTTAGCAAATAAAGATATTAAGAATAAAAAAATCTTTAGGAAAGTATATTTTTGTTATGTGTTCTTTTCTCAGTAAGTTATTTTAACTTATCTTGTAAAAACAGTTCAAAGTCCAGTCCACATATTAACAAAAATTAGTTTATAGCTTCCTTTAACACTTCTACAAACGTGAACATTTGAACACTATCTTAAGTTGATGTAGGCCTTTGGTACAAATGAAGTTCAAACCTGATAGTCTGAAACTAAATCTACTTGGAGAAAATAACCACAATAGCTAACATACATAGCAATTCACTGTACTGTCTTCTTCAAACATTTCACTTTACTCTGAAAGGTTACTTAGCCAATTGACAAGCTCACTAATATTTAGAATCTGGCCTTTATTCTATATATTTTCTGAAGCCTCTTATTCATTAATGTTCTTGAATGTTATGGGATAACCTGATTATAACATGATACTCTCTCTAAATCATGTCTAAATTACAATATTATAAACAAAGCTTATATTATAATTGTCACAGTAAAAAGGGAAGAAAACCTAATATCATTTATTAATAACCACAGGATTTTTATTCTGAAAGAGGTGGGATTATCATTCAACATATGTTTTTAATTGTGTAAATATACTGCAAATGTGTGACTATCAAAGTTAATAAATATACATATAAATAAATTGTTGTACTTTGTAATACATGAAATAAATTATATAGTATAGTTTTTGCTAGATTAAGCAATAAGGAAATCATTTGATTTGTTGTAAATTTCATTATACCAGAGAAATAATCCCTATTATGAATTTAGCACTTACAAGTATTAAGCCAATTTTTAGAAGTAAATTTAATACAAATTTAAAAAGTCTGTTACTTCCATACCACATAGGCAAACAAACTTATACCATTTTTTATGTGAGTAGATTACGAACTTTCATTAAGATTATAGGAGATTTATAAAGAAGGATAATATTTGCCTTTGAACTATGATGATGCATTTTTGTTTCATTATTCTTCTAACAAAGCTTAAAAACTAAATTCAATTTCTAAACTCATTGGAATTTTCTAGGACATTAATATTACAGATATTGCTACATTGACAATTGTAGAGCTTTACATCCAGTGTTGAAACTATTAACGTGTATTCTTAAGCTAATGCCTGATACATATTTTAAGATTCAACTCACAATTATCATTTGAGTTTGTTTTCCTTTAGGCTAGAGTAATATTCAATGTGGGTAAAATATAACTGAGCTTTTAATCAATAAAACATTTATGTTAATATATTGTATAATATAGAGTGTTAGGTACGTTATATGAAAACAATTTTGGCACTTTACTTTGTTGTTATAGTCCTTTTTTTTTTACTGGCCATACTCTCTCTGTGGACCATGCATCTTGACAATAATCCTGCTGCATAGTTTTCACTGCAAATGTCTCCATTGAAAGAATATTATGTCCGAAGCTAACCCTTTCTCCTTGCGTGTTTTACATAAGGCATTTTGTCTATAAAAACAACAGTTTCTTAGCAAATGTTTAGTGCAGCAATTTGAGCAGTCTGTCTTTATATGTAATGACATAAATACCAGTTATATTCTTCAGCAGTGTTTGAGATATGTGAAAGTTTAATGGATATGGCATGGAAACTGTTTGTGTCACTTTTATACATAGAGATCCTTATTAACTATGTTGTTTGTACATAAATTGAGTTTTCCATTCACCTTTATATTTTTGAGATCTCCTGTTATTAGATGCCACTTTTTTTCTTTTTTTTTTTTCAATAAGGAGTGAGGTATGACTAGTTCCAAGCCTTTTTCTAAATGGCCCTGGTGTACAAGATGATCTAAACATATCCCTTTATTTTCCAATGCTATTGAGTACAAGAGATATATCCATCTTGAAAATACTAAATCCCCAAGCTGAACACATTTTTCTGGCACAAGTGTAAGAATATTTTGCATTAGAAGGAGTTGCTACATACTCTTCCAAAAAGTAATCAATTTTCACCTACAACATAAGAAATAGTTATACTTGTAAACTGTACTTTGTATAGCATATCTGTTGCGAAGTACCATTTGTGCAGAACAGTCCAATATTCTTTATTGCAACAAATGTAGTTTCAAATACTGTTTGAATCAGGGCTTGATTAAGGTTTGGTGGGGCACAAGATCAAGATAATATTTGATTATAATAATAGCAATAGTAATAATAACCCCTGCACTCGTGCCTCTATTCTGGTTGTTTAACAAACAATAACTATTTTTAATTAATTGGTAATGGACTTAGGTGGCCTGTGCATTAATTTGTTACTGGTCACAATAAAACTATCATGTGGAAAAAGTTTGTTTATAATGACAGTAAATTTTTGTGTACTACTTTTTATATAAAAAACAAAGATACTGCTTTTCATTTTGTAATTTAAAAGAAAGATATTACAATTCAATGTTTTTTTTAACCAACTTTATTGGGTTTGTAGGGAGAGTACTGAAGTTATAAGTATTAATTTTGAAACTAACTGGTTTTTTCAGAATAAAAACAAGTTTAAGAATAATAATGCCAAAAAATATTAAACACCAAATACAAAGTCACTTGTTACCTTGCAATGAATTTAGTAAATGAAATAACAATATAGATCATATCTGTGTGGTACATAGATTAAAGAGGTATTCAGTCACATGATCTGATGATGTATGTTTACATCACCTGGAGTTAGTATGTTACATATGAAGTGTACTGGTGTTGTATTATAGCCTGCAAGTGACCACAGTTAAGGAACATAGTAAATGCAGTGACTGTATCATGTCACTGTGGCAAAGTAAAGGATGAAGTGCACTTAGAGAGGTACAATGAACAGCCTAAAAAAGACCATTTTGGATGATATAATACCAGGAATAGTCCTCAGTGCTATTTAAAGTTCAACAACATTTAATAATCAGTTTTGGAAGAACATAAAGTTTTTTTATTGAGTTCATATTACACAGATACCTTAAACAAGTGTACCAAGGATCTATATTTTACGTGTTAAGCAACCTGTATATGCCATATTAAAAGCTCTTTTGTTTTTACCTTTGTTTTGAAATCCTGTACAACCACTACATCTACAGATATTGTCAATTCTACTCTTTGGATCTTTCCTCCAAGTGACTTTTTCACATTATGTGTGAACTACAAGTTGGAAAAAAAACAAATTTTAGATTCACAAAACATTACTGTGATGTTACACGAAAATGGAATTATACAAAAAATCAGAAAACCCATGAATGCACCATGTGTGTGTCTAAGTGTGTTTGGTATATTACATACATACACATATATATATACACACAAACCTGTCAAATACTGAATTAATAAACAATTTTTAATAAATTAATAACAAATGTTGCTTACCTTTAATTGATTAATTCCTTGTCTCACAACCTCTGTACCTATAGGTTGATTTACCTCTATATTGCCCAGAAACTGGAAAAATAATTATTTTTATTTACTTTCAGGAATTAATAGCCTTTAAGAATATTTAATCCAAGTTAAAAAATTGCATTGAAAACATGTTTCTTCGTATCTCAGAATGGTTGATATGGGTATTAACACTTTTATTGATAAGGAAAAAACAAAGTTTTGACCTTCCTAGGTCATCTTCAAGTCAAGAAAAAACGTTTCTTTGTTTTTTTAATCACAAACCTGCATTTCACTATATTTTACATTACAAGTTTGGCTTTCCATTGAATTCACAAATATTTATACTAAGCCTGAATAACACTTAAAAGTCTGATATGTAGTTATTAAATACAGTATTATAATTTGTGGGCATTAAATCTAGCTTCCAGTATGAAAAACTATACACAACTTTTAAATACAGATAATATTAGTACATTATTTAGAAATTTTTAGGACTATGATCGAATCAGTTTTCTATTAACTAAATTCACACTTCAACTTAAGATGCCTAATTACAAAAGTGCTGTTTATACATATCTATAATACTCATTACAGAAATCTAGTCTTCTTATTAGCTTGTTTAAGGTTTTCCTTCAGGGGCAATTATTAATAATTTACACCAATAGATGAAAGTAATGCATAAATATGTTATATTGCAACTAATGGATGATCCAGTTTAAAGGCTGAGCCTATGTACAGCACTACCTCTATTTCATTGATAAGATCTCATATGACATGTATGTAACTAATTCTTCCTATTAGAACTTGTATGCTATTAGGAATGTTTCTCAACAATTGGTCAAGCTAATATTTTGGAATTCATACAACCCAATCATAACACCCACAGTAACATAAGGCTAGCAGCAATAAAAATAGATTACCACTAATAAACAGCACTGGTTCGCACGGGCGCGAACCATATTCTGTGTGAAATTTGTTATTTCGGTGCCTTTGACAAGAAGTATCGATCTTGTTGGTTCCACTAGATGAACATTTTGTGTGGGGACATACGTCGCTTACTACAAAGGCTGAAGCTATTGATATAAAGGACGTCTATAAACTATTTACCTCATTATAAGCCTTTATAAATTCTTTATTGTATGAGCTATTTTAAAACGGTTTGCACAACTCAAGAAATTTGTGTTTCAATTAAGCAAACTGTCACAGTTCAGTCAATAATTCAGTAAACTATCACGTGAGCCCCATTGGTAGCACGCAGAACATCAATATAAAGTTTGTTTGTTTGTTTTGGAATTTCGCACAAAGCTACTCGAGGGCTATCTGTGCTAGCCGTCCCTAACTTAGCAGTGTAAGACTAGAGGGAAGGCAGCTAGTCATCACCACCCACCGCTAACTCTTGGGCTACTCTTTTACCAATGAATAGTGGGATTGATCGTTACATTATAACGCCCCCACGGCTGGGAGGGCGAGCATGTTTGGCGCGACTCGGGCGCGAACCTCAGATTACGAGCGCATGCCTTAACGCGCTTGGCCATGCCGGGCCTTTTTGAAAACGTAATATAAGTGAGAAAAGATTATTTTACCAGAAAATATTTGCAAATTTTTGGCACCATTTTAATTATCTTGTGGTAAAAGAACAGAAAAATGTGGTTGTGCAAAAACGGTAGGAACTATGAAACCGTGAAAAAATTTACTGACAATTATAGAAAAGAAAAAATAAGTAAAACTTCAAAATTATGAAATAAATAAGTTCCATTTCTATTATAAATATGAGGAATATAATGATTAGGATAATATTTAAAAGGGAAAGTATTTGTTATATACGAAATTTATACATGGAGTTTATTATGTGTCTGTATCTTTGAAAAGCATATGTATTTATTTTTGATTGTTCATACGTAGTTGAAAAGTAATACTTGTATGTTTTTCTATGAAAGGTTCTCAGTAAAACTATGTTTTGAACATAAACTTTTGAAGTTACGAAACCGGTAAAATAAATTAATAAAAGAAGCGGCATATCTACGAATTTACAACGTTAGAAACCCAGTTTCAATACCTGTGATGAGCAAACAAAAAAGCTCATTGCGTAGCTTTGGCTTAAATTCAAACAAACAACTTTTGGTTAAATTTATATTTGTATGCATTTGTTTCACTATGATACCATAGAACCGATGGCCTCCAACAATACCAAAAGCCTTAAACATGCCGAGAAAAGCTTCAAAGCAAAAGGTAAAATACCTCTATTTTTCGACTGTATATTGTTCAAACTTCTAGGTTTCAGTCAGAACTTTTCTGAAATATTTATTTTATATGTACACCCGAGGACAAAATCAACTCTTCCTCCTCCTTTTCACAAATTCACGCCAGTTGAAGTAATGGATTACAAGCAACAAAGTTTAGAAGTAAAACTTCACCAAAATAAAACAGAAATCTTTCACAAATAATTTCTATCAAGAAACGGAGAAAAGGAATTAAGAAAGAAACATTTTATATCAATACACTACTTTCAAAGCATAAACTTCTATTTTCTACAACTGAACTTTGTGTTCGACAATATGCATTCAGAATATTAATATGATAAAAGCGACTAATCAGTTAATCATAACGAATTAGTCAATACACATCCTGAACTCTTTTCTTATCAAAGCAAAGACAGACCATATGAACCCAATAATTCAAGCTAGAGTTATGCAGGACGATCAAAGTGTCTTAGGCCTTAAAAACTAACACGTCTTATATTCAGTACATCTTACAAGCTTCTCATCACATCAAATATAATTAAAAAGGATCAAAATGTAGAGAGCAAAAAGCATTTCTTATAGCCCAAAAATATATTGAAAACAAAAGAAAATCTTGCTCAAAGACTTGTTGCGATCTTGCAGATATGTTTCTTTAGAAAAGTTGGAAAAAAACCAAAATCGTTTTGACTATATTTTAAGAGAGCATGAGTTATCATTACATTCTAATGAAATACCAAATAATCTGTCAACTGGAAAAGACTACATACAGATAAAATAAGATAAAAATCGAATATCACATTACAGCCAATCAATGCCGCAAACTTAATTCATCACTAATTTACAGCATCACTATCGCGAAAAATTGGTTGAAAGAAAAGTAAAAATCATAAGACAACTAATTTGCATGACTCTTTTACCACATGAACATCTCAAATAACTTTCGAATTTGTAACCACAATTACGTGCTTCTAATGATTACCCAAGGTTAAACACCAAACTAGGGAATGAGACACCATGCTGAGTTATTACATTTTAATAATTATAAACAAAGAAGTATGAGAAGACTTGACACATTTTTAGAAATAAATATTTTTATTTTTTTCTACATACCTGATGTCTTGTTAAACGATATTTTTGATCATGATTTGTCTGCACATCACAATTTCTTCGATGTCAACATTCAAATTGATAAATTTCAACCTTTTGTTTTAATTGTATATATCCTTTAACATTAACGAAAATTTACTTTATCTTATTCGTCGATTGAAATATAGGGTAAAATATTTTGCTAATATTTAACACATAAAATAAAATATTAATTAAACATGGAACATAAGACAGAAGTACACATTCCTTTTGATACTTATGTAAAGAACCACATTAGATTGATATAATGACAAGTTGACAAACAACGATTTATATATACAATGAAGTGATGCACATGTTTCCACAGGATATTGGCCTGTCTTCTTCAAGTATGGTCTTTAGCTCAGCAGTACATGGTTTTATTTGTTCAATTCAGTTTCTAAGTCGTTTTAGCAAGTACATTTTTTTAATAAAATGCAGTAGTGAGTTAGTGAATGAAAGGTTCCCCCTAAACCAAATGTAATTGTTCTTTTTACATATATACATATGAATATCCTTATGTGTGTATAAAATGAAATAATTCGTAAAGATATTACTTATAAACTTTTTACAAGGCAAGTTTATAAAGAAAACATTTTTATAATATTTCTTCTTCTACCACGCAAGATCGAGCATGTGAAAACAACTTAACAATGTCAAAAAGCTAACGTCTTCTCTGGCGAACAAGAACAGTCAGCTCCTCCAGAAGTGATCATACCCAAAACGTACGTATTTTGAAGTAAATCCTAACTCTCAACTTTACTGATTGTCAGGGTCCTCTAGTCACAGTCTATGGGACGCAGATTTGAACTCTCGTCACACCAAACACCCTCACCCTTTTTGCCGTGAAGGGTGTAAATGTATTATGACGTATTCATTATTTGTAATAATTGCTTTTATTCCAGTGACCTGTGCAAAGAATCGAAGTCGAAGAAAAAGTCACTCAAAAAGTGACTTCAGGTCTTTACAAGATCTGCCAGAAGTACCATCAAAGACATCTTTTGCAGGGAAGATGCCAACAGACCAAACAAGAAGGAAAGACGGCAAAATCTGCGCAGGTCGAGAATGTCATGTTGTTTTTTGAGAAGGCTAAGAATTCCCACGTGCTTCGGAAGAGAAAAAGAAAGTACTGACAACCAGAATGACTCTGTGTGTCACGACTCGTAAGTACGAGGATTTAAATAGGATACCAAATTCTTATACTGCATATACTGAACGCAAACTATTGCATTACAAGAAACAAGTTGTAATAAATAAATTGTAGCTGTATACATTTTGTTCAGGCCATGGCCTGATATATACTCGTTCCCTTTGATCTTACAGCCCATCTATCTTCCTCAGATTCTCACTTTAACTTGGTGAAACATGGAAATTTACAAATTGAAACATTTTTAATGTTCTAAGACATGCAGAATTTTATTCAAATATTAGAAGTCAGTAAGACAAGAAACATTGTATCCGATATGTAAAAGCTATGAAATTAGAAATATATTTCACACTCACACACTATTCATGTACATAAAAAAGTTTGAGTGCATGTATTTACCAGTGATTACCAACCTGACCATGCAAAAAATCAGTTATAATCGTCAACCTCGATGCGAGCCATATATCCAGTTGTCACTACTGGGTTTATGTTAACTTTCGATGAAATCAAAAAATAGAATATTTTAACCCATCAGGATAACCTCCATATAATCTAAAATTATAAATCTTCGTGAAGGCGAGCATTTTTGGTGGGACGAGGATTCGAACCCACGACGCTCAGGTTACGAGTCGATTGTCTTAACCCATCTGGCGAGCTCTAAAAGAGGTATATTTCATATTTTCATTTTCTGGGAATGTAATATAAAAGATTATTTTTTTCGCACGACCCCTGTGGTACAGCAGCATGTCTTACAATGTTAAATACCTGGTTTCAATATCTTTGGTAAGCAAAGTAGACAGAGCCACTTTTGTGTCTTCATGCTAGCCTTGTAAAACTAAATCACTTAAAGTTTTGGTACCACTTTAAACTGCCAGTAGTAAGAGGGCAGAAGAAACTGAATTCGTAAAGATGGTAGAAGTTGTAAAATTGTGAAAACAGCTAATGAGACTTATATAGAAGAAAAAGTAAAATTATATAAATTTTATTTATAAGGAAAGAATCATTAGAATAACATCTTATTATGAAAAGGAAAGTATATTGATTAATTATATTTATTTTTTAACATTTGAAATGAACTTAATTTCTACATAGACTGTATAATATTGCTATTTATGTATTTATTTTAGATTATTCATATTTAGTTGAAAACCAGTATATATACGTTGTTGTACAGATTATCAGTAAGACAATTTCCTGAATAGTGACCGTTAATGTCGAAATACCAATAGAAGAAATTAATAAAAGAAGTCAGACGATCTGGTGTTTTATTAGATACATTAGCAATCAGTGATGTCAAGAAACCCACTTGTTGAGAATTATATATGCACACATGTGGTCAGCTTCCAGTCAGTTACCTCTTTCTTTGTGAACCTGACGATGACCGAAGAAGGTCGAAACGTTGTTCGCTCTTCTATTTAAAATATTTTCTCAAACCAAACGAGCCGTTTTTGCATATATAATCAGATACATTAGTATTTCTTTTAAAACAATATTTAAAAATAGTTAAAATCTTTAGATAGGTGAAGAAACACTGATTATAAGGTAATCCAAATACATTAATATTAATTTCACAAATACAATAAACTTATTTCATTTTAAATAATCAGGTGTGTAGTTTTTATATTTTCTCATAGCAATATTTAATGTAATTATCAATCTGTCCTTGATATAAATATATATTATTTTGTCATTTTCAGACTAAAAACTAAATAATTGAGAGGAGGGAGAGAAATAACAGTTATTCATTCATTGTAGATATGCACAGCATTTTTCTTTTAGATAAACTAAACATTTTGATTTAATCCTTCAAAAGTTATTTTTCAGTCAAGAAAAAAAGAAACAATCTATCTCAATCTACAAAATGTCTTGCAATTTTCTTGGGCAAACTTTGCAGTGATTGAAAGAAATTAGTTTTAACTTAAAATTCCACAACTTCACCCATTCCTTTCATGCATGATATTTACTTCACTCACTTTCCCAGCCACACCTAATAATACTTAATTTGAAGACAGTGACAATATACAAAATTAGACTAATTAGACAAGTCAGTTTTCATACATTTATAAAAGCTGTTAAAGTCTCTCAAATTTTGAAACCAGAATATTTTATTTTGCAACTAAAATGCATAATTTTAAATTATATTTTTTGGTATATATTTTAAAAGTTTGTTTACCTCAATTTCAAGAATTACAGTTGAAAAATTAAAAACAGAAATTTGGTTTTGTGTAAAAATTACATAGTTCCATTGAAGGTTCCACCAAATGATATGGTGTTTTAAAATAAATTTGATGGCATGTGACAGACAAGAAGTCAATACAATCTGATACATTACACCTCCAAGCACAGCTCACTGATCTGGCCTTGTAGTAATAGCTTATTGCTCGAGAAAAGACTATTCTGACTATCAACTAAACTTTGTAAAAGACATCAATAACTGTGAATTCACTGCCCTCTCAAATGCCATAATTTGGAATTCTTATCTAAACTGAGTAGTATGATTATACATAACTTCTAATAAAGTGTATCTATTAATATTTTTACTCTGGCTGTTTGAGTATAACAATATATGTGCACAAAAAACAGAAGAATGATTTGCAAACTTTCACATAATCTCCTAGAAGAGATCTCTGAAGGTTAGTAAATACTACATCTAAAAGCTTTCACTATTTTATGTGGCTGTTTATTGCTTTTAACAATCAACCCATGTTTATGAGAAGTTCTGTAAAATTTGATTATTTTACATGATGCTAATTACATCTCATTTGTAAAACAAACATAAGCTGAGTTTTCACCCTCAACTGTTAAATCTTCTGATATATGAACAATATATAGATGTTTCCCAGTGCAAATGTTTTTAACATTATTTCAGAACACAAAATGAGTAATTACTGCATCATTAATTTGGACACAAGTGGAACATTAGTCAGACTAATAAAATTTATTCATTAGTGGTTACAATCATTGACTTGTTGAGGGACCACTGTGTGTATACAGTTTAACTTTGCTTCTCAAAAGCACATTTGTCACTTTATAATAAAACATACAAGCCATCTGAAAATAAAATGCCAATATTGTCATTCTTTTCTACCAAAATGTCCTGTGTAGAAGGAAAGGTGGGATTAAACATTAATTCTTAAACAGCTAATGTACCCAGATCCAAGATGGAGAAGAACAAAATCAATAATCAAAGACAAATAAGCTAAGTGTATGGCTCTCTGTAAAGTAGAGGTATTTTCAAACTCCAGAAGTGCAGACAGATTTCTGTTAGATTAGCAGTGTTGTGAGATTTAAAACACTTTCCCATAAATATATCATGGATGTTTCTCAAAGAAGAAATCCTGGAGGCTGGATCACCAAACTCAAAATGGGTCATATAAAACTATTTGCTATCAATTACCTTGTGACACCTATCAAAGTCATTCTACCTGGTTTTTTTGGAAAAAAAATCTGAAAGATAAATAACATCCATTTTTTGCAGCTTACACTGGTTTTTATTATTTGCATCTACCATATGACAATATCTAGGTACAAACTGCTTTTTTTCTGGGTAACTTAAGCAGCACCAAACTCCACCATGAACAAAGTAGATTAGACACTGTCTCCTCGGGAGCAATACACAAAATTAAATTTCTGGTATGAAGAGTAAATTATGAAAGAAACAATATTAATGGTAAAAAGATATAAAATGGATATTAACCAAACTACCTGTAAAAAGTATAAACTATATGGAAAAACAAAATGAGATAGTCAGTGTAGTGAAAAATGGTATTTGGAAGGTATGTTATATGACAGGGGTGGCAAAACTGCAGCTCACATAAATATATTGGAGCTCCTATTCTGCATCAAAATTAATATAAAAACTTTTCAAGCTTTATAATTATTTACAGGGTATAAACTGAGAGTCTGCTGGATTAAGACACAAGTTTAATGTTCATGGTGAGTAAATATATTTAAGAATTTAAATCCTAATTTTAATGGTAGATTTGAGCCAGGGATTAAAGAAATTTCGGATCATTAAGGATTATAGAGAAATTTTGTTGGAGAATCAGTAATCGTACAAGTGGGTGCTGACAGTGTTAGTTTTAATGGGCATGGCTGAGTTGCAGGCAGTGAAATTAGCAGAATGTTAGTGTGATACTGTAATATTTGTTCATGTCTTGTATTTCTCAAACATCTGAAATTTATCAGACATGGCTCTTATATTAAGCTAGTTTGGCCACCCCTACTATATAACACTGAGTTAATGAAAAACTTATAATTGTAGTACATATGACCTTTCCATCAAATTACAGGAAACTAATTAATGGTAAGAAGGGTAAATTATAAATTAATTTAATAGAAAAATAGGGTAAAGTAGAAACTAAATGAAATGAATGGTAATAATTATATAGTAGAGCTAAGAGAAAGTAAGTAACAATAAAAAAATAAATTATGAAAACAATGAAAAAAGCATTATAGAAAATGAACACTATGATGTAGTGGTGAAGAAAAATTGGAACTTAAGTACATATTAATTTATCAATAACACCACTGGCAAGCCAATAAATAATGCAGTAATAAAGTGGAATCAAACAAAGCAGTGAACAGAAATAACAAGGAAATCTAAAGTAGAACTACAGTAAAATGAAAAGTATGAAAACATGTTAAACCTAACTGAACAATGATAACCTAAGAAAGAAACTGACCAGTAAATAGGCAGAATGCTGGGAGACGTTTGTGCAGGCCCTAGTTCAAGGATTCCACCCAAATCAAGAAAAGAAAACAATTATCAATTAAATGATGATACAAAGGTAATGAAATAACACTTAAAACTAATGAAGAACATACCGTGTCAAATTTATTTGAACGATATAGAAGAAACAACAGACTAATTATGAATCATAACTTTGCATTAACTCATAAAACTAAATAAGCATATTTTAAGAAATTCAAATAATTATAGATAATAATATAAACAATGAATTTGTAAAATGTCTTATATTTCAAAATTTAATGGACTGTACAGCAAATGGTGGACCATGAAGCAAGAGGCAAGGTCTCATGAAAGTCTAGACAGTAGAGAAACTCCTCAAGAAATAAGGCAAAAACTGTGTGTGGAAATGCATGAATGAAAGCCATTATTAATAGATGAAAAGAACATAGAATTTCCATATTGGAAATGGAGATTACATAATTGATATGAAGAACCAAACATTTGAAATGGAGTGGAAAAAGACTATTAAGATCTCTGACTGCCCAAACAGGGTTGGCATCCATAGGAGGATAGCACGGAAAAACCAAAGAAAGAGGCAGACCTTTTTTATGCTCAATCTCCAAAGAGATAAAAATCCATGTCATCCACACTTGCAATCAGAAACTTAGCACTAGTCATACTCATGACTCCCAAAGTAGTAACATCAGCTTCATAATGCAAGTGGAATAAGCTAGGATAAATGAAGATAAAATTCAAAATCTCAAAGTTATAATAAATGAGGCCACTACATGAGGTTATTAACTATACATGTAGAACAGTGAATGACAAAAAAAAATCATAGAAAAACATGAGCTGCCAAACAAGTGAAAATTCTGTGGAGGTGCAAAGAAAGAATTACATGCAAGTGTTCTATGCTCCTGTTGGTGAGAGGTGATGCATGCTGATTCACATGAAACACGTTAGAATCACTTTATCCCAATGAGGGAGGGGTACAAAGGCTTGTGGCATGTGTGAAAAAAAACGTTTACATATAGGAGGCAGCAGTGAATGAGAATACCCAATTCAGAGAATTGCTGTATCTTAGTATAAATGGCAATATAATTTATAATGTGTAATGACTAGCTCTAATGAACAAAACAAGTTCATTGGTCATTTGGCAGCATGTAGATAGATCAATGTAAATTTGTTGTATGTTTAAAATTTGTATTATGAAATATAACACTTAAAAATTATAAAACAAAACTGAAGAATCTTAACATTGAGGCTTAAACATAATTTTACAATATAATACTCAATGGCATCTTACAATTTTCTTTTCAATACCTATTACATTTCATAATGACAAGCAACATCAGGAGCACTGTCATAATTTCTTTAAAGTTCACTCATATTTTGAGGTTGATATGGGGTGTGGGTCAAGGGGTTCTCCCCCAGAAAATTTTACAAATTGGATTCTCTGAGGTGTATTTTCAGGATATTGGGGAAAAAGAAGTGTTTTCTTGTTAAATGTAACAACACTGAATATCTTAATATTTGTTGCATTTTTAAACTGAGATAAGTTTTTGATAAGATGAATTGTATTTGGCCACTAAAGATTTGAAAGTTTGTGCTAACATAGGTCTGTTACCTGCAACAACACACTGATGTTACAGATGCATTTTCCTCTTAAATTGGCAAGACTAAACGACAAAGCCTTGTTACAGTGGTAGCTGTAACAATGTACCAATTTAATGACTGTAAGCAGAATCAGAGCCAATTGCACAAGTTCACACCATAAATGCCCTATTTGTATCAAAGTTTCACAACTTCTTATTTGAAAATAAACTTTATGACAGAAATACAAGGTTTGAATGAACACACTGAAGAAACTTATTTTATGCAATTTTTCATGAAATTAACATCTTTACAATAGAAGCCTAAAAATAAAAGATCTAAAATTTAATAGGTTAAAAACAAAATTAAGTTTGTTTCCCTTCAGAACATCATGAAGACTGAAGATTAGTTACTTAAAGATAGCACTAACATAAAAACATGGAATGGAAAATAACAAAAATAGTTATGAACTGATAAAAACTGCACAAATGGACTTGATACACACTGAAAAAAATAACATAGCAACAACAGATAAGTTCACTTCTGTAAATATACTCTATGATAGTTCCATTACAGTGTAACAACTTTCATATTAAATTTTTATCTGGTTTTCAACCACTACACAGCAAATTTACCATCTTGCATGCCCTTTTTCTTTTATCGCTTATGTACATAAAGGTGATTAAGAAAGACGAATATGTATTTCCTCTGTTTTCTTTACATTATTGAATAATTACTTGTATGTATTTTGCCTTTGTTACACATTAGTGTTTAACATCTACCAGAGTTGCTAAATTAAATACTGTACATTTTCCTTTTTCAGAAACTTTCTCCACAGATGAAAATTGTGACAAAATTTGACTTTTTTTTTTCTTCAAAAATTATAAATAAGATCATGTCACAAATAAGACTATTCTTCCAAACACATTTATTTCTGTCATGCTAAAATAGAATATTAAAACTTGTATACATAAAATAAGAAAAACTATCTTTGGTTTATATTTGACAATATTGTAGTATTCTTAGAAAAAAGGAAGAAATTGTTTCCTTCCAAAATTCACATACAACACACGTCTGATACATATATCACTGTTTTAGATTTACAGATAGAAGAATATTGTCATAAGTCACAAGATTAACATCAACAGAGGAAAAGTCATGGTACATATTTTTTCATATAACTGTAAATACAGAAGTAATGAAGATAGAATAATCTAGATACCTCCATTAACAACTCAAAAGATTAAAGTCAAAAAGAGATAGTTATGATTAACACTTTCTCAAATAGAGGTTGATGAAAAAAAAGTTAACTTTGTACTTCTTAAACCAGACTTATCTATGCTAAGCACAATAGCTCAGTGGTGTTTACTGTTATTTTGAAATTAGAGCTTTTAGAATAAATAAAACATTGCATATTAGTCAAATCACATGTATGCAGTAAAAATTTGTATCACACCTCAGTCATCTTCTGTATTTAAGTATTTATTGCATTTCTACTGAAAATTATATTGGATTTCAGATGATACAATGTTACAGCATCACAACTGTTCTTGTTTGTGGTACTACCACTTACAACAATCATAAATATCATTAACAAATGGTCCTTTTTAATTCACTAAAAATTACAACTTTTATATTGAACATAAAATCACTGTCTCCTTTAAATAAATGGCTGTCCAATTCATCACATACATGGTAATAGGTCTGAAAAAAGTTAGTTTATGTATCCTTCATTTAACTAGGTTTAGTACATCTGGAATCTTTTATCAATGGAAGTAATCCTCATTCAATGATTATCAGAGAAATAGATTTCACCACAAAACAGTGTGCAGTGACTTGCATTTTTATTTTCACTGATAGGTGCTAGCTAATACAGATGTGCTTGTCTGAAATTAAACAAATATAAAGTGATTAAATACAAAAAACAAAAATTTAATTAACTTGATTATAGGTTTTATAGGTTAAACTTTAATGTTGATTTTCTAAATCATAACAATTTAAATATGGTCCTCTACTATGTGTCAGTAATTTTTCATCTTTCCAAGTGTAATAATAATACCATAATATTTATATAAATAAATAGTTATTACTAGCACAAATGGAAAATATGTTTAATGTGTATGCATTTACATACTTGTCTTCTGAAATATTTGAAGTGTTTCTTGTAACTACAAAATTTGCAATACTATCTGTTAATGGTGAATCATTAACTAACATAATAGTCAACCACAAACAATCTGAAGGTAAGAAGTAAAATAACTCATTGGCATTTGGTACTAACTGTGGTTCACTTTGTACTAGATGTAACATAAAGTGAATACTTCAGTTACAATAAACAGTTTTCATGGAAGATAATCTTTGTTGTTAATAGTTGTAATATAACACTATCCTGTTAAAACTTAAGATATTCTAAGTATACAGGTAAAATGCACAGTAAATTTCACTTTTGAACCCTTAAAACTTTTGAGTCTCATAAGAATTTACCTTATCGTGAAAGTTAGTTTGAAGTACATACACACATCATAAAATTATGCTAGAAAGTTTCCAAACAGGATATGCAAATGACTTCACTGGAATATATTATCTTACTAAAATATTATTATTCCAGTATTAAATAAACTACCTCAAAAAATTTATAAACTAATGGTAAATAATCCTTCAAGGAAAGTTATGCCAAAGGTGCAGCACTAAACATGTACAACTCACCAGTGTTTCACTACTGTCCTTAGCTTGAGAGCTGTTGAGTAACTGTGACTGATCAGACATTGAAGGTACTGATTTAAGTTGATGTGGAAGTTTTAAGTACATTTCATCCAAATGCATATCAGAATCTTCTACAGCTATATCTTGTTGCATCCACTTGTAGGAGAAGGGAGAAGTTTTACCTAAAGACTGTCAAATATAATAAGGCCTCAAATTAAAACTACTTGCATATGAAGTTATAGGCAAATTATACAAACATATGGCAAGTAGCAAGTTAGAGTATACTGTCATTTTTATAATCTATCAGAATGTGTTTGTTAACCCTTTTGTGATGGTTTTGGAACAATATATGCAAGTATTTATACTATAATGTTTGATGCACTTATGTATACCTTCACATAATTTGATAAATGTTAAGGAAAGATTGGAATGTTTTTGTACACAAAAAATGATAATTTTTACAAAATTTTTTGTGAGAATAGCAAGTCTGTTTCAGTCAAGTCCAGGTGCAAAGTGATTTTATATTATGATTAAAAATCTCAAATTTGTGTAACCTCCTTAAATGTATTCGAAAAATTTGTTTTATCTGTTTTTTTCTCTACCCTAACTATGCAGGATCTGTAACTTTGACTAACCTCATAACCATTATAAAAAAAATAGAAAATATAAATTATGCTTCTGTTCTAGAATGACTACACATTATAACAAGAGTATAATTATTTTTTAAATAGCTTAAAACTCATAACATTATCCATTTATGTACATATATACATGTTTTATTATTTTTATTATATTGACCATCCAGTCACTCCTGACTAACATTACAGAACTTGTATAGAAAGAGAGCATATGCATTCATGTAACCGTATCAAATAATGTAAAACTGACCTGTCTTTGTTGTGCTTCAAGGGACTAATTTTTGGTAAAATACAGTCACATTTCAATTATTGTGCATTACATGTATGTATGTATGTAGACACACACACACAGATTACTACTACTTACAAACAAGCCCTTAAATTTTTCTTAAAATACAAAACAGTAAATAAACTAACTGTAGCAAAATATCATATCTTCCAGTTACACCAACCTTTACTGCTTGCCATAGATCACTAAGCCTGATCAAATTTTGCATGTGGGGAAAATGATTTTTTTTAAATATCTTATATATGTATATATACATTAAATAACAAAAAAATCATAAATAAATCAATATCACAGAATTCCACTATAATTTATCAAGCTTTTTAACTAAGCTGCATTTGAGACTAAAAAAATATGTAATTTTGAGTAAACTAAAGATACAAACTACCTGCTTAACATCTTGGTTCAAAGGAATGAGATGACTTCCAAGCACTTTAAAATGGCTGAGAAAGCAATTACAGGAACATTCCAAGCTCTTAGCAAGTTATTCACGTGTCATGTATTGAAATGAGTGTATATAAGAGACTGTTTCCAAAATTAGAAAGAGGTGAATGGGACCACTGCGTTTGATTTAGTATATAAGCAATAACTCAGCATGTAGGAAAGATATGAGGTTCTTATTTTATATTCTAGCTTGCCTATATTTATATCTAGGTGTGTTGTTTTAATATTATATTGAATATAACACAAGTTCATATAATAGTAGTTCAATAACACTTTGAATGCAAATCAACAAAATTAGTGAAATAACATTTAACCTGTGACCCATAGTGACAGGGTTAAAGTAAAAAAAAAGAGCAAGCTATTTGCAAATCACCTACAGCAGGTGCATTTTGATGTATTTAAAAAGGAACAAACATGGCTAAGTAGGTAAGTTTATTCTTTTTGTGCTTCAAAAAATATGTAAAGTTGACACTCTGCTCTGGTTTCCTGCGATGTATTCTATACTGAGGAGATGCCAGTTCAACACAAGTTAACCCCTAGCTACCTACAAGTAGCCATTATACAGCTGGGTAGATTGAAGCAATTAAGATAAAATGTCTTTATCAAGGGCAAGCTTCAAACCTGCAACCTTTAAATTACAAGTCCAAAGCACAAATAACTGGGCAAAGTTGCACTCCAAGATAATCTGGTACAAATCAGCTGTGAAAAAAATTCTAATATGACAGTTATAATGTCTCCAGAATTTACTCTGGCAATACCCTATTATTTTGTAAGTATTTATGAACTTTTTTTTCTCAAAATGAACAACAGTCACCCTGCTAATGGTTGGAAAATTCAATTTATAATGAATTCTAAACCATCATACATTCCTTGATAATACTAATGTTCATGAAAATATTGTAACACATACATACTTAACCAGTTTACAGCAATGCATGTATTTCAAACTGTTTTATTTGTGTATAAAAAAACAAGCCAGTACCAGAGAAATAAATGATTACCCATGCAGCATTATCTGCTGTAATCAATGCCACTGTGGGCTATAGAAATATTTCAGTTTTCCAATATCTGAACCTGTAATACATCTACATAATAACCTTGCAAATTAAAATACAATTTTAAAATATACAACTGAAATGTTTAAGATTCAACAGTTCTAAAAAGTGAAAGAATAAATGATTTAAATATTTTTATTGTGACTTATATCCATCTAGCAATGTGGAAACATTCATTGCAAGCACTTTTTTGCATTTTATAATCACACTACATAATTGCACAAAGTGAAATTTTCATTGTTTTCAAAATTTGATTGATGCTAATAGCACAAAATAAATCAACCAGTTCTTTTCACTACTACTACCATCCTCACTGACACATGTGGATACTTTCAAATTTGGGACTTTTTTTTTTCAGCAAGTTAAATTTATTTGTTGCTAGTTTTTCTGATCCTAAAAGGTTTCCTCTAATTCCATTACATCCAATGTGTAGAACCAACATGATATCAGGAATCAAGTGTGGATAAGGTATCTTAAATCTCTTCAGATAAAAATATTCCACAATACACTTGAAAGCAAGAAAGTCTAAATTTATCAACTTTAATTTTTAAGATCTATTTGTAATCCTGGACACTGCTCATAATAGACTAAAATGCTCCTTGTATTTTAATTTTAGAAACTCAATCAAACCTTCTTTTAGTCAAACACTAGTCACTGAAATCCATAGTTAAAGCTACAAAGAAAAGGAATGATTTGCAATCCAACAGATATGTCACTTAAA
Organism: Carcinoscorpius rotundicauda; assembly: GCA_011833715.1. NCBI lineage: Eukaryota > Metazoa > Arthropoda > Merostomata > Xiphosura > Limulidae > Carcinoscorpius > Carcinoscorpius rotundicauda. The sequence continues at coordinate 44,852,289 of CM022395.1, read as the reverse complement.
TATTGTATGTACATTGTATTATATGCTTGAGATGATTCACAACTGCATTCATCTTCACAGATATCCATGTAACATTTCAAATAATCTTTATAAGATTATATGTCATGGCATAATTAAAACCATGGAAGAGTAACAATTAAAATTAAGTTTCTAAAATTAATTGAAAATACAAAAAAAGCATCCAAAATGAAACCTAACTCACCAAAGCACAAACATTGGTCAAACTGACTTTAAAATTGTCGAGTACCATTACCATAAGATACACCAACCATTATCTAAATACTAAACTGTGACAAGTGTTCTTTGTTTCTGTATATTTGTACATATCAACTCAGTGTATTGCTGGTCAACAGCATATATCACCAACTATAGGGCTATTCCTGTCTGGCTCCAAAGTGTTTTGTTGTTGTTGGTTTTTTTTGTTTTGTATTTTTTTGAGGGGTGAAGAGTTGGTTATGGTGGTAATGGGCTACAAGTAGTGGATTTGAAGATCCAAGATCCAGTGTCTGGTATGCTAACCATTTGGTTATGTGAGGCCCCCAGGTTCTTTCTAACCATTTTTTCAAAATTTCCTTCACATGCCAGGAACTAATATTACAAATATTAGTTTTTAGCATTATCAAAAGATTGCAGATAATTACCAACATTCTTGTTTATATTATTTGTGAGTGATCCCAAAGAAACTTAATATAAACTACTTTCAGTCATATTAAAATATTTAGATAGCTGTTTCCAAAGGTTTGAAGCATCATTGCTGTTTCTGATACAATGTTTGTTCATTCAAAATAAGGATATTAATTTTCATGCACCACCCCAGCAGTGGTATCAAATGCCTTGTGCATAAATTGTGGATTTTTCTCAGTCTTTCATTTAATTTTCAGTATATGTACAAAACAAAAGAAAAAATCCTAAAATTCATGTCTGAAGTATTTTGAATCTGAATACTGTAACTGCAACATTGTTCCTGACAGATAAAGCTATAACTTTGTGATCAAAAAACATTGCACCATATCATAATAAAAATACATCTGTATTCTTAATAATATACATTCAAACAAAAGGATGGGATGATTTGTTATAAAAGATATACAATGTGTTTGGAAAGTCACTGTGCAGTTTAGTAATCATGTTATTATATTTCAGATTTTTATCCCAATATGATTTTAACAACTGAAGAACGTGTATGGCTCGTTGAACACGTATACCGAGAAGGTGGTAGTTACACAGATGTGGTGCAACAGCAATTTGCTGAAAAATTCCCAGATAAACCTATTCCACACCACAATAAATATATAAGTGCACAGTGACTTTCCGAACACCCTGTATGATGCTTACGACAAATTACATATAAAGTTAACCTCTAAGCACATTTAACTGATTGTTGACAAATAAACAACTTACAATAGTAAATTCTCAAACAATATACATTTAGATATTTCAAAGTATGATTTCTTCCACAATACCTTTATTTTCTCATCTTTAAAATTTTTATTGACCTAGAAATATCCATCAATTTTGTATCCAGAATTAAAACTGTTGAGCTCATTAAAAAAAAAAGAAGCAAAGATAACCAACCTGTTCTTTGGGTGACATTCTGAATGATGTAGTCTGAAATGAATGCTGAAGATAAAAAGGGGCTGGTGAATTTGTTTGCTGAATTTGACTTGTATCTGATAACTTATGGGATGTGTCAATGCTATCATTACATCTAGAAGTAGCTTCTTTTTGCTCCTGTGGAGATACAATTATTCTTCCAAGTATTTGAAACATCTGTTTAATTAGCTATAATATACAGGTTTTATGTGTTATTGGACTTATTTTATAAAGAATACACACATACACACACACACACACACAAAGAATGAGGCACAGCTGTAGTAAGAGGGGCTCATTTTAAAGTTACACACTATTACCTAGGATAATAATGTGCAATGTGTATCAAACACAATCAAAGTACTGCAGTTTCTTCAGAGCATAAATTACCAGGGAACATCATCCTTCAGAACAAAAACCTAAGATATCAGGTTTACTAGAGAAACAAGATTACCAACACCAAATAGTAAGAGGTGAAAAGTGCACAGATCTTCATTTTAACATGAATAGGATTTTAAAATGTACACAGACTTCAAACAATTGTGTCATCCTGGACTATTTTCTGAAATAAGTGTCAAGTTGCATGACAATATTTATTTTTATGGTTATTTTTTAAAGTTTACCTTCATCACAGAAGAAAATGTTGCTAGCTACTTTTAAATAAAAGTCTAACCATTATTTACATTTTACTGTTCTGTTCAGAATATTCATTGAAAAAAAACATTCATTACAACAGACATGAAGTTTGTAATTTTTTTAATTAATCAATTTATATATTAATAAATCAAAAATACTGTTTATTATTATTAGTATTAATTTACATTACTATTACATTGTACAAAATTATAAAGAAATTAAGAGAAAATGAGGTCCATTTTCAGAAATAATTGATGTTTAAAAATGGTGTTGATTTTTTATGTTATGAATCAATCTCGAAAGAAAAAATTACAAAAGCATTTTTTAAGTTGTCATTTGTCTGCAGTTTAGTGTTTTCATTCAATTTCATTACTAATTTAGTTTTGTACACTTCATTCATTCATTCTTATTTTATTACTTTAAAATTAATTCAATTATTTTTTAGATATTCACATTTGTACTTAGATATTTTGTCATATCTTATTTTCACATATCTATTATAAAGAACATTTTGTTTGTTGAATTTGTTCATAAATATTGTCTTTTTTTAGACACCAGAGACAAATTATGCTTTTGCTTCACTGAGTCTCTTGTTGCTGTTATCATGAAACTGTGTTTTTTACACTAAATTTTTGAGTACCAGTCTAATATTACTCCAGTTATTTCTGACGTAAGAAACGTACCTCCAACATCTTATTCAGTTGAGCTTTCATTTCCAAATACGGCCTAAACATATACATAGAACAATAAGTAAAAAATAAAACAAATATTTTATACATCAGTTACATACACTGAATCAGAATCATGAATATGTACATGATTAGTATGTGCTAATAAAAATTTACATGTAGTACACAGCAAATGTTTCATGATACTTAACTGTGTATTATTAACATTCTGATTCGTCCCTGAAGAAAGGTTTATCTTCTAAAAATATACACAACATATAAATGACTGGTCACACATGTATACACCTATTTCTATTTTCTTCATACATACACAAAATAAACATTGATTGTAAGATATTTCACTTAAAAGCTAATAAATATGAGAGAATATTAAATACCTAAAGTTAAAACACTATTCTATTTTATTCCTTGAAACTCTTCATACTGATAAGCAAAACTGCCTAAAGGCAAATGCCAGTCTTGGTAAAAGCTGAATGTTTTCAGGGGAAAATGTTATCTCAACTGGACAAGTTAAACCAAAAGTTAGTTATTTTATGTTTAATAAATAATTACTTATAATATTATTTAGATGGTTTACTGATAGTCTTGCCTTTTATAAGGTATTTGCATCTGACCTCAAGACAATTCTAATTGCAACATTACAGATAAAATGGTAACTGTGTGAAAATGCTCTGTTTCTTAACAAGTAACACCTCTCCAAATATATTAATAGAAAAAAGAATTTTACTTTAATAAACATGAGATATTATATACTTTGGTATCTTAATAAATATTTATACATCAAATGTGTAAAAAACTACTTACAAAATTCAACAATTTAAAGGAAAGATTTACATGCTTATTTAATAATTTATACAAAAATATAAAATAAAAATACAACTTCATGATATACATTCCACTTTACAAACAGTTTCAATAATTCAATTACTTTGTGATCTTATATGAACCTAGAAAAACTATAGGTTCAAACAGTCAAAAAATTGAGAAAAAATACACTTAAAACAGCACATAAAGTGTTAAATACTTTTTTTAAATATGCTTGTTAATGTACTTTATGTAATGGATTGGTGATTACACACACAATTAGAGATTGTCAAAGTAATCTTTTTGATATACACATCCTTTCATGTTAAAGAAAACTAAAATCCCACTTACAGGAGTTGTAACTGATGTTGATTGGCAAGATTGTTAAGTTGAAGCAAAGATCTTCTTACTGAAAAACTGAAAAGAAAAAGCTATCAATCATGACTTCACAAAATTTTGTCATTTATTTTTTGTTTTATTTATTATTTTGTGTGTAATGAATACAAAAGAATAAAAATAAGTATGGTATTATTCAGAATTAATTAAAAGTCAGTAATATATGGAATTACTTTTGATTTGTAGAATGATAAATGTAATTTACTTAATATTTACTGAACAACTTGTTTAAAAAATGTATTTTTGTAATTTTACTTGTTACTGTATTCATTTTTTTTAAGAGACTACACAAAAATATTTTCCTAAAACTTTTATATTTAGCTGAAAAGAGTGAATCGGGTAACTTAATGTACTAAATATCAATATTATCATTTGGTTTTTAAAAGATAAATTTCACTTATCTGGTCTCAGATTTCAACTAGTATACTTGTTTGTTGACATCTAACTGCTTGTTGCCACTGGCTAACTATCATACAGAGGGTTGTTTGCACTTTTTACAATAAAGTGTAGCATTACAAATGTTCTAAACTCATGTAATTACTAATGAAGTAAAAATAAATAGTCCAGATCTGTATAAAATACAGATGTCTGTTTCTTAACAAAAGTAGTTTGCCTATTCTGTTAGTCTTTTTTTCTTTCTTGTTCAATAAATATAAATAATATTTTGAATGAACAGTTAAAGTTGCAAGCAGAATGACAGAAAATTTAATACTTGTGTGTCAGCTTCCTATAAACAAGCTACCCATAGTTAATTACTCTTAAATTTCAAATAGCATGGTACACCAAGATTAACAGTTAGAAAAAATAGTACAAGATTCTTTCTATATACACTTAACACAAAGTATGAGGAACATCTCAGAGTTAACAAGAAATACAATGACATTTAATACCTATACTCCTCTGAATAAGGGGAAAAATTCTTATAAATGGAAACCTATAACTGTAAACTAAAACTGAAAAACAATATTAATGCCACTTTCACAACATTAACAAAATGGTTTCAGGATCTACTTCAAGAAACCATTTTTTATTTTGTACACTGAGACTAGAATTCAAATCAACATATCTCATTTACTACAAAATCCGTACAGCAATACTACACTCAATAGGAATTACAGTTATGAAGAATTTTTTAAAAGTTATTTTAAATAATAAAATATTTTTGTGAACACATTCAGCTTAAAGGAGTTTAGCATATTGAAGAAACTATCATAAGCTTGAAATTCTATACCTAGTACATGAAAATGTTCTTCATTGTAACGTTTGTGGAAATGAACTTTTAGGAAAATGTTGTCAAATACAGCATACAAATGATCACATTTCTTTTACATATCATGCATACAAACGAAAAAAGAAATAACTTTTAGGGACTGCTTGTTGCCATTATCTAAATGCAATGTCTGTATGGTATTAAACTTAAAATTCTGAATATTTTCATTTCATTTTCTAATTTCTCTATCACAAGTTCTATATTCTAAACATTAGAAGATAATCTTGAAGCAATTTACCATATAAATTCTAACACTGTATTTCTGCAATTAAAACAAAAAAAACCTTAACATTTAACTAAGTGTAAAACGACTATCACATATCCTATTTCATTCCTTTACTTAATCAGAAACACAAAATTTGTTGTACCACTGGCCAATGCAATTAGGACTTGTATTATAGGAGATAAGAACTGCTCAATAAGCCAATGGTTATTTGGAATGATGGTGGATAACATGAAGACATAATATACAACCAATTATCTCTTAAATTTTGAAAAGTTGAGTCTTTCTACTTGTAAAATAAAATCAGTTGTCTTTGAAGGCAATGCTACTTTTGTATATCCTCATAAATCATCTTAATATATAAAGCATATAGTTTAATGACAATTTTAGTATATAGTAGCCACTGTCATATAATAATTTTAATTTTCATCAATGCCAGCCACTGTTAAATAACATCTTCCATAAGAAACCACTCTGAACAGCTGCCAAGCTTAATATATAAAAATTTTACTTAATTAAACAAACCTTCTCTAAACATATATACATGATTAACATTCCACAAAAACTGCCCTGTTTAAGAATTAGTTTATCTCCCTATGTGTGAGTTTCTTACAGCAAAGTCACATTGGGCTATCTGCTGAGACCACCATAGGGAATTGATCTCCTGATTTTAGCACTGTAAATTCATAGAATTACTTACTGCTGTATTACCGGGGAGGGGTTACCACTCTATAACCAAATTTTTCTATGTTTATTACCCAACAAACTTTTGTAAGTTATTTGATAAACATTTTTCACATAAAAAACAAGTAACAGAATTGTTATTACAAAATCAAATAAATCATTATACTAAGTTATGATTACAAGTTCATGGAAAACAGTTTCCAGTGGAAAACAAGCAACTTCTAGATCATTTATGAAACATGAAACTTTTTTTTTGTTAAACAAAGATGCACAATGCATTATCTGTGCTGTACCCACTGCAAGTATTAAGACCAAATATTCGGTGTAATTAGCCCTGAGACTTACCAATGAGCCACTGAGAAGCAACAGGAAACTACAAATTTGTGTTTAATATGAAAAGTAATCTTTATAATACTGAAGAAAAACAATCATTTGAGATGTTCTTTTTGTTATCTATTCTATTGTGTTGCAGCTGTCTTAGAGCCAAAATAAACTTGTTTTATGTATATATACATATTTACAACTAGAATTATGAAAATACACAATCCAACCTTGATTTTTCAATAGCTTTCTTTACTTTCATATGAAGATCCTGCATTTCCCATACAACTTCATCATTCTGTTTTGAAGTTACACAATATCCTGTACAATCTGGAGACCACACGTCTTTTTCCTGACACGAACCACAGGAAAATATTTATATATAACCTTTACAACTCTTCATGTAACATCATGTTATAGGTATTTTTTTTTATCAGTCATTTTAAGGTTACACTATGTGTAGGATATCTTTATCTATTTATAGTCAATATTCATATTCAATCAATAATTTGTAAAATACAGGAAACCTAGAAAAATATTTTACAACTAAGTTAAATATTATTTACATAAAAATGTTGGGATAGAAAACATTAAGGTCAGATTTTGAATTGTTTTTCAACTTCACTTTGTATAAAAATATATTTGTATGGTTATACAAAATTGATAAAAATACTAGCACAGTTATAATATATAAACATATTCTGAAAGTGAATAAGATGAAATTAAAAACTAGTCAGAATTAATCTTTCGGATCACAATGCACAAATTTAAATAAAGATCAAAATACAGTTAAATAACAAAACAAAAAAAAATTAACTGAAACTTTCACTGACACTTTTTCTAGTAAGCATTTCTAGAAAACTAAAAACTATTTTTTATTGGTTAATTACTTTAAACAGCATGTTTGAAAACAATATTTCTTCCAAGTATATAACTCATAATTAAGGATGATCTATATTAATGGTTACAAATTTCTCATTTATAAAAATACACAAACATTCAAATTCAATGAGCTTCTATTAACAAAGGGATTTTGAAAATGCAGCATTAAATTACTTAAAACAATAATGGCTCATGTTTAGCAAAAACTAATTAACTTATTTTTAATATTGTATATAACCTTTATTTAAGATTACATGCAACTCAACTAAAAAGAATGTTACTTTTGTAAGTCAGCTAAATGGAACATGATAAAAATAAGAAAATTCCACTGTTCTTACATTCTCAGAAGCTTTTCTTCGATTCTCACTAAATCTCTTGATGTTTTGTAAACATGTGGAAAACTTAATGGTAAGTTCTTGTATTTTCTCGGAAGATTCTCTGAAGAAAGCATTGAAATCCTGACATGATTTCTATATATATATATATGGAAAACAAAATATATATACATATATACACACACACACACACATAATAAATAAATACAAGTTGTAACTTAACATGGCATATTCTCAAAATGCACTTACATTATTTGTATACTCATCAGGACTCAAAATCAGAAGGAACCCAAAAGCCAATGCCCTCAAAGAGTTCCAGCAGGCCTCTAAAATTATCTAATAGATATCCCACAAAGCCAAACCACAAATGGACTTTCCCAAGTTTACAAACACTTGTCAGTCATGTACAATCCATAAACACCATCACTACAAATGCCCATGCAATAAATGTGTAGTTTGAAGACACATGCACAAGTTGTGCTGAAGAACAATGTACAAGCATCTACAGCCTACCATACAAACAAACAGTGTGTACATTCAAAATATTTTGTAGGTGTTTAGGTTTGGTTTGAATTTTTTAATTTCATGCAAAGCTACATGAGGGCTATCTGTGTTAGCCATCCCTAATTTAGCAGTATAAGACTACAGGGAATGTACCTTGTCACCACCACCAACTCTTAGGCTTACTCTTTTACCAATGAATAGTGAGATTGACCATCACATTACAATTTCCTCATGGCTGAAAGAGCAAGCATGTTTGGTGTGATGGGGATTTGAACCTGCAACCCTTAGATTACAAGTCAAACATACTAACCACCTGGCCATGATGGGCCATTCTGGTTTGAAAACCTTCACGACCAGAAGGGACCTGAAAGGTAATTAGGGGCAATCAAAAACTAATTTTCTATTTGACTCACTTGTGAAAATAATGTTTGAACAGCTAACAAGACTGCAAGTAAACATGCACAGATTACATGTTGTAATAAACACCAGGGACAGTATAAAACTGGAAACAGAAAGTATGTTGGAAAAAAAGAAAGATTGAAACTGAAGAAAAATGCTGGCTGTAAATGAAGGTTTGAATATAAAAGGTGATTTAACATTGACAAAGCAGATGTGAAGATTGAAGGAATCAAAACTGTACCAAAAATATCCAGTTAAAACTGACACAAGTTGTATAAGTAAGATTGTTAATTTGGGACTGAAGCAAATGATAAATTAATTCTCGATAGGGGACAAATACATCAAAAATTAGCAAATATAGTGACATTTAAATGAGCTTTATTTATTAAAATTGGTGGCAAAAAATTAAATAATTTTATTTGAATTAATACATAAGAATGTAATTTAAATTTTGAATATAGAATATGAAATGTAGCAGTCTTTCTGAGGATGGGAAATTTGGAATCCAATGAAGATAATTATACTGTTGAAGAAAACAGGAGTGTCCTGAGAAATATACTACTTAATCAATGCTTGAATTACTTAAGGATTGACTGGAAATTAAACTTTTCTCTACTTTTATTTTTTTTAAAAAATAGCTTTGGATTTGGATGGGTTGAAGGCTACGTGCCACTTCTTGCACCAATACAATAATGCATTGAATGCTATTTGGACCTCAAATGTTGCATACTGAGATACAAGTATGTGGTTTAAGGGAAGAGAATGAGATATTATTGACAAAGAGGATGTACAAGTTTTAGCCTAATGCTGACTTTTGGAGAACATTGGTTTCAAACATGAAGAGCCTAGAGGTCATTGTTGATATGAACTTCAGCAGTTGTATTTGTAAAAAAGCTGTTTATCTATTATACATTATGAATAGGTATGTGATTATTCATTAGTCTATAGCAAAACCCATTGTGCCATACAATATCAAAGGCCTTTTGGATGCCTAGAAAGGGAGTTATGGTTGTATGCTTTCTGTCGAATATAGATAATTTTGTTAACTCTAACCACATGGTCAGTAGACTGTCTAAATTTTCTGACTGAATTCTGGATGTTATTAATAATATCATTGGTTTTTAGGTCAGTGTTTAACTGCTTTGTAATTAATTTCATCAACTTACCAAGAGTATTCACAAAGTTAAAGTGTTTGTAGTTTTCAGAATTAGATATTTTTCTTGAGAATCACCTCCATAAAAACTGATTTCCAAATGCATTATGGTAATGATAAATTATAAATTGTTACCAAGTGGGATAGGAGTTTATGATAGTTGTGTTTTTTTTCAGGATTCAGTTGTTAATTCCATTTTCTGCTAGATCTTTGCATTTTATTACATTATATTGAATTTTATTTATGGTGTTTGATTTGTTGTTCTTTGAGATAAATTTAAATTTCCAACAGAATATGAAAGGGTTGGATTTGGATATATCCTAAGAAAGGCAGAAGTGTTTTCCTTTATCTTGTTGTTGTGGTAATACAAATTTCTTGGTATTAATGAATGGTTTAAATGCAGGATATTGGCAACAAAGAATATTTTTTTTAATTATAACATGAAATCACTTTGTGGTCAGACTAGTAACAAAAGAGACTATTTTCAGAAACAAATCACAAGTAAAATTATTTCATTAGAAAATCTAATATTTTTTATACAAAATACTTGTAATCTTTCACTAAATGTCTACCAAATTTTGTGAAAATACACAAGCTGTGTCAAAAGTTATAGTGCAAATACTTAATGCGTGCAGATATGTAGACCAACTTATGTATATTATACCGAGCCCATAACAAAGAGATTACTAAAAATTTATTCAGCTCTCAGCCGATATAGCCTGGTGAATGAGGGGGTTGCTTCACGATTCAAGACCTTGGATTTGATTCCAACTGCAACCAAACATGCTGTCCTTTCAGACACAGGGGTGCCAGTTTGTTTTTGTCATAAAGCTACTGAGCCTAACTGCCTATGGCCCTAATTTTGAGCTACTAAATAGATGAGACAAACTAGTCACAAGCACCAAAATCAACATAAAACAAATACATCAGTAATAAGAATAAAATATTCATTAACCACTGTAATTTACTTGGCTTTCTAAGTAAGCTTTACACAAATTAAAAATAAATTCTCAAACCTACAACTCTTTGATCATAAGACAAACACTCTTGAAACAGTATTCTGTATCTACTCAGTCCTGGCAGACTATCAACCATGTGACTTATTTAAACTCTAAACTGACTAAACAAATTTTCAATTATTTTTTTTTAAATATAAAACAAAAAATCATAATAGTAATAAATTAATAAGTATCAATCACGAAAATACAATGTTGTCAAACCACTATTGTTTGTCTGGCTTCCTAAATAAATGATTAGGTTAAGAAGAAACTTATTTAGTACTCGGAGAATAAAACTATGATCAACACAACAAAACAACCATTCTGACTGCTTTACAGAAGAAAAACTAAAAGGTGACTCCTAAGATTTATGTGAAAAATAATCTGATTTTTCCATTATTTTCAAACATTTATATCAACCACGTGAAACTGATCTGCATACAATCTCAAACATCAGACAGTGTGCTTCTCTTGCTAGTTGAACAATACTGATATTTCAGCAAAAAAGACAAAGTTCAAATTCTATATTATTGCCTGCAATTATGTACAATTTGCAGTTCTGATTGTTTGGGAATAGTAAAAGTATATTATTGAAGTTAAGAAACAGTAGTTTAGATGTCTAACGTGACACAAAAAATAGAAATTTTTTTTTTAATATTTAGTTTGGAACTTACAAATTTAAAATTAAGTCAATAAAAAACCTGAATTATGAGCTATATTTTCATAATAAGTTTATTGACATTTACTGATAATAAAGATATCTAATTAAATTTTGAATATAATGTTTAAAGGTTATGAAGTGTCTAATAGACATTATGAAAGTATTTGTGTGTTAACTTCAAAGATAGGACAGACACTTGTCACAGTTCAGTTAGTAATACAGGTGATTGTAAATTATTCTGGTATGTTTGAAATTATTTATTGAATATTACTTGTATTTTATCCTATTCAAATAACATACATAAATCAACTGGCTTATTGAATACTTAATTATTTATAATTCAATCACACATCATGAATAGAAATTATAATTAACATCATAAGTGATAATGTATTCTCAAAATGAATGGTATGAGTATTAGATCTTTATTTTAATTAAAGTACAGAACAACATTTCATGAAAATACCCCGAAAAGGCTGAAACACTGTTCTGTACTTTATTTAAATTAAAGTTCTTATATCCATTCCAGATGTCTTGAAAATAAATGTTATAGTTCAAGGGGGTTTCTCGTCATCACAAATTATGCGTGATGATATTAAAAATGTTTATTATCTGATTTTCACAGGATTACTACACATTTCAATAAAATGGTGCTTGATGATCATCTAAAATTACAAATTCACTGAGCAGGAAATGTTCATATTATCTTTCTTTTTCTTCACAATGGCAACTCCCACAAGATGTATCCAAAGCTGAGTAGGTCAAGGTCAAGACAGTCCATGAAAACCAAGACTGAGACCAATTTATTTTTATTTGAACAAACTTATAGTCTAAGTAACATTTCTAAATAAAAATAAGAGCAACAACAACAGTAATAAGTTTACTTTTTTATTTTATTATACAAAAAATTGTCATTAAAATGTAGCTAATAAATCAAAGTTTTAATATAAGTTTTAGGTTCTTAATTTCATAAAGCAATATCTTAATAAATGACCAATCTCTCCTAGTATTAGAATAGTGAAATTGATTTTCTAGACATTCTCCATCCTAAAATTTATTTACCACTGCTCCTAGAAGTCCAGAATTTAATGTAAAGTAGCCATCACAAGATAAATATCATTCAGGCAAAGCATACTTTTACAACCTTCAATCTTATTTTTTTATGCATTCATAAACTAGAAAATCAGGCCCATTTGTCATGTCCATACTTTCACAAATTGCCAAGTTTTAATTCATTAAATAACATTTAATATTACATTGTTTTCCATGCAAAGATTTGTTTGCTCCACATCTGGTTAAACATTTTCTTACAGAAATCACTTTGAAAATCTTAACTAATTTGGTAACTATTTTTAAATGGTCTTTTTTCTAATATTCAAAAAATGTACAAATAATTATAGAGTAATAGCATTTTTTGTTACTCAAAGCAAACCACTTTCTTAAAGGAACTAAAATATTACAGGATTTGTAATTTTTGACAGGGGAGTGAGTTTGTTTGAGGAAAGGCAGAAGTTTGTTTATTTTTTGAATTTCACACAAAGCTATGCAAGGTCTATTTGTGCTGTCTCTAATTTAGCATGATAAGACCAGAAGAAAGGCATGTAGTAATCACCACCCACCATCACGTCTTCGACTACTCTTTTACCAACTAAAACTGGCATAAACCACAACTTTATAGCACACCCAAAGCTGAAAGGGAAAGCATGTTTGGTATGATGTGGATTTAAACCAGCAACCCTCAGAGTACAAGCTGAACACTCCTAATCAACTGACCATGCTAGGCAAGACTAAGAGGTAGTGGCCACTTGAAACATGATGCAACAGATGTAGTAATTTTGAATAGAGTATATTCCAACTATTCAACAAGAGTATAATACTTCTTTTGTAATTGTCAATGTCTAGAAACATGTGTGAACATAAAATAATTGGCATAAAAACCAAAACTAATATTCTAAGAACAAAACCCAGAAGAAACGTTGGGCCTGAAAACAAAGACTGGGTCTCAAGACCCCATTTCTCTATATTAAATAAAAGAGTGTTGATAAAAGAAGTTTAGAAAGAAGAAACTTAATCTCATAAGAGAATAATCAGTTTGTTAAATGTAATTGATAACTAAGTCAGACTATTCAATAATTATCAAATTCCTCTAATTACCCACCTCTAACTATAAGCATCTCTTGAACTGATTAGTGTCAGGTAAAATAATTAATATGTTGTACTTATGATTAAACTGATTGATGTCACAAACTAATCATGCAATTAAAATAAGTGTTCCTGGTCATTATTGCTTTAACATATTCCAACTTTCTAAGTAATTGAAATGCTATTATGATTGCTCATTATTATTTTCTATTAATTCAAGGTTCTTCAGTTTAATTAGTGTTATGGAAAAAGAAAATAATAAATAAAAAAGGCATTTCCAGTTATTAATATTTCTCATTATTCCAGCTATCTGAATCCCATTTGAAAATAATTGAATAGTTGGATGAAATCAATAATCAAGACTAATAGTTAATATCAAGATATTGTTCCTTTCTACATGTTGGAAATGTGTGCTTTACATTACTTCATAAATTCTCATATTAAGCAAAATTTTAAAGAGAAAAACACTATTTTTCATTCTTAAATATTTAGAATAGATTTAACATTTTAACACCAATTCTTGCAAAATCTTTTTCTACATTATACTATTAGTGTTTTTAATCTAATCCAGGGAGCAAGAATAACCTTATATGGAGGCTTTTATTTAATGATTAATATTCTGTAATGATAAGTTACAAACCATTTTTCATTAATGAGATATTCAGATTCTATACAATGCCAGTGTCAGCTATAAGTTTTGAAGTTAAATTCTGTCCATATCTTTTGAAAACTTACACAGCTCATTTACACAGTCATGGTATATGTTAAAAATATCTCGTCATTTAAAAATTTCAGACAATTAAGAGCAAAACTGCTTACCTCAACTTCATCCTCTGATTTTCTAGTTAAAGCTGTAGCTTTTTTAAATTGTTCTAATTCAGCCTTTTATTGAAAAAAAAAGAGAGTTAGCAGTTGAATATTAATTCTAAACAGATGTAGACAAGTTCATAAAAATGAATATTTATAGTCAGCAAATCATGTTATTAAATTTCTCGTATTTTCTTACTTTATACAACCGAACTCTCAGATTAAAATAACAATCACATACTTTAAAATTGACTTCTGAGTCCATTTGCTTATGTCATAAGGGTAGCAAAGTACTTAATTTTGAAGATATAGGTTCAAATGATTCTTCATTTAGTACAAAAAAAAGCCTCTAAAGAAACTGTTATACATGAAGCATTAAAATTCACATGTCTACATAACTGCAATAAACTGTTTTACTGTAGCATAATTTAGACACATTTACCAACCCTAACTAGTCTCACATACATATAAGGGATTATATAAAACAATACATCAAAATACACAGTGATCCTAAATTTTCAATGATATTATACAAATTAGATGAAATGTCAAAATCCCCCACCATCATTTAGGTATTTCTTTCAATACCTACTCATAACATGACAAACTTTTCTGCACAGTTTAAGTCTTAAAATAAATAAAACATATTTTTGATGCATCAAGTTTGTATTTAAGGATCACTCTGTACAATAGGTAAGGGAACATTAAAATTATTTTTATACATATTAAGATAACTACTGCATCTTTATCCAGTATCAATTTCAAATCCAGCAAGCAAATAAAAATAACCAAGCCTAATTCATTTTTCAATATAGTTTCACATAATATATTCATTTTAATAACCACAGCTTAGAATAAATCTACCAAGAGATATTACATTTTCTCACAACATATTCTACAAAATATCATGAATGTGATGTAAATTAAATCTACACAAAACCAGGGTAATTAACTTGATTATATCCATTACTAATGAGCATTGATCAGATTGATGAGTGTCACATAAAATAATCAATCAAACGTATTTGCATTCTGAAAATAATAAAACTTTGTGTTTGGAACTGTTCCAACTGCCATTGAATGGTATCATGAAGCACAACAATAACAAACTAATTATCATTAATTAGATAATTCTGGAAAGTTAAACCGTATGTGAGAATAATAAAATACACCCAATGATTAGTTAGCAAATTATAATTATCACTAAAATATTGCGAAAAGAAGTTGAAAATATTTGTTTTTCAAAGTATCAAACAAACAAGGACAAAAATACTCACCTCAGTCTCATCCTCCAACTTTCTAGTTAGAGCTGCAGACTTCTTAAATGGTTCAAATTCAGTCTTTTATTCAAAAAAGACAAAACAGTGGTTGGAATATGCAAATCATGGTATTAACTTCCTTGTATGTTATTATTATTTACAACCACTTAATGTTAAACCTTTTTACTAGGTACATTTTATTTTAAAATGTCATCAGTGTATCTAAACTGAAGACACAGGCTCAAGTTACTCATCACCTTGTTTGAACAATCTTTTAAAAAACTCTAGGTTACATATGAACCATTGTTGCCTACATAGTAAATGATATTAGTTATTACAATACAAACCAATAGTTGTACAATCAGAAATTAATAATTTTTATTTGTAAAAAGCTAAAGGCAGGTTTGGCTCTCATAGTAGTTCTTATGAAATCCTTAAGTAAGGTTAAAATAATCACAAATCAATTGCTTTCATGGTAAATAACCTACATAATCACCCACCTATTATTATTGTTATAGATTAGTTACTCTTTTTATTTATAGATATTAATTACTGATCTATTTATATATCTTATGTTTAAGTTAATAATCTGCTACTATCTTTAGAGGATGACTGGATCTTCTTATTAAAAATGTTGTTATACCAATTATTACTCATTTACCCAAGACCTCCCCTATTACGACTTGATTTACATATTTTTAGCAGTTCAAATGGTAGAAGTTTTTACATTACTCAATTTTAACTTCTTTTCTAGACTGATTGTGTTGTAAGCTAAAGGATACTTTTATCTCTCTTTTCTTTTTCTTTTTTTTTTTACAAGTGGTGCTTTTGTCATTATTTTAGAATATAATTTCCCCTGACATAACAGTCTACTGCAAATAGATAAGTATTACAATCTTGTTTGTTTAGTGCATTCCCAAGTTCTTTCAATGGTCTTTCTACTTTGCTAGTGTATTACAGTCCACATTTCCTCTTCAAAGAACCCTCAGATGATCTAATCTGCACTAATGGCAACAGTACATTTTGGACTAATAGTCAAAGACATACAAATAGCATTTCAGATTTGAAATGCTATTTAAATTAATGGTTGATTTGGTGTTTTATGGCACAAAGTAGCTAGGCTATCTGTGCCAAACATCCAGTGAAAAGTTAAAATTAAAGTAAAATAAAAAAAAACAAAAAAGCATAAAACCTAGATTTACATCTGGTCTACAGCATTAAGAGAAAAACAATAGTAATACAAGTTGTAAAGGACTTTCTTTAGCATAACTGTAATTATCATAACTCACCAGAAAGACTAACAAGAAGTACAAAAATAACTGCCAGTCATTTGAAGTTGGCCTTTCCAGTCCTGGTTCTCAGTTATTTGACATAATGGCCATTTTCAAAAAGTAATAAAAATTTTAAAAGACTTACAACAAAATTTTAATAATAACTCATCAGGATGACTAACAGGTAGTTCAAACAGCAGCACTAATCACCTGAAGTTGGCCTTTCCAGTCCTGGTTTTGAGTTATTTGACTTTATGGCCATTTTATAATTTCAAATCAAAATTTGATGGACTGTGATTCTTAAAAGGGAATCTCATTCGAAAAGTTCTGATGTATAAATTAAAAACCTTAATGGCATAATAAAACATTGCCAAGGTAGACAGTGTCACCATCACCAATAACACTATCTGACATCATGGGGAAACCTTGGAACAGAATATGGTGAAAATGATGCCATTGTTGAGAGTCATAATGATGGCAAGAAAGTAAAATGTGGTTTGCTGTGACATGAGTATCACACAGACTACGCAGTGATGCATCAGTTCCAGATAAAAGAAAACAATGAGTTAACAAACTGTGATCAATGAGTAGTCTTGTTACAACAACTTCCTCTTTCTGATCCTTACAGAAGAAAGATGGCCAAAGTCCAATAAAGGGTTTTATTTGGAAAAGCTTGTTGTCACCTTGATCATTCCAAATCAACTGTCAAATGGCACGGAGCCGAGCCTTGAACACAGGACCATAGTCCACATATGAAACAGGCACAGCAGTGACAGTACCAGAGCAGATAGATTTAGCTACAGTCTTGGCAAGCTCATTCCCATGAATACCAACATGGCCTGGTATCCAGAAAAACTGGATAGAAGTAGATGTTAAAGATAATTGGGCCAGTCGGTTTTGAATATCAGCAAGAACAGGGTGTGAACTAACATGATGTGATCACAGGGCCAGTAGAGAACTGAGCAAGTCAGTAATAAATAGAACAGTTGGAGCACTGCTTAACTTCTATGTGATTCAGGGCAAGAGAAATGGTGTACAGTTCAGCAGTGAACACAGAAGCTGTAGAGGGGATTCTGCACACAATCACTGAACCACAACAAACTATGGCTGAGCCCACACAGTCACCTTATTTCGAACCATCTGTACAAATAGGAATGGAAGGATAGTTTGAAATATATTCAGCAAATAACAGACAGTATTTCCAATAAGGAGTGTCTGCTTTTCTCAGATGATTTAAAGATAGGTCACATAGGGTGAGCATAAGAAGTCACGGTGGGATGAGCTGACCAGTGGATATAACAACATTATCCAAGAACAGACCTAATTAATCCAACTGCACCTGAATACAAAGGCCAAAAGGAGCAATGGCATATCGTCTATTCTTAAAAAGTTTGGACCACCAAGGAAAGAAACCACAATCCCAAGTGAGATGTTTTGGTAAGGAACAAAGTTTCAAAGCATATAGTAAAGATAGTTGCAAATGACAGAGGTGCAATGAAGGATCATGAGACTACATATAAGCTCTGAACTGGAGAAGTGCAGAAAGCCCCAGTGCAGAGCTGAAGCCCTTGGTGATGGATGTGGTCCAACATCTTTAAGGCCAAAGTCCTGGCAGGGCCGTAGACCAGTGATCCATAGTCGAGTTTAGAACGAATAAGAGCACAATATATCTTTAGCAGAGAACATTGACCTGCTCCCCACATGATGGAAGAGAGAACATGGAGGAAGTTCAATGCTCTTGTATATTTGACCTGTAGCTAGTTATGGACAAAAATAAGCTCCAAGAACTTTGTCTCAGGGACTACAGGCAGCACAACTTAGCCAATATGGAATTCAGGATCAAAATAAATACCCTGTCAGCAGCAAAAGTGCATGCAAACAGTTTTAGAGAGAGAGAAGTTAAAGCCATCTGCTATGGTCCATTTCAGTAAACAATTGATGGCAGTCTGAAGCTGCTGCTTAACATATCTCATGTTCAACAACTGACAGGAGATGTGAAAGTCATCAATGTAGAGCCCATTTCCAACAAAAAGACGAAGCTGTTCAGTGATGGCATTAATCTTTATAATGAAAAGTGTAAGACTCAAAACACATCCCTGGAGGACTTCAAGTTCCAATAGAAAAGAACATGAAAGTGTCAAACCCACATGAGTTTGAAATCTCCATTTGTCCATTAAAAAATGTTAATAAAAATGGGCAAATGGCCACGTAAGTCATATGTAAGTCTCACAAAATGTCACACCTCCAAGTTGTATAATAAGCCTTCTCAGTGTAAAAAAATACTGATATAAAATGTTGTTTGAGAAAGACTTCTTTGATTGACATTTCAAGTCGAATCAGGTGGTCCATTGAGGAGCACAGTCGTTGAAATCCACACTGGGTGGATGAGAGGAGGTTGTTTGATTCGAGGAACCAATTGATGCGAGCATTAACCATCCTCTCTAATGTCTTGCAGAGACAGCTCATCAAAACAACTGGAGAGTAGTTTAAAGGAATCTTGGGATCCTTCCCAGGCTTAGAGAAAGGTAGGGCAATAATCTGGGGCCAGATTTGGTTAAAAACAAACAAAAGAATAGTAAGAGAAGCAGGAGATAAATAGTGCAGCATTTCATAGTACACATCAGGTCCAGCAGATGTACTGACAGACCAATGAAGGGCCAGTTTGAGTTTCACCAGTGAAAAGGAACAATTATAGTCACAGAGACAATCAGCTTGAAACAACAGAGGTGTTTGCTCTGCCTGAGTCTTGATCACCGAAAAGGTGGAGGAAGAAGCAGAAGTGCTAGATACCTGGCAAAAGCTTTCACCTAGAGTATCAGCTACTTTCTGATCATCAGAGAGCAAGATCTGCCCACTAACCTTTCAAATCTTATTCCAAATGACTTTGGAACTGGTGGTAGAAGATATGCTGGTTATGAACTTAATCCAAGATTCCTTTGGGCTTTGGCATCTTACCCACTGAGTATGTGCTGGAAAGTAATGTGGTGCAAGAGTGTGGGATACCTATGAAAAGTATCCCAGGCCCATTTTTGAGCCTTCCGTCCCATATGGCAGGAGAATTCCACCACAGACAAGGATATCTTGGAAAACAGGTCAAGATTTAAGGAATACACTGATTAGCTGTTTGTATAATAGTCAGTTAGTACTGTCACACAGTCATCTATTGATGGCTTACAGGATCAAGTTCTGTGAGAGCAGTGAAAGAGGGCCAGTTTGCTCGATCCAGATTCCACTGAGACATGCAGGTCAGGTGGCATCGATCACAGCCAATCTCTCTCAAAATTATAGGAAAATGATCACTGTCTCATGAACTATTGTCAACTCTCCAAGAAAAATGGGAGAATAGTGAAGGGGAGCCAAATGAGAGGTCAATAGCACTAAAGGACTGACTAGGTACATGAAAATAAGTAGAAGAACCAGTATTGAAAAGAGAAAAGCTGTGATCAGAGAGCATATGCTCTATGGAGTGACCACTCCTATCAACATCAGCACATCCCCAGAGGGGATTATGTCCATTATAGTCCTCCAGGATTAGAAAGGGAGATGGCAACTGTTCAATAAGAGCATTAAGATCTGATTGATCATAGTTCTATCCAGGTAACAGGTAGAGAGAACAAATAATAATGGTACAACCCAAGGAAACACGGATGGCTATGGCCTCCAAAGGTGTGTCGAGCAGGCAAAGACAGGGTAGGCACATGCTGATCAGCCAACAATGCCACCCCTCCATCCCACAGCCTGTCATTTCTGTACAATGAAAACTGCCGAAATGTAACCATATCAGCAGGTTTCAGCAATGTTTCCTGTAAAGAGAGACATACAGAATGGTGGGAAGCAATCAGTGTTTTGATGACATCCAGATTAGAATGTAAACCTCAACAGTTCCATTGTATCAAGGTGGCCATTTTTATTTATGTGTAGGTGAATTGGGTGGAGAACACTTCTGTTTATGACCATGTCTTTTTTCTTTAGTCTTTATTCAAGAGAGGTACATCAGCCTTTATGGATATTGCCCTGAATCAAATGGGCAGGTCTTTGCTGTTGGAAGAGGATTCCAGCAACTGAGGACGTGAATGAATGATCATTTTGCATTTTGAGGTGGAAGAAGAAAATGTATCCATGGAAATGCTTGTACCCAAAACCAAAGGAAGGGGATCTTGGGAGTTGTTGGGATGTATGGAAGAGACAGAGATGGATGTTGAAGTTGATTCATCAACCTTTTTAACCATGGAGGTCAAAAGACTTTGTTTTGAGAATGATTTATCTGGAGGCAGAGAGAGATCAGGCTGCATTCCCACTGTAGTAGTGGAATGGAGTGTAGCAGCATGTGTCTAAGATGAAGTGGTGGAAGCAACTTGCAAGCCTCAGGATAAGTAATGTTATGACTCGTTTTCAAACATTGCACCTTTTTTACTTCCAACCATTTGGGCAAGAACAAAAGTAGGATGGGTGAGAACTATTGCAATTGATGCAATGAAGGTCCGTTTCACACTCATAGGCATCATGGCCCTTGCTACTGCAAAAAACACACATCAAGGAACCATAACATCTTTGAGTGACTGAACAGCTGACACTGGAAATATCAGAGGGTTTGGAATGCATGGCCATACTCCACAATTAAGATAATCTGCCTTGATGGTGACAGCTGGACATGGTAATGTAAATGTCAGAATGACGGCATTGGTCAGCATCATAATTCCATCTCTGCAAGTGAATATATGCCTCACTGCAGAAATTCCTTGGGTGGAGAAACTAGCAAGAATCTCTGACTCTGGGATGTTCTTCAAATTCCTCTCAACAATAACTCCTCATGATGAATTCAAAGAAGCATGAAATTTAACCTCAACAGATATATCCCCAATTGCCTTTGAATCCAAATGGAGTTCAGTGTGTTGTGATGTGGATGTTTCCACCAACATGTCACCATACTGAAGCTTCTTTATTAACTTTGGAGAGCCAGCAAGCCTCTCTAGTCCCTTCTGAAAAAAAAAGGGAGAGATTTGCCCTAAAGATTTGTCTGAAAGTGAATGCAATACAAGAAAATGAGGTAAAACAGGCAGTACAGATAGTGAGGATTGCTGCTCAGAATCTTTAGGATGTGGTCATTTGCCTATAGACTTTTTTCACTAATTTATTAAGATTTTTAATTGGAATATCCATAACAACAAAAGGAAAATGTTGGTGCCCACTGACCCCACCCCAACATGGAGCACTACAAGGAGATGAACTACAATGTCAAACAAGGGCACTGCAGCAAAACCATGGTTTTGTGAGCACTATACCCAAACACCAACATCAGATACAATGTCCACAACACCTATTGAGAACAGCCAATACTCGTACATGATTGATCCTAGCCCAAGTGGTCTGGCCAACTGACCTAAGTGGGGCCACCCCAAGGCTGCCGTCTACAGAAATACACCTCAACCATCAAGATCTTCTCCTCCCCTTCACAAGTTCCCACACACAGCGAACACGTTGCAGGATGTTTAGATCCCAGAGGAGGTAAAAGATAAACTGAAAGGACAGAACTTTCCATAGGAGGTCCCCTTCCAATGTACAGAAATCCACACTGAGGGGTATTTAAATTGAACTAACTCAGTGTCAAAAAACAAATCTGCATAATTGAGGATTTTCTGAAAATGGATTAATTGTATTCTGAAATGCTTAAACCTTGTATATAAAATGTTTGTGTTTCATTCACTGACTTCACCTTCATTATGACATTATTTTTATTGATTTGTAATGCTCTGCCAGCTTTAGATATTTAAATTTTTAAAAGTATTATACTGCATATATAAATATATCAGAAAATCTTTTTCCTGAAATTATAATTATCCAGCTCAATGGACAAATTATAATATTCAATAAAAGACCTCTTGAAAGATCTACCACCAAAATGATTATTTTTTTCTACATATTTTTAATTTTTTAATACCAAGTTGAAAAAAAATAATTGTGTAAAAAAATCTACACTAAGTAATTTATCAGAAATTTTAGGCCTATTGATTTGTAATATTTCAATAGGTTTAGACATTTAAACCAAAAAATGTCATACATGTACTGTATTGTGGCCAGGGTAAGACTGGACACTAAAAATATTACTGGGAGAAAAGCTAGAAGGGCTGGTATTTCTCCCCATATCAGTCCATGCTTGATTGTGATTTCTAAAAACTATTTTGACTTTGTAGTTTTTTTTGTTGTTTTTTTATACACACTCAGTGTGTTTTCAAATACTTCTCCTAGGAAGTAGAATTTTAGTAGTTTCTGTAGTTTTCTACTACTACTTATTTTTCCCATTATCAAGCATTCAGGGTATCCTCTGGTAGTAGTGATTGGTTTTTCATTCCACTCCTTTTCATCTTCTATATTACAAATCTTATTTTTAAAACTAGACAATCAGGAGCTATGATGCTCATCTTAACATCATAATGATAGTAAGAAATGTGGTGTAACAGCTTTCCAACACTCTAGCTTCCCATGCTAGATGCATAAATTTTGGCTTGCTGGCTCCCCAAAGTCAGTAAAGAAGCTTCAGTATGGTGACATGTTGGTGGAAACATCCACATCACAACACACTGAACTCCACTTGGATTCAAAGGCAATTGGGGATATATCTGTTGAGGTTACATTTCATGCTTCTTTGAATTCATCATGATGAGTTATTTTATATGCAAAAAACGGCTCTTTTGGGCTCAGAAAACGCTTCAAATAGAAGAGCGAACAACGTTTCGACCTTCTTCGGTCATCGTCAGGTTCACAAAGAAAGAGGTAACTGGCCGGAAGCTGACCACATGTTTGGAAGGGGTTGAATAACTGAGTGTCGCAATGTAGAGGGCGCGGTTTGATGTTTGAATATATAATTTTATCTATAATATTAATATAGGTATAATGGTGTTCCTTTATACTGGTTTATTTTTGGTTTAAGTTGTTGTATAAGTAAGGCTTCTTTAATTTTTCGTTTGTTTATGTTTGTTTCTTTATTTAGTATTTTAGTGTTTTCTATGGTTATGTTGTGTCCATTTGACTTGCAGTGTTCGAAAACGTGTGAAGGTGACTTTTTATGTTCTTTGAATCTGGTTTCCATTTTTCTACTTGTTTCTCCTATATAGAAGTCGTGGCAGTTATCACATTGTATTTTATAAATAATGTTGGTGTGGTGTTTGTCAGTGTAGTTCTTACATAGTATAGACCTTAGTTTTGTGCCAGATTTTTGAATAAATTTAGTGTTAACTGGAATGTTATATTTTGTTACTAGTTTTTGCCAAATGTTGGTTATTTGTTTGCTGATGTCAGGAATATATGGTATACAGCAGTATATGGTTTCGTGATTTTTTGATTCGTGAGATATATTTACTTTTGTTGGTTGATTTTTCTTTCTGTCTAGGTGTGTGCGTATAATGTTTTCTACGGTTTGTGGAGGAAACTTATTGATGTTGATGAAGTATTGTTTTATTTTATCTAATTCATCGTTAATTTTATCTGGTGAGCATAGTTTTATGGCTGTGTTTATCTGGTTTCCTAGTATGTTGAGTTTTTGTTTTGTTTCATGTGCTGAGTCCCAAGGAATGTATAGTCCAGTATGGGTGATTTTTCGGTGGATTTCTGTTTTGAATTGTGTGTCGGTTCTTATAATTTTGAGGTTAAGAAATGATATTTGATTGCTTTCTTCCTGTTCACATGTGAAGTTAATGTTGGGATGTATAGAGTTAATGTGAGTGAAAAAGTTAAGTATGTGTTCTGTAGATTCGAATCCCGCAACCGTGTCATCTACATATCTGTATAGTGGTGGATGTAATGCTGTATTAATTGCTTGTGTTTCAATTTGTGTCATAAAAATATTGGCTAAAACAGGCGATACTGGGTTGCCCATGCTTAGGCCATTTGTTTGTATATAGTTTTGGTTGTTGAACATGAAGTTTGTCTTTATTGTGGTGAATTCTATGAGGGTTGCTAACTGGTTACTGGGAATGTCTATAATCGGGTTAGGGTCTCGAATATAGAGTTCTAAGGCTATCTTGCAGGCTTCTGTTGTTGGAACTTCTGTGAAGAGGGATATAACATCGAAACTGGCCATTAAGGCTTTATGATTAAGTTGATTTAGATTGGACTTGAAATTAAAAGAGTCTTTGATGAATGAGCTGGCTGATGTTGCATATTTGGAGAATGCCCATGCTATGTATTTACCAAGATTGTAATTAAACGATTCATATGTTGACATTATTGGTCGTAATGGACAATCTGGTTTATGAGGTTTGGGGATGCCGTATATTTGCGGTGTGCGTGAGTCGGTTTTACGTAGGTAGGAATAAAGTGTTTGTGAAATTGTTGGCTTTTTTCATTTGTAGTAGTAATTTGTTTAGTTGCGTCTCATGTGTCTTTGTTGGATTTGTGTGTATTGGTTTAAATTTGTTTGTGTCTGATAGGATGTTATTCATTTTTTGTATGTATTCATTCGTGTTCATTATTACTATAGCGTTACCTTTATCTGCTTTTAGAATTTTTATGTTTTGTCTTGTTTTAGGTTTTTAATGGAATTAATGTCTCTTTTTGTAAGGTTGTTTTTTAGTTTTCTGTTTTGTGAAATTATGTTGATAGTTTTGTAAGAAAATTCTTTGAAAAAATCGTTTAAGATAATGTTTTTAGGTGTTTCTGGAAAATATAAATTTGTAATTTTACCTGGGAAGTTTGGCTGTTGGATGTCAATAAAATTATCTAAGTTGTCTTCTTTCTGTTTGTTGTTTTTGTTTTCTGTAGAAAGTATCACAAGTCTCCTGGCTAGGTCTTCTAAACATGTTTTGATTTCTATGGTTGGAATGTACCTTGGTGCTATTGCGAAGTTGAGTCCTTTGTTAAGTAGATGTATCTCGTCTGTGTTTAATTGTCGGTCAGATCTGTTAATTATGAGGTTGGTCAACGGTTTGTCATGTTGATGTCTTTTCTGTTGCTTACATCTTAGTTTTTCAAGTTTTTTGTTGTGGCGGATCTTTTTGTCTCTATCGTTCTTAACTTAAACCAAAAATAAACCAATATAAAGGAACACCATTATACCTATATTAATATTATAGATAAAATTATATATTCAAACATCAAACCGCACCCTCTACATTGCGACACTCAGTTATACAACCCCTTCCAAACATGTGGTCAGCTTCCGGCCAGTTACCTCTTTCT
Source organism: Carcinoscorpius rotundicauda (assembly GCA_011833715.1). Taxonomy (NCBI): domain Eukaryota; kingdom Metazoa; phylum Arthropoda; class Merostomata; order Xiphosura; family Limulidae; genus Carcinoscorpius; species Carcinoscorpius rotundicauda. The sequence continues at coordinate 44,826,088 of CM022395.1, read as the reverse complement.
TTGTGAACCTGACGATGACCGAAGAAGGTCGAAACGTTGTTCGCTCTTCTATTTGAAGCGTTTTCTGAGCCCAAAAGAGCCGTTTTTTGCATATAAAATTCTCAACAAGTGGGTTTCTCGACATCACTGAATGATGAGTTATTGTTGAGAGGAATGAACTAAATATTGTGAATCAACAGATGAACATGTGTTGCACTACATAGGGAAATTATTACACCACTTGGAGTGGCTAAAACAAATTCTTTATGGGTTACCCTGAAATTAATTACCATACAAAAGGTTGCACCAGACAACATATCACTGATAATGTTGCTTTACACTTGTCAAAGCAAAGAGAAACCACTAATCACAAACAGCAGGTGGTGTTCACAGACAATGATTTATTTTTTTCATATCACAAAGCATTTATTTCAAACTAATTAAAGTGTAAACATAAATGACAATTATTCAGAAGTTTTTACCAAGCTCTTTGCCAAAAATGTTTTAAATGATTCACTTGTCAGGAGTATTTGCAGCAGTAATAAATAAAAATATTCCCTTTTTACTGTGATGTTTACCATTTGCATAATTTATTGTGTACAATTCTCCTTGTATATGCAAAAGAGATGGGGTCCAACACTTAAGATCTTAAGTTGCGTGTTCCAGTTTTGATTTGAAACCCATGACATCTAAGAATGAAATCCTGGATTAATTTCACATATCTGAAAAACTGATACAACTAAATATAACTTTTAGTATCACTCTCTGTTAGCTTTTTCTTAACTGAAAATAAAGGATTGTAAACTTAAGCTAGGGGTTGACAATTTAATTTACTGGATAACACTAGAATATTTGACATATTGTGAAAAAGGAAAGTAGTACAACAAAGCAACATTTATAACAGAAATTACATCAGTCAAGGATGTAACTTCATTCAGTAACAAACTAAATAAAACTATTTAGCTTTCATAACTTTTATTAGCATTCAGTGAAAAACTAAATACAACTATTTAGCTTTTATAATTTTTATTAGCATTTTGTTTAAATTAATAATTTTTTCATCTGAATGAGATTTTACCTACTTACTTTACATTTTTATATTATCTTCTTCTAAATGGATCTTCTTGAAGAAATCTTAAATCGGAATATGAATGAAAATATTGGCATGAGAAACTAGTAAAGATGCAACTGTATTAGATGAAAATAAAGCTTTTATTTTTTGTTTGATGAACTAAAAGCTTACACTTCACTATTTGGCAATTTCACAAACTGAGAAAAGTTTGGTACAGCTTTTTGTGGTGTCAAATTCACTGAATTATTAAATATTGTGGCACATAACATTATCAGCCAAGCTGCTAGTTGGTGAATAAGTTTTGTAAGACTGACCATAATAACAACTTTATTCTTAAGCTATGTGTATGGTGGAAGTCAAAATGTACATGCCCCAATTTGTACAAAGTACTATACAACATGGTATCACAAATTTAATGTGTTATCAATTTTAACATCATCCTACCTCATTGATTTTGCAACAAATTTTGTTAGTGTTAAAAACAAATATATTGGAAACAATATACAAAACAAATTAAGAAAAAGAGCTTTAGCTATGTATTTACAAGATTGTAGAAACTATGCAAACACAATTTGTTTGGTGGACAAAAGTTTTTTTTATTCACCATATTAATCATACCTTATATTCCTACATAATCATTTCACAGATATATATTTGGTATCAAAACACTAAGATAAAGTTCTGTGTGAAGCAGATTTTTACTATTTATAAAAACTTGTAAAAATTTTCCATGTTGTAAAGATGCAATTTAAAAATTTAAACTACAGTCAACATTATAGAGTCAGTCTAACGAGTTGACACCTCGCATAACAAGTTAAGCTGCTTTTAGTTATATATCATGATTAAGATACAAAACTTATACTGATTAACATACAGCAGTCTAGTTTAGATTACTTTTACCTAGTTCTCAATAATTTGAACATTATCTTGCTGCTAAAACAGTTTCTGTTTCTCATTGTCTATTTCCTACTGTTGTATCATTTCATTTCGTTATTTTAAAATATTTGTTTTTCATAGTTTTAGCTTTTAATACTATAAGCATAATAAACACACTAACAGACCATTTATTCTTTGCACATTAATTTCTTTTAATCTTATAAAAGTAACAACACATATATACAAGAAGAAACAAGTTCTAACTAGGTTATGTTAAAGCTCTGTAACAGCAAATGTTATTTTCTATTAAATTACCGAAACAAACTTACTGCTAACGAATTAAAACTTAAAAAGTTAAATCTCGCTAGCACACTGAAAGAGAAGTGAGGGTAACCGAATTACCATTTCCACACTTAATAAAAAAAACAATTATATATACAGCATCGGTGTTCATCAGTTAAAACCGAAAATTAGTAACACAATTTTTAAATTAGTGCTTAGCTTAAAACTACTACCAATACCGGAACATGGAAGTAGAAGCTAGTTTTACTGATGCTACATTATAACTTATCACCAATTAACCAGGAAGTAGAATATAATCTAAAATAGTAGTAAAAATTGTATTTATAAACAGAATTTTTAAATAATACACATTAAATGAATAATCTGAATAAATTAAATGCGCTCCACAACGAAAATACATTTAACATTACATACCATAAACATGACGAATTAAGACCGTTCTTTATATATTGCACGCTCATTCCCCTATATTAATATAACATTCAGTTAACCCAACGACTAACATAACAAAGCTCACTTCACAAGATATAACATCCACGTCAAAACCAAAATTGCAATTTTATCAAATCTTTCACATCGCTCTCATATTATAAATCGAACAGCGACCTCTGTAAAAGAACTTAATCCAACATATTCACAGCAAATTGACAAACAACGATTAAAAACATAATGAAGTGATTTTAATTTGGAAAACATCCTAAATGTTTCGACAAAAAAGTTGGCCTGTATTCTTCATTAAGCCAACTTTTTGTTTCTAAAGCACACATTACCTGAAATTAAACTACATATAAAATCGTAAAACGTACTTCTAAAAAATCATTATTCATTAAAAAACAATCTCAATTTAAAATAAAGTCAAAACTGATATTAATTGTAAAGTTTTATAGTTCAATGACCCCAAAGTATTTTTTCACTCTCTTTTTAATGATGTAAGAGACTAACACAATGAGGAGTGGTGTTTTAATTGATACTAGGTGTGAAAATTCAACACTTTAAGACTGATTGCAATTTTAATCAAGCGTTTTCATTACTTGCCCAGAATGTGTTTCAATATTAAAACAAAAAGTGCTTAAAAAAATACACATGAAATTATCCACTCTCAGGTAAAAGTAAGAAGTTAGTGCGTTCTGATCCTTTTAAAATCTCATATTCCTCTACCTCTTCTAGTGTTTATCTTGAGTGACATAAAATTACGATTAAATTCTCAACTAGACTTCAATTAAAATAATACTTATTTAATGAATAAATACAACAACGCTCGGACTCAAACCAGAAAAAGTATAGTCAAAACCTGAAAAATCAAACTGCACTATGCTGTACTATCAACACGCAGAATAATTATTAATTATGAAATAATATTACTAATTTAAACACTTGTAGTACAATAGCTTATTAGCTATTCAATAATTTTGACTGTTATATACTTACGGGCACACACTGATGAAATAACGTGTTAGCGTGCTTTTTTTCTTTTGGGAAGCTTTTCTATAAATAATTAACATAAATTATGTAATATATAAACACTGTGTATGCTTAAAAATAATTCGTAACTTTAGAATAATACTATATTAATGTAAGAAAACATCAACTCATGTTATGCTTTCATAATTCATTTGTACTGACATACCGAAAATTAATCTGGTGAAAGTATGAAATGTAAATACAATACAATAATATACATGCTACTGTTAAAAATCACGTGTATAGATCAAGATATAATATGGTAGGTGATTACAAGTAGCATTAACATAAATAATACAATACAATAAAATACATAATACTGATAGAAAACACTTGCATATGTATAGATCAAGATATAACATGGTAAGTGATTACAAGAAGCATTAACATAAATAAAGTTACAATAGAAATTATATATAATGAATAAATACTATTAATATTTTTAATGTTTCATAATGCTTGATTCTGGGAAAGAAGTCCAATACCGTGACACATTCATTTCCATCTTAAAATATTTAGAAAATAGAATTGCTAGTGTCTTTAGTTTGGCATTTATCTCTATTAGTTCCTCTTCCGTGACTTGCAAATCTTTACAAAGCTAACTTTTATATTGTTAAAATTACTGTTGCAATTTTTTTCGGAGTCATAATCCAGGTTTCTGCTTACTTATCACATTATACTTGACAGTAGCATGTTATCTTCTTAGTCACAAACTTTTCGTTAGAACTATTCTAGTTTGTCATGCCTAACCTTTATATACAGTTACAGAATACTACTGATGGTTTGTGACCATGGTGTGGTAATCCTGTAGCAGAGTTAGCTTCTCTTGGATGATATTTCATCTTTTATGGTTTGTAAAAGAGATCAGAAAACTAAAATAACTGTACAGTTTTATTGTGAGGCTCGAAAATAATTTTCATTGGCTTTCACCTTTATATTTAACCTTTTCTCCGTCATCCACCTTGTCATGGTCAAACTAAGAAACAGGTAGCTCTTAATTAATATAGCTACAGATTATCTATTTGTTCAATGTGTTATTAAAAGTGGAGTGACTGAAACTGAGAGCAGTATGATAAGGCTTGTAATCATCGTCAAGAAATGACATTTGACCAGAGGGCGCTACAATCATATTATCTTTTGGACTGATTTACTCTTGTCATGTTATTTTCCCTTTATTTTGCCTCTGAGCAGCCATTGCCATGTTGCTGAGAATAATTCCATATATCCTTATTTGCGCCAAGGTTCATCTTTTTTTTTGCGTTAAGTTTTACCTAACTGTGACATGAAGCACTTTAAAAATGGTAAACAAGTTATGGAGTGATAAATGTCATCATCAAAAAAGAAGATACTTTCAATCAATCTGTTCAATACTAACAAACTTACCACGCGCTGAACATGCTCACCCTCCCAGCCGTGGGGGTGTATAATGTGACGGTCAATCCCACTATTCGTTGGTAAAAGAGTAGCCCAAGAGTTGGTGGTGGGTGGTGATGACTAGCTGCCTTCCCTCTAGTCTTACACTGCTAAATTAGGGACGGCTAGCACAGATAGCCCTCGAGTAGCTTTGTGCGAAATTCCAAAACAAACGAACTTACCATGTATAAACATAACTATTTGTTGCTTTCCTAACAAGACAGTTTGACTGGAGGTTAATAATAGATAATGTGCCTTAATTATTTTCCATACAATTTGGATGTTACTGAATTCCGCACCATGATCCTACTTTATTTACTTGGGAATCTCGAAAGGCTGTGGATCTAGTAATTATGTGTATACGTTTCATCTCTCGTATTGAATTAACATATTACCATCAAAATTATTATCCTTGGATTTTTCTCGAAATTTTTCAACTGTGTACAAAGCCAGAAGAAACGTGAATTTAGAGTCGTGGCAGTACAATGTTTCTCCTGACGTCCATTAGTTTTTAGCTGTGTAAAGACTTTACTATTTCCAGTGTAAGAGACTGTGTCGTCATAAAAATCATCGGTGATTCTGGTTTGTTGTTTTTTGTTTCCTTTTGCATTTACGAAAATACACCAGCTCTCACTTCCAGATGACCAAGTATTTGTGTACTCCTGTGTCGTATACATCCATTAAGTTTAACAATAGTTATTTACCATTATATTGCTTTGTTTGCTTTACCCGCTTCACGTGGCCCGGCATGGCCTAGCGCGTTAAGGCGTGCCCTTCGTAATCTGAGGGTCACCGCCTGAGTCGCGCCGAACACGCCCGCCTTCCCATCCGTAATGGCGTTACAATTTGACGATCAATTTCACTATTCGTTGGCAAAAGAGTAGCCCAAGTGTTGGCGGTGGGTGGTGATGACTAGCTGCCTTCCCTCTAGTTTTACACTGCTAAATCAGGGACGGCTAGCAAAGATAGCCCTCGAGTAGCTTTGTGCGAAATTCCAAAACAAACAAGCTTTACCCGCATTAAGTCTGGACCGTTCAGCTGCTTTTTTTTACTCAAGTGTTCTGTACTGAGTTCATGTGTCATCAAAGTCAGATTCGTGCCATTTGATTCACTTTTCTGGTGAAGAAAATTGTTATATTTATACCCATTATTCTGGGGAGTGACACATTTCATATTACTATCCATATTTATTTTTGTCTTGAATAGTGCCCCCCAGTGGCTCAGCGGTATGTCTGCGGACTTACACGCTAAAATCCGGGTTTCGATACCCGTGGTGGGCAGAGCACAGATAGCCCATTGTGTAGCTTTGTGCTTAATTCTAAACAACAATAAACAACAGTCTTGAATAGCAATAACTTTAATATTTCCCAACTTAATGTACCCCATGCGAATTTGTTCTTGCTTACGTCTGCAGGTATATGCAAGAGTACCTTTTTAGAACTCCCTCGCCAAATTAATAGTTAATTTAAAATGTAACTTGAGATCTTTCTTTATTGTGAATTATCAACTTTTATTGTTCTCTACAATAGATAATGTATATTCTATCAAATAGCACAGTAAAATTACGTCATTGAATAAAATAGGAGAGAGATTAAACTTAGTGGATGCCTTCTCCTAAACCCAGTTCATCACATATTAAAACTCCCCATATACCCCATATGAACTTTTGCTGTTATTTCGGTAATAACGTCATAACCTGATGCCTATGTCTGACTGTAATCTAATCTCAATAATGATGATATTGAGTTTTGTTGACACGTAGTGTGAGTGTTTTCTTACAACAAAGCAGCATCGGGCCATCTGCTAAGTTGAAGAATAAAAACTTTAAACGGATCTTAAGATGTGTAATTTACTCTGTCAACAGGTGAGTTTCTTGTGACACATAATAAAAATAACGTGAATGTCTAAAGTCCATTAAAGGCTGACTCTGTACAAAATTTTCCAACAATCAATAATCTGCGTTGAGTAAAAAGGATCAAAATCTTCAACTGTTAATAATGATTTATCATACCACAAAACATGAAACTTTAAACAGCATACCATCATCTATGATGTTTAAGAGAAAACTTAATGTGACATTGGACCTTACATACTCTCATCCAGAGACTTCTGACTAGTAGATTTTTACACAATAATAGAGAGAGAAAAATATCATTAATGTCATGCATGTCTTTAACTATGACAGACTTAACTCAGCTGAAGCCAAACTGAAAAGTCATTGTAATGTTGATGTTCAAAAGACTGAATATCATTGAAGAAAACATGATATGTCTGTGCAATTTCCTTCACAAAAAAAACAACAAAGTTTAAAGTTGAAAATCTCCTGTTATTCTGCAGGACATATCTTGTCACCTTGGGGAGAAATTAGTTTTTGTGAAAATACCAGTCAGGCAATAAAATCAGTACATTAGTATAATAAACTTTTGGATCTCAGAATCATGTAATATATTGCAACCTTTAAATCTACACCAGTTTTAAATGTCATATAACTTTATGTTCTGTAAATTTACGTCGTGCAACTTACTCTCTTTCATAATTTCACACATATTTAGTAACTCATATAACAAGCAGATGTTAAGCCAACTCATGCACAGACCGAGCATGCTCTTACAGCCAACTTAAAGCCAACAGAATTCCATAAATGTTTCAACTTTTAATATTAATTGTCCAGCTAGTAGATCAAGGTTTGTTCAGTGTCGACCTGAGGTAAGCATCCACTTTTAGTAAACTATGGAAAAATGCATATAGCCACAGAAATGTATTCATTCCAACACTATGGAATAATTTATGTTAAATCAACAGTGAACCAATACGTAATCCAACTAATTTGCCAGCTGGCAATTTAGAATAAATAGATATAGAAGTGAATGCTCACACTGAACCAACGAATGAACCAAAACGTTGACCCAACTAAGAGCTGATATACAAATTGTTGTTGGATAAACATAACTGTCGACATTAAGTCAACGTTTAATCCAATTTTGTTTTGATTTTTGGAATATAAGTCTTTTCAGGGGGCATTAAAATGTGCGGTCAGTCTCACTATTGGTTGGTAAAAAAGTAGCCCAATAGTTGGCGGTGGGGGTTGGTGATGAATAGCTGCCTTCCCTCTAGTCTTATACTGCTAACTTAGGGACGGCTAGCGCAGATAGCCCTCGAGTAGTTTTGCGCGAAATTAAAAAACATACAAACCCTAGTATTTAACCGATAATATAAACGAAAGACAGCTAACTCAGCTGGTCTGTTCTAGTGGTTTGAACTTTTTTCTTTTAGTGGTGAATTTAGAGCAAACCTATACAAAATAAATTTACTCCAACCTTTTCTATAGACTATAGAGAAGGCATGTAGTGAACATCATCAGCGTCCTTTTCCAACTTTGTCTGAGAGATTAGTAAACTTTGACGGTCGCCCTTATATCGCATCCTCTGCCTTAAAATATGGAGCGCAAATATTATTATTTCGTTTCCCATAACGGGAAGTGAATGATTCAGAGTTCAACATTTGATTTGTAATTATACTATGTTCGACCCAGTGGAGAACCATAAATAGTAAACTATCAAAGGAAAATACAAAACATTCATAGTATTTCCAACAGTAATTCTCATTTTCGTTACTTAGTTGAATACATAAAACTTTATACTTTTAAGTTAAATTTTTAGAGATATATCTTATCTTGAAAAGATTTTCCTGTCGCGTGGATGGAGAAGTATGTATTTTACATCTTAAAAAGAAAGACTTTGCATGGATTTTCTAGATTTCCATTGCTAACAGCTTCAGTTATTCTTAGTTAGAAGTATTTCCAGGTAAATATACTCTGTCAAAAAATATCATCTGACGAGTTAGCAACAAGCTTATAGACTCTCAACATTATTATCCAGAGTTCGATACTTCATGAAATTGAAATAAGTTATTGTGTAATTTTATGATGAAAAAAACAATGAAACAAAACTAGTGTTGCATTATAACTTTATATTCTAAATACCTATGTCGTTATTGTTGTTTTATTTTGCTTCTTCTTTTTTTTTCATCATCAGAATTTTGGTCTTTGTAGACCATAGAGGGTCAGGGTATCTGAGACCTCTTCCTCCTTTAATTATGGCCTTCAGCTGCAGGGACGTTATAAAGTTTGGTCGCTCACACTATTCGTCAATAAAAAAGTAGCCCAAGAGTTGGCGGTGGGTAGTGATGACTAGCTGCATTCACTCTAGTCTTACACAGCTAAAGTAAGTGCGACTAGCATATGTAGTCCTTGCTTAGCTTTGCGCGAAACTAAAAAAAAAAACATTTATTTTGCTTTTTTTCCATTTCAAAAATACCGCCTTTATTCTTTTAACTAGTGGTACAAAGAGACCATAAATAAATACGTATTCTGGTACTGAAACTAATGTTAAGCACCACAACAATGTAATGTCCTGAAGCGTTATTTGGGGTCAAGTTTAAAATGGCTGCAGTAAGTGCTGAAACTGTTTCTTTGGGTAATAAGGCAAGTGTTTTGACTTATTTTTATGTTAATGATAATATGTTATCATCGCATACAGGGCTTGTGAACCATATGTCATAAGAGCGCTAATATATTTTATTTTAGTAGTATAATTTTATGACAGTGAGTAAATAATATACCTTAGAAATTGGACTTAGATTCTCAGTTGAAATTTAAGTGATGATAATTTGATATTCACATAATCACACAGTTGTAGGGATGCTTTACGTTTAACGCTGATAATTACCATTTAATATGTTTATAATTAAAACTTTTTAAATTGTTAAGTAACTATATAAGGACTTTCTTAAAATAAAATAAATTACAACTGAGAGACTAAAGTGGAAAACTAGAGCATAAATTAACATTGACCTCCAAAAAATAGTTCACTTTTGTACCGTATTTCTTATCAAATGGTGTTGTGATTAAAGTTTGTTTACCTTTTTAAGTAAAACAGGTTTATACTGATCATGCGATTTAAATATAAAATTGAAATACACGTTAAGCCTTTAAGGTAAATGATAAATGAATTAATAATGCTTCATCTTTTAAGTAAAACAACTAAGTTTAAAGACTCATTGTTAATGAGATATTATAATTTGAATTATGAATGTAACTTTGATGGGAATAACCTTAAACAAATTATGGAAGTAAAAAAAAATTGATAATCTAACTGATCTGTTTTTTAAGCCATCCAAGAATATTATTGATGGTGGCAAGGTAAGTAGGATTTCAAATTGTATGTACATAAATATTGATACAAATCTAAATATGTTATAATGTTATTTCTTAGGCCAATTATTAGACTGAAACTAAAATACTTGGTTCAAATTTGAGCTCAGTATTTTAGAAAAATATTAAAAGTTTTGGAAAGTGTTCAGAGGAGAGCTCCAGAATGATACCAGAGATTGAGAGGTTGTAATATGAGACAGATTAAAATCTTTGAAGTGTTTTTCTTGTGAGAAGTATTGGAGGATAAATATTTCAGATGTTTATGATTGTTCAAGAAACTAATAATGTTGATTGATCTGTTGCATCAGTTTGGGATGGAGAATCAAATATTCCATCCAAGGATTAAATGTATTTGATGTTGTTTAATGTAAAATGTCTGGTTAATGGACTGTGTTTATGGGAAATTGCTAACATTAATATAAACAAAGTCAAAACTGAAGTTTCCACATTTTTGTTAGTTTCCATTTCCTTCTTCCTCATATCCCTATAGCTCTTGCTTACTTATTACAGTTGATGTACAAACTTTGAAAATTGCTAAATGATCAAAGTTCATATGTTTCATAGAAATTAGGATTTAACTTTGCCTCTTTCCTTTTAAACTTTTCTGGAATAGCAGAAGGATTGATAAGTATTTGAATGAGAAGGGCTGGCTTTGAATTTTTTTAGTTTTATTGCAGTGGATAGGACTGCCTAGAGAGACCAAAATAACCCATTTCTTACTTAATTTGTCCATTAGTTTTATACAAGTAAAAACTGATTCCACTTTTGCTGTATTGTTTAAAGGAGTTTCAAGCACAAATATCACTTACAATAAAATTCCACTTGTTCTTGACAGAATCTTATTGTTCTGTAATATTATTTTTATATTTTTAAGAAATATTTAAAAAAAATGTTAAACAACTCAACTAGTTGCCATTATTATAGAATGAATATGGAATAACTTAATGGGGCACCCATTAGTAATATTAATAAATCTACTTTTTATACTGCTTTAAAATCTTGTGGTTGTTACTAAATTTAAAAACCAAAAATGTATTTGGTTTACTTTTTAATTATTATCTAAAGATATAATATTGTGTGTATATATATTAACAAATAAAATGTATTCTTAATAAACATATGAATATGGTTGTTTTTATATGGGAAAACATACCACACAATTAAATACTATTAAATACACTTCATACAATTGTTATAGACTATGGACAAACTTAAAATTAAACCCAATAGTGTGAACACTGTATTTCCCACTTAACTGAATTACAGTTAGACATTGCCATTAATCATTTGTAATTGGTAAAGTTGTGTGGAGTATACAGTAAAGAGATTCTGTGAATGTTTCAAACTAATTTTGGTGATAGAGCATAGCCATATTAATTGAAGTTTATGTGAAATTCTATCTAGAGACTTGATATTTTGTATTTATGGGATTTTTAAGATTATTTTGGGTCTTTGTAGTATCTTTCTAATTGCTCTTATTATTAAAATAAAGGATTTTTATCAACAGGGAGTTATCTCTGTCGTGAAAAGAGCTGACCCGGACAGACTTCAACTGATCTTCTTAAAAGTAAGTTTTTAAAACAATTTTACAAAGGTATAAAAATCTTCTATAATAATTACAGTTTGTATTGTTTATTTTGCAAAGACTTTGAAAACATCTCAGTATTAAATGATGACATATTCCTGCACATAAAAAGGTTACAATGCTCTTACAAAAGCAAATTATATCATTTAAAGTTACTAATTATTCCCATTTAATGCATACTATGAAAGTATACACAATCAAGGACACCATGCACAGCAAACATGTAACTGGATGTTAAGATCCCAGAGGAGGTAAACTGAAAGAACAGAACCTTGCCTTGGAGGTCCTCTCACCACATACAGAAAGGTTGGGGAAGTGAGGTAAGCAAGATTTCTTTCAAGAAGGCAATACAAGCAGATTTCTCTGCCTTGTCAGCCAAAATTTAATAATTGTACAGTCTCAAATAAGTAAGATACATGCTGAAAAAGTAACTGAAAATAAATAATTGTACATGTACAATTATTTGGACCTCTATAATAATGTCATTATAATCATAGTAATCTCTACAAATATCAAATCTGTGTTATACAGAGAACCACTTCAAATCAGTTTATATAAAATTTTCTTACAACTAGCTTGTTGAAACATATGACAAATTACCATTGTGTACTTGCCAAAGTTTTGATATTTATCATAATAGGTATTAGGTTGTCCAGGAATTCTCACGATGGCATTTCGAGCTGAACATTGAGTAATTTATTGTTTGTTGGTTGGTTTAATTCAAAGTTGCTGTTTCAACTCTACTCAGAAAAAATTTTGCAACCCCAAGGCACCATAGACAAGAAGGACTTTCATCTGATTTTCCTCCATCACTTCAAACTTGAATGAAAAACTACCAACACTACACAGAACATCAACTGGGCATTTAGCCATGGATCTGTTACTAAACGTACAGTTCAGCATTGGTTCCAAAGGTTTCAACATGGAGATGAAAGTCTTGAAGACCACGAAGGTCATGGAAAGAAGCTGTCCTTAAATGAAAAATACACTGAAAGAAGCAGTTGAGACATACCCTTGCAAAACAGTACATGAGCTTGCAGAAAAGCTAGGCACAAGCAAAGCAAGCATTGCCAACCACCTGAGCTAACTGAAGATCAACAAAGTTGGCCTTAACGAGACCTGCCGAGGATGATGCTTTAAAAATTAAATGAATTGTGAATTAATGTTCTGCCTCATCCACCTTATTCTCTAGGCCTTTCCCCTATAGATTTTCATTTTTTTCAAGCACTTTGACAACTTTTTGAACAATAAATACTTTCAAAACCAGGCAGCTGCTGAAGTAGCTTTCAGGAAGTTCAATGACTTTAGAAATTGTGATTTTTACAGCAGGGGGATAAACAGCATTGTTTCATGTTGGCACAAGTGTGTTGATTGAAGAATATTTTACAACACTGGTTTATACTTTTTCAAAGTTCACAGTTCAAAAAGGATGTTTATTTCTGGACAGCCTGATAATATGTTACAGACCATTTAAAGCAATTAAAATCATATTTTCATATCATTTTATTTATTTAGGACACTGATTTATTTATGGTCACTGATTTTTTTTGATGGTACCCATCTTCATAATAATGACAGAAAATAAAACAAAACAGCAATGTTTTTAATGATGAAAAAATACGAGTTACTTAAGAAAAACAAATCTAATACAGTATTGCTCACCTTTTTATAATGTTTGTTTTAAGGTATTTAAAACACTTTTTTTAACATGGAAATAATCTTGCATGATTAACAGTTACAACTGTAACTTCATATTTTGTGAGCACAGTACTGTCCCTTTTCTCACACAAACCTTTACTATCACATAACCTGTATACTTATCATTTATGTTTAAGATTTCCACACTAATGCTACAGGCATTTATATAAATTGACATTAAAATCCAGTTGGCTATTTTTCAAGGAATGCTTTGACCCTTTCACAAAGGGTTCAGTATAATATATACAAGTTTATCTACACATTTGCACACATTATGTATTTGCACTATAACTTTTGATACAGCAAGTGTAACTGCCAAAAAAAAGAAAAGTAATGGAGGTTGTTCCTGGAGAAAGAACAGGGATAGAAACCACTGTCTAGCCAGCCATGAAAGAGAAAAACAAAACAAAAAAAACAGTGCTTTGAGTGAGATAATCAATGGGGAAGGGGTAAAAAGACACGTTCTAGGATATGCACAAAGGAAAAATTCGATGCTAAATGCATCCATAATCAACTCCAAATGATGCAAAACTGGTGACCCAAAGATCCAAAGAAAGAAAGTTTGGCATTCAAATGAGGGATTAATGTGTGATGATACCCCTGATAAAAACTTGAACTACTGTGAGATGCTGGCAAGTAATGGGATCTGAAGAGAAAAAAAGAAATGGGACAAGTGTGATGGAAAGGAAAGAAGAGTTTTTCTGACGAACCTTAAATAACCAAAGAGTTAGTGGTAAAGGTTTCTCACACTTCCGAAATATGAGTGAGTCTATTTCCCACAAGATCCAAATTAATAGCATAGTTACTGGTAATATTAACATTGCACAGGGCATCTGTGGACAATAATAGGATATGTAGATGTGTTACGGGAAGAACGAACTGATAAAAGAGGAAGAAGAAAATGGAAAATGGGAACCAAAGGTGGAGATTGGGGCAATGAGAAGTAAGGGAAGAAAGGGATGTGTGCAATTTAGCAGATTCAACATGAGACCCTGAGATGTTTGGAAGCCTACCAAAGATCACAAATCTCAGAAAAGGAGCTAATTAAAAATCTCACAAGGAAGTCTGAAGGGGATGCATGTGTCAACAAACCTTCCCAATACAGAAACATAGAAGCCAGCTTGATAGTAGCTTGTAAAAAATATGCTGAAATGCAAAAGTTATAATTTTATTACACCGCCAATATGTTTCAAATACGTTCTTGCCTCCACTCACATCAATAGCCATTCTTGTTCAGTAATGTCCTCTAGATGCAAACATTTTTTGTACATGTCACAAGCTTGGAAGCTCTCAAACATCTGGAACTAACCAATTCCAATCCATCTATGAGAGTGCAACATACTTTCTTGATACATGTGACTCCCCCTATTACATTATACTAAACAATCGCTTCAAGTTTTCATAGAAAATGGAAGCATCAGATTTTAGTGTGGAGAAACGGTGGGAAGTGTGAAAAATATATATCAGTATATTAAAGTTATAATGTCCAATAATGAACATCTCTTCCTCTTGCATAAATAACTAGAATCTCACATTGCATTGGTGAAGGGACCAGTACAAGGGAAAGGAAAAAGACATCTTCTGAAAGTGTCCAAAGGACAAGTAATAAAGATTAGACTCTCAAAGTAGAGAATCATACATGGTCGACCCAACCACTTCTGTATGAGATGTACTCTTAGCCCAGTGTGGAAAAAAATGTTGCAGATATGGTCAGAAATATGGATTAGCACACCCAAAAAGGAGAGAATTATGGCTGGATAAGGATCTCAACCATGTGATATAAGAACCTCAATTCCACAGTATATAAATGTGGACATGAGTAAAAAATTGTTCCTACAGGTGTAGAGTGGCTAGAGCATGACAGACCATACACTGCAAGTCAACTACATTAAAAACCTGTGCCACTAGAAATTGACATCCATACAGAGGTAAGATGAAAATCATACTGTTGGTAATGCAACAAGAGTCCAAAACCTGGTTTACCACAAAGAGACTAGAATGTGAAATATGGAACAGAAAAAGTACCTAAGCTAACAGTGGAAGAGTTATATAAGTGTTCTAGGACTAAACCTTTCAGAAAAAGGCAAACTGAAGTTAGACATCCAATGAATGTTACTGACAAAATCCCAAAAGATGTGGAAGTCTGGGAGAATGCAGACTATCTCATATAAGACATGTGGAACCAAAACAAGTTCAAAGAGCAAGGCATTCAACTGAAATCAAGCAATCTGAGAACAGAAAATAATTACACATACCATGGGCATTCCCAGTTGTGCAGAAATAGCCCACCAAAATGTAATAAAACATGAAAGATGTAACCAAGGCAGGACTAACAAATCTAGAACCTCAAACAGCACCAAATATACAAGATAAATGAAGATGAATTATTGGTAATCTTACAATAATGAAGACCCTGGTATCACAGGAATGTGAGAAAAGATATAAATGAGCCTAACTTGTAACCTGGACTGGATAGTAAACATTGTAATAAAGCTTATATTACAGAATGCAAATAACTACAGAAATACAGAAAATAATGATAAAGTTATTCAAAAAAAGATGACAAGCATAATGTCTTATCTTTCCAAAGTTGATAGACTGTATGCCAAAATGTGTGGGCTCTCAAACACAAGCTTAGGGTTTATGAAGATCAAACTCATTGGACAATCCATTTTCTGATGAAGTAAAGCAAAAATCTCCTGCAAGGTACCACTACCTAAAGCCTATGTAAATGTGCTGATAGGTCATATAACTTCCAAAAATGTAATGAAGAATTCATAATGTAAAATGAACAACCAACCACAACTGTGCTGACAGAAAGAAGTAAAAAATATTTATAATAAAGTGATGAGTTCCATAACTGAACAGAAATATAAAATAATTCCACAAATTTACAAAAATTTACAAATATCATTACTGTATGACAAAGAAGAAACTTGTTGAGAGAGATTAATACAAAAATACAGAAAAAAATTTAATCACTTGAAGATAACACAAACTAAATGTTAAAACGTGAATACTGTCAAACGAAAAGTGATAGTTCAGTGATATTGAACAGAGGGAGTCACATGCGTCAAGAGAGTATGTTGCACTCTAACTGGTGAAATGTATTGGAATCGGTCAATTGCATATGAGTGGAAGCTTCAATATTTGTAGCATGCTCAAAAAATGTTTGCATATAGAGAGCAGCATTGAACAAGAAAAGGCAATATACCATGTTGAAAATCAGTATCAGAATATTTTCAAAATGCACTGAAGAAAATGTGTGAAATCAAGCATTAGGTTTTTAATAATTTCATGCCTAACTGAGAAATGAGGTCTGGATTCAACTGTATAGAGGGAATCAGCTGGGATAGGAGGGTGTAATGTTTGCTAATTTGCATACTGTAACTCTAAAAGTAATTAAATAATTGTATCAAAAAACAAATCATTTCAATATTAATAATTCTGTAGTAGGTAAGTACAATGAGTTCCTTATGTGAAGGCCTTTCATATAATTAATCCCGCATTTGAATGCCAAACTTCCTTTCTTTGGATCTTTGGATCACCAGTTTTGCATCATTTGGAGTTGATTACAGATACATTTAGCATAGAATTCTTCCTTTGTGCATATCCTAGAACGTGTCTTTTTACCCCCTCCCCATTGATTATCTCACTCAAAGCACTGTTTTTGTTTGTTTGTTGTTGTTGTTTTTTGCTCTTTCATGGCTGGCTAGACAGTGGTTTCTATCCCTGTTCTTTCTCCAGGAACAACCTCCATTACTTTTCTTTTTTTTGGCAGTTACACTTGCTGTATCAAAAGTTATAGTGCAAATACATAATGTGTGCAAATGTGTAGATAAACTTGTATATATTATACTGAACCCTTTGTGAAAGGGTCAAAGCATTCCTTGAAAAATAGCCAACTGGATTTTAATGTCAATTTATATAAATGCCTGTAGCATTAGTGTGGAAATCTTAAACATAAATGATAAGTATACAGGTTATGTGATAGTAAAGGTTTGTGTGAGAAAAGGGACAGTACTGTGCTCACAAAATATGAAGTTACAGTTGTAACTGTTAATCATGCAAGATTATTTCCATGTTAAAAAAAGTGTTTTAAATACCTTAAAACAAACATTATAAAAAGGTGAGCAATACTGTATTAGATTTGTTTTTCTTAAGTAACTCGTATTTTTTCATCATTAAAAACATTGCTGTTTTGTTTTATTTTCTGTCATTATTATGAAGATGGGTACCATCAAAAAAAATCAGTGACCATAAATAAATCAGTGTCCTAAATAAATAAAATGATATGAAAATATGATTTTAATTGCTTTAAATGGTCTGTAACATATTATCAGGCTGTCCAGAAATAAACATCCTTTTTGAACTGTGAACTTTGAAAAAGTATAAACCAGTGTTGTAAAATATTCTTCAATCAACACACTTGTGCCAACATGAAACAATGCTGTTTATCCCCCTGCTGTAAAAATCACAATTTCTAAAGTCATTGAACTTCCTGAAAGTTACTTCAGCAGCTGCCTGGTTTTGAAAGTATTTATTGTTCAAAAAGTTGTCAAAGTGCTTGAAAAAAATGAAAATCTATAGGGGAAAGGCCTAGAGAATAAGGTGGATGAGGCAGAACATTAATTCACAATTCATTTAATTTTTAAAGCATCATCCTCGGCAGGTCTCGTTAAGGCCAACTTTGTTGATCTTCAGTTAGCTCAGGTGGTTGGCAATGCTTGCTTTGCTTGTGCCTAGCTTTTCTGCAAGCTCATGTACTGTTTTGCAAGGGTATGTCTCAACTGCTTCTTTCAGTGTATTTTTCATTTAAGGACAGCTTCTTTCCATGACCTTCGTGGTCTTCAAGACTTTCATCTCCATGTTGAAACCTTTGGAACCAATGCTGAACTGTACGTTTAGTAACAGATCCATGGCTAAATGCCCAGTTGATGTTCTGTGTAGTGTTGGTAGTTTTTCATTCAAGTTTGAAGTGATGGAGGAAAATCAGATGAAAGTCCTTCTTGTCTATGGTGCCTTGGGGTTGCAAAATTTTTTCTGAGTAGAGTTGAAACAGCAACTTTGAATTAAACCAACCAACAAACAATAAATTACTCAATGTTCAGCTCGAAATGCCATCGTGAGAATTCCTGGACAACCTAATACCTATTATGATAAATATCAAAACTTTGGCAAGTACACAATGGTAATTTGTCATATGTTTCAACAAGCTAGTTGTAAGAAAATTTTATATAAACTGATTTGAAGTGGTTCTCTGTATAACACAGATTTGATATTTGTAGAGATTACTATGATTATAATGACATTATTATAGAGGTCCAAATAATTGTACATGTACAATTATTTATTTTCAGTTACTTTTTCAGCATGTATCTTACTTATTTGAGACTGTACAATTATTAAATTTTGGCTGACAAGGCAGAGAAATCTGCTTGTATTGCCTTCTTGAAAGAAATCTTGCTTACCTCACTTCCCCAACCTTTTTGTATGTGGTGAGAGGACCTCCGAGGCAAGGTTCTGTTCTTTCAGTTTACCTCCTCTGGGATCTAAACATCCACTTACATGATTGCTATGCATGGTGACCCGTGAAGGGGAGGAGAGGATCCTGGTGGTTGAGGGGTCCAACCCTAACACAACACTTTGGCCTTGAATTCCTCTAGATGGGTGGCCTCCCTTGGGTCAATTGGCTGGTCCACTTGGATGATAGTCAACCACGTTCCAGTGTTGGATGTTCTCACCAGGTGTTGTGGTCATTGAATCTGATGCTGGTGTTTGGGTATAGTGCTCACAAAGCAGCGTTGCTGCAGTGTCCTCATTTGGCATTGTAGTTCATCCTCTTGTAGGGCTTCATGGTGGGTGGGGTCAGTGGGCACCGAAATATTCCTTTTTATATCATGTAGCCTCCAAATAAAAACTTAAATAAAATAGCAAAGAAAAAAACAGTCTATAGATATACAACCAAGTTTTGAAGATTTCAAGCAACAATCTTCAACATTTGTAACAACTGTTGTACCTCATTTTCTTGCTTACATCTCATGCAACTTTGAATTAATCATGAGGAGCTATTGTTGAGAGGGATTTGAAGAACATTCCCTAGTCAGATATTTTCCATGGTTTGTCCATCAAAGGAGTTTCTGAAGTGAGGTGTATCTCCACTCACACCCATGATGTTGACCAATGTCTACCTGCCATCATTAAGACAAGTTATCTTTATTGCAGATTATGACCATACATTTCAAACCCTCTCAGAAGTTTTCAGTGTCAGCAGTTCAATCACTCAAATATGTCTTGTCATGGTTCATTGCAGTGGCAAGCACTATGATGCCTATGAGTGTGAAAGAGACCCTCATTACATCAATTGCAATGGCTCTCACCTGTCTTACTTTTGTTCTTGCCCTATATGGTTGTAAGAAAAAGAGGTGCAGCTTTTGAAAATAACTCAAAACATCACTTACCCTGAGGCTCAAAATGTGTTGTCCACCACTTCCTATCAGATGTATGTTACTGTACTTCATTCCATGACAACAGTGGGAGTGCAGATGGATCTCTCTGTGGCTCCAAGAGAATCATCCTCAAACCATATGAAAAGTCTTTTGAACTCCATGATTAAAATATTTGATGATTTAATGTCAACACCCATCTCAGACCCTAACATTCATTCCAACAAACACCAAGATCCACTTCCTTTGATCCTGGGTACGGACATTTCCTCAGGTACATCTTCTTCTCCCATCCCAAGATGCAAAATCATCATTCGTTCATGTCTTTAGTTACTGGTATTCTCTTCCAACAGCACAGATCTGCCTAATCGATAGACCTCCCTCAAATAAAGACAGTAAAGAAAAAAGACACAGGTCATAAACAAAAGATTCTCCACCCAGTTCACCTACAAATAAATAAAAATGGCCACTTTGATACAATGGAAATGTCCAGGTTTACATTCTAATCTGGATAACATGAAATCACTGATTGCTTCCTACCATCCTGTATGACTTTTCTTACAGGAAAAAATTTTGAAACCTGCCGATACAGTCACATTTTGGCAGTTTTCATTGTACAGAAATGACAGCTGGTGTGATGGACGAGTGCATGGAGGTTGATTAGCATGTGCCCACCCTGTCTTTGCCACTCGACACACCCTTGGAAACCGTAGCCATCCGTGTTTCCTTGGGTTGTACCATCAATGTTTGATCTCTCTACCTGTTGCCCAGAGAGACCTATGATCAATCAGACCTTGATGTTCTCATTGAACATTTGCTGTTTCCCTTTTTAATCCTGGGGGACTTTAATGGACATCATCCCCTCTCAGGAGGTGCAGATATTGATGGCATGAATTGCTCTATAGAGCATGTGCTCTCTGACCACAACCTTTTTTTAATACCAGTTCTTCTACTTATTTTCATGCAAATAGTCAGTCCTTCACTGCTGTTGATCTCTCAGTTTGCCCCCCTTCACTATTCACCTATTTTTCATAGAGGGTTGACAATAATCCACAAGGCAGTGATCATTTTTTTATCATTTTGAGAGAGAATGGCTATGACCCATGCCACCCAACTAATGTGCCCCAGTGGAAGCTGGATCAAACAAACTGGCCCTCTTTCACTGCTCTCACAGAACTTCATCCTGCCATTATTTGTAAGCCATCAGTAACTGACTGTATTATACAAACAGCTGCTCAATGTATTCCTGAAACCTTGACACAGTTTCCATGATACTCTCATCCATGGGGGAATCCCTCCTGCCACATGGCATGGAAGGCTCAAAAACAGGCTTGGGATACTGTTTGTAGGTATCCCACACTCTTGCACGTTATCACTTTCCATCTGGCCTGTGTACATGCTCAATGGGTAATACGTAAAAGCTAGAAGGAATCTTGGATTAGTTTCACAACTGGCATATCTTCTACCACCAGTTCCAAAGTCATATGGGACAAGATTCAAAAGGTCAGTGGGCAATATAATTCTGTCCTTCTGTTGATCTTGCTCTCTGATGGCCAGGAAGTAGCTGATGCCTATTGCATCACTGATACTCAAGGTGAAAACTTTTGCTGGATATCTAGCACTTCTGCTTCTTCTTCCACCTTCTTAGCCATCGAGACTTGAGCAGAGCAATCACCTCTATCCTTTCGAGCTGATTGTCTCTATGACTATAATTGCCCCTTTACACTGGTGGAACTTAAACTGGCAGTACTTTGGTAGATCAGATGATGTACACTATGAAATGCTGCACCATCTATCTACTACTTCTCTTGCTATTCTTCTGATTGTTTTTAATCGAATCAGACAATAGAATCTTTTTCCTGATGCCTGCTGCCAGGCTATTTTCCTACCTTTCTCTCAGCCTGGGAATCCCAAGATTCCATCAAATTACTGTCCAACTGCTTTAATGAGCTGTCTCTGTGAGACCTTAGAGAGGATGGTTAATGGTTGTCTTGTTTGGTTCCTTGAATTAAACAACCTCCTCTCGCCCAACTTATGTGGGTTCTGATTACAGTGCTCCACTATGGACCACCTGATTCGACATGAAACGTCAATCAAAGAAGCTTTTCTCAAATGACAACATCTTGTATCAATATTCTTCAACATTAAGAAGGATATGATACAATATGGAGGTATAGCATTTTGTGAGACCTCCAAAAATATATGGGTTACATGGCCATTTACCCAATTTTAGTAATTTTTTTAATGGACAGGAGATTCCAAGTTCGTGTGGGTGTGACACATTCCTGTTCTTTTCTACAGGAACTTGAAGTCCTCCAGGGCTGTGTTTTGAGTGTCACACCTTTCAGTATAAAGATAAGTCTATGGCTTTGCCAGGATCTTGGCCTTAAAGATGCTGAACCCCATTCATCATTAAGGACTTTGACTCTGCACTGGTGCTTTTTACACTTTTCCAGTTCAGAGGTTATACACAGAGTCTCAAGTCTTCTTTGCACCTCTGCCATTTGCAACTGTCTTTACTGTATGCTTTGAAAGTTCATTCCTTACCAAAGCATCCCATTTGGGGTAGTGTTTTCCTTCCTCAGTGGGCCATACTTTTTCAGAACAGACAATCTGCCATTGCTCCATTTGGCCTTTATATCCAAGCATAGTTGGTTGAATGGTGTCTGTCTTTGGATAATGTTGCCGTATCCACCATGGCTTCTTACAGTTCCCAAATGGGAGCTATCTTTAATTCATTGGAGAAAAGCAGACACTCCTGATTGGAAATACTGTTTGTTATTTGCTAAACATCTTTCAAACCATCCTTCCATTCCTATTTACACAGATGGTTCAAAATCAGGTGTCTATGTGGGCTCTACCATGGTTTGCTATGGTTTGGTGGTTACTCACAGAATCCTCTCTACAGCTTCTATGTTCACTGTTGAAATGTACGCTGTTTCTCTTGCCCTGGATCACATAGAAGCCAAGCATTACTCAAACTGCACTATTTATACTGATTCACTTAGTTCTCTACTGGCCCTTTTCTTCACATTAGTTCACACCCTGTTCTTGCCGATATTCCAAACCAATGGGCCAATTTCACTTTAACATCTACTTCTATCCAGTTTTTGTGGATAATGGACTATGTTGGTATTCCCTGGAAGGAGCACTCCTACACCTCAGCTAAATCTATCTGCTCTGGCACTATCACTGCTGTGCCTATTCCATACATGGACTATGATCCTGTATTTATGGCTTGGCTCCATGCCAGCTGGTAGTCGACTTGGAGTGAGCAACGTGAAAATAAGCTTTTCCAAATAAAACCCTATATTGGACTTTGGCCATATTGCTTCTGTAAGGATAAGAAAGAGGAAGTTGTTCTAAGTAGACTATGCACTGGTCACAGTTTTTTAACTTATCATTTTCTTTTATCTGGGACTGATACACCAATGTGTTGTCTGTGTAACACTCGGGTCACAATGAGCCACATTTTACTGTCTTGCCAACAACAGCACCATTTTAAACATGTTCTGTTCCAAGGTTTGTCTATAATGTAAGACAGTGTTATTTGTGATGGTGACACTATTCACCTTGGAAATGTTTTTAGTTTTTTAAAGACCATTAATCTTTTTAATGCTATTTAAGTTTTGTACTTTATACATGAGACCTTTCTTAATGTGATTCCCTTTTAAGAATCACAGTCCATCTAGTTTGATTTGAAAATAGAAAATGGCCATAACGTCAAATAACTCAAAACCAGGACAGAAAAGGCCAACTTTAGGTGACTAACGCTGCTGTTTGAACTACTTGATAGCCATCCTGGTGAGTTATTATCAAAATTTTGCTAGAAGTCTTTTAAAACTTATTACTTTCTGAAAATGGCCATAACATCAAATAACTCGGAACCAGGACTGGAAAGGCCAACTTCAGGTGACTGATGGTTTTTTTTAACTTAAATGTTTGTTTTCCTGGTGAGTTATGATAATTACAGTTATGCTACAGAAAGTCCTTTACAACTTGTATTACTGTAGTTTTTCTCTTAATGCTGTAGACTAGATGTAAACATTGGTTTTAATGGTATTTATGTTTTCTTTAAACTTTGTTTTGTTTTACCTTAATTTCCTTTCATGAATTTTACTAAACTTACTTTAATTTTAACTTTTTACCAGATGTTTGGCACAGATAGCTTAGTTGCTTTGTATCATAAAGTATCAAATCAACCAACCAATTGCTTCCCCCAGAAAATCCACCAGCCAATATCACTCATGCTATTCATTGCAAGTCAAGCATATGTGGGTTAGGCCATCTAACTGTAGCACTCTGTGACCTGTTGAAAGCCATGTAGTAAAACAGCATATAATCTTTGAACTATTCAAAACTCAAAGTAGAAGCATTTCCATTAAATGTAAGAGAAACTGGCAGGTTACTGTAACTAGTCACTTTGCTTAGATATATGATAAAATTAACATTACAGCACATTTATTTTATTATCAGCAAATATTCAATTTTAGCCCAAAATGCTCCATATAAATTTATTTAAAGACAAGTGTCACTTCCATTTCCTTTTGTAGTTTATACAATTAAAGATGGTAGTATAAACACTACCATTACTGTGAGCAGGAGATCATAAAAATAATATACATGATGAATGAAGGAACAAAAAAAAAAAAGCCCTTCATTTTTCCACCCTGTTCTATTATTCAGAACTGCAGAGTAATCAGTTTTATGAAAACTGTATGGAACTGGCAAAGCACAATAAAATCAACACAGCAACAATAAGCCTACCAATATTTGATACATACACTGCTTCATTCTTAAAAACTAAGTAATGTTAGTGGTTTAGAGCTACGTTGTTTCCATTAACATTCAGTTTCAGAAACAGTTTTTTTTACTCAATGAGTCATTGGGTAAATTGATGTGTTTTCATCAATTGAAGCCATTTAGCAATGCTATGTACATGTATGTATAT
The DNA here is from genome assembly GCA_011833715.1 of Carcinoscorpius rotundicauda. Classification (NCBI taxonomy): domain Eukaryota; kingdom Metazoa; phylum Arthropoda; class Merostomata; order Xiphosura; family Limulidae; genus Carcinoscorpius; species Carcinoscorpius rotundicauda. The sequence goes on along the minus strand of CM022395.1, from coordinate 44,801,092 downwards.
CTGTAATATTTTTGGGCAAATGTAGCTGTGAGATTATCCTCACAGGCTCACATTTTTCAAAGGTCACCTGAAGTCATATTTATGATATAATTACTTAAAGAATGTGTAAATGCAAGTGAAATTTGAAACATTGTTAGAAATGTAGAGTTAATAAATAGTATGAAAGTTTATTTAAGCACAAATAGATAGTGATTAATTTCGAAAAAATCTAGTATTTCGTTTGTTTTGTTTGTTATTAATTAAATTCCCTCATTTAGTAAATGTATTCTATCTTAAGTTGTGGGAAATTTCAAGTTACAGTTTATTTTTCAAATAAATTTTCTGTGAGAAAATTGAATCCAATAAATAAAAGTGATTATTTTATTCAAAAAAGTCCTTAATCAATAATATTAAACAGTTGAATTATTTTGTAATGTTTTAAAAATTATCTATTGATTTGTATCCAAGAACTCTTTTCTTTTAGTATGCGAGCATTGAAAAAAATGGAGAACATTTTATGACCCCTGCTGACTTTGTTCAAGGGTTTCTGGGATTATATAAAGAACAAAACTATAATCCTACTACTGTCCAGCTTTTAGGTAACATTCTTGATACCTCTAAAGATGGGTAAGTATGATCCTTTTTAAAAGCTTTTATTTTTTAATTAACTTTTGTACTTCATTGCTAAAGTTTTTGTTGTTTTGTTCTAACTGTATTGTTAGATATTATATCTGTAATTGAGTTAACATTGTATTGTCCTTTCAGTGGCAGAGCAGAGATAGCCCATTGTGTTGCTTTGTACTTAATTACAAACAAAGCAGTGTCTTGTTTCTTTAAAATATTTATTATTTGCTTTGTTATATGTTGTTTCTTTTCTCTTATATATATTTTTCTATTGTGAATTCCAGATTTGTTAGATAGTTTGCTATTCATCAGTACATTGTAGAGGTGGTTAATGTCATTAAAAAGTAGTATGTTATACTAAAGTACCAGGCAGTATACCAGGTATTTTTCATTATGCTTGTTACTTATTTAATGAAAGCAGTCAATATATTATATAAAATTGACAACACTCTGCTCAAGAATTCAACTAAAAATAGTTTATTTTACCTTTTATTTACTGTAAGTAGTTGATCATGTCAGTTTTAAGAATTTTTTGATATTAAAACCTAGAATAATAATGATTTGCTTAGAAGTTAGGAAGATCAGGATGTGAAAAGCCATTCAGTCCATTGTGGACATTTTCTCCTTTTTATAACACTCAAACAGATCATGAAAAACAAAAGTAGCATTTCATGTGCAATATCTAATAAGTATTTGAAAAAAATCAACAAAAAACTAACAGCATTATCTCCTTGTTAGACAAAACCATGTACAAATTTCAACCAACAAATAATTTTGTAAAAGAACAAGTCTGCATCTCAACTTTATTTTCTTGAAGTTTTTATTTCCAACCTTTTCATTTCACTATTCAAAGAAACCACCCAATTAAACCCTTTAAAGTGCTTTCAGATAAGAAAAATATTAGTAAAAAAAAAAAGTTCTTTTCAACATTTTAGCATAATCAGCCAATTTTACCTATTACTGTCCAAGAAGCTGACCAATTTATTGATGTGATTGTGTAAGTAAAAATTGTTCTAAAACAAAACTTTGAGGAACTTATTTGGTCACATTCTTCCGTTTATATAAATGCTCATTTATCATCATTATTAGCTTTTCACCACCGTGTCAGCTCTGTTTCCTTCTTAACTTTTTCATAAGTATCCAATGCATATCCAGTGAGACACAACATCAAATGCTTTATAACAATTCAAAGTAAAAACAGACATCATAACTGACTTGTTATGCTCTATGAAACAAGAACTAATAGTTATATTTTGAGGTTAAAACCAAACCTGAATTCATTTCTAATGAGTCAATTGCATATCATCTAGGATTGTTGAAGCCAAGTGATCTTAATGGTCTGGATGGTTTTTCTTGTAACACTCAGCTAATGGAAGTACATGACCAGAAATCAACATCCTTATCCTTGAGTCTATTTTAGTCTGTTTAGATCAGCACAAGCAATTCAAATGCATGTTATAGGTTGCAAAGTTTCTGTTCTGTTCAAAATGGATCTTATTTTGTCTTTGTTACTCTCATGTGGCTATTTACATAATTTTCTTTGTACCCCCATAAATTGTATGTTTCTTTAAAGCATGGAAAATGATGCTCTAGCTTATACCTGGGGCAATGATGATATAATTTTGGGATCATCACTCCATTTTGTAATATACTGAGGTTATGTAACACTCTTCAGATTTTAATATATGCTGATGTGTGCTGGTAATGGTGTAAGATAAGTTTTAGAACATAAACTAAACACAGTCAATACTTTGAATCTTTTGTGTTTACAGGCTTTTTTATCATGTGTGGGTTACATAGTTGAAAATAATCAGTTTGTGCTCCTAAATAAATAAACTTTCCTCAAGAACACGCACATAAACCCTTTTTGTTTTCTTTGTCTATCTCTCTGTCTCTCTCATCAATTACTATAAAACATTTTCAAGTGAATTTATCTGGGAACACTCAGCCTTCCCTAACTCTTGTTGTCACCTTAAATCAAAAATTAAACTATTTGACATAGGACTTTCCTTTGGAAAAATCTGTAATTCATGTGAATGATTTTAATTGGTAAATGAATCCTAAGCCTACTGCTTCTCATTCCACTTGTATATGTTAATTTGTGTTAAAAAAAAACCAAAAAATTATATTGGAATTTATTAACATTGCAAAGCAGTGATCCCTCACAAATGTTAAGTAGTATACTTACAACTGTTTTAAAAAATGGCTTATTATATTGTTTGATACGTACACTTGATGTGATCATCATACCTTCATCCAACTCACTGAACAAAATATGTCACAAAACATTATTAAACATATCTATAAGATATTGTGCTAAATTCTAAGTATTTAGTATATTTGCATACATATATTTCTTTAATCTCAGTTTATAGCTGAACAGATTTATGGTGACTCAAATTTACAGGTCTCGACTGCCATTTAGATATCAAACTCATTATTATTATTTTTTTTTGCTGTGTAATTGGTAGTAATGTGTAGTTTTAAATCTGCTTTAATATTTTAACATTTTCTGTAGCCTTATTTCATTTCCGGAATTTCATGCATTTGAAGGACTCTTATGTCAACCAGATGCTCTCTATCGAGCTGCATTTCAGTTGTTTGATACAAATGGCTCTGGATATGTTACGCATGGTATGGTATGTTTTTAACATTTATATATAATTAAGAATGAAATCTTCATGGAATAAAAAATTTAATATCATATATGAAAATTGGTATCTGTTAAAAATTGTTTTATTTTAGTGTGCTTAGATGCTTTAATTTGCAATGACAACTTTATAAAACTGACAAAATTTCCATCTTATAAATTGAAATCTTAAGAATTCTGACTCTAGAGAGTATAATCTGACTAAGTTACATTCCCACAAATATTGTATCATTATTAAGTATTATTCTAACGTATAAATACCTTTTATATACAAAGGCTAAATATGAAAAATCAACTTTAATACTGTTACCTAATCATTATGTTCTTTGTAATATTGTAAGTATTTTTAAAGTTAAAGTAAATGCTAATATTGGTGCAGACAGTGTGACAGATCAATCACTCTTCATGTATTTGATATGTACAAAGTTTGATTCTATATCAGTGTGGTGTTTCAGAGAAATTTGAAAAAATTCAAAGATTATTTGTCTGTAAACTTGAAAAGATATATTTGCATAACAACTCTGTTATCATGTGTAAAATATATACATTTAAATTTGCAAATGGCAGAAATAGTGTGCAGAATATTTGAATTAGGAAAAATGTGCCAGAATGTTTCAGAATATGCCTTTTAGAATATCCCTCATATTTGAAGGACTGAGTTCACACCATAAAATTACAGTTTGCTCCATTTCTGACTTTAACATATTTATCTTCAGAAAATTTTGAAAACTTTAAGTAAACATGAAAAAAAAAATTTTAATAAAGTAATTTGAAGAAAGATTTGTTTCAGAATTTACTGACTCTGACTGTTCTGAAAAGTTGATAGTGTGAAACATATCTAAGTTACCAGTTTTTCTTTCTGTAATAACTGCAAATTGTAATAGACTACACACTCACTATTCTTACAGCCAAAATTAACAGACTTTCAAAGTGAGTTCACTTAGTTTTTGCTTTACAGCTGCATTTAGACCCCCTCAAAATATTTAGAAAGCTTATCATAGCAATAAAGCTGTCTGTAAATTAACGTTCAATTTAATAGTGCACATACTGTCAGTTGTAGTTTTGCAATGTGAGTGTGCTATGAGAGCAATTTTCTATTTCATTTTGTCATTTAGATTTTTTTGTGTAACCTAATAACTTTTTATGCTGAAACTATATTATAAATATGTATTGATAAATTAAATATATGTACATAAAACAAGAAATTTACTACTTACTATTACTTATAGGCCTATTTATACACAATTTGAAATTTCAAAAAGTACTTCACTGAAACTGCTTTTTTCTCACATAGTCTGTGTTATCAAAAAATAGTTAACATAACTTTTAAATACACATCTTAAAACACAAACTGTAATTAAAAGAGTAAAATATAATATCTCAAAATTTCTTTAATTTATCTGACATTTTAACAAATCTATAAATAGTGCTTTCCTCTCATACAAATCGTCATGCAACAATTCTCCACCAACAAGAGTGCAACACCCCTTCATTACGTATGAGACTCCTTCTATACAATTCTTTCTAACTGTCACTTCTCACTTGGAAGTGTTCTTGTTCAGATGTTTTGTGCTTTTTGTATGATTTGTATTTATAAAATTAATAGTTATATTTCCAAAGTGGATTTTTTTATTGAACATTTATGTTTGCATTGCTGACACTTTTACCTCAAATTCATTTTTCAGTCTTGATTAATATTATTTATTTATTTCTTGTACATTTCTCTGTCAAACATTTTTGTTTGTTTCATATTTTTAAATGAATTCTGCAATTAAATGTTATCACATCAAGTGTCGTACCTTCTACAAGCACTTTCTTACAAGTTATAGTTGGGGATGACCCATTGTTGGATTTATCTGTGATTATTCACTGAGAGATTGGTTGTTATTTGGGTCGACTGTACATTTCCTAAATTTCTCACATTTCTTCCTGAACAAACCAAACCTGTTTGAGCCAATAAAAAATTTTTACAGTTTTTTCCACCTGTGGAATTGACTAGGCTTAATTCAGCATATGTAGACATGATTTTTCAGATACGTGATGTTTTTTCCATTTTCCACAATTCTTGTTCTCTTTTGTTACATTGTTATTTTTCTCCTTATTTTAAGTTTTCACTCTCTTCACAGATGTTAGGGCTCATGTTGAGTATTTTGCTTCACAATTGGTGTAAGCTGCCAGCATCAGTTTGTTTAGGCTTACCACTAAGCTGATTTTCCATTTCTAGACTCTCCACAGTTGGGGTCTTTTTCACCTGTTGGGGGGCAATCCTTGATTTTCCTGTGTGTTTATCTTTCACTCCATCCTCATTAATTGGATTTTGCTTTTGATTCAGTTGCCTTATTCATCTCTATTATCTTCCTCCCATATTTTATTATTTTCATCAAATTTAACATCTTATATTTTCTCTTGTGTTTCATCTTTGTCGTCTGTTGGAGGAAATTATTCAGTCAGGTGTGTGGACTATTCCTAAAAACATTTGGTTAGACATGGCTAGGACACTTGACTCACAATCTGATGGTTGCAGGTTCAAATCTCCATTCCATCAAACATGCTTGCCTATTTAGGTGTGGGAGAATTATAATGTTCCAGTCAATCCTACTATTCATTGGTAAAAGAGTAGCCCAAAGAATGGCTAGCATAAATACCCCTTGTGTAGCTTTGTGTGAAACTTAAAGTAAACCTAATACATTTGTCTCTCACTGGTTGCACAAGTTCACAGTGTATCCATCTCTGGGCTTTCAAATTTCACATGTTGTCATTTTTAAGACTTCAGTGTAACTTTGACAGGATAATTTATTTGTTATTCTTCATTATTGTCCTTTCAGGGCCTTGTTCCCCCTTTTAATTATTATTCCTTTGGATTCTACTCTGTGGCAAGTGGTGCTTGTTCAGGTATTCTTCAACCATTCTAATTCACACTGTCAAACCATGTCACTCTGCATATTTTAATCTCAAGGCCATAAAACAAATGTTGTTGAGATGGAGTGTTCCACAAGATTATTTACATCTTAAGGGATAGCTACCTATCCCTACCATTCCATGTATTGAATAAATTTGCGTGGTCTGCTTTCAAAAACAAGGTTTTGTGGTCACTCGTTGCATTGTTTCTATAGTTGATATTTCTTCAGACTCTCCATCTCATTTTGCCTCCCCCCTTCTTCTGGTGGATTTAGAAAGTATTTACAAACTTACAGTTCCAACAAGCCACTGGGGTGATGGACCAGGGAAGCATTCTTCTGAATGTGAAAATGAAAAACAAACAAAATCTAGAAATTATTAAAAATATTCATTTGAGAGTAGGGTGGTGGTATTCTGCTGGTGAAGATAATGTGATATCCTCCAATATGAAATATACAAATACAAGGGAGGATTGAGACATCGAAATTGCAGTTCACCCCTTTAGTTGGAACTTTTATTCTATTTCCACATGGAAATCTGTTCCCAGTGGCCATATTTGAGATTTAGAATGGAACCAATCCCCATAAGTCCTCACATGTGTATTTGGATATCTATATTCCTCTTTGCTGTACTTCTTCAGTGTTATAGATCACATTGGAGATACTGTGAATTGTTACAGTTTTTTTCCTTGTGTTGTCCCTCTATATTGTACTCTGAGGATGTTATTGCTCTGGGATTGGTTCCAGCCACTTTCACTTTTGAGGATGTTGATTTTTATATTATTTAGACATCTTTTCAATACCACATCTTTGGTTCCCATATTGAAATATTAATTTATTTTATTAACATCAGCTCTGTTCAGAAGTTGGGAGAGGATTAAAATTCTCTCCAGTGTCTTGAACTTGAGGTAAAGATAGTATGATTCTCTGTCCTACTCTCACAAGATTGCTGGGTTTCGGATTATAGTTGACTTGCCATCAGTATGACCCTCTTTTCTACCTCCATGGGAATGTTGGTTCCCAGTAGTATGGGTTTTCAGTGTACTTGACTAGCCTTTTACTGTCTGTTGTGCCATAGCCACTCTACACCTTGGGGTACATCCATCACTTTTATCTGTTCATTCTGGGAATGAGTTTTATAAATTACACATAATTTGGATCACTCTCCAACTATAGTTCGCTCCCACTTGGATATGCTTCTCTTATTTTCTAGCCACATATGCAACAACTTTCTCAGAGGTGTGAAGAGTGTACATGATACAGAAGTGCCACGTATGATTTTCTCATTTAAGTTTTTCTTTGCACACTTCTGAAGAATGCTTTGTTCATTTCATTGCAGCAGTTCTTCAAGCTATTAAATATAAGATTCTTGCTATTTATGTGAATGGAGGTAGTTTACAATATTAAAAGTTATTAATTTTCCTACACTGGAGCTGTATTTCTGATAGGTACAACCTTCTCTTATTCTTCTCACCCTACCTCCCCTCTCTTCCCAGTGCTTCCATTTTCTGTCAAAACTCAAAACATTAAAGATTTTTTGAGTGCATCTTTTTCAGTAGTTGGGGATAACCAATGATTTTAAACATGCAACATCTGTTTGATATTGTACATGTAGTATACAAACATTAAAGTGGATAGTTATTAGAACTGAACTGAGGGAGTCACACGTGGAACTAAGATGTGTTGCACTCTTATTGGTGGAAAATTGTCTCATGCTAATTTGAATGAAAGGTGTATTTAAATCAATCAGTTCCAGTGGAAGGAAGGTTTGTGGTGTGTAGAAAAAATTTGTTTTCCACATGGAAGACAGCACTGAATGAGAGTAGCTGTTTATGTCAGAGGAGGTAAGCACTTGGAAATACATTTTCACTATAGGAAGATTATAACTTTTGTCATTTTGCTAAATGTAAAAGTATATCTAATTCATTATTTTTTTTCATGAAATGAAGCCATGAATGAACCCCCAACTTTTAAACAAGTTATTTTTGTAACCAGATGATGGAGTTGATTGTGTTAGGATTTGTCTTAGATGTGGAATGTTTCAAAATGATATATTAAGATAACTGATTATTATTAAATCCTTTCTTTGGACCCCAATACACTTATGTAATTGAAGCTCTTATATCTCTTAGGAATAGGTTTGGTCAATGCATGATTAAATTACAAAAAGCAGTTGAATCTGTTATTTCACATTTGACACATTTGTGGGATTTTGTTGGAAGGTGAGTTCATGCCCAATATATTTTGTTTCTGATAGGAATGAAGTAGGGATTCAGAAGTTACTATGTTGTCTGAAATGCAAATGACTGTTCATTCATTTTGTATTACATGCATGATGTTGTTACTCTTCTGTGGTAAAGTTGAATCACAGAGATTAAAGTGTTTCGGTGTTACTTATGATTCTTGTCTAGACATCAAAGAAAACATTTGATGTTTTACTTTTATGAAGAGCCAGGAGATAATCAAACTGATGTTTTAATTTAATTTAAGACTGAGAGTATGAAACAACTTTCCAACACGTGACACAGATACTCATGTACTAGGGTAAGACAGACCATTGTTAATTAAGCAAGAATATGCACACTATATGTTGACTCTGGTTTACTGCAGTTTGAAGGTACTTATTGTGGAAGGTTGAATCAGATGTTTGTATTTACAACTGGATGTTGTCTTAGTGTACAGACAGTGAGGAAAAGACTTTTTTTAAAGTCTGACATGTATATCGGATTTTGAGTTAGGTACATTTCACTCATAGCAAGTCACAAAATAACTCACTTGCAAAAGGTAAGAATACATCCAGTCGACCAATTATATTTGGATGAGAATATTCTTTTTTGTTCACACACTGCTGGCCAAAATCTTAAGGCCAATGAACATGAAAAAATATGCATATTACATTGTTAGACTCAACCACTTATTTGAGTAGAGCTTTGAAAGATGAAAATAAGAAAAGGGAAAATAAAAATAAAAAAAACTTTTTTAGTATTTGATAGGGAAAATGTGAACACTATGAAATTAGCCTAAATACTACCTTGTCAAAAGTTTAAGACCCTACTGAAATGAAGCGTTAATCAATAAACACGTAACGAAATTTATTCATTTGTGTTTAAGAATTAGTGTTGTCAATCTCCCACTAACGTCTCTTGTGTTACATTAGGTAAAAACATGGCAAAGGCTAAAATGTTAAGAGAGTTTGAATGTGGCAGAATTGTCTAGCTGCAAAAGCAAGGTCTCTCTCAATGTGCCATCACTGGTGAGATTGGGCATAGTAAAACTGCTGTTGCAAGTTTCTTAAAAGACCCTGAGGAATACGGAATGAGAATTTCAAGTGGTCAGCCAAAAACAATTTTGATGGTGCTGAGCAGGAGGATTCAACGGGTTATCTGGCAAGACACCAACCGATCATTGAACCAGATTAAGGCCCTTAAGGATACAGAATGCAGCTCAAGAACAACAAGATAGCAGCTATAAGAGGAAGGCTTTAAAAACTGTAAACATCTTAAAGGCCACATCTCTTTCCACACTGCAAAAAGGTTCAGTTAAAGTTTGCTGAGAAGCACCAAACATGGAACATGGAAAAGTAAATGAAGATTTTGTTCTCTGATGAGAAAAAATTTAATCTGGATGGTCCAGATGGCTTCCAAAGTAACTAGCACGATAAGGATATCCCACCAGACACATTTTATACACGACACAGTGGAGGAGTTTCCCTCATGATCTGGGGTGCTTTCTCCTTCCATGGAACAATGGAGCTTCAGGTTATACAGAGGCATCAAACAGCAGCTGGCTACATTGGCATGTCGGAGAGAGCATCCTTATTGACTGAAGGCCCTCACTTGTGTAGAAATGACTGGATCTTTCAGCAGGACAATGCTGCAACCCACAATGCACACAGGTCAAAGGATTTTTTATGGCAAATAACGTGATTCTTTTGGACCAACCAGCGTGTTCACCTGAACTGAACCCCATTGAAAATGTTTTGCCATCTACCTCAAAGGGAAGTTTATAGAAATGGACGTCAATTCCAAACAATGCATGATCTTTGTGAAGCCATCTTCACCACTTGGAATAACATTCCAGCCAGCCTTTTGTGAATGCTTATATCAACCATACCAAAGCATGTGTTTGAAGTTATTTGCAATGGCAGCTGTGCAACTCACTACTGAGACCTCTTGTTTGTCATTTCCTACCCTGTTTAGCACTTCTATTTGGTATGGTCTTAAACTTTTGACCAGCTAGTATTTTGGCTAATTTCATAGTGTTCACATTTTCCCAATTAAATGCTAAAACATTTTGAATTTTATTTTCCCTTTTCTTATTTTCATCTTTTGAAGCTCTACTCAAATAAGTGTTTGAGTCTAACAATGCAAAATGCATATTTTTTCTTTATGTTCATTGGCCTTAAGATTTTGGCCAGCAGTGTATATTGAAGTTTATCTTGCAATTAGATTGCTGACATATATTTATTTGGAGATGATCTGAAACCAGATTCGTCTCCATTTAACTCTAAAAAATCGATCCTAATGTTGGTGGTTAGAATATGGCATGACCAAGATTAAGCCATGGAGAATGTACTGACTTCTACATCCTTTGGAGTGTTGCCATTAATGATGTGTATTATAAGGACTACATCCCACGACTCTTAGTGCTGTTGAATGCTACATTCAATCCTGACTTTGGCTTTATGGTTTATACCATCTGCACTTGCTATACTAACTTAGTCAACACATTGTTTGAAGAGGAGGATTGGCTATCTTGTATTGTCTGAACACTTAATGGACTTCATTTTTGTTGAGCATATTTAGAATATTATTGATAAATACATTGTATTCTGTCAAGCAAGTCTAGATATCCCTTAAAATGGATTTTTCAGAGGAATGGCCATGAATACCTCAGAAACTTGTGAACAATTTGCCTTAAGCATATGACATAAGTGATAGTCAACCCCTACTGTATCTATGATAATATTTTGCACTGAAGTGTTACGAGTTGTAAATATTGAAAAAAAACAACAACAACAAATGTTTATTTATAAGCATTTCACATCATATGATGCACCATTAGCTTCCAGATTTGCATAAAGATAAACCAAAGAAAATGACTGGCATTATGATATTGATTAGCTAAATGTTTTGTAAATAAAAATTATCTTTTAATTGTTTAATTCAATATAAATCAATCTGCAAAGTGAAAATTATTATATTTGTATATAATGATTGACCAAATTAATCATTTTTACTGAAAATATTTATGCAAACTGTTAATTTTTAAAAATGTACATACATTTGTTAGATAATTTTAATTGATAAATCTTCTAATAAAAGTATTGATTTTCAGGGCAAAAATTTTTAAAATATAAATTTTGTTATTATGAATTATCTGTTCTTGTGTTTGAGATGCAGCTGTAGAAGAATGTTTTTAAAGAAAGATAAACTTCACTTGTAATATGTATATCAATAATATTTTTTTTATTTTTTTGTAATGGAAAATAGTACCAACTCTCACTGTTCAAGTACAAATAACTAATATTGCTATAAAAGGAAAAATAGATTTGGTAGACAACACAAAAAGTATTCAGATGACATTCAGCTCATGACTTTGATTTGTGTTGATACTAAGTAATATTGTTGTGACAAAAAGTGTGTTAAAACATTTTAGTCATTGAAATTATTGCAAAATTCAGGTTCTGTGATTTCTTGTAATTGAGAAATTTTGACAGATTCATAGATATCTTGTTTTATTTTGTTTTTTGAGATAATTTTATAGACGTGTAACTGATGGTTACACGTTAACATGGTTTAATTTTGCAAAGTTTCTCCTCTATGAGAAAAAAAATGAGAGCTTGAAAATATAAGTTGGTATTTGAAAAAAGTTCCATTTAATTTTGTTCATTACACATGTTGTAAGATATGCTCTAGATTCTTTGCAAGTGAAATACATTTACGTGTAAGTTATCACTGGATTTTAATGTGGTTTATATATTGAGATTGTAGAATGATTTTGTTTTAGTTTCTACAGTACTTATTTTTCTGTAACATTAAATAAGTCATAGTTTATCTGCCAATGATTGTAAAAGTTAAAATCATTGTTCCAAAGGCTACTCATTTTCTTTGTTCAAACTATGTAAAATGTAATTTTTAGTGAAACAAAGATCAACCTGTGTAGGTTTTCTACATGTAACTTACAAAAATATTAAGGTTTACTGAATGTAATGTTTTAATGTGTGCTAATGAATTTCATTCTTTACTTTATATGTAGTTACTTATTGTATCCATTTGTCCTGTGTTTCTTTCATTGGTGTACCTTTTTCTTGATTTATAGTAATAAATGTATACAGAAATGCTATTAATTTTTAATGGAAATGTTGAAAATTATGACATCTGGCATCCATTTTTAATAAACAAAAATTGTAAATACCTTTGTGTTTTTCAAACTAAGTGTAGGTATATCACATCATAATGCAGATTTGGATCTTTAATATTTGATTCTTATTTTTATACACACACACACCACACATGTAAATTTGTTTTTCATTATTAAGTGATAGAATTATGTGTACTGCATTATTTACTTTAAATAGAAATTCTAATCTAGGATCAGAACTCTATGAAATATAAAGTGTCAAAATATTGATGTTTGTTTATGATTTTTTATTCAGAAAACATGACCTAAAGTAAATGTTAACATGATTAAAATTTTTCAGATGAATTTGAAGAAATTGTGGGTTACACTACACTGCACGAGAAGATTCCATTTGACTTCAAAGGTGAATTTATGAGATTGCATTTTGGTGACAATCGAAAGCGTACTGTTTCCTATACAGAGTTTTCACAAGTTCTTCATGTAAGTTTGATTTATTTAGGCTAAATTTCTCTTCATATCACAAAGTCTGTAAGCATATCACTATTGATATGAAGTATTATTTTAAAAAAGACAAACTTGCATAATATATACTGTCATGTCTTCAGTGTTTTATGTGTATTTGCTAAAGGAAAGCATCACATTCATAAGCTTACTTTAAACATTATCTAGATCACTTTGGCTCATTTGTTAGCTATTATTAATTATTATTGTTTTTAAGGGAATAATTCATGTTACTTCTACCATCATTTGTGCTGAGCTTTCATAAATCTGAAAATGTGACCTAAAATTTGCTTTATTGCTCATACGGATGGATTGTACTCATCATTTTACCATATGTGATTTAGCTATTAAATAATGAAGGGCATGATCATTATCTTTGTTCCTTCAAATTTATCAGGTATTTATAGAGGCAAATTATTTAAAGTAATTGCCTGTGAGTTTGTTCCAATAAATTTTTCAGCACACAGTCCATTTCTTTAAAACAAGGTCTTTCAATTAATTTTAAACACCTTTTGATAAGACAAGTTATTGTCCTCCACTATATTATTACAGTATAGTTAATGATGAGTTCACTTACTTTACCCTGTGGGTTATCATAGTTGCATGTAAAGCTTTAAATATCTCTATTGTGAATCAAAAGTCTTCATAGGCTGGTTCAGTTTCTTTAAAACCTATTTGACAAGACAGGTTATTTTTCTTTACTCTGTTTATTACAATATAGTCTGTGATTATAACCTTTTAAAAGCCCCACAATATGTTCTTTATGGATAAACTTACAAACACAATCTATATCTATCACCAAGTTTATCTTACTTTCAGTAACTTAACTTGCACTCTGTATTTATAATATATGACAGAAAAATCTAGAAATATTTAGCCCTCTAGTGATAACATTGTTCACATAATGAGAAAAACTTAGAAGTTGCAAGTAAAATGTATGACTCTCATAGAGTTATGTAATGAAATTTGTCTTAGCTATTGTTTCTAAAATAATTTAACTTTTAACACTCTTATTATAAAAATTAAATAGTTGTTAATTATTAAAATACTAAATAAATTAAATAGTAGCTGTTAAACTAAACAGCCTTGTATATCCAATCAATTTTATATACATGTATCAGGTTACCATTGCTTCTGATTTTCAGATAGAAAACTTAATGTTTTGAAGTGTATATTTTACTGTTTTTTTTTAGTAATATACAAAGTAAATAAAGCAATATGAATGTTTTTACAATTTTCCAAATTTACTTTTAATACAAATATATATTTTGTTAGTGTTTGTGTATATGTGTAATAACTTGCATTGTATTTGCATGAAAATTATGTTAAATAAAGACATTCCCATTTCTCACTTTTCAAGCAGTTTTTTCTGTTTAAATATAATTATTTAATCGAGCAACTGCTACTATCTCTAGAATGTTTAACATTTGAAAGGCCAAGGGGCCATTCAAATGACAAAAATAATTTCTGTAACTATTTTTTATATTGTCTCTTAACTCTTAGTCAAAAGTGTAAAGATGGGATAAATATTATCAAATATTAATTCTTGAAAATGTCATATATATGTCTCAGGTGAAATATTATATTTTTTGCATATTATAACATTGAAAAATTTTTGATACAAGAGATTTCCAAGTTTTGAAATAGGTATGAATATTATGTTCAAGTATTATGTTGTAGAGTTAGTTTTAGGTTCAAAGTTTGTTGTTTCTGATACTGGAGCTAAGACCACCACTATCTCTGCCTGTTACGCACACAGAGAGACTGTTGCTTCTTAATAGGAAAATAATTGTTCACAAACATCCTCTCTCACATTCATTAATAAACTTCATTCTGTGGACATATTAAATCCAGTATTCCAAAGTTCTGGTGTTTGTTCCTCACATAACCTGATTGAATTAATGGTTATTTTACTCTGATATCAATGAATGTGGTTTTATACAGCTGTGTATTTTTTACAGATGCTTTATGTGACTTAACATTTTAACATATGAATGTTTAAAATGAAGTTGAGTTGAAATTTGCATTTTTCTGGCTGAGTAGTTATGTTGCAATATTTTTGCTCTTTTGTCACTGTGACATTTTCTCCTTGCACCATACCAAAATTATTTGTCACTGATTAAATGTTCCTATTTCATATGGTTTAAAGCCATTGGCTCTTTAAACTCAGAGTTACTTCCAAAAAGAAATGTGAAGATGTACTGTTTCATATAATTTTTGTGTAAAAATACACTGAACTGTGTGAATGTCATGTGATTTTTGTATATTGAAACTTGCAGAATGAAAATAACACTTAAGATTTTATTTCCACAGCTTCCATTCCTTTAAAATGCTGAAATATAAAATTATATTTATTTGTAAAAAATTTTCTATTGCAATGATCTGGTTCTTAATACTCTGGTTCTCAGTTAAAAAAATGGTTTTGCCCTATTCAGGTTTTATTCAAGAATTTATAACTGATTGTTAGGACACGAGTTCAGTCAAAGCATTATAATTGCACATGTTCATTATATAATAACACATATATCTGCAAGCACACAAGGCAGCAATAAACAACACATTTATAATGATTAAGTTCAAATACAAATTTCATTTGATTTTCTTGTATCAAAGGTTGTACACAATTCGTTGGTTTGCATGTCATACTGTGAATATGAAATTCCATAGTGTATATCTCATTACTGTAAAACATAATATGACTTTTCACGTTTTGAGGCT
Organism: Carcinoscorpius rotundicauda; assembly: GCA_011833715.1. Classification (NCBI taxonomy): domain Eukaryota; kingdom Metazoa; phylum Arthropoda; class Merostomata; order Xiphosura; family Limulidae; genus Carcinoscorpius; species Carcinoscorpius rotundicauda. The sequence continues at coordinate 44,785,360 of CM022395.1, read as the reverse complement.
GTGGGAATATTATAAGAGTGATGGTCAAATTCCACTATTTATTTTGATAAGAGTAGCCCAGAAATTGATGGTGGGTGGTGTTCACTAGTTAGCTTCTTTCATTTCCATCTTTTCAAAATTAGAGGCAGTTAATGCAGGTTGTTCCAAGTGGTATGGTGTAAAATTCAACAAACAAACAATCTTTCAGAATCAGGTTGGTTTGTATTAAGAAAAAATTGGATATTTAACAAAATATCAGAAATTAGATTTGATTGATTTTTTATTTTATATTGGAGAAAAAGCCTGTACACAACATTGGATCTAGTTTGAGAAACCATTATCAAAAATTACCCAAATGGTTCGTGGAAATAAAAATACATCCCTGTGGTAAACAAGAAGTTAACAATGTTTTCAACAGTTTAGATGTAAATTGTATATCCAAGCAATGATGTGAGTTCCCTGAGTCTGTTAGGTTTTATATATGATCTAAACAGAAGGACATATACAAATAAAATTTTCTTTACTTTTCTTTACTAAGTTGGTCTGTGTCATAAAATAACTTGTTTAGAGAATAAAAAATAAGTACATGAATTTATCATGTTTAGTTAGAGTTTAGGCTTATCCAACATACTTACTGTCAAGTGTAGTAGACTTCATTGTTGTTTGCTTTTTTAACTCTTTCCTTTAAATCTTATAATCCAAAACAGGTATCAACCATTTCACTTTTGTATACCTCGTTTAAGAGAATAAACTGGGGCACATATTTTCTGAGATATTAATAAAAAAATCAGATAATTCTGAAAATTAGTGAATAATATGGTTAATTAGAAAAAAACAAAATAAAATGTTTCAGTTCAGTGTCATGTTTTATTAGTTCTTTTAAAATGTGACTGTTGAAGAAAAATGTATCAGTTTTAATATTAAAAGCATCACCTATTTTATTCATTTCAATGAAGCTTATTTAGTGGCAGTTCCACAATGGACACAATCAGAGTTTTGCCTGTTTAGCAAAGTATATAATATAACATGGGAAAGTATATGTCAAACGTGTGAACACAGTGTCAGTTGTATAATACAATAAGAATACTCTTAATACAAAGAACAAAATTACCATGATGCTGCAACTGAAAACCTTCACCATTTTAAAATAATGCAGGTGTCTGTAGCATCATGTATTTCAATAGGTTAGTAAATGTTTTTGATTCAAATGAAAATATAATGGAAAATTACTTTGTGTGTCATGTTTTTAAATGCACCATTATACAAGAGCAAATGCAATTTGGCAGTGCATGTGGAAATTCATAAGCTTTTCAAATGTCATAGTTTTAATGTTTGTTTTTTCTACATTAGCAAATACTTTTGCCATTTTATGCTATTTTCACTTATTTGTAAGTGTGTTTTGCCAGTGGTGATGTGATGATTAATTTTTGGCTACTCTTGATGTAAATTTGTGTTCTATTATAATGTACACCTTGGTAATTAACCATTTCTTGTATACTTGGGTTATCATAAAAGAGTAATATAGTATTTGTCTTTTTTGTTGTTGATGTTGATCTTTTCAAGTTTCACTTTAAACTTAAAATAATTGTGTGGATTCTGGGATTTTTTATTCTGAAAATAAGAATATAGTCAAACTATTCTTGTGAGCTCTATTTTCAGCATTACAGTTTTTTGTTAGAAGGAGCTGTTTGTTGTAATGATGATTTAATGATACTAAGCAACTTTGAAAGATATGTAGAAAAAGGATTGCATATAAATACTTGAAAACCAGTCAGTTACCAAGCTAGCAATGAAATAGTTTTGTTTTCAGTTGATAGAGACCAATAAATTATTTAGTTCATTGTTAGTAATTATGTAATATATTCAGTTACTCAATCAGTCTGCAGTGAAATTATAAAGTAAGTTTATTTTTATATTAGTTGTAGATTAATTAGTGGAATGTATCAATTTGAATATCATTTGTAAACATAAACCTCTTGTAGAAATATTAAGAAAGAAAGAAATTAATTTGTTATTACGTTGATTAAACCGTGATATTTAAAAAAATCTGCTCAACAAATGAACAATTCCTACTGCTTAAATATTTTGAAAGTCAGACTGATGTATTCATTCTGTTTAATACTGTGAAACATTTAGTAGTATATAACGACTGTGGGATAACGTCACTAGTAGGAATTAACTCTTTTGCTGCAGCTGCTGTAAATGTGCAGAATTTTTACAAGCTGTATGACACATATTCAACTACCAGAATCAAACCATATCCTATGTGGCAAATTAGCAGTCATTGGGTTAAAAATTTTCAAAAACATATTCAAGACCTGTTTCGTTTTCATAATTCCTGCTGACAGTTAAAAAGTTGTTTTTTATTTATCTGTGAAATTTTAACATTAAAGTTGCATAAACTAAATTTTTCCAATATCTCTCATGGAAGTTACACTAATGTAATAACTAATGTGTGTTTTTAATGACATTTTAAAGGATTTTCACGAGGAACATGCTGTCCAAGCTTTCAGACGCTATGACAAAAAAAAGATTGGTGCCATTACTCCACTAGACTTCAATGATATAATGATATCTGTAAAAAGCCACTTGTTAACAGAAAATGTGAAACAGAATTTAGTTACTGTAAGTATTTTTGTTTAATTATTTGTAATATTAGTAGCAAAACTTAAGAAAGAAACTATAATACCTGAAGACCAATTTAATGACTGATTCTTGAGTTGGATCAACTTGATGTTTTAAATATTTTACCAATTTAGCATTTTCATTAAAATGAAGTTTTAAAAAACATGCATGTCATGAAATTTAGTTCTATTAACAACTGGATGTAAATATTGATAAACAGGCACTTGTATGTATGCTACAATTTGAACAAACATTGGGAACCTTGGAGTTAAACAAATGGACCAGAATAAGAATTATGAAACAGAATAATAATGATTTTGGAAAAGCTGTTAACTGTTTTACAAATCTAATAAGAAGTATTCTCTTTTAAATGTTGTTAAATTCACATTCTAGTAATTCGGTAAATCAGTGCTTAGGCCCAGCTATAATTTTTATTTTATGCTACCTTCGTCTTTTTTATGGTAATGGGGAGGAATCTAACATATTTTAGAGAACTTTATTTCTAAATTAATTTAGTTTTAGTTGCGTTATTTTATATGGTATTCAGACAACAGGTTTGTTTGTTTTTTCACTACCTTATATTTAAAAGAGCTAACTTCAGAAAACAGGCTGGCTTAGATGGCTCATTTGTTTGAAAACTGTTAAATGTTTTGTTTTTTCATTGTATATCATATCAGTTCAATAAATCAGTGATTTATATTTGATTCAAATAACGTTTAGACTGAGCTTACCCTTGACTTGAAAGATCAGATTGTAGTTGAATTGAAAAAAAAAAACTTTATACTATGAGAAATGAAGGAATTAATGGAAATTTTAGCATTTGAAAATTTTATAAAATAACTCTTAATACACTAGCAAAGTAATATTTTTGATATTAAAAAAAATATTGTAATAATATTAAGAAGAACTGACAGTGAAATATTTTTAATTTTATTAGGACCACACTCAGAAATTGATATATATATATATATATATATACACAAGTTTTTGTTGCTTCAATAAGTACAGGTGTTTTTATCTCAATTATAACTAGGTAAAGTTTTAATACATTGATATAGTGATTGTTAGTTATTTTCATTGATATGGATAACCATGCTATAGATGTTTTGTTGTAACCATGTTGGTAAACACTTTTCTGAAGTTTAAAATTATATCAAGAAACTGAGTTACTGGTGGTCTTAAAATGTTTACTGTATTTATTGTACATATTTTTGATAGTGTAATGTATTTTTTATTGTGCTCTATATAGCTTTATGTGTACAGGTTATTTGCAGTTAAATAATGAACAAATACAATATATCTGTATATACATGTGTGTATGTGTATGGGTTTGTTTTTCAGTATGCAGTTAAATTACATCGCTCACCAATATTTTTAATTTAGCTGTTATGTTTCTGTTTCTGAAATACATCCATGTGTGTTAATAATTAAGAGTTTCTTTTCAGTTGTTCTTTGTTATTTTGTTTTGATAGTGTTTAATTCAGGCTTTACAAAGGATGCATGTAATTTCTGTAGAGTATGTTCTTGTATATATTATAATTACAATAGTCCTTTCTAAACTGTTGTGTCCTATAGGTTACTGAAGGACACATGGTTACATTTCCATATTTCATGGCATTCAACTGTCTTTTAAACAATATGGAATTGGTGAAAAGAATCTATCTTAACTTTACAAATGGAAATATGAATCAGGAAGTAACCAAAGGTTGGTTCTCTATTAATCAGTCAAAATGTCATTTAATTTTACACACAAGAAGTTAAATTGCTAAAATAGTTTTAAATTTATAAATTGGTTTCAGAACTGATATATTGCCATTTGCAAATGGTTATTTTAAGTCTTCTTTAATCAGGCTAAAATTGTTCTTATATTGTAATTATTATAAATTCTACCATAATCATATACTCTAAACCTAACCAATGAGAATTTGAATATTTTCACATTAATGTGTAAGAAAATTAAAATAGAAAAATTATGGAAAAAATTAATTCAAAATTAAATTAAACAATAGTGACTGGAAAAAAATTAATATATAATTAAGAAAATTTGCATAAATCAATTTACTTTACCTTAGCTCAGTAAGAAATAGGATTCACAAGTAACCAGAAGTATTTATTAATTAGTGAATATAACAATTTGAAATGTTTCACTTGATGTGCAATGCACTTATTGTCAATAAACAAACTTATTTTGATACTTCTCACTCATTAAAATAAAACATGATTCTTGTGTAAATATAAAAGAAATTGAAAATAGGAGAGAAATGTACTGTTTTTGTATTTTTTATAGAAAAATTAAAACTTTTACATGCTTATATTTTATTTAGAGGAATTTCTCTATGCTGCCCAACAAATATCTGCATTGACTCCAATGGAAGTAGATATTCTTTTTCAGTTGGCAGGATTTATTCACCAACAAACTGGGTATGTCTTGTAATAAAAACAGAATGTTTTTCTTGAATTATTCGAAGCTATTTTATAAATTTAGTGATTTATTTTCTTTATGTTGTCGGTTTCCTCAGCTGTATGTGTACTGTACATCCATGCAGAATTAATGAAGGTTAATTAATATAAATAAGGAAAAAGATTATTTCTTCATATTCTTTTATAGAAGTCCTGAAGTTAATTTTTATAAAACATTCAAAACTCACTTTGAGTTGTAACAATTTATAATCATCAAAGCTGGTATTACTAGTCCTATAGACTTGTTTGTAGCATATATCTATTAACTTCTACATTCAGTTAGTCAAATATATTGTACATGCATTTATACATGATTACAAATTGTTTAATCAATTTTCTGTCCTTAAAAAAGACTACTGATTTTTTTAGAATCATATTATTCACAATGTTAACTTGAATTCTAATAATAGTTGTCTGAGAGTTGTATACTTTTCAGACTTCAAATCTTAATATTTGAATAAATTACCTAATGTTTTAAAGAGCACTGTTATGAACTTAAAAAAATTCATTTCTTGTTTTCAACATGTTGAATTTTATGAACTCAAAATTTATTTATGTAACATTAATGTTTTTATATTGTGAGTATTTTATTGAAGTTCTTTCTGTATTGTGAGACTAATTATAATTTTGTTATGTTTCTAAATTATTCCAATACTTTCCAAAACAATCTCAAGCTACATGTGACAGACAAAAAAGGGTGTACTTGTCTTGTAAATGTTGAATTAATATACCATTCCGTCATCACTAGTCTGAACTCTTTGTTGTTCTTTTTAGCTTTCTCAGATCTGTCTGTACATAAATGTTTATACTGATTTTGTCTTGCTATAAGCTTTAAGCTCCTAAATAAAGTTGAGAGCATAACTATTATGTTACATATGTAGATTATTAAATTTATAGAATTAAAGTGTGCATAAGGTTACTTGTGTCTAATGTGATATGTTTTCAATGATCCTTTATAGGAGGGTAATATATCACGACTTAGAAAAAATTGCTCCACAGCGTTATGCCAAAATTTTATTTAGACCATTTGGAGAAGTTAAAGCTGTTGAAGTAAGTATTTTTTCTCTGTTCATTAAGAATATCGGTACATTTTAAATCCCTTCTAAAAACATTTCTAACCATCATATAGAAAAAAGGTAATAGCTGTTCTGTAAGACTATAACAAGTTCTTAGTTATTTTGAATCAGTAGCATTCGTGAAGTTAATGTCTAGTCATTCTGTTGGATATATCATTTCTTTAGTTATTACATAACCATTTTATATACACCCTTGAATTTTTTTTATTTGATGTTTACCCATTGTGTGTGTGTATATATATGTATGTATGTATGAAAGAAATGTGTAAATTCTATAGAAATGTCAAAACCCTTCTACAGTTAATCTTTAGTCATTCAATAGAAATGCTATAGCCATTCAGTAGTCAGCCACTAGTCATTAACCAGCAATGCTACATTTCTTCAGTGGTAATTTGCATTTATTGAATGAAAATGGTACAATCCTTTGATAAAAAATGTATAGCTATTCCATAGAAACTCCATACCTCTTCCTTAAGTATTGTATATACACTCTACATACAAACTTTATCATTTGTTTTTGGTCCAGTACTTACCTCTCTTCACAAGATTAGCTGTTCTCTTCAGTGTTTCCTTTTACATTTGAACTGTTTCTTTATTTGTGCCACAATACTTGCATTACCATCTTGTTGGAATTAGTATGTTCAAGTGTGAGTGTGATGCAACATCTGTCAACCAGTAGTAACACAACATTACACGTGACTCTCTACACTCTACTTAACCTTTACTTCTTGTTGTACAACATCCAAGTTTGGATATATTTGTGTATTGTTGGTTGTTTGACTTTGTTTTTGTCATGAAGTGGTTCATTTAAACTTCATTTGATTTATTGAACCAAGTTTTTTTTTCTTATTTATCATTTAATTCACGTCACTTTATTTTTGCACTTGAGTTTTTTGAAACTTTTCTGTGCAGTATCTTCTCTAGTTAATCTTATGAATTCAGAGCTTACCAACAGAGACTAGCATTTTTTATGGATGTAACATGTAATTATTATCTCAGATATGTCTCCAGTGTTATATATTATGTACATTACACATTATGATTTCTAATAGCTGCCCCCCAGTGGCTCAGCAGTATGTCTGCGGACTTGCACGCTAAAATTCGGGTTTCGATACCCGTGGTGGGCAGAGCACAGATAGCCCATTGTGTAGCTTTGTGCTTAATTCTATAACAACAACAACTTCTAATAGCCAGAAGTTTAATTTTAATTTAGAAGTTAATTGAATTTTTGATATGTATCAAATTTATAATATTTTGCAATAAGATTGATACACCTAATTTCCTTTACAACACAAATATATTTTAACATACAAACAACAATACAATTAATAATAATAATCATTACAAATATTGGTTTATATACAAGGGTTTTACAAACTTATAAACTATACTTTGTCTTCTATCTGATCTAAAACTGAATGTTTTATTGATTATCCAGGTCTGTGATTTGCAGATTAATTTTAAATTTATATTGTCATACTCCCCTTATCTAGGTAGCTGTCTACTTTTTTTTGGCTGGCCTCGCATCACTTACAAGCTGAATTTTTACCTATGAAGACATTTAATGTCCTTGTGCAAATACTAACACCTGAAGTTAATTCACTGAAGTTTGTAATATTTTGAAATTATAAACTTTCCTGGTCAAATGTCTGTAGTTTCTGCTAATTAAGTATTTATCACAATTATAGCTTTTGAGGCTTATAGTACACCGAATAAGATTCTCAAATGTTCAACAACATTCTAAGACATGCTAGTGTTTTTATGAACCATATGTTGTTGATATTTGCTTTTGAGAATCTTCTACAAATTTAGAGGCCAGGTAAGACTTGTGCGATACAAACCCTACAATATATGCTACTTACATCAAATGAAAACTAATACATGTATTAACAAATAAATGTGTAACAGTTACTCCTTTAGATGGGACACAGGTATGGGTAACCTGATGACAAATTGATCTGTTGTCTTGTATAGTGATGTAAAATGTTACAGGGACCTTCCTTTCTCCTCAGACTTTACCATGGTTTCTCCTGAAGCTGCTGAGGACTTTGTTTTTTTCTGCCTCTGGAAAATTTACCAGTTATTCCTAATTTGTACTTCTTGGATTTTTTTTTCATCTCATCCTCCATTATTACAAATAATATTTTCCCACTTTTGTTTTTCTCTCTACCCTGATATTTGGATTATTGATGTTCCATTAGCCTCACAATTTCAGGAGGAGATTAACTTCTGGTACTCCTGAGGACCTCTGATTAGTTCATCCTTTCTTACCATTAGGTCAAATATACATTTTTGATCAATAGTTGTTTGGTTTCTTCTAACTTTTTTGAGGCAAATTCCAAATCAACTGTTAAGTCTTACTCAAACCCTTTTCTGGTATCTTTCTTCCTTACATCAACTCTTGGAGAAACTCTACAGATACCCTGAAAGGCTTTTTTGGTAATACTCCTTTCTTTCTCTCCTGCATTTTAGCCTGTAATTTGTTCTCAACTCCAGCCTTATGTATGTGTTCAGTTTTTTGGGGGAACTTCTAGGTAGGGACTCAGTTTTGACTCAGGCCAGTTTACCTCTTATTTATCCCATAGTTTTACATCTTTCTCCTTTTTTGAGGCTTCATGTCTTTAATAGTGACAACATCATGTCACGAGTAATATCAGGCTGCCAAGTCTACCCTTACAACTTATGGATCTTCAATATGTGGCCCATGCTTATTATATTCATTTCTTTGTGTAGCAGGTTATTTCACTCTAGTGAAGATCATCTTTCACGGAGTGGTCATTTAATTTGGTTATTTTCAGGGACCTATGCCTTTGATGGAGTTCTAGCCAGCTGAATGCATTTGCTATGGGCCTTCATACATGGTTGCATAATTACCATAGAGATGGGGTGTTCCACCAGATCACTGGAAGAATATTTATCTTGCAGTGGTTGCTTTGTAAGTTTGTCCATTCCAGACTGTACCACCCTTGGACTGCCTGGATAAAGCAGAAATAGATAGCTGCCCATCCTTATCATGCCTTGAGTGTGAATAACCCAATATAGCTTGCTTTTCAAAATAGGTATTGTGGTTACCTATTGCACTGTATCCAGTGATGATGGTCCTCTGGACCCTCCAACATTTTCATTCCCTTTTCCAAGTGGAGTATAAAAGTTCTTATTACTTTCCTGTTTTAAGTTGGTTGGGTGTCGAACCAGAGAGGCTTCTTTCTGAATGATTTCCACTTAAAATTTGGCTGTTACCCTTAATTTGAGAGTAGAGCAGTGGTGTTCTGCTGGTGTACATGTGGTGTGGGCTCCACTACAGTTGATCCATCTCATTACTAGTCAACATGACCTTCTGATACTACTTACACCAACAGAGTAGTTGATTCATCACCTTTATGGATGGCATGGCTTCCTTATACTATTTATGTATTTTACAATATCCACACCGACTAAAGTTGATCTGTTGTGTTACAAGCTGACATGGTTTCCTTATGTAATAAACACTACCAAGGAATTGATCCACCTCATTACTGGTGGACATGGCCTTCTACTATTCATTTACACATATACTTGAGTAGATCCATCACCTTGAGGTTGATGAGGCCTCCTGTTACACATTCCATAACAACTAGAGTTGATCTGTTGCACATTCAGTTCACCCTTTTTGATTGGAAGCCCTCATTCAGTTTTTACATATACATCAAGTTCCACCATTAAGGTATTGGATTCAAGAGAACCAGTCTGCACAAGTTGAATCCATCCTCTCAATGCCAGATGGCCTGTTCCAGATTGGTGTGAACCTTAATTTCCAATTCTTGGATTGAGGGTGAAAACCGTGTGATCCTTATTTTACCCTCATGTGGAAGTCAGTATCATGTAAGGAGGCTTTGAATGTGACTCGTTACTCTACACCTTGCAATTTCTGCCATTGTGTTTTATAAATTTCTACACACTAGTGAAGAGTATACCTGATTCAGAAGTGGTGCAGTTCTTCACATTTTTCCCTCAAGGTCAGGGGTATCCTTCAGATGCTTTTAGGGATGCTTCTCTTGTTCCCTCACACTGGTCTCTTATCTTTTTCATGTGAGATTGTAGCTAATCTTGTAAGAAGAAATAGGTACAGTATCAAAAGTTATAATTTTCCAATACTGAAAATGTATTTCTGATGGGGTACTTATCTCCACTGACTATTTCCACACTTCTCTGGTGCTCACACATTCTGCCAAACTTTTAAGTGAGAGTGTGACAGAATGAGAGTATGTAGGAATTCACATGTGTGATGCAAGTATGATATGCTACTATTGTTTAATGTGTGTGTGTGTGTGTTTTCTTATAACAAAACCACCTTGGGCTATATACTGAGCCCACCGAGGGGAATCAAACCCCTGATCTTAGCATTGTAAATCCGTAGACATACTGTTGTACAAGAAGGGAGCAATTGTTTAATAGATGACACATGATGATTTGCAAGGGAATGCAAGGCTTGTGGCACACATAAAGAAAACAGTTTTTATATAGAGGGCAGCTCTAAATGATTATAACTAATCTTATGAAAGGAGGTAAGTACTTACTGGAAATACATTTTCAGTATAGGAGAATTATAACTTTAGTTATAGTCTGAAAAAATCTATAGCCTGTTCAGTAGACAAATTGTAACCTTTCCTTAGTTAATGTGATCCCTTTTATAATTTGTTAGTAACCCTTCTACATCAGTTCTGTAGTTTTGACACTTAAATTAATTATTCTATAAATATCACTCAAGGCTTATTTCCTTAAGTAATGCAGGTTTATGAAATTCTCTTACAACAGGTTACTTTGTTTTTATTTTGAGCTTTTATTTCTGAATATGATTTGACTGATTTCTTGACCACAGGACAGGACACATTAAATTGGTCTTTCACACATTTAAAGATATTAAATTTTCTGAGAAATTATGAATAGTAATTAAGACAACATGAGAAAAGGGGGAGAAGCTAAGTAATAGATAAAGGAGAATGAAAGGGAGGGTAAAAATGCATAGGAAATGTAGTGAAATATGGAACAAAAATTAACAATAAAATTTATAGAAGTGTAAACAAATTAAAATTCAGAACTAAACCCAGGGGTATATTTTAAAAGAAAAAAAAGTATTGCCACGTTGCTTTTATAATATTTAAGGTAATAACTGATCCTTTTTGTTATCCATGCTTTAATAACTAGTTGAGTTTTACATTTCTTATTCTGAGTTAGAGTGCAGCTGACAGAAATGTGGGTATTCAGATCCTAGAAAGTGTATACAGATTTTTCCTTGGTTCTATTGGTGGAGGTAAGAAAAGTAACAACTAAGCATTTAGAACTTTTATGAGCCATAACGAATTATTGAAAATTGTATAGGCTAAAAAGTTTATGAAATTTTGAAATCTCTCACATATACATATATACATAAAGCTTCATAACAAAAAGTGATGCTTAACTTTCTGTGTGATATTATAAAGAATAGCTTGACTACGTGTAATTATATTGAAACAAAGACTACTTTTTTCTTTGAGTAAGGGTTGGATCATTACATTTCAGTATGATGCATGTTGCTTAACATCTAATAGTCATCAGGCATATAGCAAAATAAAGAGAGAATGTTTAAATCTCTTCAAAAATCACTTTATTATATTAAATTAGAAGTATTAATATTTAAATTGTGTTCAGACAGGATTATTTCTCTTTGATTGCAGTATTTACACACTTTTTAAGCTAGTTGTTAATGGATAAATTAATCATTTATGTTTATATTACCTTTTAAATATTACTTTTCCACTGCTAGTGTATATGTTATTTATACCTAAGAACTAAAATACCATCATTATATGGCTGAAATAATTATAATTCAAGAATTTTATGTTTTGGTCAGATGCTGTTGCTAATGGCTATTTTCTCTTGACCAAAGTCCTAAATGGTTAATTAAGGCTACAATATAAATTCTAAAGCAAAAAATAAAATCTGTATATATTGAATATGTTAATTTAACTTGATATTTAGGAATTGTTTCACTGAAATGTCTTTCTATATTTAATCATTTGTTGTAAGAGGTACATAGAATTATGCAAAACAGCTATGTGTAATTATAGTTAATTGTTGGAAAATTAGGTTTGGCTAGCAGAATATGGGCATTACTGTTCTAAATACTATATTTAATATTCCATATTTCATTTGGTACATTTGGCCAGTTATTATCAATACGAGGTCTGTTCAAAAAATACGAAGACCATTTGAATTCCGTGGCTCCAGTTGGTTCCAGGGAAATCCGCTTGGTGTTGCTAGGTTCACACAGATCAGCTGATTACGATGCCATTTCCCGATTGCAGATATCTTCATTTGTATATTGGCTACGTGGTTTTAAGTGTAGTGCAATTTTTTCATTTGGCGGATTTCAGAATGAATGACCTGAAAGAGCAACGACTTGCTGTGAAATTTTGTGTTAAACTTGGAAAATCTGCAACTGAAACTTTTGCTATGCTTAACATGTCTTACAGTGATGTTGCTATGAAGCGTATGGCATGTTTCAAGTGGCATGAACGTTTTAAGGATGGTCGACAGTCCATTGAAGATGTTGAGCATCCTGGACGTCCTTCCACATCAACTGACGACTCACACGTCGACAAAATCAACACCCTGGTGTGGGCAAATCGATGATTGACTGTCAGGGAGCTTGCTGAAGAGTGTGGGATATCAGTTGGATCTTGTTACGAGATTTTGATCGAAAAATTGAAGATGCACCACATTGCTGCGAAATTTGTACCTCAGAACTTATGTTTTTTTGTCCAAACATTCGATCACTGTTCTTTCCCACCACCCCCTACTCACCTGACCTTGCTCCTTGTGATTTTTTTTCTTGTTCCCCATACTCAAAAGACCCTTGAAAGGAACGTTTGAGATGATTCCCAAGATTAAGGCAAATGTGACAAAGGAGCTGGAGGACATTGCAAATGAAGCGTACTAGGACTGTTTCAACAAGTGGAAACACCGTTGGGATAAGTGTGTACTTTGGGGAGGAGAGTACTTTGAAGGGGTCCCAGATCTGTAACTTCTAAATAAAGTACATTTTGTTTTATGACATCAGTTCGTGTATTTTTTGAACAGCCCTCGTATTATCCGATTTTAGAGTTTGACTTTAACATTGTGAATATGCGTGTCATATGTATGTATTTGCATGTAGTAATAAGGCTTTAAGTAAAATCTATGGTTATTTTAACTTTTCCTTTTTTGTTTGCCTTGTGTTTAGTGTACCAGACTGTCAATCTGAGAGTATAATATTTCATTTCCATTGCTACAACTATGTAATCCATATTTTGTTGTCATAGATATATCAATAAAGTGAAGTTCAAATTTCACTCGTCAATTAAAATAGCTTCAAGGTTGCAGTGGAAGCTGCTGACTAGCTGCTTCTTTAGTCTTTCAGTTCATACTTAGAAATGGCTATAAAAGTAAACCTTTTATAGCTTTGAATGAATTTTCGAAACATTGAATTCATGAATAGCTAATGTTGTGAGTAGAGGTAAGCACCTATTGAGAATAATACATTTTCAGTATGTGAAAATTATAACTTTTGTTACCATGTAAAAATGCTTGAAAGTCAAATTTAACAGTTGATAAAGTTGGGCAAGCCTGGGATTATCAAGTTTTCCACAGTTCTTATTGTGATGTAATTTCTAGTTTTATGCATTATATTGGATGATTTCTGGTAGATTTAATGAATAAGATTCCTTATAGAACCACTTCTACAAGTATAACTGAATATATTCTTCCAACCTTTTATGTACATTTGTGTATTTTTAGCGGCTGGTGCTACTGTGGTATATCCTATTGATCTTGTGAAAACCCGAATGCAGAATCAGAGGACAGGCTCTTACATTGGTGAGCTGATGTATCAAAATAGTTTTGATTGTGCATCAAAAGTTATTCGACACGAAGGGTTTCTGGGCCTTTATCGTGGACTTCTTCCACAACTAGTTGGAGTTTGTCCTGAGAAGGCTATCAAGTTAACAGTGAGAATATCTTCTTTCTCAGCATACTTTATATCATTTTTTTGAGTGTGGTATGCATTTGACGTCTGAGCTTCTAGATATGCTGTTAAATGATATGCAAATAATATAGTAAATATACACTTTGCCTAGCAGTTAATAACTGAAATTTTCAGACTTGATGAAAAACAAATGTGTGATTTTCTTATGAATGCAGCATTTATAAAAATATTTATTTTCAAGTTTATATCTTAAAAATTTGGTTGTCAACAAAAATCAAAGGTCTTGAGACTCAGTGTGAAATGCACATAATTTTGAATTTAAGATACTTTAATCTCTTAAACTTGTTTTAATAGTATTTGGATCTGATTGTAACAATAGTTAGACCATTATGTTAGGCCTGAACCTAATGAGTAGAATAAGTAACCATGGCTTGAGTGGAATTAGAAGTATCTTTTTAATAATCCATAAGTAATATGTTTTCTGTTATAGCATGTATGCATGACTGCATGTGTGTGTGTGTGTGTGTGTGTGTGTTCTGTTTTGCAGTGTTACCTATATATCTATGCTTACTTGATTTTTTAACTCTTTCTCGCAGTTTTTCACAAAAGGAATTGACATTTTGCATGTAGACTTTTGACCCCACAACATATAAATGAAGAAAAAAAATGTTGAAAGAGTTTGGGAACCTTAGAAATGAATGAATCAAGAGGTTTGGAGATAATTAATATTGATTCCATCAAACATTATGAAAGTTTGCACATATATGTAAAAGGATGTTCAAAAAAGTATCTTCTTTTAGATTTTGTAGATTTGTCAGTTTTTCTTTGCATATAGGACTCAAAATTAGTTGCACAGATTCACATAAACATTTTCTTAAACATGCAAATTTATATTTGTCAGCTTATTAGAAATTAGAAAATAAAATAGAATATATCATTCAGATGAAAACAATGTACTTAGTTCTTCTTAATGAGATGTATTGTCCACTGTAAATGTTTTTTTGAGACACCATAAAGTGAGTCATTAACTCAACTGATTTAAATGATAAAGTTTTAGAAACATTATACCTATAAAATAAAGATCCACTCTTAGAAAGCAACACATTTTGATGCTTTCATATATCTTCTTCAGTCCAACTTTTATTTGTAAAAGAAGAATATGCTGTTTATTTTAGAGGAAGTTCTAAGTTGCTTCAGGGTACAAGACATCATAATGGAGCTCAATCAAAGTGGCCTTCATAGTTCTTAAAGTTTTGCAATCTTTGAAATAACAGGCTTTCCACAGTTCTTCTAGTGACATAATTTCTAGTTTTATGTATTGTCTTGTATGATTTCTGGTTGATTTAATAAATAAGATTGCTTATAGAACTACCCTGATAAAATAAGTAGTGTTTGTGCGTGTATTTCACAAGTAGAAGTTGTACTGAAGAGGACACATGAAAAAGTATAAATTTGTTTCCATATTATTTTGATATTCCCTAACAGTGAAATTTAACTTTATTATTAATTATTTTACACAATATTATATATCTTCCTAATTTATTTTATTGAGGTTATTTTTAAATTCTTTACTAACTGTACAGTTTATTTGCCTTGTAGAAATTCTAAGTTTTACCATGCATTCTTCATTCTTAGTCTCTTTCAATGTATGTCTTTATTTGCATTTGTGAATAATTTTTAGGTAAATGACTTGGTCCGAGACAAGATTATGACTGAATCTGGAAACATTCCACTGTGGGGTGAGATCCTAGCTGGTGGTTGTGTAAGTGTTTTTGAAATGATTTAATTCTTAGGAATTAGCATTCTTGAGTAGTTTAGAACAGGTAGCACGTTTGCTTAGATACAGCTTTAGTATCTAAATATGTAGTTCACCCTTTCTGGACAATAGAGATGTTATTGATATACTTCAGTTGTTTTTTTTTCCACAATGAAAATAATTAACCAAATTTCACCACACTTGTAGAAGTATTCAATAGTATATAGTTTCGGTTTTAAACAATTGAAATAATTACGTGTTCTTTTATCATTTTTTAAGTTGTGAAATCTTCAATTTTGTTGTTAGACTGTTCTGGAAAACATGAAAACTATTTCCTAAAGACTAACAATTTGAATTTCTGTTGATTAGTAAGTTTATTTCACATATTCAAGTTCACCTTAATTTATATTTATTAACATATTTCATTTATTATTTTAACTTCCACAATTGCATTAGTCATCCTTCTGGCTATAAACTGTGAGAAATGTAGACAAAACTGACAAAAGTTATTGGTAACCATTTAAAAATGACACTACTGTTACCTTTATCAAACTAGATAATAGTGTTTTGATAAATATTATTGGTTAAGATCTGTTTATATCTAATAAATATGACTTTTTTCAATAATTACAAAATTACTTTATGTACATTATTTTAGGATGATAAACCTAATAATAGTAATCCATAAATAAGGATTTGAGTCATTGGGATATTTTATTATCAAAACTTTAGTTGTTAAACCTAACTAAGCTTACCTGAAGTCTTATCAGAGAAGCATATTTCTGTTGTTTTACAAAATGTTTGGTTTTACTTAGAAAAATTTTCAGTATCAAAAAGTACACCTAAAGAATCTATAAGCAAAGTCCCATATCTGCAGTTTTGTCCCTATTTGTAAAGTAAATTTCCTGTCACATTCCTTTATTCTTTCTTGCAGTTATTTAGTCTAAAAGTTACCACCAACACCACTTTATTCATTCTACACTTAAATTGTGTGTAGTCTGCTCTATCTAATGTTATTTAAACTTTGGCTGTAGGTAGTTTTCAAGCTGAGTTTCATTTACTTTAGCAGAATAGCTGCTCAGGTCACATGCTGTGACATAATAAAAGGGTGTATACAAAAGGCTTCAGTAATAAAACTAATGGAAGAGAGAGAAACCAGACATTGTTAATTATTCTCAAGGAAGTTCAGTATCCTTGATAAATACAAAACTATGATTTCATGGGCAGGAAAATTCTACAAAAAATGTAAGTGCAGAAATAACACTCTGACCTTTTTAAAAAAATTTTCTTTGTGAATAATTTTAAAATGTTACTGTATGATAAAACAACCTTATAAAAATGTTTCAAAATTAAAAGTAGTTGAAATATTGTTAAAGCTACAAGTTTTACTTAAATTGTGCATTTGACACACAAGTGTGCATTCAACATCTGAAAAGTGCTCACCAATCTGGATATGGTTAACCTACACTAGAACATTGTAGCTTGAAAACTTATAACACTAAAAACTGATGCTCAGTCCATGTTTCAGCCATAACGCTGTTGGTCTGTGTTTTTGTAAACAGAGCATGATTTTCATTCATACAAATGTCCTCTGTTTTAATTAAAATGAATTGAAAGAACAAGTGGCAATGTTTTATTCTTGCTTGACTTGTATGTACAGTACTGTGTAAAAGTGTTAGGACAAGAGAATATTTTGTTATTCTTTCCATTTTATGGGGCTAATTCTTTCATGCCATTACAGAGCATACATTTCAACACGGGTAATGCTTCACTAATCCATGTTGACAATTAAATGAGGCAGGGTGAGAATACTTATCATTCTTTAGAATTCATATATACTTTGACCAAGGGTGTGTGATAAGGATTCTACTTGAATGAACATATTGATCAAATTTAGGGTCTGAAATAATTGTCATGGTACACCATGTAGTGTTTTAAGTATATAGAAAGAAGTTAGCAAAGAGCTGGCATGTGGTACCTGTATATGCTAGAAGAAATCAATTCAGTAGCACTCCACAGATAAACATAATAATTCTGATGTAAAGTATCTTTATTTATACAGCCTTTAGGACAAAATGAGGACTGCCAATGACCTCAAACATGGCATAATGAACAGAAGAGTGTCCAGATTTATATAACCAAGTAAAATCAACAAGAATGGAATATTTGGTAGTATAGCAGTTTAAAAACCTTTACTTTGACCTCCAAATATTGTCAAAAGATTGAAATTTGCCAAAATGTACAAAACCTAGATTGTTGATGATTGGAAAATGATGTTATGAATGGATGAGTACAAATTTGAAATATTTAGTTCAAAACATAGTTTATAAATCCAGCAGAAGAAAATTAACAGATACTTACCTCAACACATAGAACCTACCATGAAGTATGGGGAAGGCAGTGTGATGGTTTCAGGTTGTTTTTCTGCTGAGGGGATAGGTAATACTTGCATAATAGATAAAATAATGGACCAGCACAATTACCATCAGACACTGATCCATCATGATAAAGGATTTTGCTACCAAGAAGCTAATGACTTCAAACACTCATCTAATCTATGCAGAAATTACTTACCAAAGATAAAAGCTGTTGGAATCATTCAAATGTTTCAGTGGCCCCCACTAAGCCCCAACCTTAACTCAGTTGAGCAGATCAGAGATTTAATATATCAAATGATACTTCAAAAAAACTTTATTGGAGTGTATTAGAGATATTTATAGTAAAATGTCAAAAGACATTGATTAAATATGTTGCAACAATGCCTAAAAGATTGTCTGCAGTTATTGAAACAAAAGGGGAGACACACAAATATTAACTATTTGTGGAACTAAAACACTTCCACCAAATTTCTGTTGTGTTAAATATGAAAATAAATAAAATTTTGAAGTTTCTCTTGTGATTTGCCTTCTACTGTTCTTTGGAGGTAGTCTAAAATATAATTTTTAACTTTGCACAGTACTTTACAAATGTGTTATTTGGAAAGCTTGTAAATTATTTAATATTACTAAATGTAGAAACATTTCCACAACTTTGATGATTCTACATTGAGGGGTAGGAAGGATGTTATTAATAAATTTTGTTCCAAAATTTTATACAGCTGTGTATTTTAATACATCTTCTAATGGTCTATCCACTTTGTGTCCCTAATTCCCTAGTAGCAGTGGTGAATTTATTTGTGATATTCTTGTTCATAAAAGTGAATAGCATTTACATAGAAAATTGATAATCAATTATTTAGGGAAGAATAGAAATATGTGCATTTTCCCACATCAAAATTCTCAAACTACTAGTTTCAATTTTCAAATAGGTAAAGAAATGTCAAAAGATTTTTTATTGTGTAATTAAAAAGAAACCTTGGCATCAGGAGAATTGTTTATTCAGAAATCTAGGATGCAAAATTTAAAACTATTTAACAGGCTGTTTTACAAAATTTATCATTATAATTAAAAGTAAATTAAATATTGCTCTAATCTTCTATTTATATCATAGGCAGGTGGTTCTCAAGTAATGTTTACAAATCCATTAGAAATTGTGAAAATTCGACTACAGGTGTCAGGAGAGTTGGCTGCTGTAGGCTCAAAAGTTCGTGCTTGGGGAGTTATCCAAGAACTGGGACTAAGAGGACTTTATAAGGTATTTTGAATAGTGAATCAGATCTTTATTAATAGTTCTACAATCATGATGTAAAATGTGTTTGCTGTGTTGTAAGCAATTTACTTGTAAGAAAATTAAAGTTCTGAAATCAACTGGTGAGAAAAGTATTTTCAATGTCATGTTTATTTTTAAGCATGTGTACAAGATGAACATATTAGAAGCAATAAAACTGGGACATACATATATGTATCTGAATTTAGGATTTTTAATTGTTACTCTTAAATTTCTTCCCATTACTTCTCTAAATTAGTTATTTCCTGCAGTTGTGAAGTTAAGAAAACGAAACTCTGCATAGTTACTATTTATCTATTTTATCTCACCTTTTTTATCTTAAAATAAAATATAGTTCTTTTTGTGATTTATTTGTACAAAACCAGTTGGCAAAAAAGTGAAAGTTTTTGTTTTTCTTTCTTTCTTTTTCTATAGGGATCCAGAGCATGCTTCCTAAGGGATATTCCTTTCTCAGCTATCTATTTTCCTGTATATGCTCACACTAAATTGGCCTTGGCAGATGAGACTGGACATAATGGACCATTGTCTCTTTTAGCATCTGCTTTTATTGCAGGTGTGATTTTATTTTTAATCTTTGCTGATTTGCTGGATTACCTTGTGTTCTAGAAGAGAATGTGTTATACATTGCTTTTCATATGGCATTATTAAAAGTAGTTTATCAGAGAAAATTCGACTTTGGCATATTAACAAATAAGCTCAAAATTCTATGAATGAGTTTTTATTTTCTTTAAAAATGTAGGTGCTATTAGCCAAACAAAATAAAATACCAAGGTAAATAAAAGCAAATTTGTAATTAATAGTAACTTTTCCAGTGATAATTTCCACGATCACAACTTTTTCACCTTTTTCTTCATACATGCATTTAAATTTTTGACAAAAAGTATACTTAATAGTTTGGGCTACAGTCTCAAAACTCATTGTAGTAGTTATGCATCCTAAATAATTAAGTTGTCATAATTATCATGAAGTGTTGTATCAGATTTAAAATTATATGAATTTTAGGTGTTTATTAGCTGACCAGACAGGTTCTTGAATTTTGAGGAACAACCTGAAACTTCTTTAGACAGAATTTAAAAATTTTCTCTGACATTTTACTTTGCTTTTGAAAAAAATGATGTTGTAAAATCTACTGGAAGAAATAATGAGTTCATATTTTGATAGATACCATGTACAGTTTATGTTCTTAATTATTTGTGTTTAATATTATGGTATCTATTTTATTATTCCAAGGAATAGACGACTTACTTGTATTTATTATTGTCTTGTCCAAGTATCTTAATGTGTGTACTCTAATGTTTTACAGTATGGTGATAATGCTCACTAATTTTAGGAAAAAATGTTCTCAACTTTATCCCCTAAAACTTTTGTCCAGTTTAAAACAAAAATCTGTTTATTATTGGGGAAGATATAATAATTTTTTATTCATCTAGCATTTAGAACTCTGTTTCATTAACATCAGGCTATGTATTACATTTTATTATTATCTCCATGAGGAAAATTTATTTTAAAATTCATTTCAAGTAATATATAAGTATTTTATAGCATTAACAAACTAGAATTATCATGAACAAAATCCTACTATGCCCAGTTGTTTGAGTTTCAAATCCCAAAACACATTTGTAAACAACTTTCAAGTTTGATAGAATTTCCTGTTTATCCTGATAACATTAATTTTTAACTTAAAACATATAACTGTATATGTGGAAATGAATCATTAGAAGCAACTAATTTGTTATAATAGAGTATCTTTGATTGCTTAAACTGGCACCTGATTTGAATAACATGATTTTTCATTTCTCTGTCAAATTAAAACTTCTCTTTATTGTTATATTTGCAACAAGTTCAAGATGAATAATGTTGTAGAAAGACAATTTTCATGGTTAATTGCACAAGTAATTGATTTTCCTCAGTTCATGGTATAATTTTGTTTTCATCTATTGACTAAGTGTTACTGTGCAACCTGGATCTGGAATAAGTGCATTAAAACTGTCCTATGTTACAGGTTAAGTCAAGAGCTTATTTGTAAATATAATTTTATCAGATAATTAACAATACGGTTCTAAATTCTTGTCTTTATTTAATAGTCACAAATAACTTTTCAGTTTGGAAACTTGTTATTTAAATTATAATAGTTTAATTTACTGCATATCACACAGATCTGCCTATTTCATCCTGCTCTTTCCTATAAAAAATCATTTTATCTATATAGGTGTTCCAGCTGCTTACTTAGTTACTCCTGCAGATGTTATCAAGACTAGACTTCAAGTTCAAGCGAGGCAAGGCCAGACTACTTATAGTGGTGTGATAGATGCCTTTGGGAAGATAATGAAGGAAGAAGGATTAACAGCATTCTTCAAGGGTGGTCCAGGTTAAGTGATAATTTATGCAAAGCAAACATTATATAATAAACTTTTAAGACATTAGATACCTTTTCTGTCAACTTTTCATGTTATGATATTAATTTATAAAATGTTACATCAGATAATGAAAGTTATAAAGAAAGTTGGTTTGTTCAGTAAGTAGAGATATTTATCAAATTAATATTTGCTCTTTCTGTCTAGATGTATATTTGTATCCACATTTTCAGTACTGTTTTTATTTTCAGTGATGGGTAAAAACTAATTTAAAAAACAAGTAGTTCATCTTCTATTCCTCTGACTGAAAAGTATGAGAGGGAGGGATATAGTGATAACATAATGTGTAAGGACAACACGTTCCCTAGTAGTCTGTCTAGACTGTCCCATCCTCTAAACTAAACTGAAACTATTTTTAGAAAACCTAAGCTATACCTTATCATTCCTCTTAAACTCAATTAAATTTACCACCTGCACAACATCCAAAGGCAACCCATGCTAGAGGCCAACCATCCTGTTAAAGAAATAAAACTATCTTAGCTGAAGATGGCTCCTACCCTACCAAAATTTGTGTCCCCCAGTCCCACAATTTTCACTGTTAAGTACAAAAAACAAAAAGATACATCAGCATTATCAGTTTCCTGAACAATCTTAAACACCTCAATCAGATACTTTGCAACTCTTCTTTTTTTCAAGCTAAAATAACTTTTGAGATCTTAACTGTTATCATACAACCCACCATCCCAAGAACAGTTCTAGTTGCACTCCTCTGAATTATTTTCAACAATTCAACGTTTTTCCTAAGGTAAGGGCCTAAGACTGAACACAGTATACCAAATGTGGCCTAACCAGTGGTCTATACATTGAAATTATGACCTCTTTAAACTTGAATTAAGAGACAGTTCAACAACTACACCAACAACCCTTTTTGTTAGGGTTATTTCAATTCAAGATACTTCAAGATATACTTATTATTTAAATTATGATAACCCACATGTATTATCTTGATTTTACTTATAATTAAAACCCATCTGCCATTTATTCACCAAACTCACTAAATGATCCAAATCCTTTTGTAAAGCAGCAGAATCCCTTTCACAGCCAGTGAAACCCAAGATGTCTATATCATCAGTAAATTTAAGTAATTTATTGATCATTCCTTCATCTCTGTTATTTATGTAAATCAAAAGAACAAAGATCCTAAGACTGATCCTTGAGTTACCCCACTTGTAACATTAATCCAGTTTAGTGGAACTCCATTTATAATAACCCTTTGCTTTCTTCTATACAGTCACTTTTCTATCCCATTAGTTCCCATTTTATCCCCTACACCTATATTTTTTTACAAGCATTTCATTTCACACTTTGTCAAATGCTTTCTGAAAATCCAGATACAACAAATCTACACCTTTACTATCACCTACATAAGCAATAACCTTTTTGAAGAATTTAGTTGTTAAATGACTCTGCAAAGTATCTTTTATTAACCTTTACAAAACTTCTCCTACAATTGATGTAAGACTAATAGGTCCATAATTACTGGGACAATTTTTATCACTTCCCTTGAAAAGAGGAGCAAGTAACATTAGTCAGCTTCTAATCCTCTGGCACCTGCCCACTATTAACGGACTTACAAAAAGTACTTACTCACATGTCCAATCTTTAACCTCCATCAATACCCTTGGAGAAATATTATCTGGCACTGGAACCTTATCATTTTTTAAACTTCCCAATTTTTCCTCAACTAACCCAAAGTTAATGCAGTCATCTAGTTTGATCCCAGTTTCATTCATCAACTGTTCAAGATGTAGAATACTGTTTAAATCTTTTTCAGTGAAAACCAAAGAAAAGTAAAAAACAGAATTCAATTATTCACTTATCTTATAATCATCAGATACTAGCCTTCCTTTTTCATTTCTCAAGGGTTTTTCCCAATCCTAACACTTGGTCTAGTCTTTATGCATTTAAAGAAATTATTATTAATTTTTACATTTTTTCCATACATCCTTTTCAATATCCTAATTTCTCGTTTGGCCAAATTTTTTTATCTTCTGTACTCTTCTAAGTTTCATGTCATACCAGTCAATTTGAATTTCATTAATTTTAGGTACTCTTCTTTAATTTCATTCATTATACACTTTGTGAACAAATCTGTTTTTGTTTTTTTTACTCACAGCCATCCTGTGGAATAAGGAACGTGTTTATCTTTAATATTTGAAAATTTATTTTTAAAGTTACCCACATTTGCTCAATGTCTACAAGTAACTCTGCTGTTTAATTCACAACAGATGATTTTTGTTGCTTCTCTTCAAAATTTGCAACAAAAATATCATTTTTCCTGATCCCCATATGTAGCAAAACATTGAACCTAATAGAGCAATGATAACTTGTACTCGGATGTTCTTTGATTTCCACCCTCTCAACAATTTCTACATTAAAAGTTAACAATAAAACTAAAATAGCATTGTCTCTAATAGGTTTCTTGACCAATTGGTGAAGAAAACCATCTTGAACAGTTTCCAAAATCCTTTCTTTTTCATGGCTTGACTCTTAACATTTCCCAGTCTATGTGCCTGAAATTAAAATCCCCATGATTATGACCTCATTAATAGCTGAAATCTTAATCTCACTGTAAAGTCTCATTAATTTAATAAGTATCATCTGATGATCTATAACAAATTCCCACTAAAAGCCTATTCCCTTTATAACTGCTAATCAAAATACAAATTGATTAAATCACCTTGATGTTATCTTTGATATCCTCAACTTCAACAGGATGTAACTCACATTTTACGTATAAAAATACTCCTCCCCTCTTTTTAGCAATCTGTTTCTACTAAATAACCTAAAACACAGTATTTCAAAGTAATTTCAGTTATCAGAATCATTCAAATTTAACCATGTTTCATTTATTTGCATTATTTCAAAATCATCCATTGTTACCAGTGCAATCAAGTAATGTATATTGTTTCTTATACTTTTAGCATCAGAGTAGTTACAATTAAGCCTAATCTTAGAATGATTTCTATACTCATTTCCCATGCTGAACTACATCTTTTATTTCGGCATTTAGTTTATCCTGGTCCTAGTTTAAAACTTCCTTTATAACCAAGTTAATAGCCTCAGAAAACAAGCCAGCCTTTACCCTATTTCAATGTAAACCATTCATTTTTAAAAACTTTCTTCTCCCACTCAACTGATACCATAAGTCCAACTAGCCAATCTGTTCATCCTTACATATTGTTAGCCTACTATTCAACCCTAGTGACCTACTTAGAATTTCATCTTCAGAGTTAATTATTGACAGCATCCCTAACACAATTACGTTATGGCCCTTTTCCTTAAATGCCCTTGTCAATCTTATTGTTCTTAGAAATTGGCTGTACTAACCCACCTTTACCTACATCATCAGCTTCTATATGCAAAACAGAAACAGCATCATTACTCGCCCCCTTTATTATATCTCGCTTTTTCAGTTATATCTTCCATCTGTGCCCCTGGATAGCACAGTCTAGTTATTTTCTCAGTATTTACTCCACAGAATAACCAGTCCACGTGCTTTTTCAAAGAATCACCTATAACTTAAATTTATAATTCATATTCTCTGTCCCATTTGGTTTCCTTCTCTCCAGTAGTTCCTCAAGTGCAGAAACTTGTTGCTTAATAGAACATGATCATTGCAATTAAATCCTTTACTTTTAGCCCTAATAGCATTGCTTCTAATTTCCTGAGATTTATTGTAAACTGATGTATCTCTTGCATATAAAAGCTTAAATTTTTCTGGAAATTCTGCTGTTACTTCCCACAGTCTGTTTCTCATATCTATTGACTATGTTCTAATTAGAGTAGCATCCAATCTGCAAACTGTACAAACAAATTCCTTAAAAGTACATTTCAGTTCCAAGTTCCCAAATAAAACCAAATCATTTCACCCATCACAGCTAACAAACAATGAATCCATAATTCATACACTAGTCTTAATCATTATATTTGTAGCTTCAGATTAAATACTCAACACAAAGTACTAGTGGCCTATTGTTTATTAAGCCTAATATTTGAGAATAAGATGTATTACAGTTTTATCAATGCTTTATCTTTACATAAAAATAATTACATTTAAGTGCCATTAACTAATCTTTACTTTAGTTGATATTTATTGTTGATATTAAATACAATCTATTTAGCCTGATTTGTAAGATACCTGTAACTGTAACTGTTAGATCTAAACTCGGGCAGCAAAGTTTATCATTAGAATGCAAAGCTACTTACGACTATTCTTCATATTGTATTTGTTTGATAAAACAATGTACTTAACCTGTTTCTTGTTTTTTTACCAATGTTAAATAATATTCAAAATTTTTCTACAGCTTATTTTTCTAACATCTTCTCTCTCATATAGATTTTTCTGAGTTTTCCATCTAGCCATTTATACACTTCTACTTTTCATGCCTTGTAAATGAATGGAAATATTTTTGCCAAATGCAGTAACATATATTCCAATACAGTACATTACTTCATCTTGCATAAACAGCTATTCTCGTTCAGTGCTGCCCACTGTATGCAAAACATTCTTACATATGCTAAAAGCCTTCTATCTCTGCTCCACTGGAATCCAATGGACTTCTCATGCAAGTCATACATGTCACCCTCTATCAGTAAGAGTGTGAGACACGTTCATACACATGACTCCTATTCAACTATACTTAACTGTTACTTCTCATTTGACAGTACTTGTGTCCAGATTTTGTTGGATTTTTTGGTGTGATTTGCATGAAGTATGATTTTAATAGTTTAATTTCTGAAGTGTTTTTTCTTGACATTAACCAATTCTTTAACTTAATTTCTCAATCCTTTTTTGTTTCTCACTCTTGCATCTTTTACATCAAATACTTTTGTTTTGAGTTATGTATTTCTACAGTAGATTCTGAAGATCATGTTCCCACTGGGTATGATATTTTTAGCACTCATTCATAGGCAGCAGGTGAGGGATACATGTTGTTGGATTACTATTATATTATCTGCTGTGAAATTTATCATTATATGGGTTGACCTTTTCCTGAGCTTGTCCCACCAATCTTTCTGAACAAGCTGAACCTCTTCAGTCTGATAAAGATTTGATAGTCTTTTTACAACAGTATAATTTATTGTGTTTTTCACTACTACTTTTACAGAATTGGCTAGGCCTAGTAAGGCCTTTTTGATATTTTTTTCTCAGATATGTAATGTTTTATCCACTTTCCTGTAATTTCTTATTACTGCATATTGGCTTATTTGTCATTGTTGGCTCTTGATTTACACACTTGGTCGTTGTTTTGGGCATATTCTGAGTCATGATGCAACCTTTTCCCAGGTTTATTGGCCTTCTCTTTTGTTTAGGGGATTTATGTGTGGCCCTTTTTTGATCATGTACCTGAGACTTTGCAATTGTGTGTAGTCTGTGCATCAACACTCTACCCTTTCCTCTTTGGTTGCATGGTCTTCACAGCTAGAACCACAGTAAGCCCCTACTCTTGTTTCCAATCCTGGTTCTTATCTACTCTTTCCTGTTCCTCCTTCCAGGTTTTTCTCATCATAGGTGGATATGTGACCAATAGTATTGGTGACTAGCCAATGATTTTGTTACCCATTGATGATCTTTCACCACAGATTTATAAGTTCTTTTACTTTTATCAGAAGGACTTGGTTGCTATTTCTTTCCTAACCTTCTTTGTCTCAGTTACCCTTTTATTTCTCCATGACTTGGAATCCATCTGCGAGCCAGTGTCTGTCTGAAGCATTACAAGATAATCTCACTAGACCATTACACTTGTTCATGATCTTTCTCCAGCTGTTTGTTGTCCTCCCAAAAACCTTGAGACTGGTGGTCTGTGGTAGAGTTGTCCCACCTTAATCTATTTTCAATTTGCCCTATTTTGTCTTGGAGTCATTTTTCACTCTTAGGGGAACTTTTCTCTTAGTTTATAGATGACCAAGATGAACATTTAAATGCTAAAACAGCTCGTTTGGGTTGAGAAAGTATTTTACATAGAAGAGCGAACAACATTTCGACCTTCTTCGGTCATCGTCAGGTTCACAAAGAAAGAGGTAACTGATCAGAAGCTGACCACATGTTTGGAAGGGTTTGTGTAACTGAGTGTTGCAATGTAGAGGGCGGGATTAGATGTTTGAATATATAATTTTATCTATAATATTAATATAGGTATAATGGCATTCCTCTATATTGGTTTATTTTGGGTTTAAGTTGTTGTATAAGTAAGGCTTCTTTAATTTTGCATTTGTTTATGTTTGTTTCTAGATTACATTGTTGATGCTTATTTGCATATCCCAATATCTCATCACATGCAAGCCTATCTTCAGTTTATTCTCCATGAGGTGACTTATCTGTTTCTTGCACTATCTTTCCTTCAGCCCTGTATGTTTTATCAGGTGGTTAGAGTATTTGTTCTTTGCTTACATGCTTGAATTGTACTTTTTTCTTTCTTTGGAAGACTGGCTACTGTTAACTCTTTCCAAACAGGAGCTCACCTGTTCCCTCATCAACTGCTCTGAGAGATGTTTATAGTGGACTGGATCATCAAGTTGGAGAAGTGTTTACTGTGTCCTATTCAATATCTTCTCCATCTGTGTTTTGTTTTTTTCAACAAAGATCTCATATGGGCACACCCTTCTCTTCTTTGACTTTATTTGATTGGGCTTTAGGTTCTGTTGCTTTTGGGATGTTATCTTCCAGTGCAGCCCTTATTTCCTCATGTCAGATTCTTTCGTGGGTTCTTCACAAGCTCTGAGATCTGGCTAGAGGTCCTTTATCAGCTCTTATTACCCTTCCTCCTTGTCTTCTTGACAATTTGCATTGGTAGTTAGACACAGCTTGCAAGCCAGCAAGTGTTTCATTTCTTCTCCTCATCCAAATTTACACATTTCGTGGACAGATCTCTTTGGCGATAGGGGCATGGGTTAATCAACTGGAAGCTTCAGGGTTTTAGTCTGCAGCTAAGAAGTCTTATCACATCAACATACTGGAGCTTCTTACTCTAAGTTGTATTTTGGTTCATTTCTCCCAGCTGGCCGTAAATTATCTATTACAACTTTTCTCCACTGGTTATTTATTTCAATCCCCAGGATGGCATCCATTCTCAGTTCTTCTGTATTCATACATTGGATTTTTGTTTTTGGAGGCTTACAAGCTCAGTATTCATATCATAGCATGTCATGTTCCAGGTGCTTTTGCTCTTGTTGCAGATCTAATTTCCCATCTATAAAAATTGTATCCAATGAATTGGTCTTTAAATAATTTTGTTTTCTAGTGGCTTTCAGTTCTCCTCAGATTAAAGCTTTTGCTGTATCTTATAACCACATATTGCCTTAGTTTTGGTCTCTGGTCCCTTGTATTCTTGCTCTGGCTGTCAATGTTTTTAGCCAGGAGTGGACCAGTATTTAGTCTGTCTCTCAGTTCTCCTCCTTTTCTGGGTAATTTTGATCATCCTTGACACTCTGTGTTTAGTCCTTCAGGTACCACTTTCCTGGCTATCTCAGTTGTGGTTTCTTCGGCTCCTCTTGCTCCAACTTCCTCCTCCATTACATCTTCCTAAAACTCCATCCTTTCTTCATTGTCCATAATTACTGTTGTTTCTTTGGTACATTTCTGTCCTTTTATTCCATGTATGGTTTTTCTTTGGTCATTAATGAGAAGAACTGGCTCCTCATAATAGTTAGCTTGTTTTATTTACCCTTCCTTTATTGGTGTTTCTCAGTATAAATGGAGCATTTAACATCACTGGTTTCTGGGTCAAGGGTTTTCCTCTAATCAACCCACTGTACCTCATCATAAAGATTTCCTTACTTGACTTTTAGATAGCAAGGCTTCTGTCTCCTCAATCTCAAATTTTTGGGTAGCCCTGTTCTCCACATTTCATTTTTCCCAACACCACATGTATTTACATCTACTACACTCTACCTGTTCATGTATTCTTTGTAGATTCGTCTTCCACCATTGGAGACTACCCTTTTGGATATTAATGGAGTCCTGCTCTGCCTCACTTTGCCTACATACAAATCATTTCCCCATGCTCTTTGTTTCACCTTTCCCTTATATTTTCTCTCCTTCTTTCTATTTCCTGTGGCCATAAGTGGTCTGTTTATTTGACATTGATGTTTCTACTTCTGCATATATTCTTTCTCTAGATTGTTTTTTTCTCTTTAACTCTTCAGTTGCTAGTGTGGATAACTCTTCTGTTTGGCCATTTTCCCTTTTTTCTGTTTCCACCTTTTAACCTCATCCTGATCTGGATAGACTTCTATGTCTTACATGTGTTCTTCTCTATTATGCTGCTCATACAGCTTTTTTCTGTAGTGCCTATTCCAGCCTCTTACTTTGTTGACAACCATTCTTTTTTTTGTGATCTTTCTTTCACCTTCTCTAATTAGGTTCAGGTCTCAATTCAATTTGCTTGTTCTTCTTTATTGTTTTATCTTTTACTGTATTTATTACAGCCTTCTCATTCAAATTGATACCTTACCTTTCTATTAACATTTCTTCTTTGTCATCTCTTGAAGGTACTTTTTTCAAGTGAGCATGTCGACTAGCCATAATACATTCATCTCTCACAGTTTGCTTTGGATCACAGTTTCTTTCTCTTCAGGCTATTATTTTCATCCTGTAACTATTGTCCAGAATTCAGTTATACTTTTGACTAGTTAAGTTAACTTTAATTTTTCTTTCATTTTCAGGAGCTTTTTTTTTTTTAAATTTATGCTCAGTGTTTGGATTCCACTTTATGGCAAGTAGTGCCTAACTAAGTATTATTTAACAGATGAAATCCACAGTGTATATCTATGTCAACGTATATGTTATATTTCCATGGCCACATAATGAAACTACAGAGTTGTGATGGAATTTTTAATGAAAAAATTTGCCCCTTCCAGACTGTACTCTCCCATGGACTATACGGATAAAAGAGAAAGGGACAACTGCCAATTCCTACCATGCCTTGTATTTAATAAATCAGTACCATCTGCTTTTGAAAATAAGGTATCCTGGTCACCCATTTCACTGTCTCAGTTGTAGTTGTTGTTGTTCTTCCAGACTTTTCAACACGTTTTTACTCCTCCCTTTTTTAATGAAGTATGGGAGTTCTTACCACTTTTGATTTCCAGTCCAATAAAGTAGTAGACTGTGAAACGTCCTCTTCAATTGGTTAATAAAATACAAACAAAATATAGAAATGACAGTACAACCATTCAGTTGAGAGTAGGGCAGTAGTGTTCTGCTGGTGTGGATGATGTGATACCTTCCATTATGTAACAAATATAAATGAAAGTGAGCCATCAAAATTACAGTTCATCTATTTGATTGTAATCTCTCAACCTACTCCCATGCATATGTTGGTTCCCAGCAGCTAGTTTTTGGATTTAAAGTTGAACCAACTAACATAATTATTCACACGTGATATGGATGTCTATATTCCTCCTTCATTTATACTGTTGTTGCTGTATCTGTGTTGTGGGTCACAGTGGAGGTACTTGTAGATTATTACAGTTCTTCCTCTTTCACTATCCCTCAATACTTATTATTTCAAGGAAGTTACTATGTTTGGGGTAGTTCTGATTAATTTCACTTTTGAAGGAGATTTTTTACATTATGCAGACATCTATTCAATAATTGATGTCAGGTTCCTGGATCAATCTATCAAATTGTGATGTGACTTCGTTCATTGATCAGATGGTTCATAATTCCTTCTGTCTTCATGAACTTGAGATGAAGACAGTATGATCCTCTTTCCTACCCCTGCCTAGATAACTGGCTTTTAGATTATAGTTGACTCATCACCGCTATGATACTCATCTTATCCCTGCATGACAGTCAATTTCCAGCAACATGGGTTTTGGATGTAGTTGCTTTGTCTTGTATGGTCCTTTGTGCCCTAGCCACTGTACACCTAGAAAACATTATTTTATAGAGCTGTGCTACTCCTCTACCTTTCATTTTTTTTCCATTTCTGCCATGTCCTCTCCTCTCCTATTATTTTCTCTCCTATTTCAATCCTTCTGTCTCCATTGTTGACCTCAACCCATTCCCTTACATGATTAGGATCTTGGTGTTATCCTCTTTGCCATTTCATTCCCTCCATTTGAACTATTGTCTTCTTGTTTCATATATTATTTTTGAAAACCTTTTTCTTCTTCCTTTTGGCCTGTGTATATTGAAGGTCAGATTTGTTTTCCGACAATGTCTCTCACCTCATTTCCCCCAAAACATGTGTTCTTCTTTATCCTGATTGTACATTCCTCCCTAAAACCTGTACTACTTGTAAAGGTAATGTTGCCTTCACTCATATTTACCTTTAATTTCTCATCTGTATTCCAGTACTGATCTAAGCCATTCTATGTATCTGGTCAATGTTCTGAGATGTGACTCATGTTCCCAATAGTTTATACACTGGAATCCTTCATCCTCTTGTGACCTTTCTTCTATTACTCTGACTTGATGAATCTTGGCAACTTGTATGTTTTGCCTATTCCTCTCTATCTTTTGACTCCAATCACATGTTCCATGTTCTATGTTTCCTCGCATCAGATTTTTCATTTTACCATATCTTTAGCTGCTCATATTCATCATCCTTTTCAGGAGATTCTCCATAGTGACATGTTAACTACTATTCATACATTTATGTCACTTTACCTTCATTGTCTTGCAGTTTCCTTCTTGGCTGGATGTCATCTGCCTCCTATCACCATCCTATACTTGTCAGTTTATCAATAAGTAGCTGTCTTTTTTTTATATCTTTACTTATTACAGGGACCTCTTGTTCTTATATTCTGGATCCCATTCTGTGGCAAGTGATGTTTCTCCAGGTGTACTTATTAATAAATCTGCACTGTGTAGCCAATAACTTTAATAATGCCCACCAGTGAGATGGGGTGTTCTGCAAGACTGCTAGTGTGTTATTCTTCATATGTTTATCCCAGATTGTTTGTTTATGGACCAACATGAGTAAACCAGAAGAAAATTTTTGTCCATTCATTTTGGCCCTTTGACTGTGTCAGTCAGGTCCAGTCTACTTTCCAAAGTAGTGTTTCATGGTCATCCAGTGCACTTTCTTCAGTGTTACATTTCTCTAGACTCCCACATGTTTTTCTTCCATCCTTCTTCCAGTGGAGTATGTGAGTCCTTACCATATACCAGCTCCTAACCAATGAGATGGTGGACCATGGAGGCTTTCTTCTGAGTGTACTCAATTTTATTCAGTTGAGAGTAGGGCTTTGGTATTTTGTTGATGTAGGTGGTATGACTGTCCTCCCACTGTTGGTTCTAATGTACTGTTACAGATGCTGTTTGGTGTGAACTGAATTTTCTATCACATTCAGCATTATGATTGGGAGCCTTCCTTTCTACTGTTGCTGGAATTTTTGTTCCCAGATGACTGGTGTTGGTTCAAGCCAGACCTGTCAACATAAATCCTCACTTGTGAGTGGGCTGGGACCCTCCTCTTACTACTGATTGGATGGTACATTACCAATGCCATAAAGTTTTGTACTGGAATTGACCCTCCAATCTGCATTTCCATCTTCTTTCCATTATCCATATGTCAGTTCCCAGGGTATACAGGTGTTTGTCTTGTTGGATATCCACATTTGATGAATTGGGTCCTTAGAATGCAAGTTGTTCTTCCCTGCTGGTTCTTGAGTCTGAGATAATGATAGAAAACCATCCTGCTACTACAGGCCAAGTGATCCCATCTTAGTACTACTAGTTTTGGACTGAAGCCGATCTCCTGTTTATTCTTATGGTCTGCCATGCCCTAGCCACTATATATTACAGGCACTTTTTTCTTTTCTATTATAACTCTTTATTACCACTTTCTTTTTGAAATAAGTTAATAACTTAAGAGTTGAACTTTTTAATATTCTGAATGCTGTAGAACAGAAGTTCTTAAGCAATTTTGTTCACAGTGCATCTGTTTTTGTTTATTTTTTTAACAGTACCTTTTGAAGACCACAGTGGGATTTATACACAATGCTGCTGCTGCTTTTCTATAATTATTCAACCTTTTATGGGCCACTTGAAGGGGGCCCACAGAGTACAGACTGAGAACTGCTGCTGAGCCAGGTTGGAATCTGTGCAATGCTATGGGTATATTGTAAAAGTGACAGTCAGTCCCTTAGTATGGCTGGTATGTGGTAAAGTGTAGCTCACTAGCTGCCTTCCCTTTGGTTGGTTGTTAAAACTTAGGAACAGCAACATCAGATAGTTTTAGTTATTTGCAACAGATGCAAATATCTGTAATAGTGATCATTATTGTACACAGTAGTTGTTCATCATGTTAAATTACAATTCATTAATGGGTTTTTTTCTGCTACAAGATTTAAAGGACCTGAAAGGTTTAATTCAAAAACCAAAAAAATGAGTAAGAACTGAGACATTTCTTATTTTAAGTAATAGTGACAAGAATTTCCTTATTGTTATCTATGCTTAAAATGTTAGTAGGAAATAACCACATATTATTATATTCAGCTCGAGTTTTCCGGTCCTCTCCTCAATTCGGGTTCACTTTGTTGACATATGAAATCTTACAGAGGTTATTTTATGTGGACTTTGGTGGCAGGTAAGTTTCAGAAAGACAAAATCATTTTTATTTCAGAGTTTATATAAATTATTTACATTTTTCAATCACTTTTGTCAAAATCGTATTCACTCAAGTAAAATTTAGTAATTTTAAAAGTATACTTTGATTTAAGAATGTATATGTGTGGTTGTCATTGGATATGTATTTTTAATAAAATATATTTTCTTTATCAGTTACTACTGTGCCCAGCCACTTCAATTCCTTTACGACTTTTACTGCAGTATTTCCATTTTATGCATCCAATGGATGGCATTTTTAACTTTTTCATGCTCTGTAGATCAGTACTGAAATCATTATTTTAAAGAGAAGAAATGTTATAACTAATTGAGTGATTTTCTTTTTAGTGTTGAACAAGTAATTAAAGTTTCCTGTATTCTAAGCCTACATTACCATTATTATTGCTATTTTAGTTCTAATTTTACTGAATCATAACAAGTTTTTTGATTTAAGATATGTGGATTTAACAAATGTTAAATATCCCTTTTAGGTAATAAAATGTTAATTTTTGCTTTTATAATCACAGCATGATATTAATGATTAATAATCAAAGTCTCCATATTTTATCATTGCTACTTTTTCCTTTGTAGACCACCACAAGGTTCTGAAGTTACAGTGCCTGTTCAACCATCTGAGAAGAGGTCTGAGCATCCTGACCATATTGGTGGTTACAAGCTTGCTCGAGCTGTATTCTCAGGAATGGAGTCTAAGTTTGGTCTTTTTCTACCCAAATATAGGATACCTGGGAGTAGTGAATCATTGTAAAGAATCTGAGAGTTCAAACATCATTTAGTCACATAACCACAAAGCATATCAAGAGAAACTTGCAACAAGATACATTGGAGATGTCAAAAAAAAGTTGCACTTTTGAATATTAAGTTGTTGTTGTTTTTTGCATGTGTTTGAATTTATTTATAAATTTTAAGGAGTTTTCCATACCATAGAAAGTCTTCCTCACTGTAGTCTTTTCGAAACTGATTCTGATTTTGTGATTTATATATATACACACACATAGCTATACAGTGATGTGGTAGGAAAACGTACTGTAAGCTTACAATTCTCTAATGGGATAATGCAATATAGCTATTAAGGCCAGTATTTTGTCTGTCAATCTGAGTGAAGAAAATGTTGCACATAGTAATGAATTTTTGACATTGGATCTCAGTACCAAAAGTCTTAGATGTAGCTTTAATTAAAGAAACTTCTGAGAAGATCTCCTGTCGTGACTAAACCCACGTGTTTATGATATTCATACAATTGCAAGTCATTCGGTGAAATGTTTAAAACAGTTGTGTTTAAATAATTACAATTAAATAGTCAAGTACAAAAGCATGTATTTCTAAAGAATTTATATTTTATATGGAACACAAGACCGAGACTGAGTTTTTTGTTATTTCCAGTTATCTGTAGATTATAATTTAAAATCAAATAAGGTATTGTGCTAAATTTCTGGATAGTTAAAATAAGTAGTAAATGTATTGCAATGTTTTAGCAGATAGCAGGGTATTTTCTAGAATTTGTACTTTTTACTTTATTATATGTCTTTTAAATAAGATTACAATAAACCTCAAACTGGTTATGCTGTGATATTATTACAGTGCCTTCCTTTGCTTACTATGAATACATTTTATAAACTTATCATTTTCTTTACATTTTTTATTAAAGCTATTTTGTGTAAAATAACACCAGGTGTATAGTAAAAAGTTAATATATTATGGAATATATTATTTTCTGGGTTCTAGTCATTTTAACACCAAATACTTCCTGACTTTCTTTGTATGCTATTTTATGATTTTTAAAAAAGCAAGATGTGAAATTAAATAACTTTTTTATGGCCATTGTAGTTTATATAAAATTTCTTCAGGAGGATAAGAACTGAAGTCACTACACTAAAATGTTTTTGTTAATAAAGAATTTCATTTGTAATTTTTCATCACCTTGACTGAAAAATGTTTGAAGGATATAGCAATGATATTGTTTGTGTATTTATCAGTCAATAGACATCTAATTTTCTGCACGATAAATAGAGTTTTGAATAGTATATTTCACTCAAGCTTCACAAGTCACTTCATTGGGTATGGCGAAGAAGCATATATTGATTTTCTGGTTAAAAGGTCAAGGTCACTATTTCAAATAAAAAAGATAAATTTGGATTTTGCAGAACAAAAAACAGTCTTTAAGAACACATCCACACAAACATGGGGATCATCCATTCTACTGATGGCTTTTTTCTCTTAAAAACGTTGTGTTCACATTTGAGATTGCATCACTTATACTTTATAATATTGTATGTTCTCCTGCAGTATTCTACTTATAAGCATCAGAAGTTTAACAAATTAAAGCAATGCTAAGTGCTATTAAATATAATTGTAAATAAATTACACAGGTAATTTTTTTATGTCCCACTTGTTATTATGAGTGCAAGATTTTTTTCATGGTAAAAGCAGAGAAAATATTAACAAGTACTATGGTTATAATTACAGAATGTAACATAAAATTTTGAACATTTATATTAACTGTATTAAGTGCCCTAATATTGAGTCAATGCATATTTTATATTTAAAGTTGTACCATTTTAAGTGCACAGAAGCAATACTTCAGATCAAAAGTATTATCATATCCATGTTTTTCTAAGCATCTAGTAGATGTAGTTGTTAATAAAATGTTATTTTTGTAACCAGAGCTCTAGAATACTTTTGAAAGTTTGTCAAACTGATAAAACAGTTAAACAAAGGACAAAAGATAAGTTGGTATTCAAGTCCCATTTCATCTGCTGGTATTAGGTAAGCTTTTCATCATCTTTTTCACATTATTATTAATTTTTATCTTGTTAAAATTTGAAACTTTTTTACTTTTCTTCTACTTACAACTTTAATACAACGTAACTGCTGAACCTTCCTCTGAGAAATTGTCATATTAGTAGTAGAATAAGAGAATATTATAATATATAATTAGCACTAAGATTCTGTCAGAAAAACGTTTGTGCTATCCTTCATACCAAGATAATTTTTTTAACAATTGTATTTAGTTCATTTATTAACATTTATTACAATTTTGTTCTATCAGTGGGACAGCAGTGAGTCTTTGTATTTACTACACTAAAATCAAGTGTTCAATTTCACTTTGGGGATAGAACAGACAGCTCAATCTTTATACCAAATTTTAAAAGTAGTTCATATATGAACTTAGTAGATAACACTCATCTTAAAAGTGTAATACAAATCTTAAAAATCTCTAATTTAATATATAAAAACGTTTATTACCATTGACAGATACACTTACTGCAGTAGACATATATCAAAAATTTTAATTACATATAGAAAGTTATTTTGTAGTATTCTAACCCTAATTATTTTGCTGAAACCATAATAGAGAATTTCCATCTGTATCAATGAGGAATACAGTATCCACTGAACATGCTGTTTTACATAGCTCAGTTTGTATTATAACTTGCTTCTCTCTCTTTCTCTTGAAATGGAGAATGAGTTGGTGTCGACATTACATATTATTCAAGATAAGATTAAGAAATTGTTAGTTTAAAACTGTATTGAATTACTAGATAAAGCATCTAGTATATAGAATAACTACTAACCAACTAGACTAATTAACTTCTGAAACATTTTGTTTATTTTTCACTTGTTTGTTTTGCATTGGAAAAAAATTACTTTATTAAAAAATCATTTTAGCTAGTTGACTTGAACTATGAAAGGTTATTGTTTTGCTGTGTTATAAAATAGTGTCTATAAAGATTTTAGTCATATCTATTTTGAGGTATAACTTGTTTCTTAACAAACTTGCTCAAGAGGTTTTTTTAAAATCATTTTTAGTATTTTAGCTTGTTACCACATATAAAATTCTCAGTTCTATATTTTGTTTTGCCAGTTTGAATAGGAAAAAGATCTTATAATCAACTTGTGATTAAACAGAGAGAAAAACACATACAAGGGAATAAATGTTATTGAAATTTCATTGTGCCCAAAAAACCTTCAAAAATATAAATTTGTTAAATAATCAAATCTTAAGTATTTTGGCCAAACAATAATAGTGCTTCTTTCCAAGCTTTGATTAATTCAAATAAATTTTTAATATAGTACACTTATAATAAGTGATATTTATTTTTATGCAACAGAAAAATTCAATTATAGGTAAAAAAACGTCATTAATTCAGATTGAGAGTGATAGGGTTGTTGGAAATTAACATAAGCTATCACAAGCAAAAGTAAAAACAAAATGTTCTTATGAAAAGTGAAATAAAAGTAAAAACTTCATATTTTTAAAATACTTAAAAAACTAAACTACTCAACATGTGTTGATAAAATAGCCAAATCAAGCTTTAACGTTTTACCATAATATATTGATCAGTTTCATAACAATGTACAGTTTAAAAACATCAAGTTATTAATCTTTTATGTTTATATGAAAATGATATTAAACTTCTTCTGTTTAAAGAAGTTTACATTGTGCTTTTCCATAAGATTTGGTTCAGATAGCAAGTTATGTTTGGAATAAAACCCAAGGTTTCAATCTACAGATATATGCAATAATATATAGTATCTATAATTTTATAAAAATGTTTAATATCAAAAATCTGTCTGAGGTACTTTTTTCTTTAACTGATGTAGTATTTTGTATGGAAAGCTTTGGTAGCTATTTGATTTCATGAAAAATTCTCTTTATTTGTAGATTTCAAAAGGATTTTTTAGTATTAGAGTATTTAGTATTATTAGTAATTAGTATTAGAGATGTTTGTTTGGTTGGTGGATTTTTAATTTGGGCAAGTTATTCAAAATGTGTGTACATGTATTCTTAAACATGATAATAAATGACACTTGAAAATCTGGATGGCAAATAGTTGTTTTCATTATTTATCTATAATTTGCCTGGGATAAAGATCAAAACTTGAAGACCCACCATTATAAATGTAAAATTTTATGAGAATTAAAAGAGAAAAAATCAGCCTGTGCTGTAACACTGAGCATAATTGATAAAGTTGTTTTGTTTTGAAGAAGAAATGGATGTATCATGTGAATTTTTCACATTCAGTAATAGTAAATATATGTAATTATATATATTGGAACCCTTCTATGTAGTTAACCATTCCAATGTAATATCTTTTTTAATGGTTAGTGGAATATTTTTCTTGACTGTTAATGTAAGAAATTTACTTCCATAAAATATGTCTGCCAAAATAAAAGGCTTTGTTCGCACTGGACATAGCAAATAAATGGAATAAACATAATGCTTTTCTTTATTTTCAAAGAGAAGTTAATGTTAATAATAAGCATGGTATTTTAGTAGCAGTGGAATGTTTTTGCATGCTTTATTCACAACTTGAGCTAGAAGACAGCTGTGATTACATTTCTTAGTACTGAAAAACTATTATATATCCATTGGACAGAGTCAGTGTTATGTGTGAATAAGCAAATGATAATTTTAAGTACTTAATGTAATATTGTTGTGCTGTCATTGTTAAATAAATTTGGGTTGCTTAATTTTTGTTGTATCCAGAAATTGTGAGAGAGAGATTATTTGTTCTTGTTAATAAAGAGCTTGTCTGTCTATCTAATCGAACAATAATATCCAAGTCTGAATCCTGGTTCATGCTATTGCAAACAGCTCTCATCAGGACTCCTCTGAAAACAGCAACAGTTTAACGGACAAACGTATATGGTAAAATCTATTTGTTAATTAGTCTTGTTAATTGTTAATAAATTGTTAATAGTCTAATTGTTAATAAATATGAAATTAGTCTGTAAATATTGCATATTGTTAATATTTAGACAAATATTTGGTTACTGTGAGAGTAAACAAATGTAAAAATACAGACTCAGGTGATCCAATAGGCTAATAACCATGACTTAGAGAGTAGGGCATTGAACACCTGGAATGGTTGATAAAAACAAAATGAAAACTTAAAAGAGAATTATATTTAAAATCACCTCGTAGCACTACGTAAAATGAGATTCTGCACCTTAAAGGATTAGATAAATTTGATTCAGTATATTTTATGTAGATTTTAAAGAATGTACATGCCATACAGTTTAAAATGGGGTTGTACATAAGTTTTTGTTTGTTTTTTATTTTATTGGAAGTTGAAGAAAAAGTCGTATATAAGCACAGTCTTGGTGAATGTGTGTCTATATATGCATCGTTAAGGTAAAATATTTTGCGTTATATAATGTCATATATGTTCATATATATATAAACACACACATGTAATAATTAAATAATATCGACTCATTTTTCTACAACTTTGCCTTACATTTTGTAAATGTATCAAAACTTGCGCGAATCCGTTACAATACCTGATGATACAAAGTACGTGTTTATTTTTACCGAAATTTTACACGTTATCGTTTGTTTTTGGTGGTTGCGCATAATAATTAACTTGCATTTGAATCAGTATTTATATTTATAGTAATGTTTACTAAATGATGGGTAGTTGTGCACTTATAGCTCGTGAATATCTGCATAAAGTAACACTGTATTTTGCCAGTCTATCTGTAAGAAAAATACTATCAACTAGAACCTGTAGAATAGGAAAAAAATCCTATAAAAAACATAAATTCCCACCGAAAAGAAAAGCCGTATTGTCAGGTGAATCAGCTGGTTCATTCAAATATTTAAACATTACTGAAATGCAGAAACATACATTAGAACATATTTGTGAGTGATTATATTGAACACTACTTGCTTCTAATTGTGTGCTTAACACTGATTGTAAAAAAAATTAAATGCATGTATGAACGTCTGGTTTCATACCTTGCCAAACATATCTTATCACACGATGTGTATATAACTATTGCATGGGGAGTGAACCCCGACTAATATGGACCTGCAAGTCCTTGTTAGCGTAACGCTACAATAAAAATAAATCCCACTCCGCGCTTTTTTATTTCTGGACGCGTTAAAAGGGTGACTGTCAAATTTCACAATTCGGTTGAATAAAGTTGACAGTACATTATGGCCCGTAAGCCCCTACTCATCCATATCTCTTGTGTATCCTATGTATCTGTTTGGTGTAACCAGTATTCTTGCGCTCATGTACCCACGTACTTGTCACAATCGCTCTTCAAGTGTAAATGGGCTTACATCGGCCATATTTCTCTGAAAAAGAAGAAACAGAGTTATAATACATGCGTAATTGAATATAACATAATAGCGTATGGATGGGTAGGGACTTACGGGCCACCCTGTAAGTACTGTTACTTAGCTGTCTCCCCTCTGGTGTATCAGTTTAAAATTAGAGAAGGCAAGCACAGAGAGCTGTGACGGATATTTGTCCAAAGACATGAATATCAAATAAACGAAAGTGTTTTGTAAACAATACACTACATTTTAAATGACGAAAGTTATATTTGTTAAACGACTCATGTACTCGTAAAACACTCACTCTAGTAACTATTGTGTTCGAAATAAAAATGACTCAAAGCACACGACCAGACGACGCCATTTGGCGTCTATTTCTGTGGGCGTTACCGCAGTAGTATGACGTTTTCTTTCGCTTGGTTTTACACTTGTCGAGACAGCAGTCACAAATCCAAGGTTAAATTGAGTCATTGCGAGACGACAGGCAACTCGTAAAATTATACTACGGCCTTGAGGCTATAATTTA
The DNA here is from genome assembly GCA_011833715.1 of Carcinoscorpius rotundicauda. Classification (NCBI taxonomy): domain Eukaryota; kingdom Metazoa; phylum Arthropoda; class Merostomata; order Xiphosura; family Limulidae; genus Carcinoscorpius; species Carcinoscorpius rotundicauda. The sequence goes on along the minus strand of CM022395.1, from coordinate 44,743,228 downwards.
TATAAGTAGGGCCTTATTATAGAAAAAGTAATTTGTAATATATATTGGAATATAGTAAAATTGACGAATACGTATTCTGGGCGGGAGGGGAGATTGTTTATTACAAAGCAGCCTAACTGAACTGTTAGGAAATATTTGAGCGCATTCCACCACGAAAAATACTTTAGTGAATGTAAGAAGTATCCAACGGTCTGTACGCTCGCTGTTTAAAACGAAGAACGGATTAAGGCTTAGCATCAGTGAATATTTTCAACTATCAACGTTACTGAATAAAAGTTAACTTCTTCCAAAATATAATGTTTATTTCTGATAGGACCATTGTATTTTAATAACTAAATTTATTTTTTAAACTTGGATGTTATTCGATTCAAATACGCCAGTTCAAATTTTGTAGCAAAAGATTTCAGTTACGAACGTTGGTGTTTGGTATGTTGAAAATAAACAGTAAAATGTTTGTACAAATGCAATATTTGAAATGTTTCTAACCTGTTCAAAAATATGCACTTTTTGGACTAAATGAAATGTCAAGGCTACAAGTGTTTCTTGCGGGGCGAATGAGTATTTTCGTCAGAACCTCCTAGTAACCGTTGAAACAAACAAAACTTTTGTTTTGCAACACTGATTTTTTTTTCTTGTAAATTGTTTCTTGTTGTGGGTTTTGAAATACATGCCGCTTTCACTTGTTTATTATCATAAGTGATGTGGTTATTAAAATTTTATGTTGCAACTCTCAAGCGTTTTGTGCAACATATTGGTTTAACAGTTACACGTTTCACGAAATGTTAGATGTATCACTCTCAAGTGCATTTATCTTTCTTTAAGAATGATTAAGGAGGCTCTTAGAAGGATAGGCGAACTCACCGAAAATGTATCACGAAACAAATCTATATTATCGTACTTTAACTAAGTCTGAAAACATGAAAGAAACAAGATGCAATAGCAAAAATGAAATAACCTTTATTCTAACGTGAACAATTTAAATAATTAATTTATAAAGGCTGGCACTTTAACTGCAGAAAGCTCTGTATATCTAATAAGTTGTATCTTTCTGGAATTTGAATTATATTGAAGAAACAGTTGTTACAGACTACCCAAGTAACTTTTATTTTTTCCCATCAAAATATAATGGATGTTATTTATACCCTCGATTTGCTAGTGGGGATAAAAACAAGCATTACTTTCATACAGTGCGTCTAACTTAAAAAAATATATGTTTCTCAAGAAAAGACAGGTAATACTGAAGATAAAAGATCCAGAACAATAGGTAGTTAGGTCAAATAGAACTTAAATACTTTCATGATCAGCACTCTTATGTTAATCGTACTTGTGTGGCTGGAATTCGTGATGGAGAGAAACCCTTTTGAACTAAAAATGTATCTTAGGACGGCTTGTATGGGTATTAATACTTAACTAATAAAGCTGTGGTTGGAAGTCAAAGTATAAATCTCACGACTTTTTACAAAAAGTAATTCAACATAGTATTCTTATTTGATGTCAAAAATTACCAAATATTCTCTACCCTTTGTTAATGATAGAGGAAAGTATGTACCGGATACAATATGGGGGAAAAAATGTAGGTATGCATTTCAGAGGTTTTAGTGGTTATACAAATACAATATGCAGACTGTAAAATGTAGAAAATTAATTTCACTCTTTTACATGAACGTTTGTTTGTTTGTTTTCGAATTTCGCATAAAGCTACTCGAGGGCTATCTGTGCTAGCCGTCCCTAATTTAGCAGTGCAAGATCAGAGGGAAGACAGCTAATCATCACCACCCAGCGCCAACTCTTGGGCTACTCTTTTACCAACGAATAGTGAGATTGACCGTAACTTTGTAACGCCCCCACGGCTGAAATGGCGAGCATGTTTGGCGCGACGGGGGTGCGAACCCGCGACTCTCAGATTACGAATCGCACGCCTTAACACGCTTGGCAATGCCAGGCCCCCATATGAACGTAACTAAACACTCCGACTTGATATAGTATGAATGAAACTTATGTTGTCAATTTACAGACATATCTTGAGTATAAATATTTTTGTAACATATCTGAATTTTTTTATACAACATACTTGTATATTTTACTAAAAGCTTGCTACATCTCGTTCAGATATACGCAATAAATTTGGAATTATATCGAGCATTCTCCGATACCCTGTGCACATTCAGTTAAAAGTACACACACCAACGTAATTCAACATTTTGAAAATTTCTATATTAAATAAGAGGGTAGTATATACATAATATTTTTATTGATAATCACTAAACTCAGAAAAAATACTGAAAATCTTGTATATAAAAATTATTACAATGTGTGAAAAAAGTATTTCTTGAATTAATATATCGTAAATAAATCAAGAATATTTCAAAGGCCAAAGAACCCTCTGTTATTAAGAATGTTGGATATTGTTCACTGCAATGTTAGCCTTCAGAAACTATTTGTATTTAGTGAACTAAGCTACTGTTTAAACATTTGAATCAGATTTTAAATTAAGAACAAGAACACGCCTGACTTCCCTTTAAATAAATAAGGAGCCAAGTTATACCAATATGGTAATCTCACTTAATCAAGTTCCTTTCATTTAATTAAATATGATTCACAAGAGGTATGAATATAAACTATATTATGGGATTAACTGAGTTTTGAAGAATAAAAGAATGAGCACTATGTATATATAACCTTGTGAAAATGATCTTTATTAAATATAAAATATTTTTAAAAAATAATGTTTAGAGGAAGGATGTATTTATTGAAGCTTCCAGAAATCTGTTGAACTCTCTCAGGTCATGAAACTTCAGGAAAATATGCTACACCCTAAGAAAAGATATAACAGTACACTCAGAACTACAGTGCTAACTTTCTCAGATTACATGCACTTATCACTTCACTATTGAGTGTTCCAATTGAAAAATAAGAAAAGTTGTATCCGCAATGTATCACCTTACCTTCCATTGTAAAAGATTGTTGCCCACTTTTACAAAGTATGTTTTAATTTACAGTAATCTTTTGTATGAGATAAGCCACATGATACCATAGTGTATAGTCCCCTTGTGAGGTCTCGGAATCAGAGGGTAATTAGTACTGGGCCTCCTCTTGGTCTGGATTTAAAAGCTCTGAAAATCGCCCCATGAATGTGCTGATTGTCATGTTGTTTTGGTTAATGACTGGAAACGCACAAGTATTTATATCTCAAAATGGTATACACTGGACAAAAGTTTGGAAAACGTTGCCATGGAGGAAGGAACGAGAACAATACGTAACTAAAGCAATTCCTTTTTTTTGTTGTAATTAAGCACAAATTTGTACAATGGACTACCTGTGCTCTGCGTGCCGCGATTATCAAAACCCAATTTTTAGTGTTTTAAATCCGCACACATACCGAAGTGCCACTTGGAGGAAACTAGATTGAAATGATTTTGGTTTTGTTTGTTTGTTTTGGAATTTCGCACAAAGCTACTCGAGGGCTATCTGTGCTAGCTATCCCTAATTTAGCAGTGTAAGCTAGAGGGAATATAGCTAGTCATCACCACCCAACGCCAACTCTTGGGCTACTCTTTTACTAACGAATAGTGGGATTGACCGTAACATTATAACGCTCCCACGGCTGAAAGGGCGAGCATGTTTGGCGCTACGGGGATGCGAACCCGCGACCCTCAGATTACGAGTCGCACGCCTTATCGCGCTTGGCCATGCCGGGCGAGTGAAATGAACTTTGTCACTCACTTTCTTGGTCAATGTTCCATTTCCAGCCTACATTTATTTTTATGGGTGAAAAGCTAAATAGAAATACCAGGTGAACACAAAACTTTCCCTTCACAAAATAAATGAGGCGGGAAACGCCTAGTATGCCTACAATCTACAATAGGCCTGGTAAAAATTGTAATTATTTTGAGATTTAACATATATTTAATACCTAAAACCAAATGAGCCGTTCTTATACTGCCTTTATTTGTACATACCATAAATATTTGAAGTATTATACTGCGTATACAAATAATGTTTTAAAGAGTATTTTGTCTCTTACTGTCCAGTCCAATTGGCCAGTGGAAGTACTTTACTAAAGACTCCTTGGGCAGTGACGTGTCACAGGTATAACATGGATTTCACATGCTATTTTTAAACGCCTTTTACTTTAAATCACATTGGACAAATTAAGAGGAATGTGAAAAAAAAGTTAACTTTATTTTATTATACATTTTGGGCTCAATAGTTTACTTATATTTGAGTTACACATTTAAAAAAATTATTTTGTAGTCCCTTTTATTCTTATGAATACTTAACACCTAGTTTCAAACACTTTCTATCGTTGCATTTTGACGTGATTGAACGCTTTAAAATTTTACATCCAAGAATCTTTCCTAATTATCATCAACAATGATCTTTTATTGTTTGGCATTTTAAAAGCAATTTATCCCATGATGGCCTGGCATGACCGAGCGCGTTAAGGCGTGCACTCGTAATCCGAGGGTCGCGGGTTCGCGCCCGCGTCACGCTAAACATGCTCGCCCTCCCAGCCGTGGGGGTGTATAATGTTACGGTCAATCCCACTATTCGTTGGTAAAAGAGTAGCCCAAGAGTTGGCGGTGGGTGGTGATGACTAGCTGCCTTCCCTCTAGTCTTACACTGCTAAATTAGGGACGGCTAGCACAGATAGCCCTCGAGTAGCTTTGTGCGAAATTTCAAAACAAACAAACAAATTTATCCCATGATTGTTATTTAATTATTTTTTTCATTCAAGCACACTTAGAATTACGTCTAATAAAAAGCTATTTTTATGTGTCATTATATTGATTACACGTATAAAAACAAAAGTTATCCAATAAAATATCATACGAATGTACCTTTATTTAACTCTTTTTCCCAGCTCTTTACTCAGTTCCAAGTTCTTGACGTAGAGAAGTCCAACCTTTAATTCTACCCCGAGATAAACCACACTTGCATGTAGGCTTGGCTGACTTAGTGGATAATTCGTTGAACTTGTCTTTGTTAGTTATCTAACACAGTAATTAAAAGAGGATGAAGAAAAAGTTGCAAATGTTGATCTTCCTTTTCAGTGAAGGAGCTTTCCTGATCACGTGAGTTACTTAACATTCTGGAAAGGTCTGAGTTCGAGATTGAAAATGAGAAGATTTAGGTCTTTTTTATGATTTACTTCAGTGTTTGTCGAGTGAAGCTCTCAAAGTAACCTGGATGTTCGTTGAATGAAACTGTTACAGTAACCTTGTTATTCGTCCAGTTCAATTGTCAAAAAAACTTTGTTGCTTGTACAGTGAAGTTGTTAAAGTAATTTTGTTTTGTGTACAGTGTAACTTTCAGAGTAACGTTGTTTTTGTCGAATGAAATGCTTCTTGCTATGTTTCTCTCATGCTCGCATAAATGTTCTCATTTTACACCTTCAAAAACTGTTTTCAAGTTTTATATTTTAACTGAGTTTGGAAATAATCAATATTTAGACGTGAAAAATTGTAATATTTTTAGTTTTACATTTTTCATATTGTGCTGAAGTTTTATTATTCTAAAGTGGTTAAGGCGCTCGATTTGTAATTCGGGGGTCGCTGGTTCGAATCCCCCGTCACATCATACATCCTCGCCCTTTCAGCCGTGGGAGCATTATAATGTTAGGGTCAATCCCACTATTCGTTGGTAAAAGAGTAGCCCAAGAGTTGGCGGTGGGTGGGTGGTGATGACTAGTTGACTTCCTCTAGTTTTACACTGCTAAATTAGGGACAGCTAACGCAAATAACCCTCGTCTTGCATGAAATTCAAAAACCAATCCCCCTGTGAAAAAATAACTAAACGGGAATACGCGGTTTTAGTATGATACAACACATTCTGAACTTCCTCCTTCTCTTTTTGGGGGCTACTTAACAACTGTCTCATTTTGTTTACCGAATTTAACATAGTTGAATTTTATCGTTGATGAGATAGTTTTAAAATTGTGTGGTGGAGTTGGAACTCCATATTTTTCTGGCTCAGGAGCTTGTGCTTAATAAATCAGGCACTGGACTTTAGTTGCAAGATAGAAATTGCAGCTATCTATAAATGGTTGGACAAGAAAGTGGCGAACGTTGCGAACAATTAAATGAACTGACTTTTATATTCATCAATGGGCCACTTCCGTTGTAATGGAATCTACTACAATATGTAAAGTTTTAAAGAGATGCAACTGAAAATATTTGCTCCTCACTAACTCCTCTTTGTAAAATTTTAGGAGTATTTTTTAAAGGTTCCTAACGGGCCTGAATTGTTTCTAAGTAAGATTAATATTTTCTTGCTATTTTAATAGCAGTTTGATACCGAGTGCACACACTTAATAAGGTGTTGTACTGTACAGTTGACTAGGGGTTTTCTAAGAAGTAGGCTGATATATTTAGACCTTGTATAGCCTGGTGGTTAGGGTCGATCGACTTGCAATCTGCGGGTTGTGGGTACGAGTCTCCGTCACATCCAGTATTCTCGCATTTCATTGTAAAAATCCACAACAAGCAAACTGAGTTATTTCATTTAAGTATGTTTAATTTGGTTGGTATAGATTCTGTTAACCCACTTTTATATTCTCTTTCTGCGAAAACGTGTATACGTAATTATGGCAGTCGAACTTTTGAACTGGATTCTGTAATCGAGATTTTTACAAACGTTGCTATAGTTTATCTTGAAGTTTTTACTCCCCTTATGCTAAAACAGTTTTAAAAGAAAATAAAACGTATCTGGATAACATTCTCTATTACGAATCACGTTAAGCTGATGAGAACTAATATAGCTCGAAACTGCTGTATGGCGAGTAATTGCACAATATTATGGGCAAATTTATTTCTTATTTCAATTTATGCAGTTGTAATAGTACCTATTCAAAATTACAGAACAATTTTCTAATTTGCACTCAGTTTCGATTTTCATTTCAAAATAAACAGTTTGTTCGTGTGTCTTCAAGGGTCTTTAGACGATGTTGGATAGCAAACGAGAAACTTTCAAAATAAGACACGAACTTTAAAACTGTTTGATATTTTTCAATTTTTGTTTAGTTGACCAATGTTTCTCAAGAGTTTCCAAAATATTTTAAAACTATAAAGTATTAAAGCTACATTTATCATTTATAATTTTCAAACTGATCAAAATACCTTTAAGTTATGGAAATTGCCATTCAAATATAGAAATTACGTTAAAATATATATATATATAACTAAATTTCAAAGCGTTACTGGATGAAATATTTTTTTTATATACTAAATTAGAGAAAGGAGTTATATTACTTGTTATACTATTAATACAGAATGAAAAATAGTTTATCCATTTTTCTATAAATATTTGTATATATACAAGCTAAAAAATATGTTATAACAGGATCAAATTTATATATTCCTTTATTTGTTGTTTAAGATATACATCTAAGTATATAAAATGAATTATTAAGCTGTGAGTTGAACTGTAACACTTTTATCGAGACTTTTTTTAAATGTTTGGAGATAATCTTTACCAGACTGCGATTGAGTTATAGATATAAAATTTTTTAATCTCTATAACTCTTATCTATGAATACAGACAGTCAAAACCAAGATTGTGTGTTAACAAAAAATATCCTTTATTCACTATTTTTGAATGTGTTTAGTTTTAATGTTTCCAGATCCTAGATTGTCTAACTCTTATGTTCTGTTAGTATTGTTCTTAGCATTTAAGAAAACAGTGAGAAATAATATACGTTTATACATATTTAAAATAATTAGCACCCGCGAAAGTGATTTTAAGGCATTAGACTAGTTCGAAAGCCACAACTAGAAAATCCTAAAATGATCCTAGATGATTGTGTACACTTTATTATATACTTTACAACAGATAAATATAAGTAAACGGGAAGTTTAAGGAGCAAATTGCAGTTGGCTAGTCCAACTTTTGATGTTAATGAAGTAAATTCCATATATTCTCTGAATAGTCACCGCGTTAATCATTATTTAGTTTTAAGTGCATGATCGATATATACATAAATATAAACTTACAATTTTAAATGGCCACGGTAGGGATAAGACTATTTCGTTACTCGCCCTCCAAGCAAGAAACATCATACGAAGTAATCCGAATTGCTTTGCTTTGTTCTGGTACAGCTGCGATTTCTATTTGCAAGTGTATACTAATTTCATATTCAGGTGTACCACCAGTTATATACCTTTTATTTAAAGCAAAATGTTTCTCAGTTTTCATTTATGGATGTGTGTGTGGTTGCAACATAGGATGCTGATTATAAACATCTCCGATAAGTTGGTTTTTTTTCGCCCCGTTTTCCTAGTTAAATTCACTTGCGATACCATATTCACTTCCTCGTAGGAAAGACTTTGGTAAAGTTGAGCTTCCTATGTAGAAGGGTGCAGTAATATTTTCTACAACAGATCAGGTAATATCCTAAAAATATAACCTCCGTTATGAGTCAATACAAATGATCAACAGTCACGTGAGTAACACGTACGCCCATTATTGTTTCTATCTATCCAATGCTATTTTTCCAAGCCTGTAAACACATCACACTCAAACTTAAAGGTCTTACAGACATTGTAAGTTGTTAGATATACCTTAATAAATTGTCTACTTCTCATGCACTCAGTTGTTTCTAAATGTTTTGTGCATTGAATAAAGATCGCTTCATTTTGTCCAGTCTCTTTCTTTTTTCAAGCTCATTTAAGGTTAGAGAATTCAGATTTACTATGTAAAGTATTTTCAGTCAAATTTTCTGTTAGTCTATAGAACTTACCAAACTACTCATACAGGAATTCAGTAATCTCAAGAATACCACAGAACAGATAGGAGTGAAAACATTTGGTTTGCAAAAAACAAATCTTGTTATTTTTTAGCTCTTTTTATTTATTTTTGTTCTTTTCTATTGACTAGTGGATTTACATGTCCTCTTCTCTCTCGAGATATAAAGCTTTAAAAAGAATTACGCGTATGAGGAACAGCTATTCACATATGGTTGTCTTAGAGAATAATCTAACATTAAGGAAATTACCTTCTATACATCAGACTTGAGCCCATATGAAGACTCATAATTCTTTTCTCACTGCAACTGCAGATGTCTGCAGAATAACTGATAGAACCTGGTGCATCTAGAATGGCCGTTACGGAAGATACTCTCTCTTTCAGTCAATGTGACAATTATCAATCTCACTATTCTATGGTAAAAAAATAACTCTCGAGGTTGCAGAGAATGGTGTTGTCTATCTGCCTTCTCTCTATTTTGTCAATTCAGAATTACATCTTACATCGAAATATTAAAAGATTGACAAGAGCACACCTAAAATTTCTTTTAGAACCCAGTATGATTTGTAAAAGTTTTACTGTCACGCTCTTTGACTTGTGTATTTTTCTAATCACTTTTCAAAGGCTAAAGGAGTTGATATAAAAGATGCTGTAATAGATGAGATTCCGCGTCTATCTATGTGATGTCTTGATATTTAGCCTCATGTTCAATCTGCCTTTGGAAATTTGAAAATGGTACTTCTGTTAAACGAAACTGAAGTTGAAACCATAGTACTGTACACTCATGCACATGCAGGTAGAGTTTTGTAATAATATTTTGGGTAGAGGTGGAGTCTCTACCAATCATACAAAAATTGTGGTCGTATGTGACTAGCCTCACCCAAAAACCTAGTAAGATTTTGCTTAGTTTTGCATTGCATTACCAATATTCTTCGGCCAACTTTACCAAAATTATCACACCATTAACTACTCTTCCTAAAGCTGTTTTGCATCGTTATTTTAGAATAATAGTTTCTAAAATTAATAATTTATTTTTTCTCTTCAGTTTCTGCGGGACATATGGTGAAGAAAGTTGTCAAGTTAATTTCGTTCCTGCAGTCTTGATTCTTTTGTCATTTTCTTGATTTAACATCTAGTCTGCATGTGGGAGGTGGGAGTCTTTAAATGTTCAGACCAGTATCTTCCATGTTAAGGTCAAATGATATCTTGAGGTTATATCTTCTCTTATATTTCAATAAGAATGACCATTCGTGTCTATAATATTAGTCAATCTGTGTAAATCTAAAGTTGTCTCTTAAGTAAGAATCATCATATTCATATAGTCACCTTCACACGTTTTCGAACACTGCAAGTCAAATGAACACAACATAACCATAGAAAACAATAAAATACTAAATAAAGAAACAAACATAAACAAACGCAAAATTAAAGAAGCCTTACTTATACAACAACTTAAACCCAAAATAAACCAATATAAAGGAACGCCATTATACCTATATTAATATTATAGATAAAATTATATATTCAAACATCTAACCCCGCCCTCTACATTACGACACTCAGTTACACAACCCCTTCCAAACGTGTGGTCAGGTTCCGGTCAGTTACCTCTTTCTTTGTGAACCTGACGATGACCGAAGAAGGTCGAAACGTTGTTCGCTCTTCTATTTGAAATATTTTCTCAACCCAAACGAGCCGTTTTTGCATATAAAATTCTCAACATCACTGAGTCTGGTACACAACTTCATTGAAGACAGTAAATTTTCAATTCAGCTTTAATGAAAGTAGCTGTCCAGCATTTAAGCAAGCACATACACACATATCTTTTTCTTTCTTTAATTTATTAAATATTGATCATTGTTTCCTGTCTTTTTATTTCATTATTATTGATTTACTTTAAGCCATAGAAATCCAAATTATTTCAAATTAAATATTTTATCAAATTTCCTGTTATTCACTAAACTTCTCCCATCACTCTCAGGATAATCAGTTTGATCTGAATATAGTGTAAGATAACACTTAATCTGCCCATAAAAGACTGAAATGATACACAAGGTACAAGGATATCAACAGTAGTATCCTTCAGTGGTAGGTTAGACACTGCCTTTGGGTTATAACCTCACTTAAATTTGTTTAAGATTATTCCTTTAAACTTTGAAGAGAATTGTCAGTCACATAAATAGCACTAGACACTCTGAGTAAGTCTGACATTACCTCTGAAGTTAAGTAATATTAAGTTTAAACATTCTGATAGATGAGTGTCCAAACTAGTCTGAAAAAGATAGCCCTCGAGTAGCTTTGTGCGAAATTAAAAAAATAATAATTAATTTGCATATTATAAGTCTCTTAACTTCATTTTCTCCAACTCAGTGATTTTGGAAATTTATAACTACTCAAACAAATTTTTAATAAATATCTTTTTATTTAGTAGACCTATCTTATTGATCTGAGAAAAATAAGTTCTAACCTGTAAATGCCACTCAGGTGAGAAAATGAATATAATTTTGCTAGAAAAACATGCACACACAATAACAGTTTTATTTAGAAAAGTAATTATATTATGTAGATTTACGATATTTTAAATATGCAACAAAAACAAGTAGCAACTGTAAGACGAAAGAAAGTGTTTTTCGGAGTGAGAATGAAACAAACAAAGGGGTAATGATGTCCCCTGCTGGTCCAGAAAGAGTTAAAATCAAATTTTTAAGTCTTCTGGCTATCTTGCTCTAGCAATTTTCATTCCATTTACTTAAGACCTGATAATTATTACACTATACCACGGAGATTTTTCTATAATGACCTCGGAAATTTAAACTTTATTGTATCATTGCCAAAACCCTAGCCTCACCGTTGATTTAATGGAATACATGAGTAAAAATGCACTGTTGATCGACACAACAAACATACATGAACTGTTTGAGACAACAGACAAACCTGGAAATCTCCAATTATATCGCCAACCTGCCACTGCCAAGCCATCAAGAAGCTCAAGTGTCGTAACTCAAACACCTGTAATGCTACTGGAAAGCCAGCTTTCCAGCAATACAATAGCCTGTTTCCACTTCTGAGATAATGTACGTGTGTTTAACTTGATATTAGAGGATTTTATCTAATTTCAGTTTGATTATAATTTTTTTTTCTGTGCTACAAAATATAAAGGAATATGTTTTATTTTGTCTTGATTTTAAACTAAGTTATTCTGTTTCATGACATGGGTTTTGTAGAAATAAATAGTTTTTGTGCTATTAAATAAAGAGTTATCATGTTGTTACTGATGAAATTTAGTTTTATGTTATTAGTTTACTGGAGTTTTGAAACGTTGTTTTTTATGTTTTATTTTATGCTATAACCTATATTCATATTATTTTTAATTATGTTCCCTATTTTTCGGCCTCCCCAGTGGCTCAGCGGTATGTCTGCGGACTTACACGCTAAAAATGGGGTTTCGATACCCGTGGTGGGCAGAGCACAGATAGCCCATTGTGTAGCTTTGTGCTTAATTCACAACAAGAACAACAACAACCCTATTTTTTGTATGTTGTGAGGTGTAAATATATTACAAGAGCGAAAAAAATGCGATTTATTGACCGACACGTTTTTATTTAACTGATTTCGAAACTTTCGAAGCTAAAGATGACCTGGATGCATGAAGATAAAGGATTAGTAAAGAAAAGTGTGGTATGCAGACATATTATGTGTTTTATACCTCCAATTTAAAATAAAACATTTCTGAATGTTTATACAAACTTGTATATATGGTTGCAACACAGAATGTAAGTAATTAAAATCTTTAATTTCTTTTCTCTCTATCACCTATTGTCCCGAGCCATTCACTTGTGGTATTGCGTGTGCCTTTCCTTAAGATTGAATAAGATATGTCCGCAGAATAAAAGAAGACGCAACCAAAATATTTATTGAAAAGTAATTTTAAATTATCTGGATCTGACTGAGCTCCTGAAAGAGAGAAACTGCATAAGAACATGAAATAAGTAAAGAAAATAATCTTTATTCCGGATCATAATGCATGCATCTGAAGTTGTGATATGGACACTTAAATTTACTGAATAGGATCTCTAAGCAGGCTTTTTGGCTACTCTTTTACCAACGAATAGTGGAATTGACCAAATACATACTTTTACAAAACGTGAGATGTACTTTTCCAGAAGTTAAACATTTGACTAGTAAGTTGGTTCAGAAGATTCCTAGTTGGACATCTTAAAGTTCAGTTTAAGAACCTTTGCTATAAATTTAAATTATAAATGAAGGACCAGTTAATAAATTGCTTACATTTGCTGATGATATTAAGGTTTTGAATGTTTCTGACTGTTAAAAGGACTCTTCTGCTCTGGAAAAGGATTTAGATTATACGGATATAGGATTATACGGTAAGTTAGATATGTAAATGACAAATGGTTTTTGACTCTAATAAATGAAAGTAAATGCATGTAGATCATCATAATTTAAGTCTAATTTGACAGGAATCGTCTTGACAGTGTTAGCAAAAAAATCGGTGTTTTGGGTGATCAGACTTTAAAGCCACCAAAGCAGCGTGCTATTGTAGTGTTAGGGCAAATAATATTTAAAATTGTAATTAGAGATGTATTGAATGCTAATCTAAATATTTCAAATATTGTTCTACAGGTTACTGGTTTGGCCTAATTTGGAATATTATGATCAGTTTGGGACTTCTTGTGTTAAGAAGGATATTGTTGGAAAGGTTCAAAGAAAGGCTTCTAGGATGATATCTGGAGCAGCAAAATTGTCATACCAGAACGTTGAGATCTGTAAAATTGTTTTCTGTTGCACAGTTAGAGGGTAACTGATTGGAATATTTAAGATTTTTAAATAAATGGATAATATTCTAGTTGCTTGAATAGCTAAATAACTATGTCATTAGCAAGTATTAGATGGTTAACATTCTATCTTGATTGATATAACTTTTTCCTGGTGCGTGACAGGTCGTTCGTTCAAATTGTATTCAGAAAATCTTTATTTTCTGAAAAAAATAAAGAAAATTGACGTTCAGTTATAAACACTATCAAAATATTAGTACATAATGCTTCTTCTTGCCTAATGAAAAGAATGGTAGAACAAAGGGCCACAAATATAAACTTTTATAAGGCATGAATTACCTTTGGTTAAAACAGTTTAGTGATGAGCGAATGTTTGATTAAAGGGGCTTCTGAGTTGATAATATGATAACAAAAAAATGTTGTCCTCTATAATATCTAGAGGGAGGGTGACGTTATTTGTAACTATAAGTAATAAATAATGAGTGAGCATTTGGTTTATTGAGCGTGTGTGTGTCGATAATAGCAAAGCTACATTGGGCTATTAGCTGAGCTTACCGAGGGTAATCGAACCTCTGATTTTAGCATTGTAAATATGTAGACTTAACTGTACTAGCGTGAGCAAATTTATTGAATGAAGAGTATTAATCAATTGAATTATTCAGTGTGTTAGTGATGGAGTAAAGTTATTCACTTAGAGCTTCTGCAATCTAATCACTAAATTAATCAGCGGGTCTTGGCATAGCCTGACGGTTTTATCCCTCGATCACAACTTTCAGATTGCGAGATGAAACCTCTTTACAGAAAAAGCTCGCCCTTGCAGCCAAATTGGCGTTATAATGTGGCAGTTGACAATTACATCATTCATTTGTAAAAGAGTAACACTCTAGGTGACAGAGAGCACTACTGATTATCTGCTTTCTCTATAATCTATCACTTAAAAATTAAGTAATATTAATGCATATTATTCTCTAGTAATTTTTCTCAAAACTAAATAAACAAACATAGTTAATCAGCATTTGTTTTTAATCAGAAACTTTATGTTTAACGTTATTAATGTGTCAGCTTTACCGTAATTTTTAAGTTCAAATTGAAATGTTTGTTTGTGAATTTTAACCTACCACTTCCATTAAAATGAACGTGGTCTGAAGAAATACATTAATATTTTATTGGGCTTATCATTATTTTACCAAATAGCAAAAAATCCTTCCCAACGAAGAACATGTAACAGTTTTATTTTTCTTAGAAAATATTTGACGTTTAGAATTGTTTGCCTTTAGATGTGGTGGATGCAGTGAATCGAATGGGTAATTTTATAAATATTTGTTATAAATACTGGTTTTGAAATTTTATTTGTTTAAGTTTAAATCCTCGATGGGTGAACAGGCCTTTTGTAGCAATTAAATTTTATGGTAACATTTCATTTTTATAAAAGTGTTTAAAGAATTTGAATTGAGATGCTTTGTCATTTTTCAGTCCAGAACTTAATACGAAAGCAAGCAGAGAGGAATTTGGATTTTCATTGACGTCATTCAACGCTATATCTTCATATCTTAGATGTGAAATGAAATGGCATATTTCATAAATTAGAATCTATAAAAATTAATTAAAATAAATTACGTTTCACCTAATATCTTAGCATATATTTGTTTTATCTATAAAAATGTAATTTTATACCGCAATCTTTCATTTTTGAATAGAGTGTAGGTGTGAATATAAACTGAAAAATAAATTACTTTGATAACGAAAGGAAGAAAATAATATTTTACTACAGAAAAGTGTTTTTATATAGAACTTTTCTTTCCATTTTACAGTCGTAGGTGACGCTTTTTCGTCGTCACGTGACGACAAGGCATTTCCGTGGAAGGCTATTTTTCTGGGAATTGGTATGTTGGAAACCGATTCGTCGAAAAGTTTTGGAAGGTTTGTTTCTTGACGACCCACCACGACAACGAAGTAAACAGGTGTAAATAGTCGCTCCGTTACCAGGTAAGTAACATTGACATTGAATTATATTTCATTTGGAATTTAAATCCAATGAAAAGTGTTTTTTTTTCGTCACATTAGTCTTCAGAGGCCTCAGAGTTTTTTGGGCCTAGTTAGGGTCTGACTCTAGTTCCAAGTCGAGCTAGGCTAGGCTTCACTTGACTTTCATAAATTAAATTATTAAAAACTCCAACGTTGTGTTTAACGAAAAAGATTAATTTTTGTATAAATGACTGTGTAGCAATCGTAAATACAACCATATCCAAAATTTTGCATTTGTTTTCAAATTAAAGCACCATTATAAATAGCTGTATTCATAAATTATAAGCAAATAAAACGAGTGATACACGAATACAGATACTGATAACAGGTAGAGATAATTATGTTGACTATATACATAGATTTTAAGAGGCAGGGTTGAGGCTGTTTTCAGTGAAGATTTTAATTTTGATTTTTACTACCTATATGTTGAGTTTTTAACTTTTCTCAGCGAAGCCATATATATTTCATATAACGTATTTATTTAAATCTTAAATGAACATCAGCAAATGTTTAGACTAATAATAGTAAAAAGTCGTAAAACCTTCTTAAGTTTACTAACAGTGAAGTCCATTTTATTTGTTAAAAAGACTCATATAAAAGAACTAAATCTCAGTAAAATAATTATATTATTCAGTAGTTAGTATATGTTAGTGCTTCATAGAGATATTAATTTATAAACAAGCATTATTTACAGAATTGTTAGCAGAAGACATTTTAACTCTTTAAATTTTAGCACTAATACTAGTAGAAACAATTCAATTGCAGCTTTATACATTTGGTTGTGTGGTTTCATTATTGTTCTTATACACAAAAAGTATAATTTTTCATAACCTCCCAAATATGAAAACAATTGCACATTTAGTTAGCTTTAATGGTAGGTCTCTTATTGTTGTTACGTAAATAAACAATACAACGTGAATCTTAATGGGGTAATTACAGTAAATATCAAAGGAATTCCAGAAAAAAAACAAGATATAAGAATCCTAATTTACCAGAGAGTAACACAGCACTTTAAAATTAAACCACTTCTCAGTATTGGGCAGTAATTAACAATAATTTTTTCAAGTGTATCTTGTCAACTAATCTACTTTCAGTGTTAGGTAAGGCTTTTTATTTAGTGGTTTGACCATGAAGTTGCATCTGATATGATTAGGTATTACCATGTAATGCTTTACACATTGGTATGAAACTTGTCTACATTCTCTAAATCAACTTTCTCTGGATAGAAGATGAGTTAGCACTTAAATGTAACTAAACATTCATAGTTTAATGGAATAATAAATGAATGGTAAATAAAATAATGAAATAAAACTGGAATTCATTATCTTGCAGTGTATCCTCACAGCGTTTGGTAAATTGTTAGTAAGTGTTACTAGTTTTTTTATAGACAAAAAGAAACATTTTTTTTTTTAAGTAAGCATTTTCATTAAAGATATGTCTGAATTTATGGAGTCAGTCTGATTCTGACTAGTCTGAAGGCAAGGAAATTTTCATGTTAAGGTTAAAAATATTTTTTTCATCTTGAAGCTTTCAAATTTTATTTGGATAACCTTAAGATCTGTTAATTGCATTAAATTATTTTCAGGATCCTGAGAACCTTCTACATGAATATCGGTTGTTTCTGTAAAGCTTTATATTTTAGCTGTTAATTTCGCTGTCCTGCTATTTTTTGGGCTTGGTCAATTTTACCAACCTTAAAACTGTCATAGGAAAGTGTAGAGCACAATTAGCAAGACCATGCAAATGGTAGATAATCAAGAAATTACTAAAAAGTTCATATGTATGCCTCACATGTCCCAGTTTTCCACTTTTTAGAATGATTTGCAGCCAATTCAAACTGCAAGGACATTGTAAGATTTTATTATAAAGATAAAACACTGAAGTTTACAGTTTGATATCTTCATCTGAAAAAATATTCTGATGTTTTTCCTATGATTTACCACTGTTCCATTTTTGTGAGAAAAATTACCTAAGAGCTGAATAAAGAATTTAGTGTTTTAAAAATACAGGGTGTTCAGAAAGTCACTGTGCAGTTTTGAAAGCAGCAATAATAGCATTCATTCAGTCTATTTCAAGCCAACAACTGATAGCAGTGTTTAAAAACAAAATAAGCCTGTATTGATGCCAATGGGGGTCACTTTCAACATTGTTTATATATGTCATTCATATTTACCTCCTATATTTTATATTAAAACATCTCCGTTAATAAATTAATAAGTGCACAGTTACTTTCTGAACATCCTGTATAATGAGTATTATACTGCTGTATTACTAAGAATATTGATGTATCTCAGAACAGCTGGTAACCAGGCATGGCAACAATCAGTTGCAAACTCTTTGTTAACCTGAAGATGACTTAGGAAGGTCGAAATATTGTTCTCTGCTTATCAGTAAAAGTATTAATACCCATACCAGCCATTCTGAGATGCATTTTTATTTCAAGTGGGTTTCTCATCATCAAGTATTCAGAATTTCATTGATTGATAACAATAAATAACATGGGTATGTCACACACAACAGAGAAGAGCATGCATTGAACGTGCTATTAAAAAATGAAAATTTGTACTGAGCAGTGGGTTGATGATGCAGCCGAAAATGAGGTTAAATGGATAGGCTATAAAGGAAGTGAGTTTCCAGAAGGTATACACCCTTCTCGCATTTCATCATAGCTTCAAGATATATATTTTATTATAAATTTGTTTACATTGCTTTGAAAACAAAGGTTATATGCAATATAAATAAGTTTTCAGTAATTTTATCTTGCCTGTTAAATGTATTATTTTATTTTTTAATTTGAAATTTGTTGAGGTATTTAGAATTTGAATCTAAAATATTATCACGCAAGTCTGTAACATTCCTTTTAAAACTCGTTTCTCCTTTAATATATAAAATTGAAAAATACAATATTATTTTGTGATTTTATTATTATATTAAAACACTGCATGATATCTATTTTAATATATATTAATTTTATTATATTTATTTATTTACAATTTTTTTTTCTATTACATTTATTCCTTGTCATTCATGGTGCATCCTTAATCCTCCTCCAAAATTAGTACAAGCTTGCATTGTGCTGCACTGCACATTCCACACACTCACAACACTCACCACAGTATCTCATGTATTCTTAATTTTTGTTCAGTCATGGTCTTTCTGTGCAGACCCTTCCATATAACCTCTTCAACTCCTCTGCTTACTTCCTCTTACTGATACTTCTATTACTAATGGTATTTGCAGTTTTACCATTCACAGAAACTTTTAGAATCTATACCCTACAGAGGGCAAGGGATAACTGTACTATCTGAAGTTAAATTTTTTGAAAATATGCTTATTACTTATAACGATTACTTGATTTTAATAATTTTACTTCATATGTTAATTATAGTTCAGGTATTGGCATTTTTATTTTAATAAACTCTCTGTAATTGAGTCATCTGCTCAGTTATGCAGCTTCTTAAATTATAACAAAATATAGTAGGTTTATAATGTTATTGAAATATTATATTAAGGAGTTATTTTTGTATAGTTACATGTATATAATTTTTAGAAGATTTGATGTTTTATGAAAATGATTTTTTTTACTCTGTATTTCCTTGTGTGAATGAGCTCCATATAAGTATTGATGTGCCTGTTCTGGAACGTAAAACATTTCTGATATGGTTCATTACCCCTATTTGCATAAATAGCTATTCTAATTTAGTGCTACCCTCTAGATGCAAAATTTGTTATGCATGCCAGAAGAATCTATGTCCCCTTTTTAGAACTGATTCCAATGTGTGTGTTATACAAATTATCATGCATCAACTCTTGACCAATATGACATACTCTCATGATATATGTGGCTCTTTCAATTCAGTTCTACCAAACTAACTTCTTGGTTAATGGTACTTATGTTCAGACTTTTTTTTATTGGTGTTGTTTGTGTGAATTGTGATTTTAATAGTTTAATGTCTAAAATGGAATTTATTGATTGTTTTTTTTCTTCACATTGAAGAAATCTTTCAATTTAACTTCATTTCACAGTCTTTTTTTCTTTTTCTCACACACTCATATTTCATATCAAACATTTCTTTCATTTATCTATTTCTACAATGAATTTTGAGGTTCATGTTTCCACTACAGTGTTATACTTCTAGTATTTTGTTCACAGGCTAGAAGTGGAGCAGATCCATTGTTGGATTTATTTGCTGTTATCTGTTGTAAGATTGATCATTATATAGGTAAACCACTAATTTTTCTGAACAAGCTGAACCTATTCAGGTTAATAAAGGTTTTATATCCATTTTTTTATACAGTCAGATTTGCTATGTTTTCCTGATCCCTCCTGCAGAATCAGATAGGCTTAATGGAACTTTTTTTTTATATGGTTTATTGGGTGTTATTTTTTATCCAGTTCCCCCTTTTTTTCATGATTTCTTATTGCTTCCATGCTGACTTACCTGTTCCCTTTGCCTATTGCTTGATTCACATGGTTTCATTGCAGCTGGAATTTTCTGGGTCACTATGCAACCTTGTCCTGAGTACTTTTGCTGTCACTTTCTTTTTGGGATTTCTGTGTTTTTCTTTGGTTATGTGTTTTTGATCAGGTATCTGTAACTGGAATTTTGTCTGTAATCTGTACACCAAACTCAACCTTTTGTATTAATGTGGTTCTCCTTTGCCTTAATTAATCTGTTTTTTGAACAACTCTCCCAGTGCACCTTGTTTCACCTTCCAATATGTCTTCTCTTATTCATCTGTGAATGCTATTTGTTTAATTGTCATCAGTGTTTCATGCACTCTTTTTCCTTGTATACATCTTTCTATGAATATTTTTTTCCCCTCACATTTTGGTGGCTCATGAGGATATTGCTGCTTTCTTTCTGTTTTACACCTTTATCTTAATTCATATAGACCTCTATGTCTTGTACTTGTTCTTTTCTGTTATACTGCCTACAAGGGTTTTTTATGTGTTGACTGTTATCACTTCTTTCTTCCTTGGCAATTGTCTTTTGTATGTATTCCATCTCTTTCACAAGTTACATTCAACTGTTCTTGTACTTTGTTCTGAATGTCTTCTCTCCCAATTGGACATCTTAGTTTTTCATTATTTTTTCACATTACTCCCACTTAATCCTAACTAGTGATTTGAATAGAAATGTACTTTTGATTTTTTACATGTGTATCTTTAAATACATTCTAGGATACTATAAGCTGTAAAACTTGTAACAAAACATTGCCTCAGTCTTTTTTCCACTTTGTCAAGATCCATTTCTTTAGTTATGCATTTTTAAATGTGGTTTCTAAATAATGATAATCTTAAGTGTGTGACCTTGTACTTACTGTAATTAAAGGTAAAATATTTATCAAATATTTGTTGAAGTTACAAATTGATTGCGTTTTTCTCCATTTTAGTTTTTGTATATCATACATGTGCTTTAACACTGAAGGCTTTATATGTTCTTAAAGTTATGTTATAGAATGTGTGTGTGTGTAACTTAAATTTGTAATGAGTGAAATTTTAATTGTAATTAATTCAGGCTAAGAAAAAGAAATCAGATACAACACTTTAAATGGCTCAGTGGGCCAAACTACAGCAACTGCAAGGAGAGGCATTGAGACAAGTACAGAATGTTTATGGTGAACATTTTCCTTTGGAAGTACGATTTGTTCTTGCACAGTGGATAGAAGATAAACCATGGTAAGCTGCTTAGTTAACTGTTTGATAATTTCATGGTGCTTATAACTTTGAATTCTAGCATTTCTATTCAGCATATTCTCATATTGGGTGTGCTAGTTAGATTTATCCTAAGGATAGAATTCTGATAAATTCTTAATGACAGGTATATATTTATATTTTTTGTTTGCTTGAAAGATAAACAACCTGTTGCTTTTTTTTATAAAATATGATTTAAGTGTTTAAAGAAATGAGCTTATGGGTACATCCTGTGATTATACTTATATAATTAAAAACATTAATTATATAACATATATATTGATTTTAACAAAGAGCATTATTTTGGTTTAGGTGTGTTCATATACTGTTTCATAATTTCAGGAAAAAAAAAAGAGTAAAAACAATCCTGAACTATATAAAGTAGTTCAGCATTGTTTTCTAAAAACTTTTCTCATTAATATTTTAACAGGTAAGGTTTGACTACGTTGTAAAATTATCTCCATGTAACAAATTTATTTAAACTAAAAAAAAAAAAAAAGACATGGTTTATTAGACAGTTTAGACTATGAATTTGTGTTTCTGTCTAACATTTCTAAATTCCTTACATTCCTCAACAAGAGTTGTTTTCTAATGCAAAGATGGCTGGTGGCTCATTGACAGTCAGTTATATTCTTACCAATGTATTACATGTGGATACTTCTGTTTTACTTTTTGCATTTTGATTCTAGAATTTCTGATCTTATGCTTCTGGTTCTTTGTTCCAGCATGGATCAGATAACCTAGTCTTTGTCCTTTTCTCTTTTGTTTGTAATTAAACACAAAGCTCCAAAGTGGGCTTTCTGTGTTTTGCTCACCATGGGTATAAAAACCAGTTTTTAGTTTCGCAAGCATGCAAATATGCCACTGGGAGATCTTTAATTAGACATGTATGTGGCATTCTCTCTCCAGTTTTTTATAGAATTTTTCAATATTTTGTTGCATCCTCCTCCTTCACCAAACTGTAGTTTTCTCCCCAAACTCTTCTGATGTTCATGATCATGTCAATTCTTTCCTTTTTGTCTCAATCACATAATGGCTTCCTTGGACCATGAAAGTCTTAATCTGTGGTACATGGTTGACATTATTTTTCTGTCTTTGTACATCAGTCTCTTGAATCCTTTTTTTCAGTTGAGGAGTCTCCTTTATTTCTCTCTTGTCCTCAGTTTTGTCTCTAACCTTGTCAGCTCTTCCTATATTTGTTCACATTTCATTTTCTTTTGGAGGCTCTTTATTGTAATCCTGATAGCTTCATTTGAGAAAATTGCACATACCTGTTCTTTGCTTTAGTACTGTTTTTTTCTTCTGCAATGTTTCTGGTATTGTTTCGGCAGGGTGCCTTACTTTCTGGAGTTTTTCCTTCCTCAGTCCAATCTCAAGGACTGTTATGTGATACCCTATCTTTAAGGTAAAGTTTTGAATAAGGTATGTTATTTCTGCTCACATATATATATTTATTCTCCTTCATTGCTACCCTCTATTTGCAAAATATATTTTACATCCCACAAGCCTTTCACTGCCATGCCTACCTCAATTGACATGGTTTAACTGATTCTCTCATGCAAACTATAATGCGATGAACCTCCTTGAACATGAGGACAAAATATCCATATGACTTGTAACTTCCTCTTTGCTGTTTTATTGGCTGTCATTTCTCATGTTGTAGTGTATATTTTCAGACATTTAGTTTGTGATTAAATTTTTATTTTTTTCAAATCTCCATAATGTAATTCTTGATGATGAGAAACTCACTTGAAATAAAAACTTATTTCAGAATGACTGTTTTGGATATTAACACTTATAAGAAGAGAACAATGTTCGACCTTTCTAGGTCATCTTCAGGTTAAGAAAGAGTTTGAATGTGATTGTTGACGGAAATGTCTTAGGGCTGAGAGTATAAACGGGTACGAGATTGTAGGGGATGTTGCAGGTGTTCCTTTATATTGGTTTAATTTTGGTTTTAGTTGCTGTATTAATAGGACTTCTTTGATTTTTAATTTGTTTTCATACTTAATATCTAGTTGTCTTCTATGGTTATTGTTGTGTTTATTTGATTTGCAGTGTTCAAAAACATGTGATGGTGTATTTTTTGTTCTTTGAATCTTGTTTCCATTTTTCTGCTTGTTTCTCCAATATAAAAGTCGTGGCAGTTGTTGCATTGTATTTTATAAATTATGTTGGTGTTGTGTTTGTCAGTGTAATTTTGACATAGTATGGACTTTAGTTTTTTACCAGGTTTTTGAATAAATTTGGTGTTTACTGGAATGTTGTGTTTTGTTATAAATTTTCTCCAAATGTTGGATACTTTTGCTGATTTTGGGAGCATATAGTATGCAGCAGTATTTGTAGTTTATTGTATCTTGGAATTTATTGTTGATTGTTTGTTTTAGGTCGAGGTGTGTGTAATTTTTTCCACAGTTTTTTGAAGATATTTGATGTTGATGAATTGTAATATTTTGTTGATTTCATCATTAATTTTACCAGGTGAGCATAGTTTTGTGGTTGTGTTTATTTGGTTTCTTAATATGTTTAGTTTTTGTTTTGTTTCATGTGCTGAGTCCCAGGGAATGTATAATCCAGTATGAGTGATTTTTCTGTAGATTTCTGTTTTGAATTATATATCAGTTCTAGTGATTTTGAGGTTGAGAAATGCTGTTTGGTTAGTTTTTTCCTGTTCACAGGTGAACTTAATGTTGATGTGTATTGAGTTAATGTGATTGAAAAACCTAAGTGTGTGTTCTGTAGATGTGAATCCAGCAATTATATCATCAACATACCTGTACCAGTATAGAGGTGGGTATGGGTATAATGCTGAACAGATTGCTTGTGATTCAACCTGTGTCATAAGTGTTTGCTAGAACTGGTGACATTTATTTGCAGGTAGTTTTGGTGGTAGTGCATTCTATAAGAGTTGATAATTGGTTGCTGGGGATGTATATCATTGGGTTGGGGTCTTGGCAATGAAGTTTTAAAGCTGTCTTGCAGGCTTCAGTTTTTGGGACTTCTGTGAAGAGGAAGATTACATCAGAACTGGCCATTGAGGCTTTATGATTTAGTTGATTAAGAATATATTTAAAGTTGAAAGAGTCTCTGAAAAAGGAGCATGAAAAAGGCTGATGTTACATATTTAGAAAATGCCCACACAATATAATTATCAATGTTATTGTTAAATGATTTGTAGGTTGACATTATGGATCATAGTGGACAGTGAGGTTTGGGGGGTGCTGTATAGTTGTGGTATGCATGAGTCAGTTTTTCACAGATAAGAATAAATGTTTTCTGTGATTGTGTTCTTTTTCATTTGTAGTAGTATTTTGTTTAACTGCTTTTCATGTAATTTTTTTGGATTTGTGTGTAGTATAAATTTGTTTCTGATGAGATGTTCATTTTTTTTAATGTATTCATTTGTGTTTGTTATAACTATAGCATTGGCTTTATCTGCTTTTAGAATTTTGTTGTCTTGTTTTAAGTTGTTTATAAAATTTCTTTTTGTGTGAGGTTTTTTGAATTTATTTTCTGTGAAATTATGCTGATAGTTTGGTGTGAAGATTCTTTGAAAAATTTGTTTAAGATACTGTTTTGAGGTGTTTCAGGGAAATATATTTTTCAGTTTTACCTGGAAAGATAGGCTGTTGGTTGTCAATAGAATTGTTGTTGAAACTGCCTTCTTTCGGATGGTTGTTTTTTGTTTTGTTGGTGTTTTTAGTTTGAGTAGAGTGGATCACCAGTCTTCTAGCTTGGCCTTCCAGGCAGGCTTTCATTTTGATGAATGAAATATTTCTAGGTGTTACCACGAAGTTGAGTCCTTTGTTGAGTAGATGTATTTCATCATTGCTTAATTTTTAGTCAGATCTGTTAATTATGAGGCTTGTTGGTGGTTCATCATGTTGTTGTTGGCACCTTAATTTATCTAGTTTCTTGTTGTCATAGGCCTTCTTTTCTTTGTCATTCTTATCATTGAGTTGATTGATGTTTTATTGTATGAGTCCATAAATGTCTGGTTGAATGCAGCAGGCCAGTTGCTAGTCTAGATTAATTTTTTTGTTTCTGTAGGTCATTAGATCTTTATATTTCGAGCTTAACATGGCTTTTAGTAGTTTTATCTGTAAATAATGGATAAAGTTTGTACATTGTAAAATTATTTGGTAGTTTTATCTTTACAAAATTAGAGATTAGTTCTTTTTTGCACTGTTAGATGAAATAAATGTCAGTTTTTTCTAATCATGATTTTTTTATTTAAGTTTCTTTGTTTCGTTAGGATTTCACGATCGTGTACAGTTAACAATGGCATAATTTAGGTAAGTTCAAGCATAAATGAGTTTGAAACAGATAACTCGGTACACAAAGAAACACAAAAGACTTGCATTTCTCGTATAATTGCCCTAATGAAGTAATTCTTTATGCCAAGAAACCCAGTTTTTCTGGATACTAGGCCATTTTGGTATTCACAGGTATGAGCTTGCCAACACCTCAGCTAAATGTGTCTGCACTGGCATTATCACTGTGTGCCTATTCCATACATGGACTATGATTCTGTATTCAAGGCTTGGCTCCATGCCAGCTGGTAGTCGACTTGGAGTGAGCAATGTGAAAATAAGCTTTTCCAAATAAAACCATATATTGGACGTTGTCCATCTTGCTTCCATAAGGATTGGAAAGAGGAAGTTGTTCTAAGTAGATTAGACACTGGTCACAGTTTTTTAACTCATCCTTTTCTTTTATTTGGAACTGATGCACCACTGTGTAGTCTGTGTAACACTCAAGTCACAATAAGCCACATTTTACTTTCTTGTCGTCATTATGACTCTCAACAACGGCACCATTTTAAACATGTTCTGTTTTAAGGTTTGTCCATAATACTAGACAGTGTTATTAGTGATGGTGACACTGTCCACCTTTGAAACGTTTTTAGTTTTTCAAAGGCCATTAATCTTTTTAATGCCATTTAAGTTTTTTAATTAATACTTTAGACCTTTTTTAATGATTCCTTCTTAATAATCAGAAATTAGAGATGGCCGTAACATCAAACAACTCAAAATCAGGACTGGAAAGGCCAACTTCAGGTGACTAATGCTGCTGTTTGAACTACCTGTTAGTCGTCCTGGCAAGTTATAATAATTAATAGTTTGCTTTGTGTCTTTTACAACTTTTATTACTTCACTTTTTGAAAATGACTGTGATGTCAAATAACTTAGAACCAGGACTGGAAAGCCAACTTCAGGTGACTGGTTGTGGTTTTTGTACTTACCTGTCAGTCTTCCTAGCAAGTTATGACAATTACAATTATGCTACAGAAAGTCCTTTACAACTTGTATTACTGTAGTTTTCTCTTACTGATATAGACTAGATGTAAACATTGGTTTTATTTCCTTTTATGAATTTCACTAAATTTATTTTAATATTAATTTTTTACTGGACGTTCGCAGATAGCCTAGCTGCTTTGTGCTGTAAGACATCAAATCAATCAATCAGTATCTTTGATCTGTCCTTGACTGTTTAAATTTGTAGTTCAGAGCTCTTCTCTTTGAGTTTGTTATGGCCCTGTATACTTTCTTTCAGTTCCTGAGGGCTTTCAGATGAAGGATGCCTTTATAGGACCTGTAGTTCATTCCATTACTATTTGAACGTCTGACTTCTTCACCTATCCAGTGAAGCATTCTTTTCCTAAACCTCCTCTCTTCTTCAGGAGTTGGCTTTATTTGTGTTTCCTCATTAAATTTCTTTTAGTCAGTTTGAACCCTCACCCACCATCTCTTTCAGTTGGGAGTTTTTTGCAGTTTGAATATAGGTCAGACTCAGTTTTCTTCAAAATCGTGCTTCTGATTATCAAAGGTCTCATGTCTTGTTCATTTTTTACGTGAGAGGTTCTATCTCTTTTGGGGATTCCCACTTCTTTGATTCTCTCAAACACACCCATACTACTCCTTTTCATTGGATTCTGTTTCATCCATATGACGACCTTGATGTAATTCATTCATATAATTCAACTATCATTTCGTAAAGCAGTTAACTAAAAAGAACTGGTTATAATTTTTTTTTAGGAATGAAATAGATCCAGATAATCATCTGCATGATAATTATGCAGCTAGCTTGTGTGCTTCATTTATTCAAGAGTTGGAGAAGAAAGCCAGTGAAGAAGATTCTAACTTCATTATGAAAATTAAACTCGATGAAGCTGTTGTTTACTTCAGAGTAAGTAGTTAAGAAATTAAAGAATTTCAAGTTGATTTTTCAATTTAGAATGCATTTTACAGAATCTTTCATATTAACGAAACAATCCAAACCCGTGAAGGGCAGAAGCTATATTTTTTTCTTTCTGGTTTAAATTTGGCCTAAAGATTTTCTTTATAGTCTTTGTTCTTTCTCCAAAATTTGAACCACTAAGCAAATGTCATATATTAGGTATATTTTTAGTTACTGTACATAGTTTTTTTACAAGTGCTTTGTTTTCTTTTTGTTATATATTGTTTGAATTTTTCCAGTAATGTAACATATTCAATAATTAGAATACAATCTTAAGATCTTTAGCTGAAATATTGTGGATTTATGTGGTTTCTCCAAAATGCCTAAACAACAATTGATGTAATATTGGGAGTTTTGTGAAAATTTCTGACACATACTTCCTACATGTACATAAATATATTCATATTGTATTTAGGGTAATAATATAAAGAGGATGAACAATGTATTTATTTCAATAGTGGTAGTACTTTTACAACATTAACTGTTGCTCTTTAACCAACAACAAACCAGTATTTTCTTAATTTGTCTATTAACCTAGCTTCCTATCAAATTTCTGGTACACCCTTTGGTTGGTATTTAGAATTAAAAATTAATGCAGTCTTGGTATTATTAAATTTTAGCCCACTTTTTTTTAAAGGGAAATGGAAGAAAACAAATTGAGCAAAGGGTATATTAATACATATACCTATGTATAACTACTAATATATTTTATACTTTTTTTTTTCTTCCATAGGATAATTACAGTAACAATCCCCAACAACTTGTGAGGGTTGTAAAACATTGTTTGCAAGCTGAATCTAAGGCCATTCAGTTAGCTGAAAATGTAAGTAAATCACAGACTTTATATTGTTTATTTCTGCGTGATCTGTGATTTAATATTAGCTCTTTTTGTTTTTGTGAACTTTTTTGTATAATAATTGTATGTCTTCAGTCCCTGTCTACAAATTCTTCAAGCCTGCATTAAACTTATAGCTAGTCCACATAACCAACTGATCAAGGGTTTAATTCTGATTTCCTAGGAAGGGTATTATTTTTCTACATGTTTTAATTGATTTATAAAAAATAGATTTGCACTAATTTTTATATATGTTAGTTTATACAGAAAATGTATCAAAATTTAGAATGCACCTTTTTGGTTTTGGAGATACCACACTTCAAATGTGAGACCTTTCCAAGGCAGTTATCACTTTTTCAAAGCAATATCCATGAGCAGAAAATACTACACAAAGAAAGAAACCTGGATTAGAGTATATTTCACTCTAATAATGCATTATATATTGTTTTGGGCTCAACACTTTAATAGTTATACAAGTTTAAGCAAAAAAAATAAAAATTATGAGACATATTAATTACTGGGATTCCATGAGAGATTGACTGTACTTTAAAAACAAAAAATGTATTCAGCTTTCATATAGGAAGATTTAATATAAGCCATCTTATTTATACTATGAAGAAATGTTTTACGAAATTTGCTGGCTTGATTCAAATATTTTTTTAGTGTTAGATGGAAGAACTTGCAACACAATTACTGGATATGAAAGGCTATAGCTCAGGGTGAGATAATATGCATTTGCATATGAACCCTTTCATTACTGGTTAGGGTGAATCTACCCAGCTCATAAACACCATAAGAGTTATTATACTATGATGTTTGATAATATATGCATATGTTTACAAAATTTTGAAGATTATTAGTGAACATTACAAGGTTTTCAAATACAAAATATTAGGTTTTTTAAATTAACTACTAAGATTTTCTTGTATTTTTTTTCTTTTAGAATGTTGAACAATCAACATGCAGAGTAATTTTTATTTTATGATAAAAAATACTTTTATGCATGAGAAGATATTTAAATTTCACATGTAAAATCTAACTTCCAGATAATTATCAGATATTTTAAGAAATAAACTTCCTATTTTTCTGTTGTTTTCACCATCAAATCAGAATATTTGTACATGTTATAGATTTGACTGATCTTGTAATCATCATAAAAAAAATTGCAAAGTAAATGTAAATTATGCTTTGTTTCTTTCTAGAATAACTACAGTTTATAATGCAAACACAAATGATTAATCTGAATAGCTTAAATGTCATAGTATGATAAAAATATATAAATGTACTATGTTGACCTTTCAGTCATTGCTGACTAAGAAATTTACAGTGACTTTTTGCACATGCACTAATGTTACTATTGCATATATGCACTCATGTTACCACATTCAAGATTATAAAACTGACCTTTAGTCTTTACAAAATGACCCTTGTTGGTTGCATTTTAGTGATCTAGCATTTTGTAAAATACAATCACATTCCACTTATAATATATACATTATTATTATTTACACATGATTTTAAACTTATTTTCTAAAACACAGATCAGTAAATAAAGAAGTAAAGCAAATAATTATCTCTTCTAGTCACAATCTGGTTGAAGGTTGGTAACTCTCAAGAAATTTCACAGGTTTAGGATGTGAAACAAATTATTTTTTTCAATTTTTAATATATAAATAACAAAAAAAATAGTAAATTACTATATTAGTACTATACAGTTCATTATAATTCATTAAGTTTAGTAATGGAGCTGTATGTGGATTTAAAAAAAAAAAAGTAACAGGCTAAAGACTTGCTAGCACAAAGGCTTATCTCTAAAGAAAGAAGTGATGCCATTAGATTTTAAAATAGCTGAGAAAACCACTTGGGAGAGATTCTGAGCTTTTGATTGGTTATTCATATATTACATATAGAATTAAGTGTATGTAAGGTACTGTTTCCAAAAATTAAAGGAGATAAACAGATGGTCACTGTATTTGATTCACTACTGTATTATTACTATATTACTATACTATATCATAATATAGAAAAGACAGGACTATTGAGTTGTATTTGACATCTCAAATATCTTATTTCAACAAGTGATGCAATCAACATGTCAAATGACTCACAAAAATTGATGTTTAGGTGTGTTTTTACATAATTGTTTTTGAATTACTAAATATGTATAATATACAATATGAAAATTTGAGTTATAATCTACAGTTTGATACTAAATTTCATGACATAAATTCATAAAATAGTTGTTGAATAAACTTTTAATGTGAGACAACAAATGGAATGACATGGCTTTTGACCTGTAACAGTAGGGTTAATTGTCCTGTAATTTTGATATTGCTCATATATTTTTGTTTATACTTTAAAGATACTAATACACTATTAATCAAGATACAGTCATGTATGTCAAAAACGACTGATACCATTTTTTTATTACATGAACAAGCAATGCTAAAAGTGCTGTAACTTGGCAACAGTGCAACTGATTTTCAGTCTGAGAGTTCATTTATGCTCTAGAAGCTTTCATTATAATGTCTTCATTCTTGTTTGGAAAACAAATGTATATAGTACAATTAATTATATTTTTGAAGTTAGAAAAGCATGGTGTATTTTCTTGTCAATGTGCTGTTAAAAATTTTCAAAAATGTTCCATTGCAATTTTTACATAAAATATGGAAGTACTTATTATATAAGCAGTAAACTAAACAAACATTGGATACAGTGAACTAACCTTAATGTGAAAGGTGCTTGAAATAAAAAGTTTTTAATTTTGATTAGATATTTTTAAATAATAAAAAATAAAAGCATTTCTCAAGTTTTTAATCTCTTATACATAAAATACAGTGGAATAGATGAACAGTTAATAACTCAAAAAGCATTTTTTTAAGTTTATAAAATGAATTATGTCAAATATGATACTGATTATCAGTTAGGAGTTTAAAATACTTTCCAGAATTGTTTTGATTTTCACAAGCTTCTCTCAAAGTTTTTAGCTCAGCAGAATACTAACTATCAAAAGTTGTAAGAACAGTGTGTGGCATGTGACAAATGGTAGTGTTATATTACATCAGGTAAAGCATATGCTTATGTAAAAGTCTTTCAATATGTAAATAATTTGTTATCATTCTAACGATGATACAACTCTTAAAAATAACAAAGAACATGTCCTTTTCCTTGGAATTTCTGGTTGTTGCAGGTTACAACTATAATAGTGACATAAACATTTGAAGAGTCAATAAAAATTTTGAGGTGAACATTGAAAGTACAACTTGTATGAATCAAATTTTACCAAAAGACAGGTCATAGAGAATTCTTCCATTTTGGCTTTTGACTCTTAAAATTCCCAGAATTCAAGTTGCTTGATGTGGAAAAGAACTTTCCCTCACAAATTTAAACTGCATTTTGAAAATCATGTTTGCAATTTTAAAGTGCAAAAAATTATTCTAAAAATTTAATTAAATGAGATTTGCTTAGAAATAGCAATTATATCAGCTGTATATGAAGAAAACAACTATTCAAAGTGAAAATCCATTTCATAACCTCAATAGGAAGTGTGCTTGTCCATTTTCCCTGATACAAAAATAGCCGACACAGTCAAATACCTCATTATTTCCTGGAAGGGTGCTTTCATCGATCAACCTTTCAAGTGTGCAGTAGCAATAGCAAATTACATTCTAGAGTTCTTCCAAAGTGCCTGATTGTGGGATTTTCAAAAGCTGGAAAAGAGAAGAAAATTATTTCAATGGAACTTTGGAGGAGTGCGATAGCAAAAGGTTCAGAACTGTTTTATAGTGTTAGGTAATTCAACATATTTTTTAAATAATTGAACTCTTATTCTGACTCAACTCCCAGCCAGTTTTGACAACAACAGGGGAGCTTCTCCTTTTCAGAAAAATGCTGGCAACCTCCTTGATAGACCTTTAAAAAGCATGTAAAGAGGATGGAGACAACATTGACGTCAGTGTATTGTATAAAGGCCTCCTGCAATGAATATTACATTACGTGACATAAACTCATCACAAAGAACCATGTTATTGGTAAAAAGGTTTTAAGGCCAAGGTGCTCACCACTATATTGTTATCATAGATCATGAGTACCAATCTATTGAATGTTCAGTTTATATTTTTGACTATTTTAATTTGAATATTTACAAAGGATATATGTTCACATAGAAACTCTAATGTTTCTTCTATTCATACAGCTTTGTGTCCAGATGACCAATCAACTTCAAGGTCCATCCACCATTCATCAAGAAATTAGTCAACATCTGGATAAACTTAAAAAGAAAACACAAGTAAGTTCCAAGTGGATTTGAATTTGTTGGTATCATATTGTTCTTACTTTTACTTTTAAATTCTACAATTAGCTATTTATTGATAAACTATAGCTCATAAGATCTGATCTTTTACTCCTTCTCTAGTGGGACAGTCGTTTTTCTTACATTAAGTTTTTGTAACCTGCTACTGCTTTTATGCTTTTTGTAGGTCTCACAGTTATATGAAGTTTAATATTTTATACCTGATTTGGTTTTTATGCACTTCCAACAAAATAGAACTAGTAAAGTAAATAAATTTTAATTTGTTTTTGGTTAAGTTTCCTTGAAGGATTACAAAATACTAAGTGTACTTTCTGTTTTGTCTTCCTAAAAATACTTATTTTTGTCAGTGCAGTATACTTGAATTTACTATATACATAATTAAAACTTAGATACAAGACTACTCTTTACATTTTCATATTTATTACTTATTTATAGTTCACGTCCAACAAAAAAAATTGTAGATCTTATTGTGTCAAAAAAGGATACAATTAAATTCATTTAATTTTATATTCAGGTGTTAGAAAAGTATCATTGACAAAAAAAATGTTTTGCATATTTTTCAAAAGCTGTTAAAGACATTGATGTAGTATAAGTCCATCATAGAAGTTTTGTTTCACACAATTATTCTATAGATATATTTCACCAAATTGCTTTCTGAAGCCAATGCATTGACTGAATAGTTACATAAAACTTCATTGTTAATTCTGGTAGTCAATATGTATTTAGTTGCAGATATTGATTTTCTAATATATGTTTTAATTTAAGTTAGAATTCTTGAAGTTCACTCTAAAAATGGTGATTATTATTAAAATTAAGTTATGTTCATAATTTGTAAAATGGGTGTGGCATGGGAAATAAACAACATAAAATTAGTTTTTATATTAACTATAAGGGCATTTTAAATGTTGTATTTTTATTTTGTATACATTGTTTTAGTATCTATGATTTCATACTAATGACATAGTAGCATTATCTTTAAAATAAATTACAACATTTACTATTGACAAAAGATGTGAAATCTGTGAAGTTAGGTGAAGTGTCATTAGAGTTATATTTGTTTCTGTTTATTTTTTATATTTTGATGTCAAAATCTAGCATTGAAACTGTTATAATATTATCATTTTATTATTTTTTCAAATATAATTAATGAATTTTGTTTAATAATGCTTTTGTATTGAATTTTATATATAAAAATGCAATGTATGTGGAATGATGAGTTTTTTTATTTATTATATGACAAAACACTAATCTCATGGTAGTTTCACTTAAATTACCCACACTTATTTATTTAGATTGTAAAATTGCTTTAAAATTAAAATGAATTAATTTGGTTAATAATTATAATAGTCAAAAAATCAAATTCAATAATGTATATGAACAAAAGCTTATTAAAGGTTAAGTGCTTAAAAGTGATTGGAATTATTTTTATGAACTGTGTGATGAAACGCAGTTAAGAGCTTCAAATAAACTAAACCTTTTTTGCATAATATAAATTAAAGAATTTTTTTAAAGTACTTAATGCATGTAAAACAAGTTAAGTAACATATGGTACATTTATAATAAAATATATTTTAAATGTATTTTTAAAAAGTTTGAATGAACAAAGTATGCTTTATGCCTTATATACTTTTAACAGTCCTGGTACCTTTAAGGTAGTTAAATTTCTAATTATATTGTTATTACTCATTCATGCCAGAATGCCAAACGTGTACCACATATGCAAACTTCATTTATCTTTTTTACCAATTTTGTTGTGTGTGTTTAAGCACATAAATGACAAACATTATTTCTTTTCTTTTGGGTTGTTAAGTTAATTCAACATCATGATATTTTATTTTTTCTCATTTAAAAAATTACAGAAGATTACATATGTGACTTTCCCTATTGATTTTACAGTCAAACTCTGCTAAAGATAGACTTTGATAAGAAAAATTTACTATTAATTAGATATTTCAAATTCTTTCCAGCTAGCTATTCATCAGTTAATATTTATGTTTTAATAAGTTTCTTAACCTCTTTAAGGTCAGTTACAAAACAATTTTGTTGTTTGAGAAATCTTAAAGTTTTTAATAGCACTTGGTTGGAACTCAGAATTCAAAATAATTGGTGTGATGTTTTTCCTTTGTAAAACTAATATATTTTTCTCAAATGTAGCAAAAGCATTTGGGTGATTTTTGCACTTTTGGACTCTGTGTTTCCAGAACTAGAGTTTTAAAGTATTTTAAAAAATAAAGTTTTGCAGAATTTGATTATATTGTGAGTGTGATATAAGGAAAAAGATTAGACTTGTTTTTAACTGTGTTCAGAGCAAAGAAAAATGACCAACTGAGAGAGAGAGAGAGAGAGAGAGAGAGAAGCATTTGACTACTACACTTTGTTTATGTTTAACTGAGGAACCCTTCGAATGTTCTAGCAAACTGAGAACATGAAGTAATTCAGGATGATGGAAAACCCACTTGAAGTTAAAATGTATCTCAGGACATCTGGGATGGGTATTAACACTTTTACTAATAAAGCAGAGAACAAAGTTTGACCTTCTTAGGTCATCTTCAGATTAACAAAGAGAGCATGAAGGTTTCATGACAGAACAGGTGGATTTGGGAATGAAACAAAAGTGATACAATGAGCTACAACTATATAAAGAAAAAATTACATATATGAACAGTACATTTGAAATTTTACATCAAGAGAACACATTCAGTCTTTGAACTTATTAAAAATATGCCTTTCATCTATTAACTTGTTCAAGTAAATTTAATTTTACAGCATAAATCTATTGTACTAAGTTAAATGTGTGGTATTTCATACAGTGCTGATAACATTGAGATATTGTAATATCTCAAAGTCTAGAGGTGATGGGCATATTCTGATTACATTTTAGAAATCTGTGCCATCAAATTACCATGGTTCACTTGAGCTTTCTCCAGTAGCAAGTTGTTTATTGTCCAGTGTTACTTACCTTTCTCATCACGAGTCAAGTTTTAATGTGTTAATAAACTTACAGTTGTAATGTCTTATATTAAACCTGGTGATATGCTAGAAAACCTCATGATGATATATTTTGTTCTGTATTTAACATGACTAATATAAACAATACAAAATTTCTTTTTGTAATTTTTTGACCAAATTTTTAAAATAAGATAGTTTTAATTGACAGTTGGAGAAACGACAAAAAAAAGAATTTTAGTTGTAATCTTTTTGATTAAAAGGCTGGTTTAGGCTATGTATAGTAGTGTTAATTAATGTGATCATAAAAATTTGAAAAAATAAAAAAATATCATGATAAAGTATGCGAGTTAACTACCTAAGTGTCACTTTTAAATTATTTGTGAAGATATAGTTTCCTACTTTTAATCCTCTGATTACTTAAAATTCATCTTGTGAACTTAAACACTTTGTAGATAATCAAGGCTCATTTTACTTTTTTCCTTATATATAGCCTATTCAAAATCTTGGAACCTGTCAGAAATTTCATCTAAACATTCTCTCTAAATTGTATTCTATACATGAGACCAGAGACAAAGAAAATCTCGACATGTGATAAAATTTGATAGCAAGGAGGGTTTTTAATTGAGAAAAGTTTTATATACTTATAGTTAACATTG
Organism: Carcinoscorpius rotundicauda; assembly: GCA_011833715.1. NCBI lineage: Eukaryota > Metazoa > Arthropoda > Merostomata > Xiphosura > Limulidae > Carcinoscorpius > Carcinoscorpius rotundicauda. The sequence continues at coordinate 44,706,978 of CM022395.1, read as the reverse complement.
GCTATTCTTGAAACTTTATAAGTGATGAACAATTACTGGAGTAATAAGTCTTAAAATTCCATTGTATCTGTTAACTACCTTCAAAGATTTAAAATATATAAAATCTTTTATAAGCATGTTTATTGTGAATTTGGAGCAGAAAGATTACAGAATTAATGGAATTTTATAGACAGTTTACCAAAATAAGCTAAAATCATTCTTGGATGAGAATAAAAGCCACATTTTCTTGAAGCCTTGTGCCACATAATTTTGACTTTATTCTTTTTTTTAGGAAAGAAATCTGAAAATAAAAGTAATTAGATTATATTTAGTTACTTGAAATAGTGCAAAAAAAACCAACTAAACTGTCTCAGAACTGACCAGAACATAGTGAATGACAATCATGACCTTAATAGCACACTTATTACGAGAATGCCTCATTGACAAATTATGAAAATAGAAACAAAAATATGAGAGTTAAACTACTATTAAGCTCTGGGTTTGGTTACTGTATATATCTAGGATTTACGTAGATTTTGTTATGTCATAACTCAATATAACTAGCTGGGTGCCTGTACCTTGGATAGAAACTACTTACATTTATCATTAGTGAAATGTTATCTCGGGACATGAAAAGTTGTTTCCTTGTATATATATATATAATTTTATAAAATTCTCATTAAAAACAGCAAAAATGTAAAATCTTAAATTTACGTGTATCTCCTCATGGACTCAACAATCCTTCATACCAAATTTGGTGAAGATTCATCAACAGGAGTGAGGTAGTGTTAAAAAGAAAAAAAAACCTCAGTGTGCAAAATTGCAAATTTGTGTATATTTCCCCATGGACCTAATAACACTTTATACCAATTTTGATGAAGATCCATCCACACCCTTCAAAGTATTTATATGGATATACAATATATATTTATATAGATGGCACCAGTGCATTAGATCTGTGTGTGACATATTCATGACATCATATCTGCACCCTGATAATGGAGGAAAATAAAGTTTTCCATGGCAGAAAACACAGGTGAAACAGGAAAATCATGACTCATATTACAAATATAAATGCATGCAGATAAATATTTCATTAAGTTTGGAGTTTCACGTCAGGTAATAGAAAAAAAAAAGTCTTTCTGGTATTGTATAAGGAAGAGTTCCATTGTAGTATGATTAAATTTCATCTCTTGCTGAAGTATTGCATTCAATCATACACATTCCTCAGAAGCCACAGAAGCTAATTTTAAAAAGTATAAATGAATCTTTTAAGTGTTTTTTTGTCAAATTATTTCTTTGAACACCATATGTTACATCACAAACTTTTACACTGGAGGGGAGTATACAGGGAAATGACAAAAAATCCACACATGAATAAATAGTTTTAAAATTTATAAGGTTTTGATTTTGGATTGGAGATGTTCCTCTTCCTAGAATCTACTGTATGTTGATTCCCAGGAGATCTGGTGTTGATTGTAGCTTTACAGAGCACATTTTCTAGCTGGTGTACACCTGGAAATCCTCATCCTACCACAGATTGCCATCATGTTTGGATCAGAGTTGTCATCCTGCTCGGGCTATTCACTTTCCTATTATTTGTTAGAGGTTGCTTCCCAGTGGTTCTGGTGTTGAAAATGCAAGTTGTAGCAGAATTTGGCATGGAATCTCATCTTCACAACCATTTTCTCTTTTAAGTAAAGAGGTTTGTGATTTTTCACCTACAAAATATCAAAAGTACCATTCAAGATGCTGCCTGGTGTTGAATGAAGTCAAACTACAACTACTAACTGTCTCTCCCTAGTCACTCAACACTGCTGTCTGATTTGGCAGTCATTCATATTCTGGGATTCTTTTGTATTTTTCCACCTTTTATGATCTCAATACTATCATAAAAGAATGAAGGGTATACCTAGATCAGATGTGGTGTGGTCTTCAACTGAGGTGTGATGTTTTCCCTGTGGGTGCTTTCTAAAAGGGTAATTATTATTATTGGCTTTACACCAGTTTATTGTGAGATTCTATCTATTTTCCTGAGAGAAGATATCGTAATGGAAGTTAACATTTTCCTACACTGAATATGTGTTTCTGAAACATAATTTTAGTCACATTTCCCATCTGGTCTCCCCACTTATGATGTGTGGTTTAGGTCTTGCAACCAGTCTTGAAGTGATTGACGTGTTAAGTTGTAAATAGGACACTGGTTACAATAGGAGAAGTTTCATGCTCCTATTGATGGAGGGCTGCTGTGTAATCATTTACATGTGGATACACAGAAGTAGGAGGTAGAAGACTAGTAGTATGCATTGAAAATTTGCACTGATAGAGATAAGTATCTGTTGGAAATACATTTTCAGTGTAGGAAAATGGTTATTCTTTTATGCCTTGATATTTACTCTTTGTCAATTAGAATAAACCAAATTAAATGGTACATCACTCAGAAACATATTTTTATTTTATACAGAAAAGTTGAAGTGCACCAGTTATTTTTTCCTACATAAATTATTAAGAAAGACATGTTTACTATGTTAAGTAGGAAAAGCATAGATTTTGTCAAAACATTTACTTGGCTAATGAAGTAATTGCATGTAAAATAAAACTCCAAACCTATGTAGTTAAACTTAGGTTTAATTATCTCATGCTAATTATTCATACTAACTGTTCATTGTAAGTTCTGTGTAAGCTATGAAATTAATGTATCTAATAAAGTAAGCTGTGATCTTTATTTGCATAATAAAGATGCTGTGTTTTCTGTGAATGAATTTGCTTTGATAAGATTATATATTTAAGTATGTGTTTTCTTTAACATCTTTTGTAATTGCTAAAACAAAATTTTGAAACTTTTTAATATTCCAAAATCTGACAGATAATGTTTTACATTAATTATATGGAATCTTTGTTCCTGTTCAGGAAACAGAAGAAGAGCTACGGCGTATGCAGCAAGAACAAGAATCATTTGTAATACAATACCAGGAGAGTTCTAAGCGTCAAGGTTAGTCATAACTGTTTGAAAATGCATTTTTTAAATTGACAGACATTATGTTGTGATAAAGCTATAACCATGTTATAAAGAATAGCTTAAGTGCTGTATTTATATTAAACACGATTGACAATGATACAGTATTTTAAAATAAAACTTTATTCGTGGTTAATAATGAAATACAAAATCCAGAGAGTAATTTCTTAGATTTAAAATTCTAGATAGATGTTTTTACATGGTTATTTGTTTTTTATGGATTTTTGCCATATCAGACATTTCATTTGTTTATTATGCTATTGTTGTTTGTGTTTTAACATACGTAATACTTAAAATGCTGAGACAGAAAGAATGTCTTGCATGCTGCAAAAGTTTGTTATTCAGTCTGTCTGTTGCCAGCCAATTATTCAGTTAAGTTTTGTGAATATTAAAATTATGTTTCAATAAAGAATTACAAATGTAAAAATATATCCTGGGTACAAGAGAAAATTAAAAATAAGTGACTATTTAGTGGCATTTGTGAACATTAGGCTAGTACAAGAGATTTGTAGAACTTGTAGTTAGAGATAAAACACTTTCATTTGCATTAAATGGAACAGGCTTTAATTTTTTTTAACCCAGTATTTCAAAAGACTTGTTCAACAGTATAAATCATCATAACACCATAATATGTCAATGGCCCCCCTTTTTTTTGCTTGTGTTAGTAAGGTTCACACAAGTTGTTTATAATATATAAACAGTATTGAGACTTATAAACAGCTCAAAGGAATTTACAGCATAATACTGAACATATTTTAAATGTAATTGGTTGTATGCCAGTATAGATGAAATATCCTACTGCTAGATATATACAAGTGTTGTCAGAAAAGTCAAGAAGGAAGCTTCGGTCTTTAGGATAATATGCTATGCTGCCTTTCAAGTACACATTGGTGATTTGAATATGTGTAAGTAACTACAAGTGAACTATATGAATGGTTTGTTGCTTGCAATGATAATTGTTCCACTGAGAACTGTCATAATGTTCACAGTTGATACTGCTGTTGTGTCAAACTGCAATGATCATCTTAGTCTTGGATCAGTGTGTGGTTTGAAGTTAACAAGAGTGAACTTGTCAGAGTCTGAGAGATTTGTCTCTTGAAAGAATATAGTCATGAAAATTAAGAGAACATCCCATGGCACTATTTTATTCTCCTTATCTCATTAATATTGCAATAACTTATCATAATGTGAGACTGTCTGAGCCTGGTCCACTTTCTACCCATTTATTGTTTACAAGTTTGAGGTTTAACTTAGTTTTCCCATTCTTTTCCTCTTATTACCGGTCAGCCAAGGTGTTCCTAATGCCCCTGGGGTACCTGTATTAGACCCACTTTTAATGTATTATTGTTTGGAAGTAATACATTAACCACTTACTGTTCACAACTCTTGTTTCTGGCCTTGTCTGCCCTAAAAAGGAAGGTGAGGGATGGTGGGCCAGTAGCCTGTTAGAATGAACCTGCCATTCTTGAGTGGGTGCACACTGGTCACTAGAGAGTAAAGAAACTTTTCCATCATGGGAAAGCTTTGCTGGGTCAGGAATTTACTGTGCTTTAACCATTCTTATAACTGGTAACTGAAACATTTTGGTGTTTCTACTCTATAATGTGTACAGCATGGTAAAATGTCCTGTGTGCATGATAACTTCTTAATTTGTGCAGCTTGTGTGGCACTGTCTGATAGAGGTTACAGATGATAAGTTGTGCTGTTCAAGCCCCTGTTTCAGTCATGATACCTTGTACATGTACTGTAACTAAACTAAAGCTATCTAACATTTGATACATATAATAAATCAAGTGGTTGCTCTTTAGCTGTGATAATGGTTCAAGTCAAAATAACCCTAATTGTAATGAAAACTGAATACTAGTTCTGTAACATACAGTAACACTACTAATGCCTATACACATGGTAATATTGTATTCAGCAAAAAGAAACTAACTTCGTATTTGAAACTGAATCATGATAAACTGTACTAAAACCAACTTAGCTGGTAACTTCAGTGTATCTAAAATAAACACATGGCACATTACTTACTTTTAATCTAGGAATTGGTAACTGTGTAACTAAACCTATATCTAATCATGTGGTAAATTAGTACTTATTATTAGAATTAAAAATTCCTTCACAATAACTTGTATACCTTATATTTTTCTTGAATTAATTTTGATGTAGAATCAAAACTAACACTGATATTGATTGTGATTGGTATACTAATTGTACACTTATCACACCTGATAACCTGTGTTGAATTAGTTAATAAATTCTTGAAATTGGTTGACAGTGTCATTCTGTTTCTGTAAATGGAAGATGTTTCTGTAATCCCTACAGGCTTGATTTTTGTTTTGATAGGTGTAAAGAAGTATCTCTGTTAGTCTGAAACCTAAATTTATTTTGTACATAAACAGCACAAATTCAGCAGTTGACAAATCAGACCAATACCCAAACTAATCTAGAGATGCTCACAAAACTACAGAGAGACAAGGAGTTATTGGATGAGGCCTTGCGACAAAAGGCCTCTTCATTAGTCCAGCAAAGACAGGTAAGTGTATACTAATGCAAATACATTTAGCATTATGTTTGCTAAATTAGCCTATAATTCAGATACATTTATGTGAAATAATTACATAGGTTTAGGTTGTAGCCACTCAACTCATTTATTCATTTTGTAGTGTTTTGTGTGTGTCTGTAATTCACTTAATGAACTAACATTTTCTACAAATATGTTGTACATAAAACATAAGAATTATTAATAAAAATTTGTTTTTGAATTTATTTTAAGTAATCTGACTAGTCTGAGTGCAAGGTGATTTTTCAAAGCTGTACTACCTCATCTCACCCAAAACTGTATCAATCTTGGTCTGCCCTCTAAGTATTATATTGAAAAAATTTGCTGCAGTGCACCAGTCCTTTTTCCTCATCAGTTTTGCACTATTTCAAAACATGCTGATCATGTGACTACTCTACTAATTGTACTGCACCATCTATATGGCACAGCTAGCTCTCTCTACCATTTTGGAATAATCTCACCTTCACATCTTAGTCCAGTCTCCAAGATTTGTGCTCTTTCCATCCTTTAGTACCTCAGCTTTCCAATTATTTGCCTGTTTGTTTGATCAGGGTTTGTGTCAGCTGTTTCTCGTTCTAGGGCTGTTCTGTCAAATATCTTCCAACTCTCATATTTCTGGAAAGCTTTCTCTTTCCCTGTTACTTCCTTTCTTTTCTATGCCTTTTGTCTTGCTCATTCTACAAGTCCCTTTGTTTTTTATTCGAAATTTGTCCTTCATTCTCAGTCCAGTGTTTCATTTGAACCCATTGCTTTGTGTTCTTTGTACAACCTTTCCCTTATGTTTTTTCCTTCATCTGTTTGGTTGAGGCTGTTGTTGTCCTGATATTTATACCACTGCTGTTTTATGTATTTTCTCCCATTCCTCTTGTTCTCTATCCTGATTGGCCAGGTGGTTTAATTTTCATTCCTATTTCCTTACCTTTATTTTCCCACCTGTACTCCCATTTCGTTCCTGTAAGCCATCCTTTTTTTTGTTGGTTTTCTGAGATGTTATGTGGCTCATATTTCCCCTTTTTATGTTCTTATCTATTTGTTCCAGAGATTTCCTCTGTATTCCATGATCTGTTTTACATTGCACTATCTGGTTAGGTTTGACAACTGGTATGACTAACACATTCTGACTTATCCACAGAAGGTTGCTGTTTACACAATGTTTTTTTTGTATTCATTTCATCATCTGTGTCTTTAGCTTCTCATATTCACTGGCCTTTGGTGGAGATCACCTGGTATGGAGAGGCTGGTATGAGGACAATTCCCTATAAATTTTTTTCACATAAGCTGCACAACCTGGGAGTGTGTTCCTCAGACGAACATCATTTTCCTCCTGTAGTAATTCTTCACATGTTTGTTTGCCTCTGACTGGGGGTTGAGGTATTACTTTTTCCATGTATTTTTAATTGATACATATCCTATTTCAGAATCCTGCATTGTTGTTGGTTCCTAGTCATGTATACTTCATATTATATTTCCACTAAATATGAATAATTTTGTAATGTTAACAGTTGAGATAAGGTGTTTTCAGTAAAATAACTGGCAGCTTGTTCTCTGGTTTGCATATCTTTTTTTAAAATAAAAGTTACTAGTTTCATTTATAAAGGACCATTGTTTATGGACTTCATGACTAAAGCAGGTAGTGATTTCTACCTATCCCAACTGGCCCATGATTCCTACAATCAGGGTCTATCTGCTTTTCAAATTTGGGAATTATAGACACTTGTTGCACTGTCCTTTTTTTTTCAGACTCTCCAGTGAATATTCTTTCAAACCTCCTCTTCTAGTTAAGCACAGGAGTCCAAACCACTTTCAGTTCCTAATTGTTGGAGGTTTCCTCCTGAGTGAGTTTTAAAATTAAATAAAGGTTTCTAGTACATCTGTGTCCAATCAGTGAGAAAAAGGTTATAGTTGTTATAATCCTTACAGTATTGAACAATGAATTACACACTAATTTTCAGTGTTCAAGACACTACCCTCAGATGCTTTTGCCTAAGCTGACTGTGCTTATTGATTATGTATTTCTAATACAAGGCATTTCCACTGAAAATTTTTTGCCTGAATGGACCACACTTGGCATAATTCAACATAACCCATGATGTTTTCCCCAGGTGGACCATGCTTGACCTAATTCTGTTTATTCGAGGTGTTTCCTATGGATGTTTTATGGTCCATGTAGAGTGCATTTGTTGAACTCAAGTGCTTGCTCATAGTGATTTCACCAGATGGTTTTGCCTAGTTGGATTTGGTTTGCCAGAATCTGACATGTTTATTACTTTGGCAATCTTTGCTTTGTCTATTCAAATACATTTCATGGTCCTTAAACTCTCTGGCTCATTTTCTGGCACCATATTGTGACTCATTATCACTTTGTTCAATGATCATATTTCTTACCATGACATGGATGTATATGGAAAGCTAGTTATGATGACCCTTGTGATTGCACTCATACCAGTACTCTCTTTCTTTCTATTTCCAAAAAGTTTCTCCTTGATGTTTTTGCCCATGCAAACTGCATGTGTTGATCACTATATCTCATATAGGGTGTTTCCACTAAACTTTAGCCTGAATTGATCATAATTGGTATAAGCTAACATAATCCACAACAATATTTCTTTGGCATATACACTGCTGGCCAAAATCTTAAGGCCAATGAACATAAAAAAAAAAAAAAAAAAAAAAAGGGCCTTAATCTGGTTTGACGAATGGCTGGTGTCTTGTTGGACAACCCATCAAATCCTCCTGCTTGGTGCCAGCGAAATTTTACTGGGCCAACCACTTGAAATTCTCGTTCTGTATCCCTCAGGAATTCTGTTACGTTTTTACCAATTAATGCTTTGTTTCAGTATGGTTTTAAACTTTTGACTTGCCAGTATTAGGCCTTTTTTTATAGTGTTTACATTTTCCCTAGTAAATGGTAAAAAAGTTTATTTTTATTTTCCAATTTCTTATTTTCATCTTTTGAAGTGTTACGTAAATAAGTGGTTGGGTCTAACAATGCAAAATACATATTTTTTCTTTATGTTCATTGGCCTTAAGGTTTTGGCCAGCAGTGTATGTATAAGGAAAAGTTGTTGCATGCACAAGACTGTTTCTGTTGGTCAATATAATACTGATTCATGTCATACTTACCCGGTACTGATTCAGTGCTGTACATTTATTTATTGTCTTCAGTAGTGTCTCTGGTTTGTGTCTGCCAATTCAAAATAGTGAGGATTGTTCAAGAATAGTAGGGGAAGTTAAATGTGCCAGTTATAGATGGTGGAGAGCAGAAATGTGATCAGTACTTGCTGTGAAATGGCACAAAACTGAGATATAAATGCTGGTGAGTTGTATGGAATTTTTTTAGAAATGCCTAGATGACAGGCCATGATTAAGATAGCTTTGATTGAGAGATTTAAGTACCCATTGGAAATACATCTTTAGACTAAGAAAATATTATATTTCTTGTGAGGAATAATAGTAATTTTTATATCTCATAGCTTTCAAATTTCATTTTAATCTTTAGAACCTCCTAAATGAATACCAAATGTTTTTCAGTAAAAAAAATATTTATTCTAAACAACCTCATACTTATAACAGTGTACCTCTTTTTGCATTTAATTTTATTATTTTATTGCTCTTCAACTGTCTTACTATTGGAATTTTTCTGTGCATGTGTCATGAGTTTTTAGTGAGATACATTCAATAATAAGAAATATTTTCTTACTATGGTATGTGAAGCAATTTGGTGTAAAAATGTAGATAATAATCCAGATCTTAATAGTATGCAACTTTTAAACTTAGTTTTACAAGGCAATATTTAAAAAAAAACAAAAACAATATTATCTAATAGGAGAACTGATATTTTTTCTTCAGGCATCCCTTCTCTATCAAGAAGCAAAAAATTTAATATAAACTTAATGGGAAGTTTATATTCCCATGACTTAAAATTTATGTCATTATCACTCAGGCAATGCATAATTTTCATAGCCATGAATCTTATTCGGTTATAGAACCATCAAATAGAAAATCAGACCTCTCTTGCAATCTTCTTGTGTCACACTCTATCTCATAGAAATTGTCATTAGCTTTCTCTAATGTCACATTGTTTACTATAGTGAAAATTATCTGTTTCACTTTCAGTTCAAGCTTTATTCCTATAAGAAATATGGAGGAGCTTATATAAATTTTTAAAAGTGCCTGTTGCATAGTTAGAAGGTCTAGAAAAATTGTCATAGTTATGAGACATTGCTTGATTTTTGCATGCAATTATTCTTTATTCTTAGATGCAGCACAAAAGTATTTATTGCAGTCTTACCATTAGTATTAAAAAGTAGGTTTAAGTGTTATTGATAGTCAAAATCAAAAAAGATAATGACACAGGCAGAATTTTATTTCTTGTTTTTTTACAAGTTCTTTTATTTATTATCATAAACATAACAAATAAAAAAAATCAGAAACTTTTTTATATTAGATAAGGTAAAATAAAGAATAATAATTTGTTCATGAGTTATGTTTACAAGCAGATCGTGTGTTATGGAATTCAGTAGTGTGAGTTGAATGTTTCATTTAAAATTCAAAAGGCAGTAAAACAAATTTAAGTGCAAACAAATGTATACTGTCATGAGTTTAAAGCTGTTTAGGATAAAAAATCTGAGATAACCCACATGTAGAGAAAAATATATATGTAAAAACGGCTGGTTTGGGTTGAAAAAATTTTTATGTGGAGGAGCGAACAACGTTTCGACCTTCTTCTGTCATCGTCAGGTTCACAAAGAAATAGGTAACTGGCCAATAGTTGACCACATGTTTGAAGGGGGTTGTGTAACTGAGTGTAGGAATGTTGATGGCATGCTCATATATTGATACAAGGCAAAAATGACTGAATTTATATCAACTCATTACTGAGTTTTACAACTTACATCAACTTTTTTTTTACTTAATTTTTTGGATTTTCTTCAGTTAAGTATGTATTAAAAGCAAACTTTATACAATGTTAATGTTTTCACAAGTTTGACTTAACATTTGATGACTAGATTCTATATTTTTACAATTTATATACCTCTAAGGCTGTCACTTAGGTATAATGACATTATCCTCACATATGTAAGTACACATTGGTTTATTTCTAATTTTATGTCTCAAGAAAATCAGCTAAAGCTAAGTTAATTTTTAATATATGTTTGTATTAAGTATTTTAATATAATATTAATAATATGCAATTTTTACTCTTAATTTACACATTAAGGTGTAGTAGAGAAATATTTCATAAATGCTATTTCGTGATAGCATCTAAAAGGTTGTAAAATGACATTTTTATATATATTCATCCTTTCAGGTTCTTGCTGACAGACACAAAGATACGTTATTGCAGGTGCATTCCTTACAGACTCGAGTTTTGGATGATGAGCTTATTAAGTGGAAAAGAAACCAGCAGTTGGCTGGGAATGGAGCAGTATTTGATAATAACCTTGACCAAATTCAAGAATGGTTAATGAATATTAAATCTTTTTCAAATGACAGGAGTCTATTTTAATTAGATATTTAAATTATATAACATTTGTTTTTTTTCTGCTGAGTTTTTATGTTTATTAACTTGTATATACTATACATTGGAAATTTATTTTCAAAATCATTTTCTTGTTTTTCTAAAACTTATCAGGTTGCACTGAAAGTAATGAACAAATTGGACATCAGAATTTACATCACATTTATTTTATTCTATAATATGATAATTACATAACCCATCTTTATTATGACTATCAGAAATGAAAGAAAATCTCAGATCTTGAGGTTTTTTTTACTTAACATAATTAGATTGTTTTTTGTTATGTAATATTTTGTGTATAGTAACACTATAAATCCCCCAAACACCCTTTTTCCAACTTAGTGAAATTTTGACTGGCCACTTAAGAACAATAACAATAACCTGTTTTCTTTACAGTAAGTTAACTTTTACATGGCTGGTACAGAAATAAAAGTCAAACAAGTTAAAGAATTACCCTATAAAATCAAAAGAAGAAATACTGGTTTATAAGTTAAAATGCCATTTCATTGTTATTGAATTCATTACTTTGAAAATCCGGAAATTTTCTTTGAGGAAGTTTCTTGCTTTAAAAGAGTGCCACAAATAAATAACCTATGATTGGCTAGGGCTACTTGCATAAAGCAATGGTACTTACATAAAAAGGGTTAAGTAAATTATAACAAACAATTTTGGATACACAAAACAGCAGTTTATGAAACTGACTATCACAAAGTGTACAAAGTGTTGGTGGAACAGCCATTATCAGAACTAAATATTTACATTGTTTAACTTTTCCTAGGAGTGTGATGCCATGTAAAACTGATTATTATAGGAAAGAATGAGCAATGCCCCTTTCTCATGCAAAATATTAATACACTCAGGTTATGAATTTATATTCATTGCCTTAAAATGCAGAAGTGAAATAATACAATTGTTTAGTATATATATATACAGAAGAAAGGGAAATTTGTGACAAATAGATTGAAAGGAAGAAAGTAATTTCAAGAGCTTGAAAATTGCAAAAGTAAATGTGAAGATGTGTATGTTACAGTTCTTGGCATTATCAACTTCAAACATTTACAGTTTTCAATCTACTGAGCTGAAAAGAAGCAACAACCTTTTGAAAAGCTTGTAGTGTTTTTGGTTTTGTTTGACAAGTTGCATGAGGAGATGAAAAATTTTGTGTCTTCCAGCATCTCAGTAATAATTACCACTCAGGGACTAAACATTGAACTTAGAACAAGCATCTTGTTTTTTAGTAAAATCTTAAATCAAAAGAAAATATGAAGTCTGAACATTTTACTTATTTTATAGAAAATTTGAGGAGATATATGGAATTTTGAAAAACTATTTATTTTAACACTGTAGAATCCATGATATTAAGGTTGTTTAAACATATTTAGTTCAGTAGTTTAGTACATATTGAAACTTAAAACTAATTCAAAAATATTTTGGTTCCCTAGGTGCGAGTATCTTGTAGAAATAATCTGGCAGAATAGGCAACAAATCAAGAGAGTGGAAATGCTTTGCACTCAGCTTCCCATTAACTCCTCTATGGGAAATATTTTGGAAAAGTTCCATTCGTTAAATTCAGAAATCACAGGTCTTCTTTCCTCCCTTGTTACAAGGTATTTTAGTATATATTTGTCTTTTTAAAGATTTAAAGAACTGATAATGAAAAACCTCATGTTTTAAGTTTCACTAAATTTTAACATTAACAGTAATAAGTTTTCAAACTTTTAAGCTGTGCATTTGAAGAGGTTATGGAATTATAATTTTAAATATAAATATATTAGTTACATGTAATAAATGTTAAAAACTATCTATCTTATAACTTATTAACCCAAACTAATACAACAATAGTATTTATATCCTGAGAAGATAGAAAAGGTAATATTTGTAAAGCATTATTTACATAATAGTTTTATGAACATAATAGACGGTTGAAAATTAACCATTAAATGTATTTATAACCAATCAATTCATGACTTGGTTTCTTGGAAGAGACGGGTAATTAATGTTGTACTGTACATGAAAATATAAAAATGTACTGTGGATATAATATCAACTTTAAATGTACTGTTTAATCGCTAAAGCTGTATTGAACAGAAATGCTACAGATAAATATGTATATATGTTTTAATGAGACCAAAAGTTCATTAAGTAGCCCCTGCTAGTACAGTGGTAAGTCTACAGTTTTGCAATGCTAAAATTAGGGGTTCAACACACACATACACATTTATTAACTAGTGTAGAAAAATTGTCTTGTTTACAAAATGATAACACTTAATTGTATAGAACACTAATGAAGGTGATTATCATTGGAGACTTTATAAAAATATTCCACTACTTACACAATAGAATATACTCTCAATGTACAAGACAGAGTACCTGAATTATTAATTTTCTTATTTGTTTATTATCACATTTTGTGACATCCGATGTGTTTTTTAAATCTGTACAAATGTTTTCTTCATTTAAAATCCATATTGTTTGTTTTTGTATGAAAAGTATTGTTTCTCTGACAACTTTTTTCTGAATATTTGGCAAGATGTTTTTTTTTTTTTGTCTTTATTATTACAAGAAGATGTTGGTTTATTTTTCTTTTATTATGCACCTGGCTTTGAGAAACAATTAGTTTAATCATTGTAAGGAGAGTATACTTTTAATCCACTTATATGTACATTCCTGAAAATTGTAAAATTAATTTGCAACAGATGTAACAAAACCTTTGGCTATTCTTTATGATGATTTTAATCTCAAGAGTTTTTATGTATCACAAAACATTTTAATTTACTAGCTAGAGTTACACATCCACTGGAGGGGTGAAATAAAAACTTGTTCATAACAAAGGATAGCAAACTGTTTGTTTTCTTTTTGCCTAAAATTAAAAGAGTAATAAAAATACATAAATTTTTCAGTACTGAAAAGAAAAAAATATTATTTTCAAGAATTTTAATAGTCATGGTTATATAGCTGATTCTACTTCTTAGATAGAAAACATTGATGGTTTTTCTAAAATAGTTATGAAATTAGATAGAGAAGTCAACCCTTATGTCATCCTGTGTCATTGGGTCAAGTCTGGTTCTCATTGATCAAGAAATGTGGAAATGTGTAAGGAACAGATATACGGACACACATATTGATGTTTGTTTATATAAATTCATTTTCTATCCTGATTTTGAAAACTATTTATTTTCCTACTCAGCACATTTGTTATTGAAAAGTTGCCTCCTCAAGTAATGAAGACCAACACCAGGTTTACTGCTACTGTCAGATTGCTGGTTGGAGGCAAACTCAATGTTCACATGACTCCACCACAAGTCAAAGTCACTATTATAAGGTATATGAGATTTGTTAAAACTTTTTTCTTCTTAAGTGCTAAAATATACATAAAAACATTTAAAAAACTGTACATGATTTGTTATAGATGAAGGCTGTTATAAAAAAATTAATTTCAACTAAAAACATTAACTGAAAACTCAAAGTTTTGAATGTTTTTTTTATATTTCTTGAATGTACACTTTTTTCAGTTGTCTTTAAAGATAGAACAAAATATAATGGGTAACGTGCTAGAAATAGTATGCAATTTATGTAATTTTAATAAAATTATAATTTTTCATGGCATATTATTTGTCAAAATGTTATTTCATAAGTTATTAAATAATTAATTAGTGTTCAAATATATTTTAAATTCTTTTATGTTTTAATCATATTTCTTACAGTGAAGCACAAGCAAATTCACTTCTGAAAAATAAAGTGGGCATGACGTAAGTTGATTTTTTCTACAGTTTTTTATACTGATGCAGCAATAACAGATACTTAATGTAAACATTTTTCAGTAAATAGTAATTCTAAAATGCAAAATTTGAAAGCTTCATTCAGTTATTAACTATACTGCTTATGTAAATTAGTGGGTATAAATTTTTTGGTTCCTTTCTCTTGCTGTATTAGTTAATCACTTGTTTGGTACCAGTGAAGTGTACATGAGTATATTTTGTATTTTAAAATATATATTGAAAAGTTTTTACTCCAAAAATATGAAGTTCTTATTTAGGTATTAGAATTAATCTTTCAGAGTAATGTTCTAACCTTAAAAATAATAACACTTGTCATTGTTCTCATCAAGTGTCTTCCTTTTTCTGAGTAGCTTGTGTTGTAAACTGTACTTGCACCTTTTTTTTTTCATGGAGTAATGGCTTTTTTTATATGTATGTACAGTGGAGCGCTGTTAAGCCGCTGTATTTGGGGGTCAATCTGCTTAAACACAGCTAAACCTTTGTGACTGAAGAGCCAAAGTCACCAAAAGCTCTGCCGAGGAGCCTCATCCGGTCCATTGCGTGATTATTATATCAATTATCAAATTAAAAATAATACTTTAATTATTGATCACTTTTTTCACGTATTTATCCAGGATTAACTTTAATGTATGGAGAGGTGTAATCTGGTAACAATGTCGGCCTCCATAACACTGACATAGAGAGCGGATAAGGTGAATTAACGGTCGATTTCTATTGTAATGCATTTTATTTATTTCACAAATTAAAGAAAGTCCTTTTTAGATATTCCCTTGAAGTTATAAAGCCAGGATTAAATTCATAAGCCGCGTTTTTACATGTTCTGTAATTAGCAGTGAGCTGCGATAATTCTCACTCGCATCACTCACCAGACTTACTACAGCGGCTTAAGTGATTTCGCGGTTTACCGGTCTGCAACTTAATGGCACTCCACTGTATCTCAAATACAGTAAGTTTTAGTTTAGTTCCAAGTAAAGTTTACTATAATCAGCTTACAATGTTTTTATTGCATATGCACTTTCTTGTAAACATTTAGAATGTAGTTATTTACTTTTATGGCTAATATAATAATCTTGTAATTTAATGTATAAATGAATTAATATTTTGAAATTACTGAGTTTCAAATAAATTGTGAAATTTTGTGTGTTGCTATCTTCACCTTTTATAATCAATGAAATAGTATTTTAAAATTCTGATTGTAACTTTGTCACTTGTTTCATGGAAGCTTAATTGCACTTGATGAGGACATTGTTCAAGGTTATATGCTGTTTTTAGAACTACATCTTTTATTATCATAGTGCTCACTCTGATAGTCAAGATTATTCATTAGTAGCTGCAGTACTTATCTATTGGATGGATGAAATAAAAACTCATTTTAAATGAAGAATAGAAAACTGTGCTTCTGTTGTTTTTTTCTTAATACAATAAATGTTGGCTCGGCATGGCCCAGTGGGTTTGGTGTTTGAGTCATAATCTGAGGGTCACAGGTTCGAATCCCTGTCCCACCAAATATTCTTGCCCTTTCAGCCATGGAGGTATTATAATGAAACAGTCAACCCCACTATTCTTTGGTAAAAGAGTAGCCCAAGAGTTGGCAGTGGGTGGTGATGACTAGCTGCCTTCCCTTTAGTCTTACACTGCTAAATTAGGGATGGCTAGTGCAGATAGCCCTTGAGTGGCTTTGCAAGAAATTCAAAAAACAAACAGTAAACATGAAATGTGCAATAAAAATATATAAAGGTATCAATAATGAAAAGAAGGATGTACTATTGTCTAAAATTCTAATAGTGATCACATAGTTCTTTGTAATGCTGAGAGATGTATACAACATGGTCTACCCTGTGCCATCCTGTTTCACCATGTGAAGTTTGTTGATGATTGAAAAAGAAATATGGAAACGTATAAGGAACAGGTATATACACACACATGTATTGATATTTATATAAGTTACCTCATATGTCATGTTGCATGATGACATGCTTCTGTAAAGGATGAAAAGTTCAGTCTTGGATATCACATCCTAAGAAATTGTTCACAGATCATCCACTAAACATTATGAGACCATGCTTAAGCATACCAAATGCACAAAGTATGTATTGTGTAAAGATAGTATTTTAATTCTGTTATAGCTTGTAGAGATGCTGTTGTAACTTAATTCTTTATCTTGATGAAGCCATATCTTTCTAAGTATTGGCTATACAGTGCAAGAACATTTGCTCTACATTTACGTGTATAGTGCTTAAGTGCTTATAAAAAAATATCTAAAGAGTTTGCAAGAATCATGAAGTCCAACATGAAAGAAAGTTTTTTTCACATCATGATTGGAAATACTGTTTCCTGTCACAGTACCATTCAGCTGTACACAAGAGATGAAAGTATGCTTCAATATTGGACATGGCTAGGTAAAGTTTTCTGTAATTGTTGTTTGTGTCACTGGTATATCTGGGAAGCAGTGTTTACACTTTTGGCTTTAGGATCTTTACATGGAAGCATAAACCAGAAGAGCCTAAGGTGCTTTCCTCAGTACACTAATGAATTATCTTTTTACTGTTGATTGTGATATATGAAATTTGGTGACGGTTGCTGTTTTCGGTTTGTAGGGTAACTAAATAACAAATCTGCAAAATTTATCTATAGTATCAACAGTTCTACATGTTGTGAGATGCTGTGTTGATAGTTTTTGTATTTTTGTGGGTGTTCTGTACATCAATTGTTCACTGTGTTATAAATAAGTGCATTTTAAATTGGTTTCTCAAGGATAAGAACAACTATGACATATTTTCCCAACCATAAATGTTTTGTTGCAAAAAAAATTGAAAATAGTGTGCCAAATAATTTGGGTAAATGTGAGGTTTTGTCTGAAGAATGAAACATTACTGTTACACACAAAAAGGATAAGATAATATAAGCCATTCTGATAAATGACAAGCTTTGACAAATATGTTATCTGTTTAAAATTGAGATGTGTTTTGTTTAAATGCATTCAAAATGACACTTTAATATACTACTAACAAGAATATTTATTAAACTTTACATTGGTGTATTCATTCCCTTGCAGCTTCTTTGTTATTGCTATATCTGTTCTCCAGCAGATTCCATTTTGATCATTGAGGGCGTGATATACAAAATTCTGTCACCCATATGTGGTATAATAAACTAAGGATCACTAAAAAAGTAATTTTTGCATTTTTGGTGTGTTAATGTTGAGTTTGTAGAACATATTTCCAAATATTAATGAAAATTGAAACTTGTATGTAGTCTTTATTCAGGTGTATCTCACCCACCCTTGGTAATTAGTAGAAATCAGAAGGTTAAGATTTTTGTGATTCTGTAGCTTTATTTAAGTCTGCGTATGTTATTATTGCATTGTAGATGGCCAGGAATTCACAATGAAGCAAAGATGTAGGTGCCACTGCATTATATGCAAATCATTTTCATAAAATGAGATTAATCATCTGTATTATATTTCACAAATGTTTAGGAAATTTGACTGATTAGTCAAGAAAGGAGTCAATATAATAACAATTAATCTGGAATGTCCATTTTGTGTGATCTTCAAACTGTTTATATTGATAACTGTTATTATATTGTGACTCCAGTGTCATGGTTCAGATTCATAGAATTTTAGAATTAATATACTTTTAAATGGTAATATATGAATTAACTCTTTTTTGTAAATATTAAATTATATTTTTAAAGAACAAAACCTTATGAAGGTATTTATTGATACAATGTGTTTCTAGTGAAGCAAGTGGGGAAATACTTAATAATACAGGCACTATGGAATATCACCACGCCACACGTCAGCTCAGTGTCAGTTTCAGAAACATGGTAAGTTTTTGTGTATTGCTGACTGTATTTCTGAAGTGATTGGAATACTACTTTTATTGCCATATTTAGGTAATAGAAGACAAATGTTATAGTATTTAACTTTCATAATGTTAGAAAAACACAGTTTCAAGAAGTCTTGATAAAAATGAATAAAACCTCTTTAAAAAACATTGACCTTTCTTCTTCACGAATTCCCAGTTTGCCCCTGAAGATATCCACCTCTCAAAAGCAATTGGGTTATAGGGTTTTTATTCATTTCTATACTATGTAACTCAATAGACAAATGACTAGTGCCTCATTTAATTTTATTTTGAAACACTGTAATAATTTATTTCTCAAAGTTCAAGTCTACTTACATACCATAAATTGTGATAATTTTCCAAGGTACTTGAGCTCTTGTTTATAATATTATTTTTTCAATAATTAGTGTATATCTTTTGTAAATGATTGCAATTTATGTGTTATAAATTGTAAGTTGACAAGAGTTATAAAAAGTTCAATTTGTCATTATGTAGTTGCTTATGCTACAAGTTTTTGCATAATAATTTGTTAGTCATTGCGCACATGTAAAATAAATGAAATATAAAATACTTAATTACATGAAGCTGTCTTTTGTGGCATTTTGTCACTTCAGTGTCACTGTGAAAACATGTCTTACATACATTAGATGTTAAGCCAGGATTACAAATTTTAATTTTACATATAAACTAACTGTGGGAGATGTTAATTCCATATCTTTTAAACTCAAATAATTGTAATTGATCTTGTGCACAGGAAAATATTTTTTGTTGCGTAAAACATGGCCATCAGTCATGTAAAATTGATTTGCAAAACCTCTTGAAAGTAGACAGAAAGAGAAGGAGCTTCTCTGATGGGTTTCACAATTGTATTGATATTTTAGCAACTTAAAAAAGTGTGAGGTTTAAATTTTAGCTTCTTGCTCATATTTATTTATAGTTTGTGTTTCTTAGTGGTTGTAAATTGCATCAACTTCTTTTAGAAGTTAGGAAATTCTAAAGAAAAAATTTGGAGTTCAAAGAAGTCGTATAGCACAGATTAATGAAAACTGAGAATTCTTAAATATATCTTGATTTTCTAACTTTATTAAATGCATAGTAAAACATTTAGTATTTTTTATTCTTGCTAACCATTACACTTACTTCAGCCTTTAATACATTTACTACTGAGGCTGGTTATGTACCAATCCTTTAATCAGGATTGTAGTTTTATCAAATAATTTTTGTTTCTTTCATTTGTGTGCTTAACTTGAATATCTTGCTCATATTTTTTATCATTTCAGCAACTCAGAAAGATTAAAAGAGCAGAAAAGAAGGGTACTGAGGTAAGAGATAATATTTTCTTTTAATAATTCTACTGTCACATTGTAATTGATTGCTCAGATATTTAAATATAGTAGTTTGAAAACAGATTGTTGAAAAAATAAGATCAGAACTGTACCATTTGTTAAAATGAAAGTATAAAATATTTTTTGTTAATATGCCCACAGAATATGGCTCCTTTATGAAGTATTTATTAAAATACACAAAAGTAAAATATAGGAACTGCATACTAACAACTACTGTTGACCTTTGCAGTCAGGACTTGCTATTAAACAAATGAAACAGATAAATTATCACCAGCTTACCTGAGTAAAACATATTGTGGTCATATAAGTTTATTCAGTTTGATGTGGTAAGAGATTCAATGTACATGCAGGTCTATAAATAAAAAATACTAAGTGCCTAAAATTTGTGAAATGTTGTTGTGAAGTTTTGAAGAGTAAAAATACATTTTTATTAAAACAAAAAAGAAAATTTGAAATAACATTATCAAAGAAAACTGTTGGAGTGTGTGATTTTCCAAATAAATGGACATGTAAACATTGCATCTCCAAAGTGATTATATAAATCATACACATTTTGCAGTCTGTGATGGATGAGAAGTTCTCTCTGCTGTTCCAGTCAGAATTCAAGGTTGGTGGTGAAGAGCTTGTGTTCAGAGTATGGGTAAGTTTGTTACTTGTTTTGTAAGTACTATGTAATGTCTTAAAACATAAAATATAACAATATTGTTTTTTCAGAGATGCAGTTTTTATCACCACAAGTTGTACAGTTGAATAGTTTTGTTTAAGTATTTTAGTTATTGAAAATTTTAATTCCATAAAATTAAAGAAGGTAAATGAACAATTATTTGAAATAATTTGTATACAATAATTACTTCTGTGTTTGTGTTTTAGCTCAGTCCAGATAATTGTATTGCTTTTATTCAGTCTAGTTTGTTTGAAATTTTTTTAATTAATTGTCAAAACTTTTGGCAGTTGCATATTTATTTGTAATTAATTAATATATTTGACTTTTTTTTTTTTTAGAATTGAATTTGATGTACTTCTTGATTCATCTATATAAAGGTTATATCGGTTTATGCCCAGCATTTTTATATTGTTAAATAAGTTTTCTTGTGTTTTTTTTCAGACATTATCCCTCCCTGTTGTTGTTATTGTTCATGGTAATCAGGAACCCCATGCTTGGGCAACAGTGACTTGGGACAATGCTTTTGCAGAACCTGTAAGTTGGTTATTTCTTTTCAGTGTGTACAAAAGTGTGAGATTTTATTTTTTAGAAAATGCATATATAAAAATTGTCACAAATAAAGAAACTTCAAATTAAAACCTCATTATACATGTAGTTTATGAAGAGAAATAATACCTTGAAAAAAAAATAAAGGTAAAAGATAAGAAGTCTTAATTGTTTTTGATAGATTGTTTAGGCAGAGTATTCATGATGAAACTTTCTAGAATGGACAGCAACTGCCTGTGGAGATGCAAGTGTAGAGGACGACACTTCTAAAGTGTTTCACATTTCATTTTCAGGCAGAAGAGTTTCAAAACATCATCCTCTACTCTTGTGTTTCCACAACAGGCAGTGTGCTGTCCATTCCAGAGTTTCATGAAAAACTTTTTTTTTCGTTTCAGAAGGATATTTAACTCTCTTGCTATGGGCTCAGTTAATTCAACCTAAAGCTTATTTGGAAATTTATCCTTAGAGCTTCCAGATTATACTTTTTAATGTTTTCTGTATCTTCACAAAATTTTTAAAGCCTTCAGTAAAAACTACAGGTTTTTATAGAAAAAAAGTCAATTATTTGTGAAGTATTTTTACTAAAAAAATTCATAGTGCTAACTTTGAGAATGCAAAGTGATTTTCATGTTGAGATTAAAAGTACTTTCTTCATCTGAAAATTATCAAATTTTCATTTGCATTGTCTCTGATACTGACCAAAATTTAAGTATTTTTTTGTTTCAGTAAAACTTTTTTATTTGTTATTTTCTCTGTCCTAACTCTGTACATAGTTAATCAATCAGACTAACCTCATAACCACCATAAAACAGATACTCAACAAATCTAAATTGCCCTTTTTATATTTCTAGAATGACACTGGATTTTAACATGAAACTAGACTTGTTTATTCTAAATAGTTTAACCCTATGTCAGTGTTACCATTTTTAAACCCTTTCTGTATATGTTTACTGAGTTACATTCAAAATTTGATTAACTCACTTTAATATGTATGTATTTTAATAAAATTACTATTATCAAGTACAGTGGTACCTCGGTTCTTGAACGACTCCCTTCTCAAACAATTCGGTTTTTGAACATATTGTTTGAGAAAAAAGTGTCACGGTTGTTGAACATAAACTCGGTTTCCGGACCAAGCTGTCGTGGTCCAAACCCCTGAAATAACCTGACTGATGATGCGAACAACCCTTTGACCATTTTTGGCCCATGCTAAACTTGCCCAAAACATTTTACCTGCACCTGTTGTGCAGTTTACATCCCCACTAAAGCCTGCTGTGAACATTCTTGTTTTTCTTTTTTTTTTGTTGTTGTTGTTCTAAATATTCTGATTAAATAAGCCACCATGTGGTCAAAGAAGGATAATGAAAGCAACAAATCAAAACGAAAAGTTGTTAGAGCCACAATAGGAGTGAAAAAAAGAATATAGCAAAGTATGAGAGTGGTGTTTGCATGTCTGACTGTGCTACCCAGTTTGGTGTGGCAAAGTCTACAGTTTGCACCATACTTAAAAATAAAGAGGTCATCAAATGAGCTGATGTTGCAAAAGCAGTGACAGTACTTACAGAACAAAGATCACAAACAATGGAAGAGGTAGAAAAACTTGTTGATATGGGTAAACGAAAAACAGTTAGCTGGTTACAGCATTTCTGAGACCATCATTTGTGAGAAAATAAAGCTGTTGCATGCTGATGTTGACCTCCTGTAAAACACCCCTGGAATGAGTGCTGATACAAGTGATGCCTTTAAGGCTAGTAGGGGTTAGTTTGAAAAATTTAGGAAGAGAAATGGCATATAAAGTGTGAAGATACATGGGGAAGGTACCAGTTCTAACAAAGATGCTGCTGATAAATTTATTAGGGAATTTAAGGACTATGTAGAAGCTGAGGGTTTTATTCCCCAACAAAGGTTCAACTGTGAGACAGGCCTCTTTTGGAAGAAAATGCCAAAGAAGACTTACATCACCAAGGAGGAGAAGTCATTGCTAGGACACAAGGCAATGAAGGACAGGCTAACTCTATTGCTATGTAGTAATGCAAGTTTGCACTTAAAACCAAGTCTTTGCTTGTGTACCATTCTGAGAACCTGAGTGTTTTTAAGAAAAATAATGTCCTGAAAAATGAACTGAATGTCATGTGTAGGGCTAACAGTAAAGCATTGGTATTCAGGCAGTTTTTTTATGGAGTGGGTTCATGAAGTGTTTGCCCCAAGTGTAAGTAATTACCTCACGGAAAAACAGTTGCCACTCAAGGCCTTTCTTGTGATGGACAATTCACCTGCTTACCCACCAGGCTTGGAGGATGGGTTGGTGGAGGAGTACAATTTCATTACAGTGAAGCTCTTGCCCCCTAACACGACTTCTCTCATTCAGCCTGTGGACCAGCTGGTCATATCGAACTTTAAGAAACTCTACACCAAAGAACTGTTTCAAAGGTGCTTTGAAGTGACCTTCGACACAGAGTTAACCCTCAGAGAGTTCTGGAAAAATCACTTTAATATCCTCAATTGCTTAAGGATCACAGAAAAAGCCTGAAGGGAAGTGTCTTTAAGGACCATGAACTCAGCCTGGAGGAACTTGTGGCCAGACTCAGTAGTAGATAGAGACTTTGAAGGCTTTGAGGCTTAGCCTGTTGTTGAGGATATTGTCTCACTAGGCAAGTGTATGGGCTTGAATGTGAGTGGCGATGATGTGGAGGAGTTGGTGGAAGATTACAACACTGAGCTCACCATGGAAGAACTCCAAGACCTTCAGAGTGGACATTAACAAAAGACAACTGAGATAAGAAAGAGGGAAGGGAGGATGTTCCTAGTTCATTAATCAAGGAAATACGTGGAAAATGGGGAGAGTTACAAAGTTTTATGGACAATTTTCACCCTAACAAAGCTGTAGCAAACTGCAGTATAAACCTTTTCAATGACAATGCCATGTCTTACTTCAGAAACAAATCTCATTAGAAAAATTTTATGTGAGAAATAGGTCCAGTGAGCCTTAAGCAGGTTGTAGCAGTGCAAAGAGACAGAAAAGAGAAAGAACCCCAGAAGGAGAGTTACCTGACATTTTTATGGAAGGTAACTTCCCTTCCAAACAGTAATAACCCTCCTACTCTCCATGCTTCTCACCACCTTTCACTTATGCCATCAGCTCTCCTTAGCACAGGTAAAGTGCAGTTAAATTTTCATTTATTGTTTTTTTATTGTGTTTATAGTTTTTGTGGTTGACTTTATACGTTTAAGTATTATTATATAGGTATAAATAAGCAAAATTTTTACATAAAATGCTTCATAATGCATAATTTTTGGAGGTCTGTGATGGATTAATTTAATTTACAGTATTTCTTGTGGGAAAAATTGATTTGATTTTTGAACAGCCTTCTAGAACGGATTAAGTTTGAAAACCGAGGTATCACTGTATATTATAATTTAGTTATATGTTTATTTTAAAGGAAAAGATTGAAAACAGCAATTAAAAATGCAGGATTTGCTGTCATGCGATCTGTTTGCAATTACTAGTTTAAACTTTGAGCTATTATATATATCATGAGAATAGAATAAAGATTTTCAACATACAAGGTCAAATTGAAGTTGCACCTGTCTTTTATTAGCATCTGGAAGATTCCAAGAATTTTTCAAATGGAGTTTTTGCATTCTTATTTTCAAACTTAGTCAGTCATCCACACTGGCAAAGTTAAAACTGTGTTACTAAGAGACAGTTTGAAGTTCAGTGGCATGCTTATTACCAATAAAAAGAGTAGATTCCACACTATTCAGATATAGCCTAAAGACAGTTCTGCCAGTAAATGGATTTTATGATTTTATATATTTAATTCAATGTAGCTTGACTTGTGAAAATGTGCAAGAAAGATGGTATCATGTACAAGTTAGTGAAAGAGTTAGTCAGTCTTTGTCCTATTACTTTGGCAGGAACAGGTTGGCATACTTGAATCAAGAATAAAAGAGATAATTAGAAAGGAAAATTAAATTGTAAGTGCAATGAGAAAAATGTGGTATTATACATGCAAGAAAAAAATTGTGAAACAACCCATAAACATTTAAAATATACATATTTCTGTTTCTTAAATGTAATAATTTCATTGCACTGTACATTGATGATAATAGCTAGAATTAAATATGTAATTGAGAAGATGGAAAACAAAATATAAACATTTGCTTTAAAGAACATTAGATATTCATTTGTGAGATTCTAGAGATTATGCAAATAAAATTTGGAAACTGTAAGATAATAAGTAGCATATTTATACTCAATGAAAATTGCATTACCTGTGAACTGTTCTAAACCCCTATAACTAATATTAAACAATGATCATTTTATTATATATTAAGAATCAAAATTAAGTGTGTTATTTTACAAAAATATACATAATCTTAGGTTTATGCAAGACAAATTTAAAATATTTTCATGAACTCTTTTCATTTTTATAAAGAACATTTACAAGAGTTAAAGTTAGTTGCAGTATACAACTGTTTGTACTTAAATTTTATTATTTTATTGCCCCTTGAACCTTGTCTGATTAACATTTTCACTGCACAAGTTGTAAATTACTTGGTGAACATGTAGCTCACATTGCTCATAAAATTATGTGACACTCAAATTTCTCACAAGCATATTTTGTGAATATTTTTATTGTTATTATTCCTTATCTTTAAAATAAGTTTATAATTTCTAAATTTTACTTAGTTTTATTATAATAAATAAGGAAGAAATACATGTTAAAAACAAGAAACATAATACATAACTGGGTGTTTTTTTTTTCCTTTTCTGCTGTTAACTATTAATGAAACTTGGCCCTCTTTCTTTTTTCTCTTTCTCTTTTTTTTTTTTTTACCCTACTTTAATGGGACTGCTATACAATAAAAAAATTTAATTAATCCTATGATACCTCACAGTGCTCGGGTTACTGTGCTGCCTTAAAATTTACTTTAGTCACTTTAATAACAATGTATTTGAAAGAAATTATTATTAAGCATATTATAATTCAAAGTTTTATATTATCTCAGTTATTGTTCTTTTATTTCAAATGAAATCTCTAAAATAATAATTTATAACTGTGTTTTTTTTGTAATGTGCTCATAGTTTCAAACATCACTATTAAAGAGCTGGTATAGAATAAGAAACTGTGTAATGTAGATATTCTCTCCAAGACATTCAAAGTACAGTGTATGCAGTTTGTGTACAAGTAAGGTAAGACCATTCCAATAAATTGTCCTGGAGATAGAGGTTTTAAATATTTCCTCGGTTCAAAATATGCCATACCCATTTGCAAAGTAGAAACTGTGTTGTTGAACAAAGTTTTCAGTTCAAATTGCAGACTTATAGTCAATGAAAAGAATCTGTTGCATGCTGTGTTTTCTGACAAGATTAGAAAAGTTAACTGATGTTTATGATTTGCAGAGGAAGTTAAAATAAGTTAGTCCATTGTTGAGAATGCCATCTCTAGCATTTGTTGTTGTTTTTTTCTTGCTTTGTATATATTAATTTGATAGATAGTGGAATTGCATTTAGGTTTTACTTTTATATTTTAATTAATTATGTATTATTTGTGTTTTAAAATTCATACTTGTAAGGTTTAATGTTTATTTAAGTTTTTCTGTTCATTGTATTGCTGCTCATGGGTTATAAAAAACAAAACAAAAAAAAGGGCAAACATTATGCTGTAATCTAAAGCAAACTCTCTGCCAATCAGAATGTCACATTACCCATGGGGACCTGTTCAAGAGTTTCAACATAATTAATAAAAGATAGAATTAGAAAGGAAAATAAAACATTAAAAATGAAAACAAACACATGTAAAATGATAAAGATTTGAAATTATGCATATGTCTCAAAGAAGATATTTTCAAATTTGTAATAATAGCTAGTTAGTGACGTGGTATAGAAAATGGAAAAATAAAATATAAATGTTATTTTTATACTTAACATAAATTACCTTGCAGGTGAACTGTTCAGAGTCCAAGTGCATCCAATTACATTAAATAATGAATTTTTATTAGAATAGTAGAAAAATCAAATTTAATGTTTTATTGAAACTACATGCTTTTAGGAAAGATCTTGTCAAATTTGAAACGATTATATCTGTTAGTTTTGGTTTTGAAATAAAATACAACAAGAACAGTGCACAAAGCTGCTAATTATACAGTTAAATAATGCACCTAAAATACAGAATAACTCGTAAAAAAAGAGAATATCCTATAACAATATTTTTGGTTTTCTAACTGTGCAAGAAGAGCTATTAAAATCTCAGTTAAGCTAATTGATGTATTTCCTGTGGGAATACAGTTTGAAATAGATAACTCTTTGTATAGAAAACAATGTAATGCAATATATCAAAACCTAGTTTTTTTGTTTCATATAAAGAATACAGTATTAATGTTAAAGAACTATTGGCAATTTGTGAAAGAGGATGTGACAGGTGGGTGTGGCAAGTGATCTGATTTTCTGTTTTGTATTTCTCTAATCAAATAAGATTGAAGGCTACAAAAATTATGGTTTGCCTGTGCAATAATAATATGAGTAATTTGTTTCATTCAGTATTTCTCTGAAGAGTAATAAATAAATAAGAGAAGAAAGGATACCTAGAGATCAAATGTCACAAATCTCATCTAAAATAAAATTGAGGACTTTTAAAAATATTTCCTTGTAAAATTAAGAAACTAAAACACATATTAAAATTTGATTTATTAAGTCCATGTTTATACCAGGTTTATTTGTGTGCCCTGATAATTGAAGTAGTTTAATAATATTTGAATCTAACTCTAAATAGTTGTGACATGCATTTTGACCTGCCCATAGCAAGAGGGTTAATAAGAATAGTACAATTAATGTTTTTAAAAAAGATGCCTTTTTTGTAGATTTAAATACAAAATGTTTTGAAGCTTGTAACAGCTCTTCATTGTTTAATAGATACGAACAAATATAACATAATGATCTTCCTTGTCAGAAAACTTGCTAAAACTTCATCTCACTAAAATGTGAACCAGTTTGTTTTATTTTTCTAATTACTATTCTGCTTAAGATTCAGTTTTTGCTTGTTCAAGTAATTTTACATATATATTGACTTCATTTATTAAACAGTGTAGAGGAGTTAATCTTGTAAATTATAATCATGATCTTTTCATTGAATTTAATGTGTTTTTAGTTTTTTTTATTTGGTATAATTGAATGTATATTCCTGTTCCAGTTTCTCTATTTGTTAAACTAAAAAATCTTAACTGTGATTCTCTGGTTCGTGTAAGTATGTACATAACCTCTGCTCTGATAATTCCATCTGTGTAAAACTGTTTGTTGTTGG
The DNA here is from genome assembly GCA_011833715.1 of Carcinoscorpius rotundicauda. NCBI lineage: Eukaryota > Metazoa > Arthropoda > Merostomata > Xiphosura > Limulidae > Carcinoscorpius > Carcinoscorpius rotundicauda. The sequence goes on along the minus strand of CM022395.1, from coordinate 44,678,412 downwards.
CTTCTTTATTGGTGTGTGTATGTATGTGTATTTTTAGACATAACCTTTGTTTCATTATAAACCAGATAATATTTTTCAAAATGGTATAAATTTCATAATACACCACTTTATTTCTCCTGTATTTCTTGGTATGCATTTTTGGCATATTGTTCATTGGTTTTATAATGCATGTTCAAATGTCTTTTTGTGTATATATACCATATAATCCCAAAATTTTGTTTTACTGAATGATGCCCTTTATTTGCATGTCTTGCCCTATAAAATTTAAGTGTGTATGTTAAAAGTGAATATGCAATGAAATATTTAAGCTTAGAAGAGAAAAAAAATTTCTATGTTTAAGAAATTTCTTAAATTCAGTTTGTCTACAAATGTTATTTTATCTTTAATAGTTAACTAGGTATAGCAATCCGCATTGGAATTTTAAAAAAAAATATACCTCAAGTTGTCACATAGGGAGTCCTTTTGTTTTTACTGTTCCATACCAGTACCAGCCACAAGTCTGAAATCTCATTTGTATTGTGCTAATACTAATTACTAAGATGCATGATATGCAAGTTATCAAAACAAGATGTTTTTGGTGACTGTAAGGAAACATAATATTTTAAATTATAAATTCAAACTTTTTTTAAACAAGAAATATCTGCAGTTAAATGTGACTGTTGTAATTTTATGAGTAAATATTCAGTCTGCTTGAAATTCTATTTTACATGTATGGGAGCAAACTAGGAACGTATTCCATTTGTAGTGGCATTTATAATCTCTCAAAAGTAAATTCAGAATATTATTGACAAAACAGTGAAGCTAACGATGACCGAAAAAGGTTGAAATGCTGTTCGCTCTTCTATGTAAAATATTTTCTCAACCCAAATGAGCCGTTTTTGCATATAAAAAAAAAAAAAAAAAGCATTATGCATTTAACAACGAAGCAACAATAAGATATTTCTTCTTTCTTGCATATGCATATTTAAAAAGAAAAGTGTAGAATTAATTAATACTGGTCCTGCTTCCTGTGTGCTCTGCAGATTATGGAAATTAAAACAGTCTTTCATGTTATTAAGTAATGAGTTAGCTAACTAAGTCCATTTTGTAACATTAAACATATTTGGAAAGATAAGTTTTCCAATTATATCAGGTCATCCGTCAAGTAATGTCCAATTTTATGTTTAGATAAAGAAAAAGCATTTCAAATGCTTTTAATGTTGTTTAATGAATAATCTATGTTCCATTATTATCAATTACTTGCTGCCAACGATTCACAATCTTCTGAATGCTACTTCTATCAAATTCTTGGGGTTTGAAGAAAAAAAAATGTAGAAAGGGTAGTTTTGACATCTTCACATGTTCCAAGCTCTTTTCCATCAAGATAGTTAAGCAAACTTTGGAATAGATGATAATGAAATGGGGGTTAGGTCTGTGGAATAGGGAGCATGTGGAAGTTTTTCCCAGTCAAGTTCTTCAGTCTTTACAGATGTGATCCTTGCTGTATGGGGCTGTGCATTATTCTGATGTAACACAATACCTTTACAATTGATCAAAGCAGGACTCTTTCCTCTCATTCCAACATTCAAGCACTCTAACTATTCATGGTAGAAGTGTGATGTAATTCATACATTGAGTGGCAGCAACTCAAAGTGAATCCCACCAAATGCTTAACAAGACTTTTCTTAGATGAACGTTTCTTTTCGGCTGTGCTTTAGCTAGTTTACCTGCAGTAAGTCATTGTTTGTGGCACTTAACATTTTTATAAAATATCCATTTTTCATCTCTTATCACTAACCTGTCCAAAAACAGGAGAGTAACGTTCATGAGAGTTGAGGGAAGTGCAGATGTCCACTTTAGCTCTATGGTTAGCTTCTGTCAAATCATGGGGACCCATTTTCTAAGCTCTGACACCTTTTCAGCCTGTTGCAGGTGACAGTGAACTATTAAATAGGTTGAATTAAGTTTCTGTGCTAGTTTTTCTTTTGTTACAGCACAATCTTCATCAAGTGCAGCCAGCAGCAAGTCATTATTAAACTGAACAGGATGATCTGAACATCACTTTAGCTGTAGTAACCTGACCTGAATTTCTGAAACCACCCTTGACATTTTTTTTTGTTGAGAAACTCTGCATCATAAACACTTTGAATGTTTAATGTAGTTTCTGCTGCACTGTTGCCTTTTTTAAACTCATAAAGAATTATATGCTTAATGTACTCCTCAGAAAAAGTGGAGTTGGGTTAGTTTTTTATTTGTCTGAACATTTTTATACATGTTCTATTACATATTTTAGTCATTAAAGCCTTTTACAAAGACAGAAATGATGATGCACTTGCTGTTTTAAATTTTCAGATATTACTTATTGGACGACCTGATATAAATTGGAAGGCAAATAAAGTGAGATGTAAAATTTTATATTAAAAATAAAAAATTTTGTATCAGAAGCATAGCATACGGTTTAATTGTATATTTCTATTTCTCTTAACATTTTGATTATATGGCATTTGTTTAGCCTTTTGGTCAACCTTTTTTAATTAAACTAGCTGGCAGACAGATGATTTTACTCTGTCAACTCGAGAAACTTCCAATACAGAAAGAGTGAAAATAAGCTTAAGTTATCTGTCACAAGTAATTGATGTTACAATGAATTTATTTTAGTCATTGCATAATTGTACTTGGAAAAAACTTTTTTTTTAATAATTGAATTTATATTTACACACACACGATCATCCTATTAACATAACTTAGCCATTAATATTTAATACACATCTTAAATTCCTTTAAAATTTAATTATTTATTTCAAATTAACTCTCACATTTAGTGCATGCTCTAACTGTGGTGTTGAATAGAAAGGTGTTCTGCCTGTTTCTAGGGTGTCGTATTGGTGATTTGTTTCCCCTTCCCCTAACACTAACCCTACCCCTAACTCTGTCTGTGATGTATAGGTATATATTCCACCCAAAATGTCTGACTCCTATCAGGGTCGTGTCCCCTTTGCTGTGCCAGACAAAGTTCCTTGGCTCCAAATGGCAGAAGTGCTGAACATGAAATTCCGTGCTGCTTGTGGACAGGGTCTTTCAGCAGAGAATCTTCAGTATTTGGCCACTAAAGGATTTCGCAGTAAGTAATATTCTAACTTTTGTGCTATGCATTGAAGTATCTTTTACCTTTCTTCCACCAGACATATTGTCTTCACTTTTTGTGTTTGTGTGTTGTTTTTTTTTTATAGCAAAGTTACATTGGGCTATCTGCTGAGTCCACAAAGGGGAATTAAACCCCTGATTTTTGTGTTGTAAATTTGTAGACTTACCTTTGTACCAGCAGGGAACCCTTTGCTTTGAACTAGATATTTCAGACTTTGACTTACCCATCCATAACACCCCTTTTTCAATCATCAACAGTCTTGTTTGTGTACTGTACTTTTTAGAACACCTTTCAGTCTCTTTACAATATTTGGTGATCGAAGTAAAGGTTTTATGACTTATACAACAAAGTATTTCATTCTTTTTGAGTCTTCTTGTACTGTGGACACTTCTCTGATTTGTTATATGGTTGTTTATCTTGTGCTTGAGATGAGTGTCAGTCTTTTTTCTGTTGTGTAGGCTACATAAACGAAGATACTTAATATCAGTGTTATTAAGTTTAGATGTTCTACCTCTTCCTTTCCTATTTTTAAATTTACCTGTTTTGGTCTCTAGGGTGTGCATGACAGTGTTTGTGGAGCATTTCAAATCTGAAGCAATTTGTCAGAGAGTCCAACCAGCATCACATAAAGTCTTTGTGTGATCTCTCTGCTCTACTGACAAATTTTATGCTTTTTGAGCAGTGGTATAACAAAATATGTAGTGTTAAATACTTAAAATCAGTGCCTATTAGTGTAGTGCTGTTAGATTAATTTCTTCTAGACTATACCAATAGCATATGCTAGCTATTTGCTCTCTTTTTTTCTATATATGTAAGACACTGCATGGGGTATCATGACAGCTATTTTAGACCCTAAATTTGATCAAATGTTCATGCAGGCAGAACCTGTGATACAAGTATAGAAATTCTGAAGAATAAGTATTCTCACCTTGTCTCATTCAGTTGTCAATAGGGATCAGTGAAACATTACCATTGTGTTGGAATTTACATTCTGTAATGGTGTGGAAGAATTAGCATAAAATGAAATAAATGACAAAATATTCTCTTCTCTTAACACTTTTGCACTGTAGTGTACAAACTGCAATATAAGTTCCAGAATAAGCTATGAATGTATCTTTAGGTGAGGAATCTTATGAAAATTTTCCAGCCTGTATGGTAACAAGTTTTATATTTTAACCACAGTAATTTTAAACAAAAAATTTGATCTAAAATGCTAAAATTACTTGTGAAAGTCATATAACCAAAATAGTGTGAAAATAATTTCTGGTGAATTTACAGACATTTTAAAGTGAGATGTTAGCTGAATTTTATAACAAAACCCTTGTTGTAATAAGTTTCTCTTATTTCTCTTAAATGTACTATAACTATAGAATGAAGTAGAAAGTTATATTTTTATACTTAAAATTTACAGTACATTTGAATGTGAGGGTATAAATGGAAAGATGGAGGAATAGTTCTACTGGTATTTAAAATTTCGAACAAGTTAAACATTTGCTGAGGGTGTTTTGTTTGTTTTTTTCAAACTAGACTCTCAAATTCAAGATTTCAGCAACATGGTTATCACATGGTCGCAGTTTTGCAAAGAACCTCTTCCAGATAGAAACTTTACTTTTTGGGAATGGTTTTATGCTATTATGAAAGTTACCAGAGAACACTTGCGGGTACTTTGGAATGATGGGTAAGTACCTGAATTAAAGGAATGTAAAAGAGAATAATTTGTTGACTTTTAACTTTGGAAATTGAAACAGTAAATTGAGAAAACAAACCTAAGCTATATGGTTTTGGATGACTAAAGCAGTAGAATACTTTTTTTTTAATGTTAAATATGACAATAGGGTGAATACATTTTGAAGATTACTAAATTGCCTTGTTCCTCTTACTTTTATTTTGATAATTTCTGGTTGCTATTACATACATAACTTGTGAATGGGTATTTTGTTTGTTTTAATGATTTTCTGCTACTTCTGATTTTACTTTAATCATCCTAGTCAGAATCCTAGTAGATTTATAAAAATCACCCATGCTCTGAAATTTGAGTTTTTGGATGGTGTATTTCAAACATTAAAACCAATTTTAAAGTTGGTATACTAACCTAAATATTAGAATCAATTCTGTCTGCAGTCAGCAATTTTAAAATTTAGCTATATGGTACATTTTTTGCCATAAATGCTTCAAACCATGTTGCTTTTTGGTTTATTGTTTTTTGTATTTTACTCTACCATAATTAACCGATATCACTCTGAAGCACATGAAGAATGCTTTATTTTGCTTTTGGAAATGTTACATGAAAAGTTGCATATATTTGGGAAAAAAAATAGATTTTTATAGATGGTTATTGTATTTAGCTAAGGTCCTACACACATGGTTCAGTTCTCTTTGTCTTTATTAAGCCATGATGCTTTTTCTCATGTACTTATCTCCTGGGTCTTTCTTATAGCCTTGTTTTTATGACATAGTGTGTTTGAGATTTATTAATGTGTCCTTGTTGTCATGGGTGGCTTCTATCCATAATGGCTCTTCTTTTCATTTTAGGTGTGGTTCTCAGTTCCATTTTTTGATATTCCCATTTCTGGCCCTGTTTGTCACAGTTTTTCTCATTTCATGGCTTTTCCTCCCCACTTCTTCAGATCCCTGCTCACAAGTATCTGAGGCAGTTCTTGTTCTCCTACTACAACAGGTGTTGCAACTGCTCCACTTGGAATATACTGCTGACAGTTTGCTTGCCATGTAATGATATACATTTTAGGGCTCTGTTGTTTAGGCTTGTATCCTTGCTGTGTTTGTATTGAGTGTTTACTTCCTTGCTGACATATTCATATCTGTGGGATTGTTGTATTTTCAAGTGTATGTGTACAACTGGTTTCTACATGTCAATTCTAAACAAGAATCAGCCAGTATCTCATCAGCACCTTACAGAAGCTATGCAAGTGGAATGGCTGATCAGTTTGGAGAAGTCCTTCCTTTTTCCTTCCCAATACTTTGCACACCTGAATATTTTCTTCAACACTCATCTCAGCTGGACCATACCTTCTCCTCTCACACTCCATTCCACAGAACTGACCATTAGGACTGCCCTGTCTGCTCCCCTTGCTTCCTATTGACAAGGTTCTATAGCTTTTAAAGGAATGGTTCCATCTCACACCTGTCATACCCCTTGACAGGGCTCATGTGCATTTGCTTCAATGGGCCCTTTATGACTAGTGAAACCTCTCAAGAGATCTCTTGGATGCTTCTATTTACTTTTCCTCTCCTTTGCTTTGGTATTGGACAAGGCCCATACATTGACAGGAGTCCAGCTTTCTCCTCTGTGGCCTGAGTTACACCAGAAAGTGAGGTTTTGAATATAGTTGACTTGTGGAGTAGAGTCCATTGTGCCCAAGTAACTTGACATCTTGGGAGACATCTCTTTTCCCACCTTCCATTGTAGGATTGAGTGGCCCTGCTTCTTCTATATCTATTTGTTGTATCATCTACTATCACGAGAATGTACTTTCTTCTTGTTTCACCATGTCTGGTCCTCCTGACTTTACCTTATCACTTTTCATGATGAGGAAATTTCTGACTTAGATGTGGTACAGTGCTTCTTCTCAGATCATCTGGTTTGTTCCTCTCAATTAAGGGGTGTACTTCTGATGCTTCCATTGCACTGGTCCCTTTTCTAATGGGATTCAAGCTAATATTGTAAGTGGAGGAAGAGTACTATATCAGAAATACATTTTTATTTATGAAAATTATAACTTGTGGTGCATAACAAGTTTATAAAACTGACACCTCATCTCACAATAATTTTTTCATGACTTAAGTCCTTTTTTGGTTTTCTGTTGCTAAAAGCCTTTTTTTACTGTTCAGTGCATCTTTTAACTTTTATGGTAATAATAGTTATAATCATAGAATTAATCAGTGTATTATAGAAACCGTTCATAATATTTTCATAAAGCAAACCTTTAGAAATCATAATCTTGAGAAACATTGTTTTAAATCGTATTCTGTGTGTGTTTTTTCTCCTATAGAGTTATCATTGGGTTTATTAGTAGAAGAAAGGCTGAAGAAATGTTATTGAAAAGACCAAGTGGATCATTTCTTCTTCGATTTAGTGATTCAGAACTTGGTGGAGTAACTATAGCTTGGGTTGTAGAAGATCCACAGCAAGGTACAAAAAAGAAAGAAAAAGAATGATATATGTATAGTGCTCTAGTTCTGTTGCATGAATTAAGGATCATTATCATAGTTATTCATTATTACAGCTGAAAAGTTACATAAATGATATAACTGATTACTTATTAGGATGTATTGTGAAGATTAATTTCACATAAATTAATTGGTTAATTAAAATTACAGTTAAATTAATTGTCATGAAAATAATCAAATGATTGAAATTAGTGTTTCCAATTTTTAATGTTTTTGATTATTTCAATTATCCAGAGAATTGCAATTATGATTTTTCATTATTTTCAGTAATTATAAATTCAAGCATGTATAATTTAATCAACTAGTGTCATAATTCATAAAAATTATCAACTAATCAATATTTGTTTTGGGGTTTTCTAGTCATTATTTTTGTTGTTACATGGCTATCTTATTAATTACAATATTGCCATTATGATTTGACCTAATCATTTTTGAAGTAATTCAAGTTTGTTTTGAGCTGGAACAGTGAGATTGACACCCTTCTCCCTCCCCCTCATCATTGACTGTCAGATTATAATGTCCTTAAGGCTGAAAAGAAAAACATATTTGGTTGTGCCAAGTATCAGATCTGTGATCCTTAATTAATAAAGCAATCATCTAAACCACCAGGTGATGTTGACCTGAAGGAATTATAATGTAATGGTCAAACATGTCTGGTGTAGAGCATTGCCCAAGAGTTATACAGTCATTCTTCTTGAACATAACTTTAAATTTGAGGGTGTGGTCTAATGGTGGTTGGTTAAATAATTAAGACACAGTGAAGCCTTTTTAGTTTATCTTGTTTGGATTCAATTTATTACAAGCTTCAATTATAACCTGCATTACATTACTTACTGCATGTGTACAACAAAAGGCTGGATTTAGTGGGCTTTAGCCTTCTATTTAGTAATGAACTTTTAAAGTTTGTACAAAGAACATATAGTAGAAAAAGTCATTTAGACAGCTGAATATCCACTTGAACTACTTTAAAACAGTAAAAAGTACACTTTTTGTTATTTGCTTGGTGACCATTATAATGTACATAAAATACATTTACAGTTTTGTTTCAGTTTTTCAACTGTGTGTACACCTTAGTTTCATACACAAATACTTAACAACAGCATAGAATTATGGTACATAAAGCCTGTTAGTCTTCTTAGTTGATTGTCTTGTGTTCTGTGTGTCACTTGACAACTCGCACTTATCTTTGATAAAAATAATTCTGTAGACAGTGCATTAATTGGTTTTTATAAGTTAGTCTACTTTTAAAAAATTAAGTGTATCTTCACTAGCTGATTAATTAAAAAGCTAGCAGATCATCTTGTACAGTGGTTCCCAACCAGGGTTGTTTGCATCCCTTGGAGGTGCGAGATAACATTTGTTTTGGCCACCTTTACCTTTATTCTCCAATAAATAATTACTGTAAGCAGTGTGAGAACATATTAAAATTTTTTAGGGGGTGCAGGGCATAAAAAAAAAAGGTTGGGAACCTTACATGCCATTTGTCGTTACAACAAATATGAGTCGTAAATTAACATAAAGTTAACAAGTGCCACATCTGAAATAATAATTATTTTCATTATACGAGGAAATGAAATTAAACTAACAGTATAATAAATTTTATTGTTGTTAAATAATTTTACATGTGTAAAAAATTTATTTTGTAAAAATTAGTCTTCTCTTCAGTATCACATTTACACTTTTCACTGTCTGTGACTTTTTACAAATTAAACATCTGGCAGCTTTGTCTTCTAACAAGAATAAAACAATAGAAGCAACAAAAACAGTTGTTTTTATCATTTATCTTTTGTTTTTCATTTTGTGATGAATGTATTTCAGTTTAAATTTTGCATAACAGTATTTCTGTGGTTTATGTACAACTAGTGCAAGTGAAATGGCACAAAAAATGTGTAAATGTTCTTTACTTGATTAAAGTTTAAAAACTTTGTAACTTACCTTATGCATGTGTACTCAGTACCAGAGTTGTAAATTTCAGTTGAGAGTGAATTTTTATGCCTAGTTAATATGATTTCACACTGCAGGAAATTTGATTGTTCTAAAAGTTAAAAGCTACTCTAAAAGATGTCTCGCACATCAGTGCAACAGTAAACAGGTATTAAAAATGGATTTAGTTAAAAATTACACTTATCTGCATTTAGTTAGTAATAGATACAGAGAATACAGTAGTAATACAAGGAAGTTAATATTTTATACTTATATGTGATAGAATAAATGAAGGATTAAAAGTCTGAAATAAACATTTATCATTGTTAATTTTTTTAACTGTATGAAAAATTAAAATAATTAAATTGCTCCTGTCATGTAACTCATACTAAATGTAAAGTTTCACTAGAACGTTTGCTAACTGTTGGTGTATTCTGTGTGTGTTAAATAGTTACTGATGAATAACAAAAATAAATTGAGGTAAAGTTATAATAATAATCTAAAGCAGATCAAATAATCATTTTGCTGTGTGTATTTAATTTAACATGTAAATATATTATTATTATATCAACCATATTTACAGAGGTCTTTCTTTAGTTTTTGGATTGAAGGTGAACTCTTTTAAATTAACCCTAAGTGTTGGATTAATAACAGTCTTACAATATGAAATGCCATTAAATTGTTAACTTGCACGAGTAAAACAATTGTTTAATTACAACTAATTTAACTGGATAGAAAGCACTAAAAATTGAAAACTAAAGCCTGACTATTGTTGTGTGCTGCCCAAACATGGTTTGATATAGTTTGATTTATAGGTTTGTCATCATGCATGTTTGATTCTGCAGTTTCTTCCAGTCTGTTTTGTAAAATGTATATGCATAAATTATTATGTCTTCTTTCTAAACTTCCATCTGTATCAACTGTTTCTCACTTAAAACCTTATTATGCATTTTTGCTCTTATAAATCTAATATTTTTTTGAGCTTATTATGGAATTAGGGAAAAAAAAGTGTCCAAAACATTGGTGTGTTTTTTTTATGTAAAACTTTTTCATCTGGCTCCCAAGTGACTTGGTGGTAAAACTGTGTGCCTACCACACTAAAATGCAGATTTTTTTACTCATAGTAGGCACAACACAGATTGCCCAATGTATAGTAGTTTTTGGTTTTTTTTGGCTTTCTCGGTTAATTTTAGGATTGTGTAGGAGTATCAAAATTTTTGAAAATGTGTTTGCTTGGGGATTTAAAGTTGTAAATGTTTTTTTTTTGTTATTCTAAATTTTACACTTGTATCTAAATACTAATAGTTTTAAAAGATGACTATAGTAGTTGCTGAATATTATGCTATAGGTAGCCTGCCATATTTGCTGTTGGTAAAAGCTGATAATGTCTTATCTTGTTACTATTTTTTGGACTTGTAATTTGATGCTCATTTATTGTACATCATTTGAGGAAACAACCAACTGTTTTGTCAAGATTGCTTTCCTGAAAAGTTTAAATTGTTATTTTTGTGGTCAACTGTTGAATTAGTTTTGTGATGAAGATTATATTGTGACTTTGAGTTGTTTTCAGTAAGGTTGTGAAACAAAGGTGGAACAAATGAATTTTTAAAAAGTATTTATAATGTAAAATTTTATAAACTAAAAAACACAAGTCCATTTCTCTTACATAGTGATAATATTTAGTCTAACATTAACCAATCATTTTGTTTTTAATATATTAAAATTGCAATCATTTTGTACGAAAAAAAAAGGAAATATTTTCAACAGAATAATAAGGTAATAAACAGTCTTTAGTTATGTTTTTTTGTATAGTCAACATTATTTTGTTTTTCACCTTAGAAACAATGGATGTTTTCATGCTGCAGCCTTTTACCAGTCGAGACTTCACTATTCGTTCACTAGCTGACCGTATCAATGACTTGAAACACCTGTCCTACCTATATCCTGACATACCAAAAGACCAAGCCTTTGGGAAGTATTATACTCCTTATACAGGTTCGTAGCTGTAATTATTATTATTATTAAGTAATTTAACCAATGTAAAGGTAATTTTTAAGAAAAAAATGTGCTTTTTCTTAGCATGTAAATTTCGTTGTTAGTACTTCATAGGTATTATGGCATATACAGTATTGGAACTGATTATGGAAACATTGAATAAATATGTATGAAATGCAAATATTATGCAATTCTGTCTCCATATATTACTTAATAATGAACTGTACCAAAGCACAGTCATGTTTTGAAAATTTATACTGTATCGGTTGTCATCTAACCAGCGTGTCAGTGCCATGTCAACATAATGCCATTAAAAAAAATACAGGCAATCACATAATACCCAACAGTAGTTTATGTATTGTTCTACTTTATTTAACTGTTTGGCTTGGGATGGCCAGGTGGGTTAAGGTGTTTTGACTCGTAATCCAAGGGTTGCGAGTTTGAATCCCCATCACACCAAACATGCTCGCCCTTTAAGCTGTGGGGGTGTTATAATGTGACAATCAATCCCACTATTCATTGATAATAGAGTAGTCCAAGAGTTGACAGTTGGTGGTGATGACTACCCGCCTTCCCTCTGGTCTTACACTGCAAAATTAGAAATGGTTAGTGCAGATAATTCTTGTATAGCTTTGTGAGAAATTCAAAAACAAACAGACAATTTAACTATTTGTGTATTTTATGACATTTTTAATTCTGTAAAAGTACAAGGACAGTGCAAAATAGGTTTAAATTTAAATGTAGAAATGGTGGAATAATCACGTAACTAACAGCTTCACATCTGGTTCAGGTGTATAAAAATGTGAATCACATTTAAAAATTTGAGTTTCATTCAAACCTCATTATTTCACTCATTGAGTAATAGAATTTGGTACAACTAGTTATTTAGGCATGGCAATTTTTATATTTTAAAACATTCCGTCAAAAATAAATGGCAATAACATTTAATTGAAAAGAAAATTTGAAAATTTATTTTTTTGGTGAAATTTTCATGTTAGAGTGAGATAGTAAAGATATATATAAAGTAAAGATGCCATAAGGAAACAATTCATACATGAACTAACGAGTCTTTTTGTTTGTGCAACAGTTTTAGCTATAATATATTATCATAATTTTAACCAAAAACTAGTAACTTGCATCATGTTATTCTCATCAGATAAATATTCAGTGTATAATTTTGTTAAAGGAAAATATTAATTTTGAAATTTTCATAATTTTTTACACAGAAAACCAACCTCCTTCCAGTAATGGATATGTGAAGCCAGTGCTAGTGACACATATACCAGGGTAGGTACTTGTTCAAGTATGAGTATTAAGTTTATTGTTCTTCAAGTTTTCAAAAAAATTACTTCTATAATACTTGTATATAATTATTTTGGACATATCTTATTTTTTGCAGTTCACATTGTGAAGTCTTTTGCATCACCTGGTGATTCTCTTTTCATATCGTGCAAGGGTTTGTTCAAATCCTGATCATCATGTTGAGTCAAACTGTTTCCCCTTCACAGTTGTGTGTCATTTTGGGCAGGTGCCCAATTTTTCTTTCCAATTACCAAATTTAATGGATAAGGTATGTTCTTGATGACAAGTAATTAGGTTGACATATAATGTTTCATCTATCTTGGGATATTTGGGTTCATGCAAGTTGTTTTGAGAGACCAGTTACATTTAAATGCCAGAATGGCTCAACCCTCATGCACTCTGAACAACCATATTCTGGCATTTCATCATTATGATTTTTTTTTTCTTTTCAAACATGCAGCAGTGGATATGCTTGTCACCTTGTCACATTCTGACATTGTCTTCAATTGGTCCATCAGCTGGGTTGAGGGGGGGCTCGGTTCAAGACTCTTCTTTTCAGCTCCTTACTGTTTATTTGGTGGTCCAGACATTTTCTTGTCTTCTTCATTTCCAGGGTTTTTGTTTCACTGTTACATGAATGACTGTCTACTTCTAGTTTTCTCACAAGCTGACTCTGCCCACGAGAGAAGCATCTCAAGTGTAGGTAAAAGGTGAAGAAATCTTTCCTTACCCCAATGCATTATTCATCTTGGGGAGCTGTTCACTTGCTTCCTCAGTTGAACCCAACCTTTCCCCCTTGAGATGAAGGGTATGATGTTTTTAGTTTAAAGTCTCTTCTCCCACTGTGTGTATGAGGATCCCTCTCTTTTGGGGATGTGGGCTTCTCAGGGTCTGTACACTCTTTCCTACCTTCCAGGTTGTTTGCTTCTCTGAGACTTTCCATCATCCAAACCACTCCATGTTAGATTCTGTTGGGGGCTACATATTAGTTGACTCATTCATGGTTTCCACTTTTATATTGACTACTGATGCTGCCTTTTTTCCTCTCCCTCTTTTCTCTACTCTCCTTTGTCAGTCCAGTCTGATACGAGTCATATATCCATTTCCACATTTACACATCATGCATGGTTTTGTCTGGTCCTTAGCCCAGTGGAATAGACTTTTACTACATGTAACATCTTTAACTTACCCCATTGCTGTGTCCCAAAGTGAGTTGTATACAAAACATTGTGGTTATTCTCTATCCACTTTGACTGTTCTCTGCATCATTTACTTTCCAGCCTTTTTTTAATAAGGCCTTTTGGTTTCCTTTGTCACAGGCTATCTTGTAGCTTTGTAAGCTACAGTTTGTTTTATATGTTATGCCCCTGTCTCAAGTCCCCCAGTTCTCTCCCTTTTGGCTTTATTCCTTCCATTTCACCTGTCATTCTCTCCCTGTCTCATTCCCAGATTGAAACCTCAGTGTCATTATTCATGTTCTTACCCTTCATTCTTTTGTTGATGTGCAGATAGCATTGTTTGAATGTGTTTGCCATTGAGGTCCAAAACTTTGGCCACTCAGGAGGGTAATTTTGCCGTAACATCTATCTCTCTTCCTTTCATATCACACTTTTATTATTGCTCCAATCCTGATTGCCTGCTCTACCCAGCCTTTGTTAAGTGACACACATCAATTCGTTCTGTAGTTTCAGCTCCCCATTATTTATTTCTTGGAATTTTTCCTAGTCCTTTGATTTTTCTCCTGTTGCTCTTATGGGCTAGATTTACCTGGTTTGTATTGCCTTTCTTCTGATGATTGTCATCTTTTCCCTCTCTCTTACCATCAAATTCTTCATTTTTTGCTATTCCTGGTTACTTATTTCCATCATCCATTTAAGGAAAATAGAAAATATTAGCACTGAATTTTGGACCATTTCCAACACGTTTACTGCTCATTATTTTCATCACATAACCATTTCCTCTACAAGTTTTTGTCTTAATTCCATCACCATTTTGCACTCCATGATGTTTGTTTGAGTGGGTAGGTTCTCGTTTTTATCTTCATTTTCTTTGCAGGGGCTTTTGTTCCTCAGTGGAAAGTGTTTCTTGACCACGTATACTTTTAAATCCACACTGTAAGACCTGTATCTCATTTATGCTCACCATTAAGATGGGATGGTCTGGAAGACTTGTTATAGGTATACCTTGCAGTATTTTGCTTCATAAAGATGTTCATCCTGCATTTTTTATGCTCATGGACTAACATAAGTAAACTAGACAGAGTACTGCCCATCCCTTAGGTCCTGTGTGTTTTAAGTCACTGGTTTGGCCTGCTTTTCAAAATAAGATATCGCAGTCACCTATTGCTCTATCACTGGTGCAGCATTCCTCTGGACTCTCCAACACAGTTTCCCCCTCTTTTACGGTGGAGTATGGAAGTCCTTACCACTTACCAGGTATTAGCTGTAGGACCATGAAGGATTTCTCTTGGCTGTGCTCAATCTCATTCAGTTGGAAGTAGAATGGTGGTGTACTGCCAGTGTAGATGGCATTGAAGAGTACCATTTTGCAGACTTAACATACAATTTCAGATATTGGAATGTGTTGGCTGATGCATTCTGCCAACATGATATGCA
The DNA here is from genome assembly GCA_011833715.1 of Carcinoscorpius rotundicauda. Lineage (NCBI taxonomy): Eukaryota > Metazoa > Arthropoda > Merostomata > Xiphosura > Limulidae > Carcinoscorpius > Carcinoscorpius rotundicauda. The sequence goes on along the minus strand of CM022395.1, from coordinate 44,663,265 downwards.
GCCTGCCCCTTTGGCCAAGGCACTCTCTAGATGTCAGTTCCTGGTGAATATGTTGGTAGTAGTGTTGGATGTGCACATATATTCATGTTTTGGAAGTCTTTCCTTTATTTATCATTATTGCAACTTATTTTCATGTAGGAAAAGAGTAACTTGACTCAAAAGTGGTGTGGTCTCCCACTGGGGTGTTGCATTTTATTTACTTGCACATGGCATGGTTTTTCTTTGGGTACTTTCTAAAGGGAGATTATCTTTCACCAGACCCTCTGCCAATTCAGTGTGGGATTCTAGTTATTTGTGAGAGGAGGTGAAATGTCATTTTGAAAGTTATACTTTTAGTGTAAGAAAAGGTAATTTTCAATAGATATCTCCATTCCAATTTCCCACCCATTCTACCCACTTTTAGTGTAGATTTTGTAAGTACAACCCAACCTCTCAATTATGTGGAGCTGCATGTTAGAGAGGGTGCTAGTGATGATAGGAGTTGTATTGCACTTTTGTTGAGAGAGGGTTGTTGCATCAAAGTTCTCGGATTATCTCATGTGAAGGTAGGTGGGAGTATCAAGGCTAATGGCTAGTCAAAATTTGACCATATAGGGAGGGGAAGTTGCATAAACTGAGAAAAGCCACTTGTGAGAGGAGGTAAGTGTTTGCTGAAAATAAAATTTCAGTTATGAAAACTAACTTTTTATATTCTAGATAGGCCTGGATTTTTATACTTTTATAAAGTCCCTTGCTGTTACAGCAGTAAGTCTACAGATTTACAACCCGAAAACCAGAGGTTCAATTCTCCATGGTAGACTCAACAGATAGCCCAATGTGGCTTTGTGATAAGACAAAAACACACACACACACACACACACACACACACACACACACACTTTTATGAAATATACATTTCACCATCAGTTTGTGATTTAGAAAAAAAACAGTTCTTGGGATTCATCTTAGTTATTTTACTTATCTAATGCAGAACTTTGGTAACTTATCATGAACATAACTAAAAGTTTCCCATGTGTGATTATCTTCTAAGTGGATGAATACAGCATTCTAGGTTAGTTCAGAAGAGAGCATATTCTATTATTCATTGAAAGGTAACAGACACTTTACATAATCTAAATAATGACATAAATTGTTGCAATGCATTTCCTGCTTCATTGATTTATGCTTCCCAGTATCAACTGTTAAGCTCTAATATTGAAAACCATTTTTCAGCTAGATGGAGCCTCTGAAACTGAATCCAATCTTTTATTTAATCATATTTATTTTTCTTAATACTTCTGTATTGGTTACTTCTCTTTTATCTCCTTCCATAAATTCCTGTCTGATTCTTCAAGTTTGCTGTATCTTTATTCTTGTTCTTTTTTAACCCTTTTGCAAAGAGTCATGGGTCAAAGGCCATTTCATTGCATTTGTTGACTTGTATTCAAAATTTTATGTCGCTAAGTTTTGAATCAAATTGTAGATTGTAATTCAAACTTTAATATTATATATGAATTGCTTTCTTAATTTAGAATTAAATATTGAAAGAATACATCTAAATGTAAATTTTAGTGAGTTATGCAGTATGTTGAATGCAATCATGTTTAAAATTTAGATGTTTGTGATGTCAAAATACTAAGTCTATAGTTTTTTACAAATTAGGAACACACATCACTGATATTATCAAGCTAGAATATAAAATAAGAACCTCATATCTTTTTCTTTTGCTGAGATATGGCTTATGTACTGCATCAAATGCAGTGGCCCTGTTCAACTCTTTCCATTTTTGGAAACAGTCTCTTATATACACTTTAATACATGACGTGAATAATGAACCAACAGCTAAGAATGTTCCAAGAGTGATTTTGTCAGTCATTTCAATCTGCGAAAAGGTTACTTCGTTTTTTTAATCCAAGATTTCAAGGAGTTTGTTTTGTTGTTTTATTTTAATCTAAATACATCTTAGTTACTAAACTTAACAAATTTTAGCGGAATTCTACGGTATCAGTATAGTTGTGATTTTTTTTGTTATTCTATTATATGTATATAAAACTTTATAAACATTTATTTGATGCCCTTCATGTGCAAAATTTTAAAAGGCATAGCAACCAAGTAGAAAGGCTGTAGCAAAAAGAGATAGTTGTTTGCTTTGTTACTGATTTATTGTTCTATATTTAAAGAAAAATAAGTCTTATAATTTATTTCTAAATGGTAATAACCTGTATACATATGCATAATGTATAATAATTGAAATGTGACTGTATATTACAAAATACTAGTCCACTAAGACACAGCCAAAACAGGGAAGACTATAGGTTAATTCTGTATTACTGGGTACATAACATGAGTGCATCACATCAATGCAAGTTATGTATGGTTAACTTGGCATGATCAGAAGGTCAGTATAGCAAATATAATAATGTACATGTAAATATATAGTATTATTAGACTCAAGCTATTTAGACTAAACATTTGTATTTTCATGTTATAATGTGTAGTCATTCTAGCATGAAAAAAGCAATTTATATTTATTTCCTAATTTTTATGATATTTATGTAGTTGTTTAAGTGATAGACTACACATAGTTATTGTATAGAAAATGACTTAAAATATAAAGTCTTACTGAGAACAAACATTTGAAATTTATTTAGAAGGTTTTAGAGATTATGCAAATAATATTTGGGATTTTTTTGGGTGAAGAATAGTTTTTTAATCATAACATGAAATCACTTTGCACTGGGACTAGTAATAAAACAGACTATTTTCACAAATAAACCTTTAGCAAAACTATTTCATTAAAAAAAATTATTTCTTGTGTATAAAAAGCATGTAATCTTTACTAAAAGTTTACTGAATTTCATGAAGATACACATGCTGTATCAAAAGTTATAGTGCATATGTGTACATGAACTCATGTTATACTGAGCCTATAGAGAAAAGGTTAAATACTCTGTCTCTTATTGGTTCTTCTTTCCACTGTTTCATCATCTCCAGTACACTCAGTTTTGTTTAATGTTTGTGTTGTCATCTTGAAGTTTTGTCAGTAGTATATTGTATTTTCACCAAAATAATCCCATTTCTGGAACCAGTATTGTACTATGTTCTAGCATTGGGTGGGTTCCTTTGTATTATTTGGTAAAAATAATGTCAAGTATAGTCCATGTGACATTAACAAATTAATTTATTTAATCCGTTACATTTAATGCTATGTTATATTTACTTGTAAGCCTGACTTCCAAACTTATTTGCAGAAATTCCATGTTAATCATTTGATAGCAAACATTTTAACTCACTGAGTAACTGAATGTATGCATTAACTCTAACAGACACATTTATTTGAATCATCTTGGATAAACTAGTAACCAAGAAATTCATTGAGTATGGTGTTATACTATTAATTCTATGTAGTACAGAATTTCCATATTCTACACAGACCATAATTTTCATGTAATGTTTATACTTATTGTATCATAATTACATATGTTCCCTCTAGGAAACAAACATGTTTTGTCTGCTACTGTTGTTACAGTTTTTCATGCAACATGTGAAAAAATACTCCAGTTTAAAAACATTAAATACATTACTTTCCAAACATGCTTTACATTTTTAGCACTAGCCATTTAATTTATTTTCAAAAGTGAGGGTTAAAAAGTGTTTACATTTGTTCATTTACTTCACTTCAAACTTCAGAAATTAATTTTTCTCTATAACACACACATGCACGCACGCACACTACCAAAACTCATATTTATTTTATTTATTTAATAGATGGACAGGCATGAGCAGTGGAATGGACAGCTATCCTGGAACACCACAGTCCTCATTTCATCCTCAGTCTCCTGATCCTAGCTATCATGATTCATCTTCTATGGCAGGTGGTGGTGACCAACCCATGCAGTAAGTGTACTTATCTGACAGGCCAATGGATTTAAAACATTTGTGGGGTTCTAGTCACATTGACAAATGGGAATATCCATTTATTGAACCTTTGTGATGGTTTAATGTCTCAGAATAGTTTTGCGAGTGAGAAGATTATATTATAGGCCCAGTTTGATGAATGCCAAGAAAGTGACATTAATCTGTTGTTCCTTACAGAAATTATTGTAGGAATGATTCATGCAGTTTTGTTAACTTACACCTACACATGTATATACATATATATATTTAGTAAGATGTTGGGTCAAACAGATATTGATAGAATATGATTTACACTTTGCAATATTTTCCAAAAACATTTTTAGTCTAAGATAAAATTTGTCATAAATTGTTCCTGTATTTCACATGGTTTTTCTTTTTATAAATTCTGAGAAACATGTAATTTTGGTTGAATGTATTTGAGGGGTTTTAATAGTTTGCCCTAGTCTTAGGTATATATCTTGTGTAAGTTTTACAGTAGTCACAGAATGAATGTGTTGCACCATCAAAGTTAGAGATAAAGATGTCTCTGTGATATATATTTAACTTTTAATATTCAGTTGGTTACTAACCATTAATTATATTCCAGTATTTGTCATCTCTATTTTTGTTAGTGTTTAATGTACACTTAATTGTAGGTTTGTGTGAAAAATCTTCTGTGTGGCATTTTTGGTGTAAATGAGTAGCATTAGAGTTGGATGTTTGTTGAGAAAAATTTTAAGACCTAATTTTTAATGATTTACATAACTCTGAATAAGAGAATTAATACAACTTTTAGTTTCAGGCACTTTATTATAACTTCAAATATTTTGGTATTTATGCTTACTTATCCTACAGATATATATAGAGCTTTTCTCACATGTGAGCAGGATGTAAAAATTTAAATGCAATGTTTGTATTGTACTCAACACTATTACTGTTAAAGTTAAAGGTAGCCAAAACATTTAGCATGGTTCTCTGGTGTATAAGTTTTCTGAATTTCACATAGATAGTGCATTAATTTCAAGTTTGAAGTTATGTTTATAAATAATAATACACTTAATGAAAACAATTTTATAAAAGTAATGTTTTAACAGGTTTTGTTAATTCATTCTACTTAAAATTTTCAGCGTTGCCAATGGAATTGATTTTAAAAGGTATTAGTGTTATTAAATCTTAGCATATTATACATAAACACATATTTGATAAAATCTTGTTTTGAAAGATATAAGTGTTGTTAAATCTTAGCACATTATACATAAACACATATTTGATAAAATCTTATTACTAAGGATTGCTTGGTAAGATTGTTTTATTTGTTAAAATGGGGAATATATATATACTATTGAAATGTACAAGCACATAAAGTTTGATTATTTTGAGTGTTTGGTTACAGAGCAGTTAACATGTCATAAATATGCATGAACATAGTTTTTTAAAGAATATTATGAATAAAGAAAACTATTTAACATGGGTCATGGTTAGAACTATATATATTATCTTGTACATATTATTATCTAACAAATAAATCAATGGTTATTTTATAAATGTTGATGTAAAAAAAAAAACTGCTTGAGCAATCATGCTCTCTTTTAAGCTAATACTGCAAGGTCATTCCAAATCTCAAAAGTGATATGAAGTGTTAAAAAAAACAGTTTGGATCTTGTTTCTTTAGCGTGTATAAATTATTTTATTTTTGTGTATTAATGAAATAATCACTATCAGTTATGCAAAATTTACTATTAATTTACAAATCTGCATTTGGCATATAGAGATTAAAAAAAAAACTATTTGGTTAATTAATAACTGAATTTCTAAAGTTAACTATTCATGCAGTGATAGAAAAAAAGTATTTTTGTTTGAATTGGAAAATATTTTTTTCAGAAAACACTGATCTGTGTAGAAACACTAATTCAAAAGTTATATCTTGTTTCAGTCGTAAGAAACAAAAAGTATTCTAAACTTACAAAGTAGTTTTCATGTGTCATGATTTTACATGGTGAGTCCTGTTTTGTTTTTTTAACATGTGTGGCAAACTTAAAATGTGTGTTTAGAATAAATTACAAAAACTTATAGAAGCACATTTCTGATTTTATGGATTAATCATCAAATACTTGATGACAAAAACCCACTTGAAATAAAAATGTATCTTAGAATGACAGGCATGGATATTAACACTACTGATAAGGAGAGAACAATATTTCAACCTTTTTGAAAGGCATATAGTCACCAAGTAGTGAAAAAATACATTTTTTACTCAGCAGTGGGATAAGATGAATATGAAATGAACTCTACGTTATTGAATTTTGTGTTACTGTATTTTATTCAAATATTTGTACACCTTAAAATAAAAACTTCAATTAAGCACAAAAGAAATGAAGGTGAAAATGATGTAACCACAAGTAGAATTGGATAAATAGTCAATGGAAAAACTTTCATGATCAGAATGTGAACAAGGAGAAAGTGGGGTTTTTATTTTTTACTAAAAAGAATAGTAAATAATATGTAATTCTAAAACATATAATATTACTTTCAATTAACACAAAAGCTTGAAAATGAAGAAACCCAAAATAAAAAAACAAAAAACATTTAGTAATACCTTTCCTCTTGTGGGTAAAAAAAACTTGACAAAAATATGCACTTATAAAGAGAAATTATCAGTTTAAGAATCTAAATATTACTTTTTCACATTTAATATTCAACTTATAAGATAATGAATGAATTGAAACTTGTGTGTCTGCAGTTTAGAAGGCACTACAAGTTCATTGAAACAAGTCAGTTTAATTAAATATGAGGATCATGTTTTGCCCAATTATCAACATGCCAGGCTACAGTTATGCAGATCCACTACTTGCATTCCATTATTACTGAAAAAACAAAATCTAACTCCTCATTTAAGATCCATGGGTAATGTTACAAGAGTTGGTTGTGGGAGCTGTTGACTAACGTCTTTCTTTCTAATCTCTCACTTCAAAATTAAGGATGGCTAGTGCACAAATTTTGTAAATAAATCAATTGGTTGTAACCACTTTTATTTATTTCATTAATATTTTTTTTTTTCTCAGAAACAGAAAATTATTTAAATTACATTGCCTCAGAAACATATAAACATTATATTGGTGGAATTAAGAGTTTTACCTACAGGTTGGCACATTTTAGAGTCCTGCCAGATTCTGCTATTAATAATCAATGGTTTGAAGAATGTGTACTTATGACATTTAAGAGGCAATCAGCTTAGTTGGTTAAAAACATTGCTTGGTTAGCAAAGTCACAAGTTCAAATTCTACTTCATCTCATTTAAAACTTAATTTTAAAATATTCTTTTTTGAGGAGAGTTGTTTGTTTCTACAGCAGTTTTGTTTGAAAATCTTAATTTTATAACATATAGATTTTATAAAAAGATTGAAAGCAATATGTTGCTAGTAAAATTGCCATATATGTAATTAAGTTTAAATAGGAATGTTTGAGTGTCAAAGAAATGCAGATCTTTAAGATTGATCTATTGTGTAAGTACAATGATTAGATAAAAGTATTTGAAGTATTGATCTAGATAAAGATATTTCACTTTATATATAGATATTTTTACAGATAAGTTAAGAGAAAATAAAGTTAGTGTAGTGTATTTCAATGTTATAACTAATATCATCTTCTTTAGAATAGCTCATGGATGAATTAAAGAAAGAATCTTTGTTTGGTAGTTCATATTAAATGCTGTAAAGTATTAATAAGAAAGATATGATAATTAACTGACGTACATTTGGGTTCTATTTTGATGTTGTGTTTTTAACAGTTTCTTATTGAAGAATTGGATGTGAGTATGCCTGTTATGGATATAAAAAGATAGGAGGTAGTATTGGAACCTATAAATTTATTAAATGTGTATGTTTCATTAAAAACAGAGTTCGTATTGAAAACCTTCTATTAACTTTATGTAAAAAAAAACAACTAGTGCCTGATATCCCTGTTAGCATTAACTCAGTGCACAGGTGATTGCCCAAATTTGCCAAGCAGTAAACAGTTTGTATCAAAACTATTTCTCTTCAACTTTTCTCTTTATGCCAGTCCTGTTTTCACAACTATTTTACAAGATTATGTGTGTGATATAGGTGTGATGTGAATCAGTTGTGTTCGTGTTTACAATAATTTTATAGTTTGTTTATATTCATGCAACTGAGGAACATAACTTGTTATACTTTTTAGAATATCTTGTACTTATAAAGTTCATTGCAACATAAAGTTTTGTTAATAGCCTTAATTAATGAAGTGTTTGCAGAATGGATCAAATAATTATTTGCTATAGTATAAAGTTAATAGCTTGAATGTGTTAAGAAAAGATTAATAGAATTGAAACATGTTTCCACATGTTTTATCAAAAGGTATTTGATCCTGCGACATTGTAGTTTTCAAGAAAACCTGGTTTGTTTTATTTGTTTTAAAGATAAAGAGAGAAGAATTGTGGTTTAATCTAGATTTTTAATGTTTTTGTAATACTGACCAAAGGTTTTGAGCAAAAACAAAAGCTTGAATAGTTGTGCAATCCATTTTATGCAATACCTTTTGCACATTTCTTTGTGAGATAACTTTCAGCCCATTTAGTGTTTTTAACCCTATTCTTGTTACTTGTTTATATTTTCATTAAAAGGTTGAATCTTTTTTTTGAGTTAAAAATGTTAAAAGCTGCTTTTATAAATAAATTCCTTTGTATAAAACAGTTAAATGTCAGTGATATAAAATAAAGCTTTTTTTTTCAGTATTTGGTGGCTGGATTTGTTGTTTTTATACTGAAACAAAAATTGAACATTCAAATTTTGTTTTTTGCAGAATAGTTCATAATGAGCAAGTTGGAGTGCATTACATGTAGCATTGGACATAAAAGAAACAAGAATCTAGGTGTAGGTCAAGAGAGCTAACGTTGATCGTTTGTGTTTTTGACAGTGCCGGTGTAGCAGTGTCTGACATGGACTACGATTTTTTAAACATGGATCTGATGTCAGGAGATATGGAAGTGCCGGTAGATTTCTCAAGCATCAACGTTAGTGACCTTGTGGCCTACACCAAAAGAGAATAAGACTGTATCTAGAAATTTGGGAGAATCCTTGAAGATGCAGCAGGATCTGTGTACCTACAAATATAAAAAGTTTGGGCATTCTAACTTGCTCTTATGGACATGTTGGTTTCTTTAAAGCTAGATTAATATTTTACTTTTTATGCTATCAACATACTAGAAAGTTTATGAAGCAAATTGAATATTCAAAATATTTCTTTATAGACATTTAGTGTATTATCTACTGTAATACTTCATTAAGTGGAGTGAAATTAATATTTGTAAACATCTTGAAATGTGTATGTAACAAAATAAAAAGGACTTGAACAGTAATGGTTTATTTACATTAATATTAAAATAATTTGTAATTGGTAACGATTTCAGATTTGAGATTACTAGTGAAACAATGCTTGTTATATTGTCATACGTAGCTAAAAATGTTTGAGTATGTTATTATGATACTTTTCACTGAGGTTTTAAAAGGTAGAAGTAGGCTTAACATTTTAGAGAGTACCTATTACACCAAGGATAAAAGTTGTACACTAACTTGAACACAAAAATTAAAGACAAAGACAACTTTTATTGTAAATCTAAAAAGGGGGAAATAAACTCCAGTTATAATCAGCTATACAGCATGTTATGAGTCACTTTTAACTGATTAAAATTCAACACAGTAGAATAATTTATAAGTTTTATGTAAAGTCATTTCGTGGTTTTTTTCTAATACAGAATGTATCATTGTTATATTTTATCCCTGTTTCATTTTGCAAATTTCTAACCTATTAAAGTACAAAAAAATGCATGTCAGGCACAAAAGTCATTTATATATTTAACATTTTAAAAAAAATTCAGTTTATTTTAATAAATTGTTGTTTTGCAAAATAAATCTTTATTTTGTGTGTAGGTAAAAGTGGACGTCTGTTTTTTTTTTGCATTCTAGTATTGAAACTAAACGTAAAACATTTCATTTTGAGTAATAAGCCTCATATTAAATTAGTATATCACAAAACATTAAAATTTTGATTTTATTTTGTTAAAACTTCCTCCACTTTTATACTGTAAAGATTTTCAGAAAACATTTGTTGCACTGTGAACATCCATAATTATTAAAAAGTAGTGGGAAAGTTAGGTGTTAGTGTCTAATAATATGTACATTTAGAACGCAAATCACCAGAATAAAGTAGTTATCCAATAATCAGTACATCTGGCTGACATCTGTAAAATTCATCAATTTAGTAGACATTTATTAGTAAACTGCTGTCTTTAGGTATCCCCATAGCCAATTATTATCAAGTGGTCCTTCCAACAGTGTGTAACCATTTTCAATATTGGAAAGCTTTGTTTAGCTGTGTATTGCATCGCATCCTAAGGTACAGGCCTTAAGCTACATTAAGTAGATAGCACCTTCATGTGATCAAGAATCATTCTTTATTTATAATGAATAATATTCATGGTATTGATGGTTGAACACTTACAAGAACCATCCATGTACATCATGGATTATTTCAAGGTAAGGTGAATGATGTAGTTAGATCAGTGTATGTTTATAAACCCAAAATATAACATAACTGTAAACTTAGATCTTGCTTAACATACAGATCAAGATTTTTAAATAAAATCATTTAAAGTTTTCAAGTGTTAATATCACAGTTGAGAAGAACTTTGAAACATTTTCATTGTAGACATTTTTTTTTCAGAGTTAAGTAGTGATTAACAAACCTTGTGAACTTTATAAAGAACTAAGTCAATATCAACCTTATCAGAAATGCTCAAGTATGAGTAACATTATACAGATAAAGTTAAACAAGAGAAATGTTAAAATTGCATGATAATTAATTGCTTCAATTTTACAAAATGAAATGAATGCTTAAAAAGTATAAAGGAATGAATTATTTTAAAATATGCAAAAAACAAATGGAAAATATGAAAACAGATAAAGGTTAAATATAATTAGATTTAACATTAATTTTGCATTTTCAGGTAAGTGTAGAAAATGAAGTAGCAGTATAATTAATGTTAAAGCAATTAGATCACATGAACTCGAGTACTTTACAGGAATAACAGGTGAATATCCATGTTAAGAATTAAAAGCCAGTGTCTGTGAACTCCTACTGTCATAAACACCTTTTAAGTATATTTACATTAAAGTATACTGTTAAATATTACCTTTAAATTAGTAACAAAATATTTGTTTTGAATAAATTAGTAACCACATCAAAGTTTTTAAGCACTTGAAATGTTAGTTAAGGTGATTTCTCTCAGGTTAAGGTGCTTGACAACTTTATCAACATGGTGCTTTTTAAATTTGGTTTTTATCGTATATTTGATCTTGTTTTGAAGTTTTTACAATTAAGTAAATACAAGAAATCAGAATAAAAATGTTTTTCTATGTTATATCGGTGCTATTTCTGTGAGTAACTGGTGCAGATGTATCATTTTACTAGTAAATATAAACAAGATTGAAAATCATTGTGATGAAACTTAGTGGCTTAATGCAAGACAAAAATAAAAGTTTGTAAGTGGTAGTTATAGGACAGAAGCAGTTATTGGAGAAATGGAAAGTTCTTTCTTTTGATATTAATAGACAAAAATATGTTGAAGTAAAATTTTGTCTCTGTGTTGCTTTTCATAATCAGATAATGGCTGTTCTTTCAGAATCTTCAGTTCCCCTTTTGGTTTTTCACTAGTTTCAGTTATTTGCTTCAAGAAAATTTTGTGGATATCCAGGTTTTTAGAGGGCACCATGCAATTGGTTACACAACTTTTCAAGGAACCTGCATTATTACCACACCAAACACTGTCTTGGTCTTTCTGCTCAATCAAAGTGAATGCATACTTCACTGCAAAAATTACATGGTGCATTCCATAAGGAGTGATTTTTGCTTAACTTTTATCTGCTGAAATAACTGGTTCTGTTCACAGTAATATTATATTCACTTTCATGTTTATTTGTATTGAATGCATTCATTTTTGACAATTTTTAAAGAGTGGAGTAATGGTGGCATATATTTTTGTTTTACTTTTTCATTGCTACCTTTTGACAAGAGGCATTTTTAAAATGTTGAAGTGTGATATCTGTGATTATGGTGTATTAAAAAGTGCCATGTGGTGATTGGGTTAAGCTGTGTTGTAAAGAAGGGTATCATTAAAATATGTCATAATTTGTGAAAATTTTGTTTAAAAATAAAGTATTAAAAATTATTTTGGGTCATTTTTCTTAGCAAAAGACAATGAGCAAAAAAACAAATACAGTTTATTTTTAATAACATAAGGCAATAAGTATGAAAAAACTGTGTGTAAAATTCCAATATAATGATCATAGTTGCCAAAAAACCCTTTGTATTTTACTGCATAAATTTTAAAAGGAATACAATAGCACCAGTAGATACAATAGATTATGAAGTGGTAAAGATAATTATATACAATGCACAGACTAGTTGTTTATTTGTATACTTACTGTCTTTGAAATGTATTTTATAATACATTGTTTCTCAGAGAAAATACTGCTCTTATATAGATTTTTATTATGTACAAGCTGAAGAGCATAATACGAAAAAGTTATGAAAATGATGGCAATAGGATGGGTAAAAGGGAATAAATATTGAAATAAACAACTCTATTACTTAGGAACAAACTGATTTTAAGTTTCCATTCTTTCTAAAAAGACATTTATTGCCCACTGATTTTTAGAGATCTTTTAATTTTTGATCTCTCATTTTATTCTTAAAATATAAGTATTAAAAATGAAATGTAATGGGGACACTGCTCTCTCTCCTTCTAATCAGCAGTTCTGAGGGTTGATACCTCAGCCTAAGGTACTTGGACTTGATTGTTTTGTCTATGTGTAACATAAAATGGGTTTGTTTTGTTTGATACTAAGAAGTGACAAATACGATAAATGTCTTGCAAAACTCTGTCAAATATGTTTCATGTTTATAAGCTTATAAAGGCTTGGAAGGCCTCTTATTCTTTCTTAGCTGTTAAGGTTCTACCATTCAGTATACCATGGTTCTTATCTTGGATATTAAATTATTAAAGCAGTCTTTAATTCCAAATTTGAGTTTTATTTGGAATGTTTATCTCTTTAACCCATTTATTAATTGAAATTGATTTTGGTTAAATACCAATTCTAATCATAAATCAATAGTCTCATCTAGTAGTTTGTTCATAGATAAAGATTCAGTGTCTAGGCTAGCTAGAAATACTTCACCATTAAACCTCATATTAACCATTTTATTCTGAAATGTAAAATAATCTTAATCTTTTTGGATATAACTGTTACAAGTACACTACATAAGAAAAGGCTTTATAATTAAGCTGTAATTGAAACAACCCATATTAAGTACTTTGGGTAAAATAAGAACTAGCTTTGTGAACCTGTTGTAATATGTACAGAGGACTTGCATGAGATCAAGATTTCATTGGTCTAATATTGTTGTACAACTTGCTATACAAAATGTTTTAATCAAATCTAATATTTTTTTTTATTGTAGAATTATTGGCTGATCTAGAGAACTCCGTAATGTACTGACTGACAGTCTTAATTTTTTGAGTGTAGTTTCTTATGGGTGTCTGCAGGCTATGTTGCAGAAGGTGGCAAGATGACAAAATTATACCTAATCTATAACTAGGGAAATGCAAACTGGATACTCTGGTAATTACTCTACATACAAGATCCCAAACATTTGATTGAGAAACTGGTGAAACAGCCTTTTGCTTCTTTGTAATAAAATTTTGATAATGCAAAACTGTGCCAGTGTACGTATGTCTACAGTGTACAACTATTAATTCCACTATAATCAAAAGGAAATTAAATATTATTCAAAAGAATAATTTTGCACATATTAAACTAGAATGTGTTTTAAACTTTCCATTCAGATATTTCTTTTCAAGATTTGCCATTTTCAATCATAATGTTGTATTTATGAATTTCACTGCCAAGTATGACTAATTCATTACTAGTCCAAGAATGAACTACTTGAAAACTCTGAACATGTCTTCTATGCTGTACTTATGATGTTGGGAACATCTGAATCAGGTGATGGATAAAAGTATAACAGGGAAAGCTCTATCCACAACCACAGATCTCGGTGAGCTACTGTTTGTAACTTGTATCTCTTTTTACCCTATTTCAGGGATTAACTATTCAGCTAACATGTGGAGATTCTAAACATGTCTGTAACACTATACCCTTAACACCAAAGGTGCTTGCCAAAAGTTAAGGTAAAATTCTGAACACAACCACAGGTCCTTCAGAATGAGGAAAAAAAATCTTGCTAGTGACAATGAAGTAAATGAAGATTTGGACAATTTTCTGAGCATTACAGGTAGGTAACTGCTTAGAATGGCTGGTCTCCATAACAGGCTTTATAGTGCCTGATGTGTTTGTACAGTTTTATCCTAGATTTAATTTAGCACTGGAGTGAATTACAATTTTGGTATTATTAAACAGGCATTGCTAAATTGTGTTTAAAGTTTCACTCAGTGGAAAATTGAGAAATCAGTTGGGCCATGTGTTAAGTCTCAGAAGAGTGCATACCACAGAGACAATTCTAGAGATGTTCCAGTCATCATTCTAGTATAGAGCAGCAAAGCACTTACTTTGCCCATTAAAGATTGAGTTTACAGGTGAACTAGACAAGACTATTGGTTTTGACAGAAAGCTTTACCCAGGTACAGGAGAACCAATAAATGGTGGTAAACACTGTTATGATAGGCTCTGGGAAACTAACTGAACCGAATTAAACTTTTCCATTTACTATGGGTGTACAATGAATATTGTATTTAAATGTTTGGTTGTCAGTGTAGCTCTCTCTCTCATGGCTGCATGAATCTAAGTACATGCATGTTAGAGTGTAGGGGCGAGAGATTTAGATCCTTGCTGTCTCAAACACTAATAGACCTTGTGGTATACCATACACTGAAAAAAGAAAAACACCTTTTGGGCCCACTGACACAAACTTCATTTGAAGAATGGAGATAAATTAGAGGTGAATCTTTTATGTCTGTGAGGCTTACTCACATGAAGAAAGTTGTTTCAGACCTTGATTCTAGAATCAGTATTCTTGAAATGAAAGTACCATGAAACTTATCATTCCCTTTCATGTGTGCAATCAGTGAACTTGCTTTGCTTTAGGAGAGTTATTAGGTGCTGGTCAGATCAGACTCCAAATCATGAACAGTGAACTGCAAAAGTATATATGGGAGAGAAAGTCACAACACCTATACTTACATAAGTGATGTTCTGAGGTATATATGGCACGTTTATACATACGACTGACATAGTCTAATGTGTCAGTGATATATAATATGGTTGTAGAATTCACGTATAAAATGAGGTGTATGATATTAAAGAAACAAGCAGCATTAGCTCAAATATTTATTTGAAAAGGAATGAAATCCTGGTGTTGTTCTGAAGTTAATGGATAATCATTTTTCAGTTTTTTGCCGGAATGATTATTGAGGTGGTGAACAAAATAGAAATAACTCTGATAGGAGTAATTCTAAGATTGCCTTTTCCATGTCCAAGAGTAAGTGTATAGTTACCAGTACTTCTGAGGTTGCAAGGTGGAAAGTGTAAATTGTTCAATTCATTACTCTGGCAGCAACTCATTGATTTTTTTGGGTGAATATGCTGACGTATTTGTAGGACCAGATATCCAATTTGGGAGTTGCCATTTCTATCATGGTGACTGCTAGTTATACAATAGGATATTCTATTAGTAAATAAATAACCATAATTAATGTTTCAGGAGTTCCATGATGAGCAAGTTAAGGAACTGGGGCTAGCATGAGCATTCCATATAGTGCAGCAAGGTAAAGCACAATGAGCCCAGATTAATGTAGTATGGATGCATATAACCTGTGGCACTTTTGTAAACTGTTATGAATGCAGGAAAGTATACTGTACTATTATCAATTGTTGTTCCATGGTTTTCCTCCTGTATTATAAATAGTGGTCCTCAGACATAACATTCTCAACACTTTATATGATACAAGGAATGGAGAGAACCAATGTATCATCCTTGTGCTATTGCTTAATAAAAAAGTTCTGTTGGCTGCATTCATGTTGAGACATCTGGTGCTGGTGTCAGCACTGTACACCATGTTCCACCTAGAGAAAAAGCCTAATTATGGTAAACTCTGGTTGTATATTTGGTTCTATCCTACAGAAAATAGTTCTGGATATTACTTGTGTGATTTTAGAGATGGAATGAAATCACCAGTCTGTATTTGTGGTCATGAAATGGGCTTATACTTATCCATTAGTTAATGTCATCAAAGCCATTGGGTGAAGCATTGACAGAACACTAAATTGATCAGTTTGAAACACCTTCAAAGATTTATGTGTATCAGGGATCTAACTTCAACAGCAAACTGTTTTCAGAATTTTATATTATTTGGTGCATTGAAGATGTGCACTTATCACACCCAGTCTAATGGTTTAAATATAAATATAGAATAAATATTAAAGTAAATAAATGTATGAACAAAGAATGACAGGTATAGAGTTATATATATTAAAGAACAACTGAAGTAATATGAATTTGTTACAGTATGTGTATATTGGAGATGTTACAGTACCTACATTTGCAAAAGTCACATTTATAAGTTTTTAAAATCAGTTTATTCACAAAATTTTCTTTGATCATTTGTAGTTTTTCATGAAACATTCTGTTCCAGGCAACAGAAACTATTTTTCTCTGCAGGACAGTAACCACTATGTTGTTTAATTTTTGTAAAGTGGATAAAAAAGTTAATTATTTAAATAGAGTTAAAATCACATAGATGGTGGAGAATATCAAAATTAAAAAGAAGTTTGAACAACTGCGAAGTTTTATACATTTTATTTAAATAAAAATGATGGTTGTAAACTACAATCTGATGAAGAGCGCTAGCTAGAAACGTTATCCTTTTTTTAAATAAAGACATAAATTTGGTGATCTTTCAACCTATTATTTAATTTTAACAATTTATATTTCCAGTGATTCAATATATTAGTAATATGCACATATATCTCCAGTTGTAATCTACAACTAGGGAAATAAAATTTGCGGAGTCAGTGTTCTTCTGATGTCCAGAACAAATTGTACTCTCAACTTCTGCCCTGACTTATGTATTATTAAATTCTTACTAATTTTAACTTATAGATACATATAATTACTTATTGTTTTGTGCATTTCTCCGAAAATGAAACCTGATATTACCGTGGAAAAAACATCTAAATCTACAACTTAGGTATGAAAGTGGGTGGTATTTATCTCCAATGGTAGATCAGATGACATCTCGAGGTTACAACATTCCTTACTAATGAGAATTGTAAATTAATCACTTAGGGCAAGCTTTACCTGGAGTTTAATCAGTCTGTAACAAGAGGTTCCCCACTGGGACAGCGACAAGTCTTCGGATTTACAACACTAAAATCAGGAGTTCGATTCTCCTCGTTGGAGACAGCAGATAGCCCGATGTGACTTTGCTATAAGAAGAAAAAAACACATACAATCGGAACAAAAGGTTAACCATAACATTGTGGAGAAAAGTAGTCTAAGTGTAGTAAAATCGACTGTCTGTCTAGTGACACAAGTGCGTACATTGTGTTCATGTTTTAAATATAGATTCTTTACTGTGTTTTGTACAATTATGTTCAGTTTCTTAATATCTTTTTCACTTCCTCAGAGAGCTCACATTTATTTCATATTAAATATTTTGTTCGAAACTCCTATTGTTCTGCGAATCTATTTTATCGGTGCAAGGAACACTACACAGATATTAAAAAACAAATCAAAGCAACAACACAAAACCTGAATAACGATGTATTGAGTTTTTACGTTACAAAAAACTAATACTTATGATATTTAGATGCTACATTAGTATCACGAACCACAATAATGGTTCATCTTGAAATCGCAGAGAATTTCAAAAAAATCTTAGCAAAACTTTCAGGGAAGAAAAAAAACTTAAATAGTAAAGATTCAATTCAAACAACACAATAAAACATTTATTATTGATTGCTAAGGTTATACGCATATTATAACACACACAAAAACACGCATTTTATATTTACAAAAGAACAAAAATGTTATCAAAACGACATTCCTGTAATTTTTCCTGTTATTGTTCTTTTACCAGCCCACAACAAAAACAGATTGGTATATTGCACCCAAACCTTCTTTCGAATACTAAATAAGGTACTACAAAAGTCGTAAGGATGTTGAAAATTCAATTTCTCCCATAAATTTTCATTAGAAGTCACTTTTGATTTGTAAAGTTTTTGATCTATTAAATCCAAGATTCGCGCAATTGTGTTAAGATTTGGGCTCTGTGGGGGTAATTCTATCATGTTAGTTATTCCAGCAGCTTCATTATTAGCTAAATCATTTCTGCATAGATTGGATAAGTATTTAGGGTCATTAACTTCTTGGCAGTAGGATTCCTTATCAAATAATACGCTATAAACTGGCTATACCCTGTAGGGTATGTGTGTGGTTTTTTTTATAGCAAAGCCACATCAGGCTATCTACTGAGTCCACCGAAAGAAATTGAATCCCTGATTTTAATGTTGTAAATTTGTAGATTTACCGCTGTACCAGCGAGAGACAAAAATAATACCAAATGTATGTTTTTTATAGCAAAGCCACATCAGGCTATCTGCTGGGTCCACCAATGGGAATCGAACCCCTGCTTTTAGCCTTATAAGTCCGTAGCCTTACTATTGTACCAGCTGGGGACATAC
This sequence comes from Carcinoscorpius rotundicauda, assembly GCA_011833715.1. NCBI lineage: Eukaryota > Metazoa > Arthropoda > Merostomata > Xiphosura > Limulidae > Carcinoscorpius > Carcinoscorpius rotundicauda. The sequence continues at coordinate 44,644,615 of CM022395.1, read as the reverse complement.
GCTGACAAATTAGTGTCTTGCTACTTGTGCTGGTCCATTACTCCATCTATTTTGCAAATATCTCTTGTGGCTGCAGCATAAAACTACCTCTAAATCATTACAGTGCTTCCCCAATGCTACATGATAGGTGTTATGCATTGAGGTATCTTTCACCTTTTTCTGCTCTACTCTTTGAATCAAGTATTTCAAACTTTGGCTCATCCATCCATGATATCCTTTTCCAATCATCAGCCGTCCAGTTTTTGTACTTTTTAGCACATTTTAGTCTTTGACAATATTTGAAGATCGAAGTAAAGGTTTTTTAACTGCTGCACTATCAAATATTTCATAATCGTTGAGACTTTGTGATACTGTAGATCTGGACACTTTCATTTGGTACATGAGTTTATCTCCCACTTGAAATCAATGGCAGTTTTCCTTCTGTCCCGAAGGTTGAGTAAATGAAGATACTTAATATGAGTATCATTGAGTTTAGGTGTTCTACCTCTTCCTTCCCTATTTTCAAATTTGCTTGTCTCGGTCTCACGATGCGGGTGTGCCTTCTCTCTCTCTCTCGTTGTTTGGGTATATATATATATGTATATTCAGGAGGGTCAGGTGCACTTGACCTCTTCCTCCTTCCTTTTCTTTGTTTCTGTGAACTGTTTAACGTTTTAATAATTACTACATGAGGGCTAGAGTAACTCCTATATACAGGTCTTATATAACTCCTATATACAGGTCTTATATATGTTTTGTATATTTTTAGGATGTTTTCAGGTGTTGCTCGACTGATTTTACCAGTTAGACTCCTAGCATAGTTTGTTCTTCACTAAATTTTAGTTTTTATATTACTTACATGGTTTTCCCATGTAAGTTTAGAATCATACGTTAGTCTTAGAAATTTTTCAGATGCAGCAGTGTGTAGAAGTGCTCCATTCATGAAAATCTGTTGGCACAGATAGCCTGGATGCTTTGTGCCATAAAACACCAAACCAACCATGAAAATCTGTGGTTGTGCTTTTTGATGTTTTTTTTTACCTTGTAAATATCACTAGTTGTGTTTTTGCTGTGTTTATTTTGATTTTATATTTTTGGCAGTATTCACATATTCTATTTAATTGTGGTTGTATATTTGTGGCTGCTATTGCTGGTTCCAGACTGCAACATCATCAGCGAACTGTGGTGAATATCCATGATTTTGATCCTTAAATGGCATATTATTCACATGCATGATGAAGAGAATAGGGCTAACAACACCTCCTTGAGGGACGACAGCTTCTGGAGTGAAGAACTCTACATTGTCTGTTTTCCCAAAAAGTTAGAAAGCCAGTGAATAATTCCACGCGTTAGTCCCGTCTCATTCATACGGAACCAGAGACAATTATGTCATACAGTGTCGAATGCATTCTCAATGTCGAGGAAGCCAGCGACAGTGCATTCTCTTTTATTAAAGCTATCTATTATTGTTTCAGTTGATCTAACTAAATGACCTGTCGTTTGTCTAAATTTTCTAAACCCATTTTGCTCCTCAGGTAATTTTGATGTTATATCCAAAAATGTGGAGAGTCTATTGCTTATTAATCGTTCAAGAATTTTACCTACAAAGCTGATCAGCCTGATTGGTCGATAACTGTTTGGTTTATTGGCTGACTTTCCTTCTTCGTAAAACATTAATATATTGGCTTGCTTCCAAGAAACTGGGATGTAATCATATTAAAATGATAAATTATAGATTGTTAAGAGATGGTCAAATAATTTCGGAGACCTTTTTTGATGAGAATTGTTTGTACGCCGTAATTTACTAGTGATTTGTTTTTTGAGTTCTTTCTTTGTTGCTTGTTTGAGTTCTGTTAATGTGATATTTTTATGGTTAGCAATATGTTATTATAAATCGTTTGCGTTGTTTTTGTCGACATTGACTGGTAAATGTGGTTTGTATAATTCTGTGTTATTTGTTACATGATTGTTTACCGTATTGTAAGAATAGTTTTTCATGTATGAGCCGTTATGTGTTTTGAAAGTGTTCTGTAGTTGTTGTCTGAAGGCTTCAGGTTTTTACTTTCTTGGTATGTGCTAAGGTGTTTTTATGTTCTAGTATTGGATATTTTTTTAGTATTACTTCGTTGGAGAGTCTTTTTAGATGTGACCACAATTTTCTTGGTTCTGTTTTTTTTATTTAGTTTGGAGCAGAAGTTATCCCATTTTTCCTGTTTTAGCAATTTAATTTCTGCTCTGATTTTATTTCTAATACTATTAATTTGTGTTTTTATTTCTTTATCTCTTATTTTCATGAGCTGTTTTCTTAATTGTCTTCGTTATTTAATCATTGTTATTAGTTGTATGTTTAGTGTCCATGTGTTATTTATAGTTTTCTGTTGTTACTTTGGTACAGTGTCCTTTGCTGCTTTCAGAAGGCACTCCGTGATTATTTGACTGAAGCTGTCAATTTCTAATGTATTATTGGCTTTACGCTTAATGTCGTCTGGTGATATGTTATCTAGTTCTATTTTATATTCTTGCCAATTCGCTTTTATTGTAGTCGAACTTATCTTGTTTAAAGGTTACATCTTTATGGGGGCGAGATTGAAGACACACTATATACATAGATGGCCATTGTCAACATTAAATTTCACTAACTGCTGACTCATGTTGAAAGAGGTGAGGTAGATATCCAAGATGTCGCTTGTATTTGGGGCATACATAGCATGCGTAGGTGTACCATCATTTATTAGGGTTATGTTATTTTCATCGTTGAACTGTAATACGTATCTTCCGTTTGTGTTGGTGGATTTACATCCAAAGTTCTTATGCTTACCATTCAGATCACCTATTGCAATTGTATTTTGGTTATAGTAAAAGATGTTGTGGAATAGATTTACATCAACGCATTTTGTTGATGAACAATAAATTTCTACTACTTTTATAACTGAATGGTTGTCTAACAGAATATCAACAAGTATATTTTCATTATTGCTTTCCATATTATTTTCAGTTACTGAAAGGATGTTTTCATATAGCAACATAATTCCTCTGTTAATGTCGTGGTTGTTTGTTCTATCTTTCCTGATTGCTGTATGATTACATATCTTAAATCTATTGTTAGGATAGATAAGGGTTTCACTTCGAATAATAATATCAGGGTCATTATCTTGTATTATGTCTTCGATCTCCTGTTTTTTGGAAACAAGTGCACCTGGGATATTGATACAGTTGTGAATTTATATTTTTAGTAGATATCCAATGATTGTTGATATTAATTGCGGTATGTATGGTATTATGTGTTATTATTTCAGTGCTTGTGATGAGATCAATGCAGTTTTTTTGTTTGGGACAGTTTGATTAATTCTCTAAAGAAATCTGAAAAGATGTTTTTAATTAAATTTACTATTAAATTAGTTTCGTAATTTGTGCTCTCTGTTATTGTATGAGTGTTGTTTTCTTGGGAGTTTATTTTGTGTTTTTACCTTCAGCTTTTGTGTATATGTCATTGTACCTGTTGTTGTACCAATGTTTGTTTGTTGTATGTTTGTATATGTTGAATCGTTTGCAATCGGTTTTGTTGTTTTTATTTCATAAATGCGTTGCTTTAATTTTTGTATTTGTCGCAACCTTTATAGCTCGCTGTAGGTTTTACTTGTTCTTTTTCGCCCATAGATATGTGGTGCTCACCGCCACATTCACAGCACCTCGGTGTTGCGAGACATGTCGCTGATACATGACTATAGCTTTGGCAATTGTAGCATTGTGTAATTACCATTGCTGGTGTTTTCAATTGCTCTACCTGAAATCTTTGATACCATAGAGTGACACCGTTGTTTGTTAGTTTCAAAGTATAATAGTTTTATTCTGGGTCTATTCTAATTAAGTTTGTTTTTTTTGTTACTTTTGAAACTATACTTTCCACTTTGATGTAAAGTATTCTTTGATCCTCTAGTGCTTGCTGTGTATCTTCTATGGTTATTGAATAATGAACCCCTCACAAGTTACTATAGCCTTGAACTGTGAGTTGCTACCTAATAGGTGGATGTTAATGTTTTCTGGTGTGAAAGCGTCTTTCGGCCATTCTTTAAGAAGCTTGTTGAGGTCAATGGTCTCTTGTTCTCGGACAATAAAACCATCCCTGGGTAGAAGCTTGACACTGACTATAATAACACTTGCTTGTTTGTTTGTTTTGGAATTTTGCACAAAGCTACTCAAGGGCTATCTGTGCTAGCCGTTCCTAATTTAGCAGTGTTAGACTAGAGGGAAGGCAGCTAGTCATCACCACCCACCGCCAACTCTTAGGCTACTCTTTTACCAACGAAAAGTGGGATTGACCGTGACATTATAATGCCCCCACGGTTGGGAGGGCGAGCATGTTTAGCGCAACCCTGAGATTACGAGCGCATGCCTTAACACGCTCGGCCATGCCAGGCCATAATAATACTTGCATAAGGCCATTAATGGAGAAGTGTTTGCCTCGTTTAAATTTAAATTTATTTCTGGTAACCTAATGAACTAGACCTACTTTACTTGTTTTTTGGGCCACTGGTAAAATATGCGTCTTGATTCTTGGACGTCATGTCGCTACTGTGTTTTGCAGTTGTCGGCATCGCTCTTTGTATGGCGACCCGCGCTTTCGCCAACCAGGTGAAATCTCAAGCTGCCGCGCACATTTCAGCTTGTGTTTCTTTCTTCTATAAATACTTGTTAGTGCTCCTTTGCCCAGATAAATTAAGGTAATTCACTCATAAGGAAGATTAGAAGTCTTGCTCATACTTGCCTATAGTTTCCTATATTTTCAGGAGCTCACTAATAACTTGTCCGTCTTTCAACTTATTCTAACCAAAAAACAAACAAACTCCTCATCCCAGGATGTACTTGACAGTGTTAAGGAAGCATTTCAAGTCTGTAGCTATTTGCCTAAGAGTCCAATCAGCATTTCATAAAGCTATAAAGCTTTTATGCGGACTGTCTGCTCTACCAACAATTCTTTACGCTTTTTGAGCCTTGGTATGCAATAAAACTTAATATATAGTGTTGAACACTCTTGATGACGAGAAATCCACCTGAAATAAAAATGTATCTCAGAACGGCTGGAATGGGTACTAACACTTTTATTGATAAGGAGAGAATAACGTTTCGACCTTCCTAGGTCATCTTCAGGTTAAAATTTGCTACCATATTAAGTAATCCTTTGTCCAAGCGAGATAAACAAAAAGTGAGAATTAAGAAAAACCTGTAAATAAAGAAAGTAAAAAAGTAAGAACACAAGGCACAAAATATACTGTAGACATTATTTACTGAAATTATAGTCCCCTATTTTGGCTTAGTGCTGTTACTTAGAATTATATTTGGTGGAGTAAAAACAGAGGTTTATTGTTTGAGTAAATAATGTCTACAGTATGTCTCTAGTTTTGCTTCCTTACTTTTTACGACCATTTAACAGGTTTTTAAATTCTCAGTTTTTGTTTATCTTGCTTTGACAAAGGATTACTTTATTATTTATCATCCATGATATGCTGATTTACGAAACTTTTTTTTAAATTCTCAGTTAGAAGTTACTGAATTCACAAATTTATATGAAACGTTTGAGTGATTACGCGGGATTCCAGCAGATAAATAAGAGATAAACGAATTCATCGACACAAGTTATCAACTATTACTTTTTTCTGTGCATGATTTACCTTTTCTTGGATAAATCTATAATTGTTTTTATATGTATTATTTTACTAAAATTTTCCCTTGTAACCGCCGGGCATTCACCAGGTGGTTAAGGTGCTCGATTCGTGATCTGAGAGTCTCGTTTTCGAATCCCTGTCACATCAAACATGTTTGCTATTTCAGCGGTGGGGGCGTTATAACATTACAGTCCATTCCACAATTCGTTGGTAAAAGAATAAGCTTTAAGTTGGTGGTTGATGATGATAATTAACTGTCTTCCTTGTTAAATTAAGGACGTCTATCGCAGATATCCCTCATGTATTTTTGCGCAAACAAACTGGAGTTCATTGCTTTTTATTTGTTTGTGGTTAAGAGCAAGGCTATGGACTATATGTACTGCGCTCATTACCTGTATCGAAACTTGGTGTTTAGCATTATAACCATTCAGCCAATAGGGGGGAATTTACTGCTTAAATGATTCTTTAATTTCTGATGGCCGAGCGCGTAAGGCGGTGCGACTCGTAATCCGAGGGTCGCGGGTTCGCGCCCGCGTCGCGCTAAACACGCTCGCCCTCCCAGCCGTGGGGGTGTATAATGTTACGGTCAATCCCACTATTCGTTGGTAAAAGAGTAGCCCAAGAGTTGGCGGTGGGTGGTGATGACTAGCTGCCTTCCCTCTAGTCTTACACTACTAAATTATGGACGGCTAGCACAGATTGCCCTCTAGTAGCTTTGTGCGAAATTCCAAAACAAACAAAGAAACAAACAAACTTTAATTTCTGATAATATTTTTTGACGTTCCCGTATTCAAAGTATGAGGTATTATACTTTTCCGCTAGGCGAAGGAATTTGTGAAAAATTGTTCCGGGGTGGTACGTAAGTGTTTCTTTTTAAATTTTTACTTTTACAGATATTTTTGAAAATTAAATTTAAGTTAAATGAAGTTTTGTGTAGCAATAATCTGATTTTACCTTAGGCCTTTTCGTATTTGTGTAAAAGCTAACAACGTGCGTTACTAACTTGCGGCGTGCCATTTTAAGTGTAGCTCTAACCACACTTTCAATTTACGTGCCTTATATTTGAAAATTATAATTTATTGTTTGTTAACTGATGTTAGGCTTAGCAAGTAAATTCTTAGTACTAGTCTGGTTCGCAGCATTATAAATGATGTTTTAACTTTATATTTTGTAACACAAATTTTGTTCCTGGATAGTATGTTATTTCTTGTTGTTGTTGTTGTTTTGAGTTAAGCACAAAGCTACACAATGGGCTATCTGTGTTCTGCCCACCACGGGTATCAAAACCCGGATTTTAGCGTGTAAGTCCGCAGACATACCGCTGAGCCACTGGGGGGCTGTTATTTCTTAATTGCTTATGTTGTAAAAGTACAGAAAATGGCCATTATTCCCTCAAACTTTGCTTTTGTGACATGGATAATGAAATTTAGAAATTAACCTATATTCTATGTAAAAACGGGCAAATTTGCACATTTTTATTTACATAAGGTCTGAATAAAACAACATATATGAATCAAGATTTACATGTATTTATACAAAAGTTATACAAAACTGAACAAAAATGTTTAGAAGTGAGTAGTTTTTTTGAGATTTGTGACTGTAATGTAAATCACTCTGGTGTATTTGCCCCAAATATAGTTTCAGCATTTGACTTTGTTAGACCAAGATCTCTGATAAAGTCACTGAGGTCTCTTTGGTTGTGGTAGTATGGGTTTCTCCCATCAGCTGTACTTCTGAAATTATAATCTGGATCTTCAATATCCATCTCCTCTTATGATTTGCTGCTCTCTTCTGAGGATGGCTGCTTTTACTCTGGCAGAGTGGGTACAGGGAGCTCAGGGCAGTGGGGCAATGGATGATGCAAGTTCTGGATACATAATAGCAGATGCATTCTTTCAGTCTGACATTTGGAAAGGTCCACCATGCAGAAGTAGCAATTGCTTGAGAGGTCAGTGGGTTCACGCCAAATTCTTGGAATAGTGAACTTCATGGCTCTCTTTTTCTCTCTGTACCATCCTGCAAAAAAATAAAATAAAATAGTTATTAAGAAGAATAAATTTATTTCATCCACTTCTAATGTGTAAGAGGTTCATGGAAAATGTTTTATATGTGATATTTTTTCTATACTATTGAAAAATTAAAAAAAAAGTATTTAAATTTTAAAAGGTCTAAAATTTGTATAATGTAAAATCTTACTATTCAAGCAAGCAAAAATTGTCTGTGTTACCTTCTAGAGTATTTTGCATTGCTCACAGGTAAAATGAGGTGGCCAGGGTTTGTTTTGATCCCCGACAGGCATGCTGAAATATGCCTTGTAAACACATTTTAGCAGATGCTATTACAGAGTACTTTTTTGCTCTTGTCTTGTCAGTTGTGCTACTAAGTTGGTTTCAGTCTATAATAAATATGTGTCAATTTACCATAATCCAGGTTCATTGTCTTGCAGTTACTGTGCTCTTGGTCTTTTTTTTTAAATATTTGTTTATTTTACTAATTGATCCAAGCCATTATTATTGGCTTATGGTAATAGTTGTTATCAGTAGTAGTGGAGGACAGTACTTTACAAGAGTTTAAGAAAATTTGTCAACAATTTTGTAAAAATAGAGTGAGTTAAGACTTAGTCGTAAATGTGGATGTGCAGAGATTCTTAAAATATCAAATGGCCTCTTGTTCATATTTTATACAAATGTCCCTCCATTTTACTCATAAATGTGTGTATATAGCAAAATCATTAATAAAATAATCTTTATACCCTCAAATTTCTCCTCTGCTTGTGAACTTTCTCATGTCACCTTTACTAGATAGATTTGTTATCTTATTCTTCTTACTTATGCAACATTAACTGAAAATTCTTCTCCTGTCTTCCAGTTTTTCTTCCAATATGTTCATCATTTCACCTTTTCCTGGGCTGACCATTTTCACTGTCCATTTGAAGAGATTGTACTGGTTGGCATATGACTACACCTCACACATTTATTGTCCACTAACTGCATTATTGGGCCGTCTACTTATTTGGCTGTTTTTTGACACACATCACTATTCTTTATACATCACATCATTTTAAAGGGTAATTTATTTTTATTTTTTCTCTTTAGAGTGATCTTTTCTCTTGTCCTGGATTCTGCTGTGTGGTGAGTGGTGCCTATCCCATTATACTTAAAATATAAATCCATACAGGTCTTATAACACTCAATGAAGAGATGGGGTGTTCCACCAGGCTATACCAAGTCATGGACTGTCGTGAGTAAAACATTGGTTGAATTGCTGCCTATCCCTCTGGTTCTCTTTGAATAAACCAAGACTGGCCTGTCTATCATAATGGGGTTTTCATAGTCACCCACTGCACTGTCTTATGGTGCTGTGTTCCTTTGTTCTCCACACTGCATTGTTACCCCTTTGCTTTTTCAGTGGATTTACAGGAGTCTTTGTTGCTTATTAATTCTTAGCCACTGAGGTGTCCTCCTGAGTGTGACCAGTTCCATTCAGTTAGGTATAAGGTGGTTGGTGTTCAGTTGTTGATGCTACTGAGACCACAAGACAAATGATTGATGCTGCCTGGTTTTGGACTGGACAAATCCACCATGTGCAGTTCACTCCTTGCTTTCTACATTCTACTGTTTCCTGGATGTTGATTCCTCTGTGCTCTGGTGTGGAAAATTAAAAGACTAACTAACATAAATCTTTGTGTAAGGCTCTCATGCTTGATTTTAGGTTTAAGTTGACCCATTGGATGCAGTCTGATGCACCCTAGCTTGTCTACATCATTCTAATATATTCAGTTACAAATTTGGGCTTGCATTCTTCTGCCTGATTTAGTGATATGTATTTTAAGAGCAGATGAGTAGTATATCCTGCAGAGATAGGATGAGACCTCTACGAATATGACCATATGCATTAGGATGTCACTTTACCTAGGTTCTCTTTGGGTGCCATCTAAAGAGTGCTCATCTAGGTAACTTTTACACTAGTCTCTCATTGTTTCAATGTAGGATTGTAGCTATTATGTGAGTGGAGGTAAGGTATTTCATCAGAAATTAACATTTTCCTACACCGAAAATGTGTATTTGGTCATTTCATGTGAAATCATCTAGGGGGCTGCAGGTGACCCCTACAGAATGCCTTGAAAAATTCACATTTGCTCATTTCCTAATATAATGAAAAACTGCCAAAGATTAGATCAATATCTCTAATAGTTTCTGATTTACAGTTCTGTAAAATTTAATTACTTTTGTTTTATTTTTGGAGAATTCATTTTCGGGCAACTTTGGCTGCTTAAAGCTGCAAGAGTAATGGTGGTAGAAGGCTGAAATTTGCTACACTGACTGAATTAATTCCACAGACTTCAAAAATGGTCTCAAACCAAGTTTATCTCTCTTAGGATTTGCACAGTGAGGCTGTAAAGTGACCTGAAAACCAAAAATCATAAAAAACATTGGTTTATTTAATAAGCCATAGCTCTAACACTTAATACGATACAAAGCTGAATTTTTGTTTTTAATTTCCTATAATAAATCAGTTGATAAATCAGCAATTGTTGTTATTAAAAGTCTGTTAGATCTCCTGCAAAAAAATTTGAGGAAATATGAATTTTTCAAGGCATTCTTGAGCTGTCACCTGGAAAATATTATGTTGATCAATTATTTAATTCTAACTCCATTAAGAGTGAAGCTTTTACACTTTTTCCTGTTTTTCAACACAAATGGTATAAAACTTGTGAATCCTAACAATCCATTGCTGTAAAACAAGTCAACTAAATTTACTCTTTTTATAGAATATTATTTTTTTCTCTTCCTAATAGCAGCTCTTCCCTTATATAAAGACCACTATACTCGTGTTTCTAATGTTTTATCACTATTAGGCAATTTATAACCTGGAATTTGAAAATAATTCCAATTATCTGTACTCTAAATTCAGCTAAGTTTCAATAATTCCAGTTTTAACTATAGCTTAAGCTATGAACTAATAGATGCTATTTCTGATACTTCCAACATTTGAATGATAGTAAGAGCATCTTTTAATTCTGACAGATTTGTTTTTATAACTATTATTTAACTGTTATGTTGTAAATCTTTTTCAAATCTCATTCTTGCCCTAGCTTTCCTTTGTGTGTGTTTATTTTTAATTTCCCTAGCTCCCTCAATACTATGCACATTTATTTCAAGATATTTTTCACAAGTCAAAATATATTTAGGGTTTCCTTCCATATCCTGGTGTCTAATGTACTTAAGTGGTATCTGAAGAGTATCCTGTTATTACTGTAAGCATATCACTGAAAATATTTCATAAAAGCCTTAGACAGTGTTCCTTCTAATCTGTACGAGGAATGATTTTTTTTTTTGTGTGAGAATATTTTTAGTAATCCATCAGTTCTATTGAATCATTATGCCACTTTGCAATGCAACCAGTTGGTAATTTTGGGTTTAGGCCTATTGACTGCCAGTGTCATTAAGACAGCATTGTTGAGACTTCTCACCATTTCTGAGGATGTGTATGGAACTTGATTTGTTCTTTTGTGGTTGTGTAGTTTAGAGGGAATACTGGCCTTAGATCATGCAGAGTAGTTTATTTCCAAATCTAACCTAAGAAAACATTTTTTAAAAGGATCTTGTCTGTTTTTAACCCTGAATCTCTGAAGGAGTTCATTATTTATTTAAACCATTTTTTAATTTCCAGTTTCTAACATCATTTGGTCCTATATCATTCATCCAACTGATCTGAAGGTAGACTATTCCATAGGTCAGTTGTAACTCCATATTTTGTTTTCAGAACTTGATTTTCAAATTAAAAGTGTTTTTTGCTAATTCAAGCATTTAAGCAATTTTATAAAAGTATGCTTCCAGATACAAATGTACCATGTGAAATTGGTGGAAGGACAGTTTTTCTTATTGTTAAGTGTTTTTATGAAGATAGATGTAGTTTAACCCAAAATATATAATCTTTAAGTGTCTAATATATTTTAAAGCAATTTCTTATGCCAGTTATTGTTTATAAAATATTAAATGATGAAAAACCTTGTAACCTGAGCACTTTCATAGGGTAAATCTTTTTAAAGCACTTGGGTAATAGGGTTTTTATCATTTTTTATGAAGATTTCTGAACCTGTTTTTTTTTTATTTGACATTATGAATTTATAAAATTTTGGTTTTTATCCTTTTTATAAAGTACCAAATTGTTAGGATCTGATTTTTGAAATTATTAGGTTAATGAAACTTGTACATGTTTTAAACAATGAAGAGGTGTTATTTACAATGTTCATTGATGTAATTTTAAGAAAAATTGAAGTTTAAAGCTGTTTATATCATATTTAAATTTAATGACTATAATTGTACTTCTTTGTGTCCAGTGAAGTTTCCATACATTTTTGGAAATCATCAAACAGTAAAGCTAATTAGTTTCATTTTTCTTCATTATTTACATGTGTTGTAATTATTGATTTTTTTTTCATCTGTATGTAGCTGCATTTGTATGAATCAGAAAACAGAAAAGCCGACACTATCAGGTCAACGCCTAAAAACCAGGAAAAGAGGTTTGTTTAAAATCTGTATGAATAATGCAGTTGGATTTGTCTGTCCAGAACTTCTTGTGCAAATTTCTCAGTCAAGTCATATTGTTAGAAGGACCTTTGTCCAAGGAGTCTATATTGCATGTTGGCTTTCCAGTTCAAAATTACTTGTTTCTTGCTTTTTCAGATTTTTCAATGCAGTTGTCATCACATGATGATTGGGATTTGATATCAACTTTAGTTATTTTATTTGTCAAGTATTTTGCATAAATAACACTTATTGCACTGTAGCTATTCTGACCCTTATTCTATCCATATTTTATTCATCATGGAGATTGAAATTATAATATATTGTAGCTAGAATCATTGTCCAACCATTTTTTTTTTCATGAAGATGTGCTCTTTACAATTTTCTGCCTTATCCACATCTGGGTGAAGAGTATATCTGCTACAGAAGTTGTGCAGCCTCCCACTTATAATCTTTTTATTAGATGGTTCTCCCTTTTATGGTTTTTTTTGAGGATGCTTTTACTTATTTCCTCACACAAGTCCCTCTTCCTATTCAGTGTGGGATTTTAGCTGAAGTAAGGTACATTGTTTAAAGTTACAATTTTTCTATACAAAACAGGTATTTCCAACAGTTACTTCCACTAATCATTTCCACCCTTCTTCCCCACTGTTAATCAGTGATTAGATTTATACTTAAGCTCAAAGCAATAATTAGGTAGAATTGCATAGAGGAAGCAATATGAATCACATTGGTGTGTGGCATTACCAGTGATGTAGGTTTGTTGCATGATAATTTGCATGTGAGAACCAGTTAAACCATGTGAATCGAATCGAGGTTTAAGTGGTTGTAAAAGTTTTGTGGCATGCAAAAAATTTTTGTAAATAGAGGACATAACTGAATGATAATAGTTGAATATGAGATCAGAAGTAAGTACCTATAAAAAATACTTTTATTCTTTTCATAGAAAAAGTTTAAATGTTATGTTCATGTCATCTTAATATCCTCCATAGAGAACAGTTTTAAAGAGTTGATTAGTTTAATTAATTCTTTTATTGTCAGTTATAATAATGAGTTAAGAATGTGTTACATTCCCTGTGCCTTATTTACAGGAGTTGTGCACAGTAACGTGCTAATATATTTTCTGTAATAGAGTGGGACAACACACTGATATTTCACCAGTCTTATACAAAGATACAATAAGCATCAGTTATTAAGATCAAGGTTTCCAGTAATTGAGCCAAGAGCTCATCTTATTTATAGATTTAATGATGAATGTACAAAAATGTTGTGTTATAACTAATTAAATATTATACAAATATATACTTAAAATCACGAACATGTCTTCATTAAAATATATTGTAATTTATTTGATTCTTAAGTAGAAAGTTAATTATAACTAGCTGGAGTACTTCTTCTCAGATGGAAGTTACATAAATTTATGATTAATGAAAAGTTACTTTTCTTATAGGTAATTTAAAAATCACAGTAATTACCCATAAAAACTGCAAAACAAAATGTCTAACTGCAAGTTTGTATGTACCCAACAAACCATGCTAAATTTAGTGAATATCTGTTAACAAGGGAAATAATACCCATAATAACTGTAAACAGCAAAAGTTAAAATTTGTATTTTTTCCCATGGACCTAACAAACCTTTACACCAGATTTGTTAAAGATCCATTAACAGGGGATGATGTATTGGTAAGAAATGCAAAAACATCCATAGAAAACTGCAAAATGCAAAACTGAATATTTGTTTGTATATTTTCATGGACCAAATAAGCCTCCATATCCAATGTAGTGAAGATCTGTCTACAGGGAGCTAATGTTGGGGTGGAAATGCAAAAATATTCTTAAATGCAAAACTGAATATTTGTGTCTTTTTCTCCATGGACAAAGTGAACCTTTACACCAAATTTGGTGAAGATCCATTTACACCCTGCATCATAGTTACATGGACATACAACAAACAGCACTATCATATTTATATAGATGGTTGAGAATGATAAGTTTATTATAATACTCTGACACATGAAACAGTGACCTTGAAATAGTGTTATTTGCAAAAATGTTTTATTTCGATAAAGTATGCTCCTAATGATGATTAAAAAATACGCTACTTAGGCTCATTGGTATGGTGATGGTAGGTATATTATTTATAGTACCATCTTTCTAATTATTCAGTGTATGTGCTTCTTGGGTTTTAGATTTCAAACTGAGTAAGAGTCATAGACTCTGGTGTTTTGTAAAGAACTATTTTTTACCAGTTGTTTTTGCTTTTAACCATTAACATTCCATTTACTGACTTTTTTGTATACTGTTCACTACCACTGTGATGTACATATTATATTGATTGACATTATGCATCTTTCTGTTGCATCACTCACTGTAAAGAAGTGATAAATTTGTTGGAAATCATTATTTTCAGTGCAAAGTATACAAGGAACTTGAGCACTTAGCAACAATTAATGGGATTAATTGTAATATTGAAAGTACTTAAATTTGTGTGTCTGTATTATTTGACTCTTTAACCCAGAAATTCATGGTTTAACAAAGTATTTAATAAATAAATATTCAAGAAAAATATGTTTTGAAATCTGATGGTGTTCATATAATTCATCAGTTTAAACAGGGTTTAAACAGTTTTCTGTTTGCTTCTTAATCATTTTACTTACTCTTATCTGTTTATTTTCTTGTGAGGCACATTATGAAAGGGTTTTTATAATTCAAGATAAAATTTCTCTTTTAAAAACTGGTATTCTTATTTCAACATCTTGTAAGACAAGAAGAACTTTTTTCACATGTGAATGAAGTAAAAAGGATTTTGGCACAGTGGTAGATCAGAACACTATCTGTTAAAGTGATACATGTGTTGCTAATTATTAAGCTAGACAAATTTCAGGATGTATTTTTCACAATTCAAAAGAAATAATTATTTTTATACAAATCACAAGTTAAGGAACAAATCGTAATTTTTTTATTGTGTTTATGAATTTATTGTACAGTTTTTTTCTCTTAAGAAAAGGAGGGCTACAGTGATAATTTCGAGTGTGTTTATTTTGTGGGGATAAGTTAAGATTTGTTCTGTCTTTTTTTTTTTAAAGAAAAGAAGAGTAATAGGAGATGTTATTGAAGTTTTCTAGATTATCAAGGAGATCATTAAGATAAATATCTCCTGTAAAGACAGTAGGATGAGAGATCACAAGTTTAAGAATGGAAATTACAGGTTCATGTAAGACAATTAATTTATGTTATAGGTCTGTTTTAGATACTGACACTTTATAGAAAAGTTCAAGAGAAGAACTGATGATTTGTGGGAAATAAAAGATGAGTTTAACCTTTATTTTTCTCGTAGTGGGTATATAGGAACAGTCTTGAAGAACCAAATGTTTTTGTTTTCCATATGGTATATTATATTTTAAGAGAGAATCACATGATTAAATAATACAAATTGCAAAATGCATAAAGGTATTTCTTAATATTATAAAAGTTTTGCAAAATCTCTGTGATTGTTTAAATATGAATAAATAAACAACATTTTTAACTCAAACATAATTTCTAGATGAAAAGGAGAAATACGATCCTTCAGGATTCAGGGATGCAATTTTACAAGGTCTTAATGAAGCTGGACATAATTTAGATTCTGTTTATAAGTTTCTGGACACAGCTGGGTATAAACTTGATTACAGGCGTTACGGAGAAGTTCTGTTTGATATACTACTTGCTGGTGGCCATCTAGGTAAATATGAAACATTTCTTGTTTTACTTGTTCATAATTATAGTTGAGTACACACAGTTATAACCTTAAATCTGTCATATGTTATAAAGGGAATTAATGTGAAAAATTGAATATTGTGCAGGCTTCCAAGTTCTTGATTAGTGGAGTTATTTGACCTACTTGGTATATAGGGTCAGTTATAGAATGTTACTGATTACATGAAAAGACTTGTTTTTTTACTGAAAAGATGTTTATGATTGTATTATATATTTTTAGTATGTGACATTACATTGGAAAACATTAAGATGAATTTTAAGTTCAACAGCAGTAAGATACTAGTAAACTACAAAAACTGTTAAATATTACTTTTTTTTTCATCTTGGTTAATACAAGTGTTTAACAGCCACCACTTAGAACATCATTTATTGTTTATAAGTGTCATTAATGTTTCTATACAGTAGTGGAAAAGAAAAATCTTTTTCTAATAAAACAGTTTAAAATAGAAATGAAGCACAGTTTTTGATGAATAAATTAATGTTTTAAGTATTTTAATAAACAATGAGGTACCTGATGGTTATTAATGATTGAAGTATTGTGTATAAATGTATTTTCACACACTCATGAGGTATTACTTCCACAATACTTGTATATTTAACCTAGCATGAGGACTAGCAGAGATTGTATATTAAAATGTGTATGTTTTTCTTATCGCAAGCCACATCGGGCTATCTTCTGATGGGAACTGAACCCCTGATTTTAACATTGTAAATCCATAGACATACTGCTGTACTAGCAGGGGGCATTGTGTACTAATGGTATGGTTACAGATACATCATGTGGGGTCCCCTTTTGTGCTGAAATATATTTTGTGATTACTGGAACTTATGAATTTTTGAACACTTTTTTTTTTTAAATTATTATTTTGGAAAACTGTTCATCCACTGACCTTTTTCTAATGTATTTATCTGTGATTATTAAAATGTGAACCAAGAATTTGATTTATTGTTAATTATTTGTAGATGTTCTCAGTTAAGATAATTATTATCGTGTGCTGTGAATTTTTGCTTCCCTAGTGTGTGTGTTTAGTCATTTTACTTTATTATGTAATCTCACTTTTCTACAGTTATAAAAGATGTTATTATTATTTATTTTTAAAATTATTCTATCAAAGAACAGCGGTACTGAAAACAAAGAAATTATTCATGACTGTACTGTGTAATCTTAGAAATATAGATTCTTTTGTGTTTTGTTTCTAGCATATCTTTCACTTATATGTTTTGCAGTTTTTGTTCTTTTCATTTTTTTTTGGAAGAGAATCCTGTTATGGTTATCTCTAAGTTAGAATTGTCTAAAAGGTACTGGAGTAAATATATAATTTACAAATTCATAAAAGAAAGAATTCTTTATATTGTTTGTATGAAGCACAAAGTGTTGTCAAAATTATGAAATTAAAATGAAATAGAAAAATCTCAAAATTAAAGAAATTGAAACTGTGTCCATAGTTTGCCGAAGCTCGTTAACCAAATAACAAATTGTTTAAGCATAGGATCATGATGTATAGGCTGCCTCACTTAAAAAGTCTTGGGACTAAACAGTCAGTTTATTCCCATTACTTTGTTTCTTTATTATTATTATTTATCATTCTATATATCAATTAAAACAAATGTAACTTTTTTTTTTATGAAAATTTTATTTCTTATACTTATTATCAACTATGAAGCTGCAGTAGTAGTAAGTTTAAATACAGTACCCAAAGTGTGCCCTTTAATTTATCTCATTTTACTGAATTATACTAGTTTTGTGGGATTCCACTCATTGTCAGTAATCTGGACAAGAGCAAATAAAAGAAAATAAGATGGGGTTTATTTTAATGATGGACTGTATGTTATATGCATTAGGGATGTACTGATACAACAGCCTGCCAGTGGCACATTGGTGTGTTTTCAGACTTGCAAACTAAAATATAGTTTTCAATACACATGGTGGGCAGAGCACAGTTAGTCCATTGTGTAGTTTTATGCTTAACTTTTTCCAGACAGGTCAAAAATCATGTCATTGCATTTCTTCACTTGCATTCACAGTTTTATTGAACTACTGTTTTATGAATTTATCTCCTTAAGTATGGTATCAAACTGTAGATTATAATTCATGCTTTCATATTATAAATTATTGAATTTGTTAACCACTGTAGAAAACCTACACTGAACAAAAATATAAATGCTCCATGTCAGACTTTTGAGTTTTTATTAACATTAGCCACATGCAATATATGAAATCAACCACAATTCATTTTGTTATTGAATAATCTTCAAATCACTGTCCATTACATCTTGATATTAGCGTATGAACAGGACTGTCACTCCTTCAAACATGGTAGGGGTCAGGCTGAAGAAATTCATTGTTTAGTATTTTGTGTGTCCACCATTTGCTTCTCTCAGAGCAACACGACTCCTTCGCATGGAGTTCACCAGTTTGTCTTTGGTGGCCTATGGGATGTTATTCCATTCTTGCCGGAGTGCCACACGGAGGTGACGCACATAATCCGGAACTGGAACATGGTCGCGAACATGTCGATCCAGAAAATTCTAAAGATGCTCTATGGGTGACATGTCTGGTGAATACGCAGGCCAATCCAGAACCGGAATGTGCTTAGTTTCAAGGAACTGGGTGCAGATCCTGACAACATGTGGTTGGGCGTTGTCATGTTGAAAGGTGACATTATGCTGTCGGATAAACGGTACTACAATTGGGGATCTTGTCCAGATATTGTTGCCTGTTCAAGTTCCTCTCAATGAAGTGCAGTTGTGTTCTTTGCCCATACACGATGCCTGCCCATACCATAATATCACCACCTCCATGTGAACAAGCCAGATGTGGCAATCCTGCGCTGGGGTGGTCACACGTAGCTGACGTGGATGAGGTTGATTTGCAGTACTGCCTGTCTGTTGAAAACGAACTCTCAAATGTCCTATTGTCCGATAGTGAACATTCAGTTGCACAGTGACTGCTCTGGTGGACATTCCTGCTTCCAACATGCCAATGGCACGTTCCCACATGACTGGAGTCATCTGAGGCATTGCTGCTTTTGTCAAAATTTGACATTTTGGGGTGGCCTTTTATTGTTCACAGTATAAAAAGTGTCTGGGTACTGCTCATTCTGTTTGAATGGCGTCTGAATATGCCACACTAATGCATTCAGTGACATTAACGCATCACTGAGCAAATGTTCACAGGCAGTGGTAGACACAAATTTGGGACACTAATCAAGAGAAATATCAGTTTTGTACAAGTAGAAGGAGTATACACTAACTTTGGGTGATACTCTTCATGTGACACCAGTATTTAACTTGGGATGTTTATATTTTTGTTCAGTGTATATGTTACTCTACAAAGTCAGAGTGAAGCTTTTGTTTTATTAACACTTTTCAAATAAATATAAAATTCAGCTTTTATTAAGAGTTAAATAACAAAATGTGTACATCAGGTATTTTTTTTGTTGGTGTACATATACTTAGTTTAAAACCTAAATTACAATAATAAACAGTTTGAAGGAAGATAAATGACTCTTAGAAAAGTTGATGATAAGTTCTGGTAGCCAATAACTGTTAATAAAATGGTATGCTGACATTTCTGGGAAATGATTTTTAATAGTAATATTATCTTATGCAACCAAAGTGATAAAGAAATTAAGTAAAGGTGTTTAAATAATAAATCTCTAACTTTGTTTGCAGCTCCAGGTGGTACTATTGTTACAGACTTTGACATGAGTAAACCCCTTCGGACAGATGTTTGTGTATTTGCTGCAGGAAATGACCTTGACTCAGTAAAAGGTTATGCTCAGGTATTTTTTGTTGTATTTATATCCAGGACCTTTGACCATATGTATATAATATTGGATATAAATTTGGAAACTGAGAATAAAATGGGTATATATATGGTAAATAATAGATGTGTAGAAATCAAAATTTTGGCTGATGAATGCTAGAAGTTTATCAAATTTAGACAAAATATTATGCCTAAATAGCAAGAATGATGTTTTATAGTCTCTTACTTATCCAAGAAGTGGGTTTTAATTAAAGTTAGTTTTATTTGACACATTTTTCAGAACCTTTATTATCATATATTGTTTTAATTCTTTTGACATGACTACATGAATCTGGACAGACTCTTAATAATAAGAGATAAATTTTGACTTGGTTTCTGATACATTTTTTTCAAACTAAAAATACATTTTTAATAGGGTCTGTTTTTAATAAATATTTCAGAATTTGTAAAGGCTGAAGTGTGACTGACAGATTTTCAGTAGTTGAACAGACTTTAGTCTGCTTTTACACATCTTTCATAATCTGGATGGGTTGAAGTTTACATTTGATGTGCTTCTGAATAAAAACATACTTAGAACTACTTTTGACACTTTTCAAAATTGTGACAGGTTTTTGAAAGTCGTTTTTGGCACTTCTTTCAGAATTTGGCTGGATTAAAATGAGCTTCTGATACAAAACTGAGAGTTTCGACAGGTTAATGTTTGTTTCTGATTATATTTTTAGTATCTGGAAAAAAGTGTACTTTTGAAATCTACTTTTGATATATTCTCATTTGTAACTTTTATCTTCACAAATACATTGTAGAATGTTGAAGTATTTCGTATGGTTGTATATACAGGCTATAGCTAAGAAATCCATTAATTAAAGGTGTGTTCTTAAATATTTTTTCTGTTGTAGATTTCTTTTATGAAAAGATATTCATCCTTAGTTTAAATCTTTCAAAGTTTTATTTAAACTGTTTCTCACTGATATAAAAACATGATTAAAGATAGGATACTTTGGTACATTATTTTGTTTACAGTACACAGTTAGCTCCAAAATGCCTTCCTTGGATTATTTTGTATAGCATCTTAATTGTGCTTATTTATAATAAAGTTTTTATTAACATTCACCAAAAAACATTGAATAGAATTTTATTTTCTTGAAACAGGTGTTAAGAAGAGCACAGCCCATTGTGAAGCTTTGTGCTTAGCAAAAACAAACAAATTTGAAGATTTATTATTATTGTTACCTGTGTATTATTTTCCCTAGTTCATTTTCTCCACACCAAAGCTTTTTTAATATGTTTGGGCATTTAAGTGTAAGATCGAAGTCATATTATGCTTTGGAAATGTAATTTTAATCCTCTCAGCTTGCATAAAATTTTTTATTAACTTTTATGTCAAATTTTTTTAAAAGTTCTTTGTAATATTTAGCTCATTACAAAATTGATTCGACGCTACAAGTATTTGGAGAAGACACTAGAAGATGAATTTAAAAAGGTAAACTAAGAGGTAGTTTTGTGTCAAAATAAAGTGTATTTATTCAATGATTTATCTGTATTAAGTAATGGTATTTCTGAACAATGCTTCCTTTATAATGGTTTTTACATGCTTGTAAAACTTTTACTTCAACAAATGTAAAATTCTGAAACAATATATAAAAATATTCCAAGTTTTGAATAGATACCAATGTGTTATCTTAATGTTTAAACAAACAACACTGTTGTTGTTTATATTTTTCTCCTCTTACTTTCATTTGGAGATCTGTGAAGTTAAATAAAGTTCTTATGCTGGATTTGGAGCAGCTTACTCCTAAGTTATTGGGAGTGATAGGTTTTTATTTTTCCTTTAATGTAATTTTCATGAAATATAAGAAGATGTACTAATTCCTTAAGATATTTTTGTTTTCAAGCTAAGAATTTGTTTTGAGATGGCTTCAACAATTAACAATAAATATTTTTTTGATATTTTTAACAGAAAATGATGGGGCTTGTATGTCTTTTTCATTTAAATTATATATGGATGTATATTTAAAGCAATTTTTGGTTAAAAATTACATTGAGAAATTTTTGTGCATTATAAAGTTCTTTATGCAGTAAAGAATGATGTATTATGTGTGACAGAGTACAGAACTGTGTTTCAGGTGCTTGTCTTCCTAAAGGCATTTTCACCAGGTGAGAGGACCAAACTTGCCAATGTTACCTCTATTTTGGTTGGGAATGGCTTAATCCCCAGTGTGGTATTGACTAGTTGTCTGCAAGATCACCTGGTCAAAGAAGGTAAATTTACACTTACAAACATCACATATTTTGTGCACTAGGTTAGATGAATTTGACATATTATCAAAGCCATCAACTGTTACTTTTATGGTGTATGAATTTTCTTTTAAAGCAGTTTAAAAAGTTTTTTTTAATGAAAACTAAATTATTTTAATACAATGTTTTGTTTTAAACTGCAGGCATTGCTCTTGAGTTTTTGCTGGATTTTTTAAAGACCTGGCTAGCAGAGAAGGATGCTCCTACTCTCTGGACAGCTTTACGTAAAGCTCTGTTGGAGTCCAGACTTATGGTAATATTATCAGTACTTTTATCAAAAACTTTATTTTTTGTGATTTTTGCTCTTTGAAATATTTTGAAGGGCATGTTTTGACAATGTAATTTGAAATAGATGGCAGTCTTAATTTAAAACATTCTAAATTATTCACCATACAAATAATAGTTTTAACACTTTCTTTTAAATGTCTTAAATAAAAATTGTGTTGAATTCAGTGAGTACCTGATAGTTTTTATTTAAACATTCGAAATGTAATTAGATAAGTAAATCATATATCAGTACTTAAATACTTTTGTTGATTTGTAACACAGGTAACAGTTACTGAGAAATACTTTGCTCAAGTGTACAATTGAACTTTTGTTTTTTACCATATCAAGTATTTGGTTGTGAAGTGATACATCTTCAAACTTGACTAAATATATCTTTAAAAGATAACTTACTGAAATGTTGAAGAATGTAATTTGTGAAGTAGCATTAAAGTTTTTCATCTTTAGTTACTTATTTACACAATATCTACAAATAAATTGGCATAACCTCACGTGTATTTCTATATAAGGGATTGACAGAATAATCTCTCTTAACATATGGCTAGTACCAGGGACCAGTCACAGGACAGTTTTTACTTGTATATAGTTTTAATACTATAATGTATATTACAGTGTGTTGTCTTCACAAAATCTGCCAGAATTTTAGTACACATTACAAGTATTGTACACAGAAAAAATACTTTTTTAATGAAATATTTTTACTAAATAATTGTCAGTATATTTGAGGATATCAAGTATTTGTTTTGAGTAGTCCCTGTGCAGTGTAATTTTTATGTTAAGATTAAAAGTAAAAATACTTTGTCTCAAAAATCTCATTTGATTTATGTGTTCTCTAGAACTTTCTAAATACATTTCAAAGATCTAGTTTCACTAAAACTTTATATTTTATCTACTTTTATTATACAACATTTGTCAGTTTACCAACTTCAAAACCACTAAAAAAAATTGAAATAAATCTGTCTTACACTTTTTTCCTTTTTAGAATGACTTCAGATAGCAATGTGAAATTACATGCATTTATCCTAAGTAATTTTAAGTTTGTAACAGTATCTATTTATAATTAAAATGTGTTATTTTATTGTCTTTTGAATTGTGCCTAACTATTACTTCTACCCCATTATAATTTGTAAATCACTTGCACAACATGTAGACATGTTATACTATTGAATTACGTTACCCACAAACTACTTGAGTACATACCTCGTGCAATATTTCTTTTTTATTATTATTTACTTAATTTATCAAACTTCAACTAACATAAAGA
Organism: Carcinoscorpius rotundicauda; assembly: GCA_011833715.1. Lineage (NCBI taxonomy): Eukaryota > Metazoa > Arthropoda > Merostomata > Xiphosura > Limulidae > Carcinoscorpius > Carcinoscorpius rotundicauda. Next base: position 44,621,074 of record CM022395.1, on the reverse strand, counting down.
GATACCTGTTTTTACATTTTGGTTGCTTTTATAATAATAAATAAAAAATAAAAATGAAAAATGTAAATTGAAATACTTTCCTAAATCTTTTTTTTTATTGCTGTAGATTGTTGTTGACACTTAACCCTACTTTTTATGCTGATGGTAATAGTACACTGAATGAGATTTATTTAATTAAATCATCTACCAAAGAAAGTAGGCTAATAACATGTAAAAAATAAACAATTTTCCCTAACTCTCAGTTTTTCTGACTTTCTAATTGTGTGACAAAGAGCTGTTACAAATTCATCCAAGCTAATCATTATCTTTACCATGGGAACAAAGCTTGAACTAACGGTGAAATTGACAGTTTTCTGTGTAGAAAACAATGTTACATAATGCATTATTTGATAGACTGGAACCTTGGCTTTGTATTTTTTATAGATAATGTTGAATTACATATAAAAGAGAACTGTTAACAATTCTTTAATGAGAGGATGTGACCAGTAGTACTATAATCCAACAAAATTGAAGACTATAAAAAAATATGGTTTGTCTGAGTGGAGACTAGTGTATAGTGAGTAATTAATGTTTAATTTTGTACTTATTGGAAGGGTGGTGGATAAGATATAGAAGTAAAAATTCATCACACGTCACAGTAGGGGAAATTCAGGATTTTGTAAATATGGCTGTATAGAATTAAGAACTTAAAGTTTGTGTATATTTTTAAAATATTGATTATTAATTAAGAATTTGTGCTATACTGATTGCAGTAACATAAACAAAAATGTAGGTTAATAAAGTTTTGCATCTATATTAATAAAACTTTGTGAAATGTAAAAAATGCCTGTCATGATAAGGTTAATAATCTATTGTGATAACCTACTTACATGATAAGTAGATAATGTAACTTTCATGAAATGTCTTTCCAAAAATCAAGCTAGATGATGAAATTCTTCGAAATTTGACAAGAACTTTTCTAAATTATTTATTTCCAGAAAAATATTTAAATTTTCTTTTTTAAACTATTTTAAATATAAATTCGTTATTCTGATATAATGCATTATCTACTCTCACACAAATAGCCGTTCTTGTTTAGTGCTGCCCTCTATAGGCAAAAACATTTTACTATACTTGCTGCAAGCCTTCTATCTTCCTTCTATTGGAATTGACTGATTCCAAAGCATCTCTACAAATCATCATGTGTCAACTCTTCACAAATAAGAATGTGACATACTCTCCTAATGCATGACTTCTATTAAATTCTACCAAACTGCTCCTTCATGTTGGGGTGTATTCATGTTTAGACATTTTTACTTTGTGTGAATCACGATTTTAAGTTTAATTTTTGAGGTGGGATTTCTTCATTGTTAATTTTTTACATTGAAGAGATCTTTTAACTTAATTTCTTTGCCTCTTTTTTTTTTTCTCATACTTGTTTTACATCAAACAATGTTTTGATTTACATATTTTTACCATGAATTTTGAGATTATTGTTCCCACTTTAGGTGTTATACCTTTAGAATTATTCACACAGACCACAGGTGAAGGAGACAAGCATTGGATTTCTTTGCTATTATATCTTGTGAGATTGGCCATCACCTTTACCTGAGCTTGCCTCCTTAATCCCCATAAGCATGCTCAACCTGTTGGTCATTTTATTCAACATTGATGGGTATGTCACCAACAGCAAATTATTATTGAGCTGTCCTAGCCAGTGCTAGACCCTACCTTTACGAGCTGTTTAATACTGATCCCAATTGTGTCCAGGTTTGTCACTACAGAATCAGTGGCAGCTTTCATACTGAAATTCTTGTGGACTATGCTTGCACAGCTAGGTTAGTTCTGACAGTACAGTCTGTTAGTTTCAACTGCAAATATAAATTCAGCAATGTAGTGATTCATTGCTTTTGTTCTTATAGAATAATTTGAAGTTTCACTTTACAAGATAATATATAAACCTCCCACTTGATTGTTACCAAAAGCAAATACATCAGTGTTAATATATTTGAAATGCCTGCTGTAGCGATGGTTCACAAAGTATGTGAATGAACACTTTTGGGGTTTATTTTGATTGAATGTAGGGGTGGATAAATTAGTTTAAGGCAATTTTAACAAAACGACCAAACAAAAATAAAATTCCTTTGTTGGGAAGAGATTAGTTATTGTTTTATAAATGTATTGCACCATATAGAAACTAATTATTTGAATTATAAATACAGAATAGTTAAATTATCTTTGACCAAATTATCTCTTGGAATTGAATAACTTCAATATATCTGATCATTTTGGAATTTTCAATTAGAGCAGAAAAAAGGAAAGTACACTATTTAATCCTCATTAGATGCAAAATAAAATTAGTATGGTAACTAATTTTCCACATGGAATCTTTTCGGACAATACTGATCAACCAAGAAGGATCACAGATGAAACTCAAAGTTGTACTGTTTTATACAACTAGTAGTGGTGGGAATAAGAAAAATATACATGATTGTTCACACTAACAAAAGATAAATTTAAACTTGGAAAAAGTTTTGTAGAGATATGTTTCAAGTAGTGTCTAAGTGCAGGTGATATATTTGTACTCATGTTGTTATTCTTTGCTGATTTGTCAGTCTCAGGGGCAAGTTTTTATTTTTTGCCATGTAACTGAGAATAAATGAAACTTTATTTTATATCAGCTGTTAAAATTATAATCAAAACACAAAGAATGAATTCAATGTTCTTTCATCTGCCATGTTAGTAATCCTGTATTATATAATTGAGTTATGAAGAGTATTCAGCTATGTTAGTGTGAAAAGCTTTAGTAACACACATATATATATATATATATATATTAGGGTTCTTGTTGTATCTGATAAGGGAAAGGAATCTTAAGGAAATTATCCAGAAGTTTAATAAACTGAAAATGGGTGCTTAAAAATTGTTTTATTAATAAAAGCAGTTTTATAATGTCCAACTTCCCCCCTCCTGCCCAAGTTGAGCAGTCTTTTATACCAAAGCATAAGGGCTGTTATTAGCTTGCATTCAGGAGCAGAATTTAATGTGCTTTTCAAATAGAAGTACATCATTTAAAATCTCCTCTTGAATCAACAAGTAGGATTCCAGTCCAGTGAGAGATTGACTGCATTGTATTGTTACTCTTTGGTGATCCTTTGCTACAGTTCCACAAGTTCTAGTCCTATCAAAGAAACTTGTTTTACTATTTTTTTTCTTACTTCCTTTGTCCCTGGTACCTTTTTCCTTCCACATGAGTTGGGATTCTGCAACCAGACTGCTTGTCTGAGATGGTACAAGATATTTTGTCCCCACAGGCTGTTACATCTATTTATCATCATTCCTCAGCCTTTTATTCTGGGCAGTTTTTTGTTTTCATACCAAAGTGGAGATTGGCAGACTGTACTACGTTTGTCCTTTTTCGTTTTAATTTTAAATCTGCCCCATTTCTCATTCTTAGGTAGGCTTTATCTACAGGTTTAACCATGACAAAGAGGAATATTACAAATGCTTATTTGCATAATCCAATATTTAGTCACATGAGGTTTATTTTCCTTGGGGCAGTTTCTCTGTTTTGCTCACTGCTCTTTGAATTTGTTTTGGCCCTCTGTGTTTTGTCAGGCATTCATAGCATTCATTCATCAATTATATACTCATAGGTTACAATTTCCTATTCTTTGGTTGACTGGCTACTGTTTTCTCTTTCCAAATTGGAGTTTATCAGTTACCCTTATCAGTTGCTCTTAGAGGTGACTATAATAGGTTGCTAATCAAGTTGGAAAAGTTTACTGTGACTGATGCAATATCTTGTTCATATGGGTGTTTTTTTTTTTTTTTTTTAAACACATCCCAGTCAGACTCATTATTTTCTTCTTTAATTTGTTTTGTGGGTTTTCAGTTCTATTATAGCTTGTAAAAGTTTATCCCTTTTGAGGATGTGATCTCTCATGATTATTTCATTCCCTTAAGTAAAGTTAATATGTGTGAGCTCTTTTGTGGGCTTTTCATGACTAATGGAATATCACAGGGATCTTTTGTTGGCTCCTTTTTACCATTTTTCCCACTCTCATCATTCATTGGCACTGGTGGTTTGATATGACTTGCATGTTGGCAGATGGCATGATCCCTGTTATTAATATTCCACACTTCAGGGTTGCATCCCTTCAGGATTGAAAGGAGTGGAGATTGATCAACTGAAATATTTGGAGTTTTTGGACTGTGGCCAAGAGGTCTTTATTCTATAAACATCCTGGTGCTTTTTATGGTATTTACATTTTGGCTCATTTTCTCCATCTGGTAATAATCCATTTTCCCTTTTTTTCAGTGTTTTCTTATTCACCAGGAGATTACACGTTGTCCATGCTTCTATCTTCATATGCTGATTTTTTGGGGGCCCATATGTTCAGTATTCCAATTATTGTGTTTCATTTTCTGGGTGCTTTTTTTCTCGTCAGAGATCAGATTCATGTTCAGACAACTTTTATCTGATAGAGTGGTTTCTTGATCCTTTTGTTTTCTGGTGGTTTTGACTTCAGTGGTATACTCCTCGTAATTAGTCTTTTGTTACATCCCTTAACTGCATATTGTCTTGGTTTTGCTCTGATTATCAAGTTTTCAACTTGTATCAGACCTACACATTTGTCTGTTTTCCTGTTTTGCTTCTTCTCTGGGTAATTTTATTTTTCCTTCATACTCTGTGTTCAGTCCATCTGATAACTTTTTCCTGGTCATCTAAGCTGTGATTTTTACATCTTCTCTATCTCCAACTTCCTTGTCCAATACCTTTTCTCCTGTTTCTGGCCCTTTTTTGCCACTCTCAGTCACTGGTGTTCTATCCAAACATTCTTCTCTTCCATCATCACGTGTTATTTTTCTGGTCATTGACCTCTTCTGACTTTTTTGTTTGCCCTTTGTAAGTGGAAGTTTCCAAATATAAATGGAAATTTTTCATCACTGGTTTCTGGATTCAGGGTTTTCTTCTGATCAACCCACTATTCTCTGTCATGCAGATTTCTATCTTGCCTTTTGTATTGGGGGTCTCTCATTTCCTTAGTCTTGAATTTTCAGGCATCTCTGTCCCATGCATTTAATTTTTCTTGATCCAATTGATATATACCTCTCCTACACCTTTCCTGTGGATGTATTTTTCTTGGATTTATTGTCCACCAAGGAGAGCTGCCCTCCAAAATGGGGATATTTATGTGTTCCTGCACCATCTTTGTCTACATTTGATTCACTCCTCCAATGTTTTTGTTTCACCTTCCCTAATATCTTCCTTCCTTTTCCTATTCATCTGTGAACATTAGTATTTTATTTGTAATTAGTCTTTTACTTACTCTTTATTCTTTGAATTGTTCTTCCTTCTTCATATTTTGGCAGTTTGTGAGGATTACTCGTCTGTTTTGCCACTTTCCTTCTATTTGACATCTTTATCTTCATCTTAATCCAGATAGAATTCTGTGTCTTCCACATGCTCTTCTCTCTTTACATGGCTTCATTATGTGGTGTACATTCCTACATTTTCCTTGGCAGTTGTCCACTATATGTGTTCTTTCTCTTCATTGTTCTCCAGTTTATCATCTGCCTCATTGTTTTAAGCGTCTTCTTTTGTAATTTTATATTTGATGTTTTCATTGGCATTTAATCTCTGTTGTCCATGGGTAGTACTTTAATTGGTCATGTTGGACTACTTATGGCATATTCCTCTCTCACTGTTTGGATTAGTTTATGGTTTTCTTTTTCTTTGGGCTTTTGTTTTTAGCCTGTAATGGTTCTAAGTATCAGAATTCAGTGAGACTTTAACTAAGTTTTTCCTTTTTAGGGACTGTTTTCACATTTGTTAATGTTTATTATTTGAATCCCCTTTGTAATTAGTGGTGTTTGACCAGGTATTCTTCAGCCATTCAAATTTACACATATTAAAATTCCATGCCCACACAATGCACACTGTGTAGGTGTGATGTTCTAAAAGATTGATTATAGATTTATCTTCACAGCATAATTGCTTCACAAATTTGCCTGTTCTGGACTGTATCTGCCCAAGAACTACATAGGTAAAGTAGAATGAGATAGCTACCCAACCCTGCAATGCCTTGTGTTGAATAATTCAGTATGATCTGCATTTTAAAATGGGATTTCATGTTTACCCATTGCACTATCTCAGCTGTTGTCATCCTCTGCACTCTTCACTGCATTTTACCCTCTTCTAATGGAATTTGAGAGTCCTTACCACTTTCAAGATTCAAGTTGCTGAGGTGGTGGATCATGGAGGCATTCTCTTGAATGGGTTAATGAAATACAAATAAAATATAGAAATGGTTATAAAACCATTCAGTTGAGAGTAGGTCAGTGGCAGTCTGTTGGTGTAGATAGTTATATAACCTCCAATATGAAACTGAAAACAAGTGGGATTGAAATATCAAAATTGCAGTTTACCCATTTCTTTGGGATTCCTCTTCCTCCCTCAGGTGGATATCAGTTCCCAGAGGGGAGGAGATAGTCCTGGTGGTTGAGGGGCCAACCCTAACACACCACTTTGGCCTTGAATTCCTGTAGATGGGTGGCCAGAGTCAAAGATTCTTGCTGGTCTCTCCACTCAAAGAGTTTCTGCAGTGAGGTGCATCTCCACTCGCATAGATGGAGTTACACTGCCAACAGATACCCTTGTTTTGACATTTACATCATCCAGTACACCTGCCACCATCAAGGCAGGTTATCTTATTTGCAGGGTACGGGCATACATTCCAAACCCTCTCCGATGTTTCCAATGTAAGAGGTTTGGCCACTCAAAGACATCATGTCATGATTCCCTGACATGTGCTCGTTGTGGTGGCAAGAACCACGATGTCTATGAATTTGACATGAACCCACATTGTGTAAACTGCAATGGTTCTCACCCCTCTTACTTTCATTCTTGCCCAAAATGGTTGGAGGAAAAAGAGGTGCAGCATTTGAAAATGACACATAACATTAGTTATCCTGAGGCTCGGAAATTACTACCCACCACTCCATCTTGGATATATGCTGCTGCACTTCGTTCCACAACTACAGTGGGAATGCAGACAGATCTCTCTGTGCCTCCAAGAGAATTGTTTTCTAAACAAATGAAAAGCCTTTTGACATCCAAGGTTAAAACGGTTGATGAATATTCTACACCCATCTCTGTTCCTCCCATATATTCCAACAAACCTCAAGATCCACATCCTTCAGTTTCAAACACAGGCATTTCTTCTGATACATTTTTTCTCCCACCCCAAGATACAAAACAATCATTCGTTCGTGTCCTCAGTCACTGGAATCCCCTTCCAATAACAAAGACCTGCCCAATCACCTCAGGGCAGGATCCAGAGAGGTCAATAGACTTCGTCCAATTAAGGACAATAAGGGAAAAAGACGTGGTCATAAACAGAAGGGTTCTCCAGCCACTTCATGTACCCGTCATTAAAAATAGTTACCTTGATAAAATGGAACTGTTGAGGTTTACGTTCTAATCTGGATGATTGCTTCCTACCATCCTGTATGTCTTTCCTTACAAGGAACATTTCTAAAACCTGCCGTCACCATTTGGCAGTTTTCTCTGTACAGAAATGACAGTCTGTGATGAAGGAGTACATGGAGGGGTGGCACTATTGGTTGATCAGCATGTGCCCACCCTGTCTTTGTCACTCAACAAGTAGCCGTAGCCATTCGTTTTTTTTTTGGACCATACCATCACTGTTTGTTCTCTCTACCTGTCCCCTGTAGAGACATATAATCAATCAGACCTTGATGCTCTTGTTTAACAGTTGCCGTCTCTCTTTCTAATCCTGGAGGACTTTAATGGACATTATCCCCTCTGGGGAAATGCTGTTATTGATGGGAGGGGTTGCTCTCTAATCACAACCTTTCTCTTTTCAATACTGGTTCTTTCACTTATTTTCATGCACCTAGTCAGTCCTTTACCGCTATTGATCTCTCAGTTTGCTCCCCTTCATTATTCTCCCATTTTTCATGTAGGAGTTGACAATAATCCACTAGGCAGTGATCATTTTTCTATACTTTTGAGAGAGACTGGCCATGGTCGATGCCACCCTACCCGCGTGCCTCGGTGGAAGCTTGATCAGGCAGACTTGTCCACTTTCACTGCTCTCGCAGAACTTGATCCTGCCATCGTGAATTAGCCATCAATAGACAGCTGTGTGGAATCCTGCTTGCCACTTACCATGGAAGGCTCAAAAACGGGCCTGGGATACTTTTCGTAGATATCCAACACATTCGAACTGCATCGCTTTCCAACGGGCCCGTGCACATGCTAGGTGGGTAAGACATCAAAGCCAGAAGGAATCTTGGATTAAGTTCACAACTGGCATATCTTCTATCACCAGTTCCAAGGTCATATGGGACAGGATTCAAAAGGTCGGTGGGCACTACAATTCTGTCCCCCTCTCGATCTTACTCTCTGATGGTCAGGAGGTAGCTGATGCTCTAGGTGAAAGCTTTTGCCAGGTATCTAGCACTTCTGCTTGTTCCTCCACCTTCTTTGCCATCAAGACTCGGGCAGAGCGATCACCTCTTTCCTTTTGAACTGACTGTCTCTTTGACAATAATTGTTCCTTTACACTGGTGGAACTGAAAATGGCCCATCATCGGTCTAGCAGTATATCTGTTGGACCTGATGGTGTACACTATGACATGCTGCACCATCTATCTCCTGCTTTTCTTGATGTTCTTCTAATTGTCTTTAACCGGATCTGGCAGAAGAATGTTTAACCTGATGCCTGGCACCAGGTTATTAAGCCAGGGAGAGATCCCAAGATTCTTTCAAACTACAGTCCAATTGCTTTGATGAGTTGTCTCTGTAAGACCTTAGAGAGGATGGTCAATGCTCATCTTGTTTGTTTCCTTGAATCAAACAATCTCCTCTCGCCCACCCAGTGTGGGTTCCGACGACAGCACTTCATCACCGACCACCTGATTCAACTTGAAACATCAATCAGAGAAGCCTTTATCAAATGCCAACATCTTGTATCAATGTTCTTTGACATTGAGAAGGCTTATGACACAACTTGGTGGTTTGGCATTTTGCGAGACCTCCATACATATGGATTACGTGGCCATTTACCCATGTTTATTAAAAAAAATTTTAATGGACAGGAGATTTCAAGTTTGTCTGGGTTTAACACTTTCCTGTTCTTTTGTACAGGAACTTGGAGTTCTTCAGGGCTGTGTTTTGAGTGTCACATCTTTCAGTATAAAGATAAATGTCATCACTGAACAACTCCATCTCACTCTTGCAAATGGGCTGTATGTTGAAGACTTTCACATCTCGTGTCAGTTGTCGAACACAAGATATATTGAGCTGCAACTACAAACTGCCCCCAAATGTGTACTTAAATGGACTATGACAAACGGCTTTAATTTCTCTCTCTCTAAAACCATTTGCATGCACTTTTGCTGCCAACGGGGTATTCACTCTGATCTTGAACTTCATATCAGTGAAGTTTCACTGCCAGCAGTCCCTGAGACCAAGTTCTTGGAGCTTATCTTTGACAGTAAGCTGACCTTCATACCACACTTAAATGCAGCTGGGGGTCAAATGCACAAGAACACTGAACATCCTCTGTGTTCTCTCTACTGCCAGTTGGGGAGCAGATCGATGTTCTATGTTAAATGTATATTGTGCTCTTGTTCGATCAAAACTGGATCAATGGTCTATGGCTCTACCAGACCCTCGGCCTTAAAGATGCTGGACCCCATTCATCTTCAAGGATTTCGACTCTGCACTGGGGCTTTCTGCACCTCTCCAGTTCAAAGCTTATAAGTTGAATCTCATGAACCTTCTCTTCACCTTCACTGTTTGCAACTATCTTTACTATGTTCTTTGAAACTTCATTCCTTACCAAAGCATCCCACCTGGGGATGTGTTTTCATTCTTCAGTGGGCCATACTTTTTCAGAACAGACGATCTGCCATTGCTCCATTTAGCCTTTGCATTCAGATGCAGTTGGATGAATTGCGTCTGTCCTTGGATAGCATTGTAGAATCCACAGGTCAGCCCATCCCACTATGGCTTATTACAGCCCCCAAATGTGACCTTTCTTTCAGTCATGTGGAAAAGGCAGATACTCCAGATTGGAAGTACAGTCTTTTATTTACTGAACATCTTTCAAACAATCATTCAGTTCCAATTTATACAGATGGCTCCAAATCAGGTAATTCAGTGAGCTCTGCCATGGTTTATTACAGTTCAGTTGTTGTGCACAGAAACCCCTCTACAGCTTCTCTGTTTACTGCTGAACTGTACGCCATATCTCTTGCCCTGGATCTTATTGAAGCTGAGTAGTACTCCAACTGCACTATTTATAATGACTAGCTTAGTTCTCTACTGGCCCTGGAATCGCTACGCGTTGGCTCACACCCTGTTCCCGCTGATAGTCAAAACCAACTGGCCCATTTCTCATTAACTGCTACTTCTATCCAGTTTTTCTGAATACCAGGCCATGTTGGTGTTCACAAGAACTAGCTTCCAGACACGGCAGCTAAATCTATCTGCTCAGGCACTATCACCACTGTGTTTATTCAGTACATGGACTATGATCATGTATTCAAGGCTCGGCTCCTTGCCAGCTGGCAGTCTATTTGGAGTGAGCAACTCGCCAACAAGCTTTTTCAAATAAAACCCTATATTGGGCTTTGGCCATCTAGCTTCTGTAAGGTTTGGAAAGAGGAAATTGTTCTAATTGGACTATGTATTGGTCACAGTTTTTTAACTCATCGTTTTCTTTTATCTGGAACTGTTGCACCAGTGTGTAGTTTATGTTACACTTAAATCACTATAAACTACATTTTACTTTCTTGCCATCGTTACGACTCTCAACGATGGCACTATTTTAAACATGTTTTTTCCCAGGGTTTCTCAGTAACTTTGGACATTGTTATTGGTGATGGTGACACTGTCCACCTTGATAAAGTTTTTAGTTTTTTAATGACCATTAATCTTTTTAATCTCATTTAAGTGTTGGATATTTATTCATTACATATTCAGTTGCCCATGTTCAAAGGAACGACAAAAGCAGTATCTCTGAAAGGTGTGAAGGATGCTTACTGTAAAATGCATGAAACAAGCCAGCAGATGTTTAGTGAAGTGTTTCTTCTCCAGTATCCAGCTGTGAATGTGAACACAGCTTTTCTGCTTTTCATTTGTATAGTTTCTAGAACCTCATAAAGAATTATCTAAAGTTTTTAAGGAATGCTTATATTTTAATTTACATTTTCATCAACTATATCACTAGCTCTAGATATTATTATGCACATGTGTCACAATAAAATGTTTAAAATTAAGGAAAAACACATGTAAATACCTTTTAACTCTTTATAGAATAATTTTAAAATATTTTTATTCAGTCATGTATAGTTTTATATCTTTTACATTTTCACTTGTAGTTTATTTTGTAACATTTTGTTTTCTTTATCTTTTAAAATTTACAATGAAATGTTAGCTGGAGCTTATGGGCCATTATAATGTCATGATCTACAGTTTATTGTTAGCAAATGGCAATATGGCTTCTGTACATCTATACCTTTCTTACACTTCCCCAGCAAGAAAACAGTATGTAAACTTAACAAAAATTAAGTTTTTAAAATTCGCAGTTGAATGTTGTGCAAGAAAAGAGTAATGAATTTTGCCAACCTTTTACAGGTGCCATGGCCATCTTGTATACTGTGCTGTGAAATTTACAATGTACATGTAGTCAAAGGACTTTGTATTTTACATGTCAGTAGTTCAATTAGATATACATTACTTTCTAGAAACACTTGTATACAAGACTAAGCATTTGTGTTTCAAGATAACCCTTGCAATAGTTGAGAATTTTCATAGCACGTGGATTACATGACATGAAAGCTGCAATTAAATTATTTTTTAAATGTTTCTTTTGAAACAGAGGGATTAAAGTTTAGATAACATAATTCATATTTAAAGATATAATTTCATTGACATATATGGTTAGTAAAGTGGTTTGATTACATTTTGAATGTAATTCAGTAATTTGAATAGAAAAGCAATTAAAAATAACATTATTATGACAGGATTAAGTGAAAAAGTAGTAAAAAGTAAAATTATTGCACACAAATGTGTAAAATTTTGTACTTGAAAAAAAAAGTGTGTCAAAGTCCTGTCCTCATAATATTTTTATATTCAAACAATATTATTTTTGTTAACCCAATTCATATTCAAGGCTTTTAAATTGCCATTTTTACACTTATGAGTAATAATATTTTTTAAATTCTTTGGAGTATGTGGTGTTATGAGACCCACTGATTTCCTCTGAGAGTGATAGGTTACACAGAACAACAGGAAGTTCAACAGAAAATTTATTATAAATGAAACTTGGAAATTATTTCACTTGGAAAAATTTTGCATTAAATGAAAGGGTAGAAAACACATGGTGTGACTGCATGCTGTAGATAGTTAAGGTAAAATAGTATGATTGTAGTTAATTTTACATTTTGTATATCATTTTTATAAAGGGTGGTAATAATAATTCATAATTTGATTGTATTTTTTTTTATCTGTTTCTCTACTCCATATGATATTTCACCAATATAATTCTTGTTACATACTCAACAGCATATTCCTTTCCCATATTTTCTAGATGCTCTTAACCAACTTCCATTGTGCTAAGTTTAAATTATCCCAAACTTTGTAGTGTGGTTTTTATGATACTGTAAAATCTTGTGCCACCCCTTAGTGGCTCAGTAGTAAATTTGTAGTCTTGTAATGCTAAAAATTGGTTTCAGTACTTGTGTTTGCACAGCACAAATAACCCATTATGTAGCTTTGTACTTAACTGCACAAATTTTGTGTCAGTGTTTTAAGTTATTCTAGAGTGGTGTTATCCTTATCATTCCATGGACTGAAAGAAGTTAAATAAATTACAAATACCTATTGCATAGAGTAGTAATATTTTCCTTTCAACGGAAAAGTACATCTTGCATTTGCTTTTGACTAATGCATACTTACTCTAGTCATAAAATACAAATTGACATTAGGCCTTTTACCTTGTTTTTCTGATAAAGTTGATTTCCTAATCAGGAGTAAATCAGCACAACAAATAGTACTAGTACTCCAGTCTGCAACTCCACATGTAGCCCTAAATGGAAATGAAGGGAAAAGTTTGTTTTTTTTTGTGAAGAAAGTTGAGGTCACATAAAGAATTGGAAAAAGTGGTAGATTCTTTTAGTAAAGATGATCTTACTGGAGAAAGATAGATGTAGTGAATAATAAATTGCCATGGAAATGAAAAGTTTAACCCTATTTACTGTGAAATTAAATATACCCTTCAAAAAAAGCAACACAAAAGGCAAAATTTGAGACATATTGTTAACAATTTTATTCTGGGTAGTTCTGTATGATGTGTGAAACTTTGCATATTCACTGCTGAACATCCAAAGTCCACAAAGGCACAGTCCACGCTCACTAGTTGCCGTTTAACTTCACTCAATGTCAATAACGAGTATACCCCCTGTGAGCACCAATAACTACTTGGCATCTCCTGCCCATGGAAGCAATGAGATGACGAATCACATCCTGTGGAATGGCTGTCCACTCAGCTTGCAAAGATGCTGCAAAATGAGGCACAGTCTACAGTTGTGGTTGTCGCTGTCGCAGACGTCAGTCCAACTCGTCCCAAAGATGTTCAATGGGGTTTAAATCTGGTGATCTGGAGGGCCAGGAAAGAATGTTGATGTTGTGGTGGCTTAAGAAGACAGTGGTGAGTCGGGCTGTGTGAGGATGGGCATTGTTATGTTGAAAAATGTCGTTGACATTCACCGTGATGGGTTGCACATGGGGCCTAAGAATCTCGTTGACAGTTGCTTGCAGTCTGATTGGAAATTCTACACAGCTATGGTATGGTTGAGGCAATAGACATTGCAGTGGTTATCCTATTCCGAAGGTGACATAACCGGATGTAGCGATCTTATGTGGGTGTGGTCATACGAGGTCTTCCAGATCATTGACGGTCACAAATTGATCCATGTTGTTGGTGATGATTCCATAGCCTTTTGATGTTGCTTAGGTGGACATTCACAGCTTTGGCAACATCTGATTGAGATTTGCCTGCTCCCAAGTGACCAATGGCATTGTTGCATTGTGCTACAGTTAGTCTTGGCTTAACACTGAGCTATGGAAACTGAGAACCTGTCACTTTTACAGGGATTTTGCACATGTTGCACTTGTAGAACATGCAGATCTCTCAAACAAATTTATTGGACACGAATGTGTTTTGACGAAAAATCCGATGTTTTCCTCTGTTTTCAAAATGCACAACTTTTATTGTCATTTTGATCTAACAATCAGTGCCTTAACACATGTAACATCACATACTCTGAGCTTGTAACATTATTACATATATTTCTCTTTAAAATAACAAAAATATCCCTTTTGCGTTTCTTTTTTTGAAGAGTATATATTTGTATTCATATCAGAAAGAAGTTCAAAGAGAAATCAACAACGACTGGGTAATGAATAATATTGCAAATACACATTTGATGCCATACTATTCAACCAGTTATATCTACTTCCCTAATTTTTTTACAGAAATCCAGCAGTTTAAGTTGTGTTTAATATTTTTTGACATTGTAGTTGTCTTTCAACTTCATGAATGATAGTCTGCTGTAGAAATGCTCATTGTAAACAACAAATGATGGTCAGTTTTGAGACAAGACAGCTGTATATTGATTTTGTTGTTGTTGTGGATTTTGTGATAAATCTCAGCCATAGGCCTTATTTTCACACAGTGCAAATTGTTAACTCATTTTACTTTTATTGGGTGGTGTTTTACTTGTAAAACGTAATTATTGTGTGGTAAATTTTAAATCTTACAATCCAATGATATTGTGTGTGAACATGCTCTTTTATTGTCTTGGATATTTGGACGTGAATGTTCTTGATGATATCGATTTTATATACCCCAGTCTTAAGACTGTTGCTTGTATGTTTTTTTATATACCAACTTGTTTATAAAATGGGTTGGTTTGTTATGTTACAAATACCAGAGGGAAAGAGGTTTTACCAGAGGTTGCTGGTTTTTGAATGTGGATTTCAAGAACTCACTGGTGACAAAATCTTGAGTCCATTTGCATTGTACCATTTGTCAAGGTGAAATATTTTACACTAAGAGTAGCAGTAATAATACATGTGAGGTGAGAGCTGTATAACTCAAGGGACAATTGTGTGTATTGATTCAGTATGCCAGCTTTCTGAAAATTTAGTACCTCATGATTTACACTCTAGTGAAATCTATCTGAAAGATTTAGATGAATAAAGTCTTCTATATATGTCACTTTTTACTTTATAACAGCTGTATTTGAAATTTGCACTTGTTTGAAGAAGTTATGTATCTTGATATACTGAGCAGTCTTGTTTTCCTGAACATTATAGAACACCACATATGCAATCTGATAAAATCATATTCCTATATTTACAGTTTTTGATATTTTAAGATGTCAGTCACTGTTTTCTCATAACTTGGCTTAAACAGTAGGAAAAAACATCTTTCTTAACATATCAAAAACTCTAAATATAGGAATATCATTTTATCAGATTGCTCTATTCATGCTTAGCCTTATTATAGTTGTTTATTGAACTGCACTTAAATTTCAAATGTTACTTAAGTGTAAAGCATTTTGTAGTCATGTCTTTCAGTACTGTAGAGTATTGTATGAATAATATGTGTAGCAGTCGTATTGTTTGATCTCAAAATCTACCAATATATGCTACTTTTAACAGTGAGATAAATTGTGTATCATACAAATTAAGTATCAAACATTCACATGTATTCTTCAATAAACTTCTAAGCTATCTTTAATCTTCAACGAGACAATTTTTTGAATATCTTGTGTATTTGGCACTGAATTATGTGGTAATATTTTATTCATTTTTAATTAGGACTTTTTCCCAACAAGTCGTCGTACACCAGAGATCTTCTCTGAAACTTTTGATAGCCATGGTTTAAGCTCTCTCCTTGAGTACTTGGTTCGTATCTTTTCTTAAAAATTTAAATTGATGTAATGTCTCATAAGTAATATTGCTTTATGTAGTTTAAGAAATAACAGTTTCATCTGAAATTGCAAATTTCAACAAAAAAATTCTGTGAAGTACAGTACCTCATTACAAGTAAAAAGGGACTGTGTTATTATTTGTAACTTCAGATTTCATGAATGTTCTACTTTAATGAAGTATGCCATCTTCCCACTTTAGCTGTTTCCTTTATTGCCAAAATTGTTTAAAGTTACGCCTGAAGGTTTTTTTTTATTTTTCCTTGTTATATATTACAATAACTAAGAAATAAAATATTGCAATTATTGGTTCTTAAGACAACCTTACAAAAACCATTCAAGTACTTACAGTTATACTGCCACTTTTAAAAAGAAATATCACAATATAGGATTCCATCACCTCAATTCCCATCACCAGAAACATTTATTAGGTTATGATTCTTCTACCATTTCAAGTAGTGCCACTGTTTTCAGCTGAAGCTCAAAATCGCATTAAAAAACAACAAATCTATCAAATCATCGTGGTTTCAAGATCTTCAAAATCTGAGTGTACCCAGTACTTATGTTTATAAAGCCAAGAATATTTTCTCAAAAGGTATGTTTACTAATTTATTTGTTAATTCTAAACTGTTTTAGTTACTGTATATGAAACATTAGTGCTATCAAACATTTTATCTAGATAAAGCTATTTTCAGGGCTTTACATTAGTAGTTTTTTGAATGGTAAAAGGTCTGTGGATACTTATGTCTTTGCTTTACAGTTCACTGTTAATTAATTGTCAATTACATTTAGGCTATAACACTAACTTGTTTGTTTTAATTCTTTTTATTCATGCAAAGGGTTTGTGCATGTTTTTATGTTGGAATTTAAGTATTAAGAATAACAGAAAGGGTTTATGATGTTTCATCTGTATGCCTAACGTGACTAATATAGCTGTTGAACTGGTCATTTAGTTATGGCATCAGATGTTTTAATCATCTGATGTACAAAACAAAGGAAAGGAAAAAATTAAAACTGTTAAAGCTGGTTTGGAAAAAAAAAAGATATAAAATGATCAGCACAAGCATGTTAATGTATAAAGCCCTGATTTTAATGTTTGGTTTCATACTTACAGATAAATTGTGAAAATCCAATGAAGGGTGATTTAGTAAAACATGCTCATACTGAAGATCACAAGAACATGGAAGCTGTAGTAACTGTGAGGGCCTACATGGAAAAGTAGTAACAAATGCACATTCCACAGCATAAGAAGTCATGGTGATTGCATGATCTGATGACTTCAAGAGAATAAAACTAGTGGCTCTACATTTTGTTTTCTTTCTTTACTTCATCAAGTATTTTGAGACAAGAACTGTATACATTTTGTATCCTGTAATATCAATGTTGTGTTTTCTTTGGGTGGTATGTAGAAAAGAAAATTCTTTTGAACTGGAATAAATCTTTTAGGTGTTGGATTTATGTGAGATGGCTAATTCATTTGTCATATGGCTAAAGAAATTCTGAATTTAGAGAAAACACTGATCATATTTTAGTATAAATAGTTATTGTTTATGCATTACATACACAAAATCATGGATATTCATATTCCTATATCACTGGGAACCTCTCAGGGAAAGTTCTGTTCTTTCAGTTTATCTCCTCTGATCTAAACATTCACCCATGTGTTTGCCATATGTGGTGAGATATGAAGGGGAGAAGAGGATCCTGGTGGTTGAGAGGTCTAACCCTTAACACACCACTTTGGCTTTGAACTCCTGGAAACAGGTGGCTTTTGGGGGTCTCTCTAGAGTTAATTGGCTGGTCCAC
The DNA here is from genome assembly GCA_011833715.1 of Carcinoscorpius rotundicauda. Taxonomy (NCBI): domain Eukaryota; kingdom Metazoa; phylum Arthropoda; class Merostomata; order Xiphosura; family Limulidae; genus Carcinoscorpius; species Carcinoscorpius rotundicauda. The sequence continues at coordinate 44,603,254 of CM022395.1, read as the reverse complement.
TTGGGCTAGGGTCAAATAATTACCAGTGTTGGATATTCTCAACAGGTGTTGTGGACATTGTATCTGATGCTGGTGTTTGGGAATTGTACTCATGAAATCCTGGCATTGCAGTGCATCCCGTTGTAGGGCTCCATGGTGGGTGGGGTTAGTGGGCACCCAAACCTTCTTTTTTGTATTATGGATCCTCCAAATAAAAATTTAAATAGTGAAAAAACAGTCTGTAGGCAAACAATCACTTTTTAAAGATTCTGAGCAGCAATCTTTAATATCTGTAGCACCTGTATCTCATTTTTTATTACATTTTCTTTCAGACTAACCTTTAGGACAAATGTCTCTCTTTTTTTTTAATTCAGAAGGGACTTGCTGGCTCTCCAGAGTCAGTCATAAAGCTTTGCTCTGGTGGCATAATGATGGAAACATCCACATCTAAACACAGTGTATTCCTTTTATATTGAAAGGCAATTTGGGACATACTCATTGAGGTTACACCCCTTGCTACTTTGAATTCGTCATGAGGAGTTATTGTTGAGAGGAATTTGAAGAACATCCCGAAGTCAAAGATACTTGCTGATTTCTCTACCCAAGAAGTTTCTCCAGTGAGACGTATCTCCACTTGCAAAGTTTGAATTATGATGCTAACCAGTGTCCTCATTTTAAAATTTACATCACTTTGTCCATCTGCCACCATTAAGGCAGGTTATCTTAATTACAAGGTACAATCATACATTCCAAACCCTTTCTTATGTTACCAGTGTCAGCAGTTCTGTCACTCAAAGACATCATGTTGTGGTTTCTTGATGTGTGCTCATTACAGTGGCAAGGACTGATGCCTGTGAGTGTGAAATGGACCCTCGTTGCATCAGTTGCAAGGATCTCTTCCATTCTACTTTCATTCTTGCCATAAGTAGTTGGAAGAAAATGAGGTGCAGTGTTTGAAGACAATTCAAAACATTACTAACCTTGAGGCTCAAAAGTTGCTGTTCACCACTTCATCTCCAATGTATACTGCTGCACTTTGTTCCACTACTACAATGGGAGTGCAGATGGATCTTTCTGTGCCTTCAAAAGAATCATCCTCAAACCATATGAAAAGTCTTTTGAACTCCATGGTTAAAATATTTGATGAATCATTGTCAACACCCATCTTTGTCTCTAACATTCATTCCAGCAAACCCCAAGATCCACTTCTTTGATTCCAGGTATGGGCATTTCCTTGGGTACATCTTTTTCTCCCACCCAAAGATACAAAACGATCATTTGTTCTCATCGTCAGCCACTGGAATCTTCTTTCAATGACAAAGACCTGCCCAATCGACCCAAGGCAGGGTCCATGGAAGTTAACAGACCTCCCTCAAATAAAGAAAAAAGATGTGGTCGTAAATGGAAGGGCTCTCCACCCAATTCGTCTTCACATAAATAAAAATGGCTTCCTTTGTACAATGGAACAGTCAAGGTTTACATTCTAATCTGAATGACATCAAAGCACTGATTTCTTTCTACCATCCTGTATGTTTTTACTCACAGGAACATTTCTGAAACCTGCTCATACAGTCACCTTTCAGCAGTTTTCTTTGTACAGAAATGATAGGCAGTGTTATGGACAAGTGCATGGAGAGGTGGCACTGTTGGTTGATCAGCATGTGCCCACCATGTTTTTGCCACTCGACACACCTTTGGAGGCCATAGCCATCTGTGTTTCCTTAGGTTGTACCAACACTGTTTGTTCTCTCTACCTGCTGCCTGCTGTTTTCTCTCATAGGAGAGACCTATGATCAATCATATTTTGATGCTGTTGTTTAACAGTTGCCATCTCCCTTTTTAATTCTGGGGAACTTTAATGGACATAATCCTCTCTGGGGAGGTACTGATATTGATGAGTGAGGTCACTCCGAAGAGTGTGTGCTCTCAGATCACAACCTTTCTCATTTCAGTACTGTTCTTATACTTAATTTCATGCACCTATTGATCTCTCAGTTTGCTCCCATTCATTACTCTCCCACTTTTCATGGAGAGTTGATGAAAACCCATCCACGAGACAGTGATCATTTTCGTATAATTTTGAAAGAGACTTGCTGTGGTCGATGACACTTGACATATGCACCCCAGTGGAAGCTGGATCAAGCCAACTAGCCCTCTTTCACTGCTCTTGTAGAACTTGATCCTGTCAATGTCTCTAAGCTATCGGTAGACGACTGCATGACAGCAGTGACTGACTGTATTATACAGGCAGCTGCTCAATGTGTTTCTAAAGCCTTGACATGTTTTCTAAGATATCCTCATCCATGGCAGAATTCTGCCTATTACATGGCATGTAAGGCTCAAAAACAGGCTTAGGATATTTTTCATAGGTATCCCACTCTCAAACTGCATTGCTTTCCAGCAGGCCTGTGCACATGCTCAGTGAGTAAGATGTCAAAGCCAGAAGGAATCTTGGATTATGTTTACAACTAGCATATTCTTCCACCAGTTCCAAAATCATAGGCCCGGCATGGCCAAGCATGTTAAAGCATGCGACTCGTAATTTGAGGGTTGTGGGTTCGCATTGCCATCATGCCAAACATGCTCGTCCTTTCAGCCATGGGGCGTTATAATGTGATGGTCAATCCCACTATTTGTTGGTAAAAGAGTAGCCCAAGAGTTGGCAGTGGGTGGTGATGAGTAGCTGCCTAAATTAGGGACGGCTAGCACAGATAGCCCTCGAGTAGCTTTTGCCAGGTATCTAGCACTTCTGCTTTTTCCTCCACCTTCTCAGTCAGGCAAAGCAAACACCTCTGTCCTTTCAGGCTGATTGTCTTTATGACTATAATTGCCCCTTTACACTGGTGGAACTCAAACTGACAGTACATTGGTAGACCAGATGGTGTACACTATGAAATGCTGCACCATCTTTTTAATGGCTAAGATGTAGATTTTAATCTGTGCTTGTATGTTTACATTTGAAGTTTACACTTTTTTATTTTGAGCATTAAAATATTGCTGTTTAAAGAAAGTTAGAGTTTTCATAACATTTGCTTCTTGCATTTTCACAGCATATCATTAATACACACCCTGATTATAGTGATGTTCCGAGTCTAAAATTAAAACGCATTTAGTTAGAAGTTTCAGAATATAAATTTGTAATATGTTGCTATATGTTAGTTGGTATTTTGTTGTGCGTTTATTTCAACTTAATGTTATTGTGTAATGTTTTCTTCTTAACTTTTCAAAACATATATCTTTTTCTTATGAGTCCTCAGTCAGAATATATAAAACAGTGTTAAATCTTTTTTTTGGGGGGGGATTCTAAGCTTTGCCAATTTCTGCTGCACATAAATAAATCAAACATACCTATAGTGAAGAATGGTAAAGTTGTAATTTCCTTTTACTTTAAAATTATTTTAATTCCCTTTTGATTATGTTGTCTTATAAATAAAATGAATTGAGTCAACATTGATATAGCTTATCAAGTGGTTTATGTAGATACAGCTGTTTACACATAGTAGGAGTGATATAACTCATTTAAATTTTGTCTTTGCTATTCAAAACCAATACTTTTATATTTTTTGGGCATATTAAAGAAGCCTTACTTATACAACTCAAGCCCAAAATAAACCAATACAAAGGAACACATTTATACCTATATAAAAATAATATAATAAATAATAATAATAAAATAATATAAAATTTATATTTAAACATCTAAGCATGCCCTCTACATTCCGACACTCAGTTACCCAACCCCTTTCACACGTGGTCAGCTTCTGGTCAGTTACCTCTTCCTTTTTTTGTGAACCTGACGATGACCGAAGAAGGTCAAAACATTGTTTGCTCCTCTATGTAAAAAATTTTCTCAAAGGAGCCATTTTTACATGTATATAACAATGTTTTATTTTTACTTTCTTGTTGAATTTTACGAGTTGTAGATAGCAAATCTGTAGATGCTGCATTATAATTTCACATGATTGAGGAATCCATTCTCAACTAAAACAAGATAAATAACAAAAACATTCAAAGTTAAGGTTGGCATGTGTAATGAGTTGAAGCATTAGCATGATTTAATGTATAATTTGTCATGAAGTGAGAAAATAAATGTGATGTAATAAAAGACAGCAGGAAATGCATTGAGTAGTTATTTGTTAGTGACAGAATTTAGTAAACATAAATGCTTGATTATAATTTTCTATCTTGTGATACAAATGAGTAAATAAAAATGTTTTCTCTCTCCTTTTGAACAGAAAGCTCATCAAAGTACTTCTGTAAAGAAGGATTTGCAACAGCAAGTTGCCCCTCTTCTGAGAAATGATACTTCCACAAAAGAGGTTTGTGTGTGGAAATATATATACATATACTTAAGAACTTTTTAGAAAGATTGTATGTCTGTATATATATCTCTTTCTACTTCATATGTATGTATGTATGTGTGTGTGTGTGTGTGTGTGTGTGTATATGCACATTTTCAAATGGCATTCTAATATCAAACTTTTGCCATAATGCAAGTTTCCTAAATGTAAGTTTGAATATATCGGCAACTGCAGTGCATCAGGTTACCTAAAATGAATAAAATCTATGTATTTTGTATTTTTTGCTCTGTAGATTTTAGCAGAAAATAAACCATCCCTCTTTTTTTGTACAGTTTCTGATTCTTTTAGACATGTGTCCCCAGCTAGTACAGCGGTAAGTCTATGGATTTACAACTCTAAAATCAGGGGTTTGATTCCACTCCATGGACTCAGCTGATAGCCTGATGTGGTTTTGCTATAAGTAAACACACTCTTTTAGACATGTCATTTCTTTTTTGCATCAGTTTAAGTTTGCCTGTGATATATATATGTCTATATTACTAATATAGTTATTTACCATTTTTTTGTTTTTCAGTTATTTAATTATATTTAACTGTAAAAGTTGGGAAACACATGAAATTTGAACCTTCAGGCTAATGCTAATTTTTTTTATTTTTTTTTTATTTTTAGATTCTGTTATTATTGAAAGAATACCAGAATAAGCACAATCTGCCTGAAAATGAACTAGCAGTCTTGGTAAGTTTTCAAAAGTTTATCTTTAGCAACTGTTTTTCTAAACAACTTTGCAACATAATTTCTCTTACAAAAAGCTCTATTATAAATTGTTATATCCAATTCGCACCAATCATCCCTGCTTGCTTTCCATTATCCTTAATGTATGATAGTGAAGGTTTTTCAGCACCCATTTCAACAGTCTGATCATACAAATTCCATAGGTATTGCACCTGGCAACTTGAATAATGTATCTTTTTATGGAATTATATGAATATTTGTTTCATTCTTCAACTGTTTTAAGTATATGACAGAGTGTATGACTTGACATTTGGGTTATTCACACCTCTTGGACACTGTTCTAGATGGAGGTCTGTCTTTATTATGTTGAGCACTGTTGATTGGGTCATGTGGAGATGACTTTTACAACTGAACTTTGTGATCATGAATTTTCATTTTTTTTTAAAATGCCACAATTTGATGACTAGTCTTAGGTTACAACTTGTTACAGGTTTCTTTCTGGGTGGACCTGGTGCCCCAATTTAACCTGTAATCTTTTGTTTTCCAATTTCTTGTATTTGAAATCCTAAATACCCAATCTTAGCAAAACTTTATGATCTAAGTGTACAAATTTTTCATGTTATAAAGGGCTATAACTTTTTCCTTCCAAAAGGAATTAAGTTTTGGTTTCATCACATTGCTTATAAACTGTTGAACAATATTTAAATGTAGCTCTGATTTTTTCAGAATTGTATTGACTTTTTTTTCACGTGGTTTGATTATTTGCACATTCAAAATTGTTTTAATGTAACATACTCAGTCCATATATTGTAACAGTTTTTTTGTATGCTTGTGTTAAGCTTTCTTACAAAAATCAGATGATTTTTGACGTCAATCATTCTTTTTTTATTTTACTTCACACTGTGTAATTAGTTTGATATATATCAACATCAACCAAATAGCTGAATTTGAACTTATGTTTCTAAGGAAAATCAGTGGGCATTTTAGAAATTTATAAATACAAGAAGTTTGACTGTAAGAGGTAAAAGTCATTTTGTTCTTAATACAGTAACAGAATTATATGTAAAGTCTTTTTGGAGGGATTTATTAACAAAATGTTTTGAATTAAATCAGTTCTATCAATGTCAAATACTGTACTTTCAGGTAAAGGGGTAAGTGGACAGAAAGTAGTATGCCACCAGTTAATTTCTTAGTCTTTAAGTTTGTAGTTTAAGATAGGCTTAATGAAATAACACGTATACCTTGAGAAATCTAAAGGAAATGTTACCAGAATAACAGAATTCAATTTGTTTTTGTGAAGGTAGATTGAAGTTTTTATATATTTGGTTATTGTCATATTAGCAATGAATGATATTGAAAGTAGTTGTGTTGTAATATAAATATTTAAATTATTGAGTTTTAAACATCTGTAGAAGAAAGTTATGTAGCTTAATCACGTAGAAGTTTCCATGTGTATCAAATAACTATATAAAATTACCTGAATATGCATTGATCTGTAGGTTTGGAAGACACTAATGGCTGCTGTTGAGTGGAATAAGAAAGAAGAACTGGTTGCAGATCAAGCTTTAAGACATTTGAAGAAGTACAGTGCCCTTCTGGAAGCTTTCACTCAAAGTGGGAAGGCACAGTTGTCTTTGCTTGTCAAAATTCAAGAGTATTGCTATACCAATATGAACTTCATGAATGTTTTCAGAAAGATTGTTGTCCTTCTGTACAAAAGTATGTATAAGATACTAAGACAAAAGTACTTTTTGTTTTATTTTATTACTAATATGGTGTATTTCTGAATTTAAAAAATGTTTTGTTTTAGAGTTTAGCTACTCTCAAACCTTTCCAGTCTGCATGGTATATGTGTATATTTTATTTTCTGAATGCATGAACTCTAAAAAAAAAAGATGTGTGGAACCAAGTGTGGTCTAGTGGTTAGTGTGCTGTGACTGTTATGAAATACGAGACCATTCAGTTTAAGAACTCTTATTTAGTTTATTTTGTGATCTAGTATCTGCTAATTATTTAGTTTTTATAACAAGAGTGTTAAAAGTTAATTATTTTAAAAGCAAAAGCTGTGACAAGTTATGAAACTATGTAGGAGTCATACATTCTGTATGTAGTTTAATTTTTGTACTAGGCTTTAATAACATTGTTGGTGTCATCTTATTTAAAAGTTCTTAGTTTTTCTCATTTTAAGTAATATTGTTGTTAACAGAGGGTTAGATTTTTATTAATTGTAATTTGTAATCACAGAGATAGAGGAGAATAATTTGTTTTGTCAGAAGGTGTTATAAACTAACTGAACCAACCTATGTGGACTTTGACAAAAAAAAAAGAGACAGTTATTTAAAGCTGTGGATATAACTATGATAATTAGTAATGAAATGAATATTTGTACATACATTTGACTTGTTTTGAATATATTTTAAAACAGGTTGATTGTGTGCTTTTCATTTGTTTTTGAAATTTATTGTCAACAAGTCACAGGCACCTCCTGTAAAGAATCAAGCCCACATAAAATCAGGCAGACTGTGTATCCAAGGATATATGATTTTTTGCTCTGTTGCTGAAAAAGTGCACTTTTGGGTGTTTTTGCACTATATGAGTGACAGTCGATCCTAATCCTAATGTCTGGTCAGAGAAAAGTAGTTCCAGAGTTTTCTGTAGGTGCTACTGACTTTACTGTAGTTCATTAGTTCGAAATTAGGGATGACTATTTACAGGTAACTTTTGTGTAGCATTTTGCAAAAATCCTAAAACAAAGAAACTGAAATATGTTGCATTCAGAGAAGACCCTTGGACATACAGTGACAAAGCACTTTTTTTGTCTAGGTGCTTAGTAAAATCTTGTCCTTTCAGTTTTATTGTTTATGATATTTTTTATGTTATTGTCTTTACTTATATTTAGTTATAGTTTTAGTGTTGTATGTATACAGAACATGTTTTTATACTGGTTAAAAGTTTGTTTTTGCTTGTTATTTTTTTTGAAGGGGGATGTTAATACCCCATGAAGTTATTTGTAAGTAGTAATGTATTAGAATTATCTTAGATTCTCAATCACTGTGTTAATCTCTTTATAAATATTCTGTGAGACAAGAGATATTCAGGTTTATTTTGAGTTTTGCATTGTTAAGCCATATGAAATGAGGGTAACCTTAAGTCCAAGAAACACTCTCCACTAAATACAGAAATAATTAATGGGACAGTTTCATCTTTTGTACTCTTATTGTTATAAATCAAACCTTTGATTCATCTTATATATTTGAGTTTTGACCTGTAAATTTATTGAATATAAATTAAAACATTGGCTTATCTGTAAATTTACATGGAAATTTTTTGGTAACTTTCGTATGTGTTATGCTTTTGATGTTACGGAGCTTTAAAATTGGTTCGTATTGATAAGGTGTCTAGTATTTTTACATATAATTTTTGAGGCAATTTTGGTATTTTGTTTAAAATGTCTGTATTGTCTTTCAGTTTTGGGAAAGTTAGTTTATTTTGAAACACTAAGGAAATGCAAATCTCAGGAGAAGATGCACAAAACACAGAAATGAAATGCATACCTCTACAAGTTTCATTATTATTAAGCTTTATATAAACAAATTTTTTGAAAGAAAAACACATAAACCTGAATGTGTAATGGACGTGTACTTGTTCTTCAAGTGTTGGATATGAATAAGTTGTACAGTTTCAGTTTGATGTTGACATGGAGAATGCATTTTTTCAGTGACATCTTTCATGAAGATGGTTAACTCTTAGACCAGTTATGGCTTAGGTTCTTGACCTTTTGAAATCTGATGTGACATATTTCAGGAAGTTGGTTAAGAGATATGCAAATCAAATGCATTCTTATTCAGTATACATTAGGATATGAAAACTTTAAATTAAGGCTTTATTAGGTAATTAAAAGATTTTGAGCTTAGACCCATAGGCATGTGTATTTTAAGCATTTCAGTGTGATATCAATTGTTGTTTTCTGTTCTGAAGACAACATGGGTCCCATGTGTCAGTGTCTAGTGACTCCTCTGCATCAGATGAAAGTCACAGTGGTGGAACTGCACTTCTTCAAAATAATCAGTAACATAGGAACTAAATTTAGACTTGTGTAACATCTTCTATAATAACATAATTGAGTTGATTTGAAAAATTAAGTGAGAACATGTAATTGTAGCTGCATTTAGCAGTAGTCATGATTGCAAACTATTCAAACTATGCAGTACATCATTTGAGAATCAATTAAACAGAATCTGATAACCAGTTATGAAAGAAGCGAAACAGAATGAAGGATGTTGAACTTTGCAGGCTTACTTTAGGTATGAAGACCCTCTGTCAGAATATTGTTTAACACATGTTTAGTAAGTTCTTGATTTATTGTATTCACAAAAATCTGGACTATATGAATCCAGATAATAGGATAATGAACTGCCTTGTCCATAGAACACTTGCTAAAAGTTACCAAAGATATCAGATGAAAAAGTGAATTGAAATGTCTGTTTACTGAGATTCTTAATAAAGCATAGGATATATAAAGTCGACCATTATTAGAAAAAAAGTTTTCATAGCCATTTGAAAAAAATTCTTAACACTGAAAAAGGTTGTTAAAACCTATTTCATCATGTGTGTCTGTTGGTAAAAAAAAGTTAGGTGAAAAAACTAATTATTAAGTGAGTATATACCCTATACTTAAGATGTTGCCAGAACTCCTTTAGTAGTTCTGAAGTATATATAAAGATAGATTGTAGAACAAAAAGGGGAAAACTAGGGAAAAAAAGGCACAACAGGATGAAAATTAGATTCTGAAAAAATGAACATGAAGGTTGTAGAAGAATCTAAACATAAATAAGAAAATGGAACTATAGAAAATATGACTTTTAATTAAGGGTTATTTGTAAAAGCATATACATATATAAACTAATTTAAAAGCCATTAGTTTTCTTCAGTGAATGCTAGAAGTAACTTAAATGTAGACTGACATTTTGTGTAGTAGTACACATATGAAGGCCATTGTGCTTTTTAATCCGTCTAGCTATAATTTATCTTAAGTCATTGGATGATAATATATGTTTATTACACATTAGAAAAAGAGATTATCTGGGAGGCAATGTATAGTTTGTCATTTGTACTGTTTTTGTATGAATTTTCAAAGTTGCACAATCATAATTGTTGATCAAAGTGGACAAAAAAGTTTTTTCTTTTCACTCAAAATATTCTAATATTTTTTATAAAATTCATAGAACAGTGGAGGGTAATATTGTCACTTTAAAGGAAAAGATGTCATTAGTATTATGTGCACAAATTGTTTTGTTTGTGGTGATTTATGGCAGAAACCTTATCAGCAATGAATAAAACCGATATATGTTTTACTGAATAGAACGAACTGAGGGAGCATTATTTTTCAAATGGAACATTGTGTCAAGGTAGGGTAATATCTTCATTAGGAGGCTAATATCATCATTGAAGTTTTTTTTTTGTTGAACGTGTTCATTATTCCCACCAATTTACTGTTTCATATCATTTTGAATTAAAAGATTTAACTGTGAATTTTTTTTTTTTTAAATAAAATACCATGTCAGGAAGAAACAATGTTGGCACTAATCTGAAATTCATTATGAGGCTTCCACATGCTACATGTGAAAATAATCACTCCCCAGAATTGGTATTGTAACTTAAATTTCTTTCTCATATGTAATGTTTCATTGATTTATCTGGAACAATTAAATTGTAAATTGAGAATTTTCAGGATTATCATTCCATCTGCAATGTGACAATATTACCTGAACATTGAATTTTTGGGTGGATTATATTGTCATGCCCAGTCCTGTCACCTTTCAAGGTCATTTGTCATGGCAGCCTCCAACAATCTGTTGTGCATTTTCTCAAATGAATAATTCCTGAAGTTTGTTTTGGTTCTCAATTTTAGTGGAATACAAGTTTTTTCCTTTACTGTGTCCCTTATGAACACTGCTTATTTAGATTTTTCCCATGCATCATCAATAGGTAAGGAATTATAAACCATAATACTCAGTTTGACATATTATCACTCGCCATTGACAAACACAATCATTTGTAAGCAGAATTTTTATGCTGAAAATTTCTTGTGCTATTCAATGCATATATTAAATTTGCATTCATTACTAAATTATTTATATCGCAGGTGACGATATTAGACATGTAACGATATTACCCTCCATGGATTAATTAAATGTTTTTTCAAGTATAGTAAATTTTGCTTTGCACTGAAGAGAATTTCATCAATGTTTTAGATAGAACTTGAATAATTTTGTTAATTTTCTTGTTAATTTCATTTACTTTTCACAATTAAAAATATTGATGTGGGATATCCGTCGTATAGGTGAAAGTAATTTGATGTTAGAGTGTGTTCTCATAGGAATTTTATAAACTTGTGATAGATTTGTAATATCCTATGTTTATGTAGCTGATGTGCTAAGTGAAGACATCATTTTGAAGTGGTACAAGGAAGCCCATTCTTCTAAGGGCAAGATGGTTTTCTTAGAACAAATGAAGAAATTTGTTGAGTGGCTTCAGAATGCTGAAGAAGGTAAGTGTTAAATTATTTTTTTAATAGTTTATATGTTGATAACTATTTTATTCCATCTTGGCCAATTTCTCTGTGAGCATCTGAAAGATGAGTAAAAATGGGTTTCGTAGTTTTAAATTTTTTACTTTTGTAATAACGAATAATGAATGCTGTATTGCAAGATTTGGTAAACCTCTGAGAACTTTATCAGAGCTTGTGAACTTGTTCAGATTTTATAGGCTAGGTTAGTGCTGATTCTATCATTTCTTAAACAGAAAGTGTAAGAAGAGTTAGTAATTTCTCTGTTTAGACTGAGTGCTTTTGGTATATTCATTATAATAATTGTTGTTTTTGAGGACGAAAGGAGGTTCACTATGTATGTTTTTAGCTGCTGCAAATTGATAATGAAGGAAAGTGTGAAACAATGTATTGTATTAATATTTTTTGCATTTTCTTAAAATAATTTTAAAATTATTTTCAATTGAATATTGTTTTTGAAACCTTCATTTTATAGTTTTAACTAATACTGTTATGTTTTGTAATTTGAGTAAATAATGTATGAAGGACATATAGCCTTATTTTCTTTCTTGTTTTTCATGACACCCATTTATTGATAGATTTTTGAACTTCCAATTTTTTATTTATCTTATTAATATATAGGATACTGTGGAATACATATGTTCTTTTAACTTCTGAACAATAAAATGAAGAGACACTTTATCTACATGTGAAAATTGAGGTTTGCACCTCTTCATGTTTGTCATATTTTGTTATTGAGTACTTATCTATTTAAAAATTCTGCATTGTGCATATACATACACATTTTTCATACTTATAAACCAAAACATTATAAGTCAGGAAGATAGAAATAGGGTACAAACTGCAATGTAGGAAGAAAACAGTGTACTCTAGTAATAGGGTGTATCCTTAAATTATGAGTTTAAACAATTTATGTACTACTTGTTTGAAAATTGAGGGTAGATATGTATACTTAAACCCACAACATCCCAGGCTCAAACCCATTTAGTTATAGGAATGTGGCTGATTCTAATGAAACTAAAAACAAGGAAAATAAGAAGTGAAATAAAACAGGCCATTACAACTGGACCATTAGGGATAATATGCGTAATAAAACCTGGCATACGTTGTTCAACAATTACTATTAAAAAGTTGAATTCACCCTCCAAATGTCAAAACTATAGTAATAAAAATATTTAAAAAAAGTTTTGTGTTTTTCTTTGTCTCAATCTAAGTTCACAAAAATTTATGGAAGCATTTGTTCACAATTCTTTTTTTTTTGGTTTCAGAATCTGAAGAAGATGACTAGAAATGATTCATCTTTGTAATCATGACATCTTTCCTCAATTCCTAACAATCATACTGCCACTGGGGGAAGGGGTCTCTGATTACTTATTAAAATAAAAAGACACTTGGCAACCAGTTGATGTTTTCCTAGGTGGAAAGAAACATTCTTTTTGCTGTTTCCATTTCACATTTGAAACTGTGTATGTTGGAAAGACCAAGATAGTTTTATTCTTTTAATACTATTTAAAATGAAATTTATATCAAAATATTTTTGTAAGGTGGCTTTGAACATATTGCTTATTATAGATAAACAGCATAACTACATTCAGTTCCTTTATCTACAAGAAATTCTGGCTCAGTAGTTAATAAAAAATTAGATAATATTAAAATAAGGAATAAAAATTTAAAGCATCACAAAGTGTAAGCGATGCTTATTTTGAAGTACTTTTATTTTCATATGGTAGTATTATATCATATTTTTATAATAAATTGGCTGTGAGTGGTTTTGGTGTGAAAGGGTTTCTTTTTTTTAATCAGAAAAATGTCATTAATGTGAACAAGTAACTGTTAGAGGTAGTTTAGAACTTATTAATGGAAACTGTACTTTCAATATATAAACCAACGTAAGAAAAGAAATTACAGGTTTTACAAGTGACAGAAATGTGAAAGATATTAATGGTGCTCTCTTTTATATGATCCAAATGGTCTTTGGTTGATTATTTTAATGTAATATTTGATTTTCTGAAGAATAAAAATTGTAAGTTCCATGTTCAACAAGCAGTATAAATGTATGTACCACTTATGTGACAAATATGATAAGCAGGATGCTTTTTAACTTGTGATTGAGTTTACTTGCATTCATAACAAATGTACAAGGTCATAGTTTATGTGTAAATGTATTGAGCATATTGTTTTAGTTTAATTTTTCTTTATGTCATCACACTAAATTTCAATCTTTGTCATGGCTAGCAGTCTATACTGTCACCTAATACTAATTATTAAGTAATTTATTTGTACTGTTAGATACCTGCTACTCGATATCCTACCTTTTCACTGCCAATCTTCTGTTTGTGATGGAAGATTTTGGAATTTTATATCAGTTCGTTTTGTTAGAAAACCTGATGTTTTATCAACTTGAGATATAAAATAAATATTATCTAGTAATAATAAAACATGAGTTAGTAACTAATTAACCTGTTAATTTCACTAACCATGACAACAGTTGATTTTTAAACATGTGATCTTATGCTGACTCAAATCTAACTTGTATGTTATTAATAACAGTATAGTGTCTTAACATACCTCATTCAGCTCTGGGTTAAATTGCTAATTAATAACATTTATATGTAAATTATTTTTTGTCTTGTTTTGTATCAAGAGTTTAAAACATACTTTCATGTATAATAGTATTACATTTGCCAAGCACATGGTTTTGTATAAACAATAAGATTATTTTTAATGATAGAAGAATTAGGCTTGAATGAGATAGAATATTAAAAATATCTTAAATGCTTGCTTTGTGTTTAGGGGAATATAAAAAATTGAAACATATTTCCTACAGATTCAAAACAAATCTTTTTTTTTATTCTGAGATCTGCATCTTTGCTGTCACTTATATATACACTAATGACTGTCAGTCATAGCAGCACAATTCTGTATCCTACTACAAATATTTAATTTCACTGTCATTACTGTTAATCACAGGACACTATTTTATATCTTATTAATGTTTAACCTCACTGACACTTTCATAACTTAGTAATAGAGCACTATTCTGTATCCGTCTATCAATTTCTAACTTTATGCTCTATGACTAAAGGTCTTTTAGTCGTAGAGCACTGTTCTCTTTCCTGCTTTCAATATCTATCCTTACACTTCCAACTTTTAGTCATAGATAATTATTCTGTATCCTTTTATCAATATCTAACCATCTAACCTTACATTCATGACTCTTAGTCATAACAACACTCTTCTATTTCATACTATTAATGGCTAATTTGTCTTATAACTGGTGATCATAACTACATTTTTTTAATGTAGTGAACGTATACCCTCACTTTACAAACATGCAGTTATAGTAACACTTGTGTTTCTTGCCACCCTCACTGTAATGGCTTTTGACCATAGCAGTTTTCTGTTTTTAGTGTGAATAATTGTATATGTTATTCTGAAAAAAGTTATTTGGTGTGTCTTTAGTAGACAGTTTGAAAATTAACAAATTCAGGCTTGCTTTTGTAGACTTTAATGTTAGTACTTTAACTCAAACTCAGGGCAACTAATTTTTTTCATTTTTCATTTTGAAAAACAAACTGCATGTGTCATACCTTGTTTTGCATCTTTTGGATACAAAGCTATTGTATGTTTTGAGGATAGCAAGTATTTATAAAATATTGCAATGGAGTTGTCAATACATTGTTTCATCACTTAAGTGTATTGCCCTTTTACCATTAGTCTATTTGTTATTACTATAAATTTCAACCATGTGCTTCTCAGTTAGTTTAGTCTTGTGCTACAAATCTCATACATTTGTTTAGCCTTTAAAACCATATTCTACAGACTGACTGTCATGGTTGTTAAGTTTGTCTTTATTATGAATAACTTTTATTTGTTTCCTTCAGCCATGTGCTTCACCCCAGTCAAGTTAAACTTACCTCAGGAAATTTTCTCTCTTTTACTGTTACTATCTTACACCTTTACCTCTGCAATGGATTGGGAAATAGTTTTATCCAGATTGTCATTAATATAGCTGTTAGATTTACTTATAAAGACATTAGATTTTATCTAACATAAATATTTGAGTTTTGCACATAGAATTATCTTATTGCATGTGGTTCAAAATATATATTTTATAATATTTTTTTTTCTTGAAAAAATTTCACTTTCTCATCATTAGTTAAATTTCCAGCCTCAATTATACCCATTGTATGTTTTTGTGTGTATTTTGTTATTATGTATGTTAATTTTTCTATTAAATCAAATAATGCTTAATATCTATGCTACAGACTCCAGTTCAATAAATGTATTATTAAGCATAATTTATTTTAATAACATTTTTCAAATAATCATTATTTTGTATTATTATTTAAAAAGAGATCTCTTATATGAATGATTGTACCAAATTTGCTGAACATTGCTTCCATATTTAATATTTTTTCACGTGTAACCCTATTCCATTTTAGTGGTAATAAAATTTTTACTGTGTGTGCTAATTTGTCTCATTTGGGATTGTGAAAACCCATGTCTTATAAAGTCAACATTTGTTTACTTTATATACTAGGCCAGGCATTGTCAAGTGGTTTGCTGTTGGATTATAGATGTGAGTGGGCAATTGTTTACATTCATATTGGTGCAGAAAGAAAATAAAAATTTTGTCCTGCACTTTGGAACTATGGGTGTATTATTAAAATCATGTTGAGATCCCACTATTCAGGCCCCCTAGTGGCACATCAGTATGTCTGGGGACTCGCACCACTAAAAACTGAGTTTTGATACCCTTGTTGGGCAGAGCACAGATAGCCTATTGTGTAGCTTTGTGTTTAATTTTAAACAAACAAACTCTCTATTCAGTTAAGAGTATCCCAGGATTGGTAGTGGGTGCTGTTTATTAACTACTGTATCTTTGATCTGCTAGTTCAAAAATCAGTGACAGATAACACATACATTTTACATAGCTTCCCATGAATATTTAAAACAAATCATTTTTATATACTGTTCCAAGAATAACACTAAAACACATAAGTTACTTTAATATAACACAATTTTGTTTTTCAACTGACCTTTCAACTAGTTACATAAAATTCTAACCTATGTCCTTTTTTTTTTTTAATCTTATTGTGTAAACCCTTACCCTTGATCTTAGGCATTGGTTCTTGAATGTATAGGAAAATTTATTGTTAAGCAATCATATGATATTGCAACTTTAACTTTTATACTAGTTATTAGTGATAATTGTATGTTATTGGAATATGGAGGTTTGAAATACCCTGTATTGTATAAGCTTCAGTAATGTTACATAATGAGAACTGCTGAAAACTTTGATTACTTTGTAACTTTTGTTGAGAGCCTAGAGTACGTGTGAAATGTTAAAACAGTTTATAAGTACCAAAAGAGATCATTGCTTTAGTACAATACTTCACATGGTTTGGGTGTAGCTACAGATCTTGGGGTTTGAGGCGATGGTGATGAATATGTTCTGCACCTTCAGCTCAAGGTGAAAGTAACAAAACTAATCCCATTATCCAGTTTGAAGAGCAAGATACAATACTTGTGACAGCCTTTCTACTAACTTGCTGTTTTCTCTTTGGTCAGTAGTTTTAAAGTTAGGGATGACTAGCCTAAACTTTAGATATATCTAATTCATTTTCTTATCTTGTGTTTATAAGATGCTGTTCATCAGGTTGAAAATTGTTGTACATTAAATTGGATTATCTATTTAAACCTCATTGTACTTTGTTTATACCTAATACGGAGTATGTGTTTATCATGGTGGAGGTGTGTAAGTCTAACCTGAGATGGGAATATTGATTGTCATTACAATCTGGAATAGTTCCCTGTATTTACTCACAATGATAGGTTTAAACTACAGCTGAAGTTGTATTAGACTTATCAAGTTTTAAAATGAGCCATTTCTTAAGTGTTAATACTTGTATAAGTATGCAAAAGTGTGTTTGCATCTCATAATGGTCAAAAAATTTTTTATCACATTCAATCCTGCCTTAACCATTGTAGATTATTGTGTTTCTTTTTTATAATCATTATATAAATGACCAGTAAGAAGTTCAAGGTGTCAAACTGTGAAAGGAAGGGTCTGAAGATCAAGATATGATAATGCCAAACATGCACTTTTGGTTGTGGGTACACTATAAAAGTGACAGTCAAACCCATTATTCAGTTCAAAGAGTTGGGCAAAACTTTTGTGGAGGCAAAATTAATGATGACCGTACATGAAATGTAGAAGGACTCTGACCTGGCCATTTGGCTAATGAATGGACAAGGTACTGTTCAAGTGGGAAATTACAATATTTTAAATATATTTTATAGAAAAGAGCTGAAGGTTGTATCAGAAATGGAAATCAGATTGTAAGATAGTGGTAACATTTTTATAACAAGATTTTTTCAGTGATGGGATATCATCAGTTATTGGAATTCAGGATTGTACCTTGAAGGAAATGATTTCCTGTGACTGTAGTGACATATTCTTTTAAGATTTTTATTGGTGATTTAAAGAACAACAGATTAAAAATCATTTTTAAAGCAAGAAAGTAAAGAGAAGTAAATACATTTTTGTAAAAGATAGTCAAAGTAGTGAAACAGACTAATTTTTTAAATACTAAATGGAACTTTTATTGTCTTTTCAGATGAAGAAATAGCATGGGGTAAACCTGAAAGACATAAGTAGTAGGGGAAGCTTTCTGTTAAGTGGAAGAATAAATATTATATTTAAAGTATAACAAAAACAAAAAGTAAACATTTTGGAATTTGAAATATTAAACAGAAACAGATGAGCAGGTGAAAAAATGCAACTGAGTATTCCATTTCAAACAGGATGCTGAACATTAGTCAAAAATCAATAGATGAGTAAAACGGAATTTAAATCAATATTACGTAGACCTACTTAAGACATTTTTAGTGGATAACTAACACAAAAATAACACAATGATACTATTAATAATTTAACCCTTTATCATTTCCACCCATATATTTATGTATGCTAGACATCATCTCTACCCATACATTTATGCCACTTACAGTAATGGAAAGAATCCTTCCACAGATAAAGGGTTAATCAAACACTTAATTTGCAATTATTCACTTTCAGCTAAAAGAGAGTAGTAGTGGTATTTATTGTAGACTGTTACTGAGAGGTTGATGCCAAAGTCAACAGACTGAATTTCAACAACCAATGCCTTTATTGAAGTCTTGTTTCAAACTAGTCTTCTGTATGTATATATATATATAAAATGAAACAACACGTGAACTTAAACACTGTATCTGAAGTATGTAAATGTTGTATTTTCTGAAAAACAAATTTAAGTTTTGATTTGAAAATTCTCTATCAGGTTAAAGTATTGCATCAAAACGCTCAGATGTGTTACTTTTGTGACTTGACTGTTTCATGGTTATTTCCAGTATCCTACTTGATCTTAGTGATGAGAAATAACATATTTCTAAATTTTGTTGCCATTTTCCTCAATTGATAACTATAGAGAGAATCTATATTGTGAATGTAATTTTGTTACTATCCGTTCAAATTGGTTCCAATCGCTGAAAGAGACAGTTCATTCCATGGTGTTGCAAGAGTGAATGACTGTAAAAGCGTCATATTTCATGTTAGGTTTGTTTCATTCGACTCTAATTCCATATACAATTTATTCGATTTCCTTTTAATATTCTTTACTCTGTAAAGTTGTAATCCTTCTGCTTCTTAGAGTATGTTTGTGTTTTTCTTATGTAGCAAAGCTACATCGGGCTATTTGCTGTGTTCACCAAGGGGAATCAAACGTTTGATTTTAGCATTGTAAATCTATAAATTTGCCATTGTCCCAGCACAGGGTATCTGCTACTAAGGGCAATCAGCATTTAAATCAACCATTTTTATACCCTTGCTCTAAATAAAGCATTCCATTTATTTCATACTTCTATATTGTGTGAATTTACCTACAAAAAATGATTAAATCTTTGAAAATCGTGTATTCATGTAACTATTTATTTATGCAAAAATTTAGTGAATTTGAAGTAGATATGCCATTTATTTATTACATGTAATGTACATGAAACAAATGTTGGTGCCTGTCACCAGGGTCTAATTATTTCAAATGTTTTAGTTGACTTGGGTATCAAAATTCTTCCATGTAATTTTTTCCTTTGTGTGCTTTTAATGAGGTCTAAACCATTATATGCTTTTATATACTACAAAAAACTTTATCAGAAAGGAGAAGAGTCAAGATTGATCTGATAGTGAGGATGAAAGATATCTGAATAACTCTAAACTGTTTTTATCTCTAACTTATGGTGGTACATTAGTTAATATGTGGGATTGTTAATCCAAAGGCCTATGTTTCACGCCCTGTTATCACCATAATAAAAAACAAAAACCACATTCCGTATTTATAAGCCTTGGTTGAATTATAAGAGTGACGGTGAAAATGACGATTAGGACAGCCTAAGAATTGACAATGGTGGTAATTACTAGTGCAGATAGTCTTAGGGCATCTTTACGCGAAATAAAAAAAACGACATTAATATATGCTCAGAAACAATAATACCTAATAACAGTAGTAATAATAAAAGCTGTTGTGAAACCTTTAATAATTTGATTTTCTAATTTTAAGCCTACGCACTTTATATATATACTTATTTCTACCCAAGCTGGGTAGGCTTTTCGTAACATAATAGTTAGGGCTCTGTAATTGTAGTCTGCTAGTAATGGACTCCAGTTCTATCACTTAACATTATTACTCTTTCATCATGAAGGCGTTATAATGATATGATCAATCCCATCTTTTACTGATAAAAAGTATGAGTGGGCATTAATTTTATTTATTCATAAGATGTATTATATCATAACTGCAGACGGCAAATACCATCATCAAGTGTGTGTGTGTGTGTGTTTTTATTGCAAAGCTGCATCATGCTACCTGCTGAATCCATCGAGGGGAATCGAACCCTTGATTTTAGCCATGTAAATCCGTAGACTTACCGCTTTATTGTCGAGTAACCCACCGTCACGTAAGTTGAATACTTTTTGAACACGATAAAGTATTCTTACAAGTTTATACGACACTCGTGGAAATATCACAGTTTCTTTGAAATCAGAAGCTTGGGTAAAATACAGCAAAGTGCAGTTTATTTAGTAAAAATGTCCTCCACCAGGACAGTAGTAAGTCTGGATTTACGATGTTAAAATAAGGGTTTCAATTTTCTCCTTTGGAATAAAAAACAACAATACACACACTTTTTAGAAAATTATTTGAGAAACGATGAACTATCTCACAAATGACTTACAGATATCGTATCTTGGAAAATATTTTATAAGTATTTAAAGTCAATAAGTGTGATGACAAACGTATTTATAGAGTAAATGTTTTTTATTTTGTTTTGTTTCCACCGGTATATAAAGAGTAATTTTGTGACATGTCTTTTTTTGGAGTTTTAAATATTACACTCATTCGAGTTTTAAACAAAAATTACTTCCAGGGTTAAAGGATCTTGTGACAACTGTTACCAAATCCACCATTAAGTTCAGAAACGACCTATACATTCTGTAACACATCTACTTGAGTCTGTATCTCTTAAAAAACACCCGTTTTGATTTTCTAGATTGTTACAAACTTTTCCCATTTTGTTGGATTTTAACCTGTGCTTTCTTCATCTCTCTTTAATTGTACTCGAGGATCTTCTGTAAGACAGCAACTGCCAATAAGCATTGTATGAGATTGTCCATTTCTCTTCATATCTTTCTCTCTTTTTGTTTTATGCACGATAGCTTTCTTTCTTCTTCTGTTTTATCATCAATTTAATCAACACTGAACTTTTGTGGAGGGTTCTTGTCATCTAATTCAACTTAATACAGTTTCTTCCTTTCCAATATGCTTTTGTTTTTCTATTCTTCACCCAAGTGTGAGACAAGTTATCACAGAAAGGTTCTGACCATTTATTTCAATCTTCTGGAGGCCTTTTGGCTTAAATGTCTTCTTGCTTTAACAGCTTCTCGAAATATTCATCCATTCATTCAAACAATCGCTATTGATTTTTATAGAAATTTCCGAACTTTTTCTTTTCTTTTTATAATTTACAGATGTCGACAGCTACCTCTTAATTTCAAGCTTTGTATTTACTGCAAGAAATGTGCTTCTAAGTGATGAAAACTTTAAGGTTAACGCTCATTTTTATCTGTTTTTCTTGGTTAATGTATTTGCTTTTCCACCCTTTACTGCTAGTTGAAATTTCACGTGACGTGCCTACAAAAGATGATTAAATTTCGATTTCTTATGTTTGAGTAACTTTCAAATGGTAGTTCCTCAAGTGTATTCTTTTCATTTACCTACTTTTATTTCAGGATTTATAATTTTTCATAATTGCATTTGCATTCTTTGGTAAAAGTCATTGTATTTAAGTTTTCAAGATTTTTCGTTGTGTTTTCAGTTCTAAGGCTTGCTTTTTGTAACCCTGTTAACATATGTTATTAATAGAAGTAGATAAACTATGAGAAAGACAGAAAGGTATTTCTGTACTTAGCTGATTTTCCCTATTCGTTGGAAGGCATCATTTTTCTTTTTTAGCTGCGACAAAGTGATTTATCATATCTCAACCTATTGGAGATCTAATTATAGTTTTGGACTCAGAAGATCGAATACTTTCAATTCATGTAATGGACCACGCCTAAGATCTTATAGATTAATTCACTCTAATCCTGCACAAAAGAATTTCAAATGCCACTACTATTGAGAATTCCCTCCTATTGTCAGGAGTGTTGTGAGTTTATTTATATCTATTAATTTAAAATCAAGTTGTCTTTTATTAACACTCGATTTGTCTGTGTCGCTAACAACAAAAATATCATCCGATTTTATTCATCATTCAGTGAGAAAGACTGAACTACGGTGAGATCTAGTGTGAAAGACTGAACTACGGTGAGATATAGTGTGAAAGACTATACTATCGTGAGATATAGTGTGAAATACTTAATCTTGCTTAACATTTTTTTTCACCACAAGTTTCCACCAGGATGTGATAATGTATTTCACTGTGGAACTTTAAACTACTACATATACAGAAATAGTGCGTGTTTTACATCTTGGGACGGTAAACACAAGCGCGATTCTTATATCGAGATTTACATTGTTTATCAGCCTATGTCCAAAATAAACTTACTACTGTAAATATAAAATAACTTTTTACGGTTGTATACACGTAGATTAATCATAAATACGCGAAGAATGAATAGATAATATAGTTTAAATCAATAATTGATAGGTGATATCGTTTAAATCAGTAATTGATAGGTGATATCGTTTAAATCAATAATGGATAGGTAGTTGCTTCCAATCTACAAAATTTTATCATGAATACTCTGCCTAAACAATCTATCAAAGGATATGTGATAATGTTTAAATCAATAATGGGTAGGTGATACCGTTTAAATCAGTAATGGATATAAGAAATAGTTTAAATCAATAATGGGTAGGTGATATCGTTTAAATCAGTAATGGATATAAGAAATAGTTTAAATCAATAATGGATATGCGATAAAGTTTAAATCAATAATGAGTAGGTGATATCGTTTAACTCAATAATGGATATGCGATATAGTTTAAATCAATAATGGGTAGGTGATATCGTTTAACTTAATAATGGATATGTGATATAGTTTAAATCAATAATGGATGGGTAGTAGCCGTCAATTCTACAAAGTTTCATCATGAATACTCTTCCTAAACAATCTATCAAAGAATAAGTGATATAGTGTAAACCAATAATGTGAATTTTATACAATTTAATAGACCAGTGATGACGAGAAAACCCACTTGTAGAGAAAAATGTATGTGTAAAAATGGTTGGTTTGAGAAAATTTTTTTTACGTAGAGGAGCGAAAAGAAAATTTTCTTAACCCATACCAGTCGTTTTTACACATAAATTCAATAGACCTTTACATCATATTTACGTCAACTAGGATTATTATTCGCTGTTGAAACAATGGTAAATATATAGATTTACAACGCTAACATCTAGTGTTTGACTCACTGTGGAGCTCGTCCAATGTGATTTGACACCCACTAGTACAGCGGTATGTCTACGGATTTACAACGCTAAACTCAGGGGTTTGATTCCTCTCGGTGGGCTCAAGAGATAGCCCAATGTGGCTTTGCTATTAGAAAAACATACACACACACAATGTGACTTTGCTTTTAAACAAAGAAACTTTAGCTCGTACAGTAATTTAACATTGTTATTTTAAAGACTATCTATAGTTTTACTGATTTTATAATCTAATATTTAATTATTGACTGTAATAGTATAGAAGAGAAGGGAAAAGAGTAGAAATATTTAGTCTTTCAAATTACTTATAGAGCCTAGTTTTATTTTATAATTGACATGTTTCTCTATTAACTGCAAGTATTAACTATTTTTGTAACTATGACTGTGATCTTCTAGTTGAGAAACTCACAAACAATCTACAAACCTGATGATTTAAAATTGTAAAAAAGTTTTTAAACGCCATAATACTTAATATGAAACTTTTCATACTGCTGTGTAAAAATTGTAAGCATTTATCCTGCCGCAAAGTATAATTATAGAATGTACGCGCTTTACGTGTTTCCAATGTTGTTTTAAAAATCGAATATATTGAGTGTTGTGCACGCTTCACAAGGTTAAGCTTGTTGTAAAACAGAGATTCCTTTTCTGTTGTTTTTTTCCAGGAAATGTCTCAGTTCTCAATGTGGTATTATCTTTTTATTGGAACTGAATACAACCAACGTAAAGAGTGGATGTAAGAACTGAACTGATCACAGAACGAGAATATTGCGTGTGGCAGTGTTTTAACATTTGTTTTCCTAAAATGCATTAAGTTATATAGATTTTATAAGCACATACATATATACAAACGCGCACGCACACACACTTACATATACGAGAATAGATATCTTCTTAATAAGACATAAGACATCAAGTGTAAAATTGAAGAACAAAGAAGACATCGACAGTAACATTACTTTTCGAAAATGTTTAGAAGTTTATCCAGGACCATATATATGTGTAAAAATGACTGGTTCACAAAACCTGACGATGACCGAAGCAGGTCGAAACGTTGTTCGCTCCTCTACATAAAAAAAAAAAAAAAAATTCAACCTAAACCAGCCGTTTTTACGTATATATATTTCTCTACAAGTGGGTTTTCTCGTCATCACTGATTATTATCCAGGAACATTTTACTTTGGTTGAGGTACATGTTTCAAATAATATAAGAAATAGTACTTTGAAACTAGTTTTATCTAAATTGCAGTGTCGCAATTTACTATTTTTCTGTAATAATCTTGTCCCTAATTTAGCAGTGTAAGGCTAGAGGGAAAGCAGGTAATTATCACCACCCACCTTCGACTCTTGGACTACTCTTTTTCAAACGACTAGTGGGATTGGGCGCACATTATAACGCCCTTAATGCTGAAAGGGCGAGCATGTTTGGTGTAACGGGGATTCGAATCTGCGACCCTCGGATTACGAGTCGAGTGCCTTAACCACATGACTATGCCAAGCTCATTCACTTTTGAAAATGTGGCCATACAAATTAGGTGAAATTACTTGCTTTTTATTTAAAACATGCATAGAGTATCTAATGAGATTAGTTGTAATATTAATGAATTTCGTGTATATATTACTTTTTAAAAAAGGAACTCTGAAACTAACAGAGCACCAAAAGCACGTTAGTGTATAAATGGTTTTAAAAGTTTCAGAATCTGATAAGGATAAACAACCCCTCACATCAGTAAACTCTAGAGTTGTGCAATCAAATAAGGGAGAAAAATGGATTTATTTTTTTAATATATGAAACTATTCTTGCTTTTTTCAAAAAATAAATTTGACCGCCTCAACTTCCGAAAAAAAGAATAAAGTTTTTTTTTGTTGGTTATAGATAATTTCACAGAGGCTATGGATTTCTTTGCGATAAGACTGTTTAAACTGTGGTCCTCGTGCATTAGATGGATAACTGGATAATGGAAAGCTATAATTGAAATTGTGTGTGTTTTGAAACAGCTGTATGCAGGAGCTCTATGCAAAGGAAACTTCACTGCAGAGTTAACAAGATGTACAAGCAGTTGTATATGTGAGATACACATAGGTCTTTATGATATTTTATTTCTTACTTGATCTAGATTATTGATACATTAATAATATGGATAAAGATAGACACTTTGTGGTACTTTTTGCAACACATAGACCAAATAGTCATGTCAAAACTCCTTAAATTTCAACAATGGCAATCACTTATAATGCCCCAGGAATGGGACAACGACACATATTCAGCAGCAAATTGTTGCTTCCTCAGCCCAGTTCACTACTCATTGATCCACACCTGGCTCGAATGATGAGAGACAAAGAGAAAGCTTTACATTTTATCACGCTTCTGTCTTATTTTGAGAGGAGATGGGAATGGATAAAAAACACAACAACATTAAATTAGAACATTACATCATTGGACAGAAACTCCAGTTTTTGAGATAATAGTTTTTCAACAGTGTTCTTCAAGGAATGAAGGCGAAATGGTAAGTAATGATGAAACAAACGATGTAAAACTAAAAAACAAAACAAAAAGACCACACACACAGCAGACACTTTACGAAGTTTTTCAGCAAATAATCTTGGAAATGGTACAAAAAATCAGTACGTTTGGTGAACTGTTATTACCCAGTCCCTTCTTAGAGAACCGACGTTATCTACCAACTAAGTTCCAAAAGAAATCCTTGCCACATTATGCACTAATGACAAACTTCCGCCCTTTGAACATAGCCACTTACAGTTGTTGATGCAGTACGGTAGCTACGGTAACCGTTTCTATTGGTTATCATTATGAATGAAATTCGCACGTTTTTACAAGTGTTATGCCTATCAAAGTCGTTGGCAAGCTTTGCAATTCTTCGACGGAAAACAAAGTTGGATAGTTTCTCTTTTTCTTTATTTATTTCCAATTTTGTATCTGCCTAGCATTTGTACAGTTCAATTCTTGTTGGTATAAAACCAGAAGCGTTCATCTCTTTACACATATCAGTCTACCTTTTCTAGCAATACAAAGTTGATAATTCCTGTTCGTTATCCTAAACAGCATGGCGAACTGTTTGTTCGTATTCCCAATGTACTTTAATTAGACGGAAGTACAAATTAATTATTATTATTTTTTTTTACGTTTGTTTCGTTAAAATGAACTTTCTTTATTTTCCAACAAATTTAGTGAATAATTTTTAGGGAAAGTCAAAAGTCTAAGCTGTGTGCAATTTAACTAACAACTTTTGAAACGTCCTTGGTGCTACGTTTATAATAATTAACAAAATATACTACTACTAATAAGTGGTGGATTTCAATTTAAAAAGAAGATATTTATAAAGATTATATAAAATTATTTGAAGATATTTCGATTTTTTTGTAGCACCTATTTTGGTTTTAAAGTAAAATAATACATATCATTCATACATACAATTTCTAGACATGTTATTTTTGGAGTAACGCATACACACATCACTACATGAATTGATAAACTTTTTATATTGTGGTGCATTTCAAGAATAATTAATCAAAACTTGCATCCAGTGGTACAGTGGAATGTCTGCGGACTCACACTGCTAAAAACCGGGTTTCGATAACCCTGGTTGGCAGAGCACAGATAGTCCATTGTGTAGCTTTGTGCTTAACTCAAAAAT
This sequence comes from Carcinoscorpius rotundicauda, assembly GCA_011833715.1. Taxonomy (NCBI): domain Eukaryota; kingdom Metazoa; phylum Arthropoda; class Merostomata; order Xiphosura; family Limulidae; genus Carcinoscorpius; species Carcinoscorpius rotundicauda. The sequence goes on along the minus strand of CM022395.1, from coordinate 44,575,997 downwards.
TCTATTATGCTAAAAATTTCGAATTCACACTTACAAATGGCAAAATATTACGAAACTGAATTATTCGAAACACACCAAAATACACGGTGGTGTGTCGTACGGTAAAAAAACAACAACTGCAATAGACACGTGTTATTAATTAACAGAAGTGATGATCTAGCGATTTTCCCATTTCTGTAGTTAAGGAACTCTGGTTACGTAAAGTATCACATATTTTCAATATGTGGTACCGATCCTTACTTCACATTCTATGTTTCAAGACAATCCATTAATAAATACGCGAGACATCAAATCTATTTTAATTGCATTTCTTACCGTTTCTTTCTTCGCACCAAAAGTATGGAAACTTTATTTGATTGAAAAGCATACTTGATTTTTATGGATTTCTTTTTCAAAGTTCGTATACCAATAGACATTTTAAACCTATAATTAGGTGTTTAATGTAGACTAAATATAAGCCTCTTGTGAAAAGTTATTCAACAAAAAACGCTTAAATGTGAAGGAAATTTTTGTGTACGCCTTTGCAAAAAAGCCACTTGAGCTATCGATATAAAATGTTTACTACAGATTTATTTAAGAGTAAAAGTGAGCCGTGTTTAGCTTTTATCATTTTGATTGAAAACGGTTGAATTAGAGAAGCAAAACTATAGAGTGAAAGGACGTGCAGATACGGAAGTATTGGTTAGGCCAAGCAAAGTAGATTAATAGTTTTCAGATCAAGTTTTCAAATTAATCTTGCGGATTGACAGTTATTATTCACTGCCAACGTTTAAGCACAAACTTACTTCTGTTTTTTTTTGTATTTCTCCTAATTAAATAGCGCTGGTTCTGTAAAGTATAGGCCTGTTCCGAAAAATGGGGATGCGATCCTAAACCTAATGTTAGTCACTATAGTGTCACTTTCTTACTTGCTGTGGTTTGTTGGTGTGAAAGTGTGACTTAGTTGGTGAACAAACTGGTTGCTGCACTTATAGTATTTATGATAATTTTACAGCAAATGTTCATTCGTTAATTGGCCAAGCTTTGTTTTTTGTTACACTTGAGTTATGATGGTGGGCAAAACGCCTTGGACGCACCTCTTTTTTCACACCAAAATGATGACAATTTAGTTTTTTTTTTCTAAAGACAATGATCATTTCAAAGTAAAATATTTGATTTCAAACACAAGTTTTATTTTGTTTTCAGGCTATAATCTCTCCACTTCAGTCATCGTGACATTAATTTGTATGACTTTTATTTTATAAGATAGAGGAGGTTTAGTTTCTGGCCAGGTGGTTGAGCACTCGACTTGCAATTTGAGGGTCGTGGGTTCGAATCTCTGTTACAACAAACATGCTCTCCCTTTCAGCCGTGGAAGAGAGACGTTATAAACTGTTGGTTAATCTCAATATTCGTTGGTAACCACCTGGCCATGCCGACCTACAAACATTTAAAATTAACTTTTGTTTGTTTCAATTGTTTTTAGTCATTGCCTTAATACACATTTCTAATGTAAAATTATTAATATAATGGATTCATTTCTAATTCTAAATACTTGGTGTGAAGAGTTAAAAGTAAAAGTAGATTTAGAAATATTTTCCAAGATAACATTATTGTTAACATTTTTAAGGGTACACTCTCGATTATCTGTGCTCTGCCCACCTTGGAGAGTCAACCTCCGGTGTGAGTCCGCAAACTTATCACTTGTAAGGCAGAAAAACAAGGAGTGTCACCTTAGAAAGAACTCGGAGTGTATTTTATTACAATGATAAAATATGAAAATTTTGTAGTTTTAATGTTATTTCATGGTTTAAACAATTTAAATACGATACCTGCTGAAATTTTGCAAACATAACATAGTTTGGTAGAATGATATGTCAAATTTACTTTATTTACGAAGCATTCAAAAAGCACTGAAACGGATAAAGAAAAATACTTAAGATTGTTTTCGGCTTCAGTAATTTTAATGAGCACAACAATATAAATTAACATATAAATTGAGATAAGGATATTTTTTGGACCTATATTCTTAGTAGTAGAGATAAGTATTGTAAAAAGTTCAAACACTTACCTAGGTAAACTTCTATGTTGTATGTTTGAAATGTTTTATGTGAGTAATCGTTAAGAAACATTTTCATCAGTTCTCACCATTAGGTAAACCAGTGGTGTTCGAGAAATGATTGGTAACTTCAAGGGTCCAAATGTCCTGTCACCTGATGAGTTCAGTGTTTTACTACATGAATTATGCACCACACTTTTTCCACAGGCCCCAAGTAGCACAGCAGTTAGTCTAAAGGCTTATAACGTTAAAAACTGGGCTTCACCCATTAAGGAACTTTGTGCTAAACAAACAACAGTAAAAGAAACACATCAAGTTTCCACTGATTTTTAACAACTACATTTTTGAATATTTTACGGCTATATAGAATCAGTTTCATAATTTAAGTGACATATAAATAAAACCTTATGGGCGAATCACACAAAACTTGAGTGAAATACATTAATTATCGAGTTTATAAATTTTAATTTGAGTATTACACACTTGAAACTATCTTCGATTACAGATGAGCTGTCGAAGTATATAAATATTTTAGGAAGAAATGTATAATAATAATAATAAATACAACCATAATACACCCAGTTTAATTAAATAACTAAATATCTAACGCTACGCGCAAGACCTTCGGCATATAAGCCTGATATCAGTATTAATATCTTAAGTTATTTATGGCGGTTATTGTGTTGAGCTGCTAATCAAAATGCCCAAGTTTTGAGACGTGATGCATTTTTGCTGCAAAAACTTTACTAAAATTTGGATTTATGTACTAACAGAGTGAATTATAAGTTTTTAGTAAACGCATGTCAGTTTAAGGACAAATAGAACGTAGACGAAGCTTTTTTGTGTATTTTAGTTCAGAACACATAAAAAAACTTAAAAGTTTTTATAGTTATATGTTAAACAATCGTTCAAAAATAATGTTACTTGTTATGCTTAAAGAAAAGTCAGTAGAATTGGTCTTCATCTAGGCTTTGTTAATAATTATAACGATACCGATACATTTCATTGCTTAACTATGCCAAACTACAAGCTTTTTATAAAAACATGAATGACAACAGTGCAGGTCATGGGCGTTGCTCCTGAAATCAATGACACGGGTAGGCCTAAGCAAGCCGTGAGTTAGTAGCAGTCTAGTACATATTCCATGAGAAAACGAAGAAAAAAGTTGTGAATATGAAATTACAACGTCAAGTTCGTCCAGTTTTGCAGCACTAGATTTAATTTCTCGTGGATATCAAAATCTAGATGAGTTTAAAAGGGGAATAGAATTTACCTGGCGGCCCTAATCTCCCCCCTTCCTACTCTCATGTGGCGACGCCCATGCAGGTTGAATATTTTTGTTCATTTAGAGAAATGTCACGAACCATTCAGAAATTCAACACAAGGTATTTCGATACTATTATTCCGAAACGTATTTATATTAAAAGCTTTTATTAATTTAAATTTGGAATATGAATAAGATAAATATGTTTCCAAACAAAGAAAAGGTTATGACTGAATGCTTTATATGCTTGTTCTCCTATATCTGTATTGCGATAAGCATGGTTTTTCCTGCTATATTTTAATAGAAAATATAACAAAAAACGAATATAACCAACAATTAGTAGATAAAATAATTAAGTAGATTAAAATAATTAATCTGATCAGATTAAGTTGGTTATAAATTGAATTACTGAATTTATTGTTTTATAATTTGTTTCTTTTAAAATAGAACCACATAAAGTTTTCTGTTCTCTCCATTGCGAAGAATCGAATCCACATTATTAGCGTTGTAAGTCCGTAAATGTACCATTGTTTCACTGAAGGACTTATGCTTTTGAATGACATAGTTTATTTACATTGAAAAAAAAAAGGGTTAGCAAAACTCTAGTAGTTTAAATATTTATAATGTTGTATAAATTTCGACTGATTTCTCGTCAAAAGATGACCTAAGTTTAAAAATAATTGAGATTAATTTCCTCGAGCACGAGCAAATAATTTGCCTTCGTTACTTCTCAATGGAGGCTGTATTGCACAAAACATTCCAGTGTACCCGCAAAGAACTATAGTACATTGTTACTGCGTTATTCATAAGTAAATTTGGTTCTGAGTTTAGACTGCTGTGAAATGAAATCCAGAACTATAAACCTTCCCACAGTAGCGTATTTAAGGTTGTGTGAGCCCAGGGACTAATAATGTTTGAGGGCCCTACACCCCATGTAATTTTACATAGAATAAAATTATCAATGGGTTCCGATAAATAAGACGATGAGCCTTGGGGCTGACTTCCTCTAGCCCCTATATAAATATACTATTGCCTTCCCATGTAAAAGATATATTTATTTTAGACTGCGTAATTTTAAACGTAAGGTTTGCTGAATATTGGGTTAAGCGTCCAAATCCGTCAAAAGTGTTTCTGTGTTCAACGATGAGTTACACTAACTGCCCGAAACATATACCTTGAAAGAAGGTTGTGGACACATATAAATATGGCATAGACTACACAAACGAATTATTGGTCGTTGAAAACAAAGAAACAAAAATTAATTCAAAAAGCACAAAAACTTAGCCTCATGTGCCACATACATGAGCCAAATGTGTCATATACACGTCTAGAAACTTATTATTCTGATAATCTTGAAACTGAAGCAAAGAACAATTTTGACTAGATCTCCCTGCCCTGTAACTCGGCGGTAAATCTGTAAGCTTATATTGCTAAAAACTAGATTTTGATAATTAACTTTTGATACTTTAGAACTTAACAAACAAACAAGGTAATTATGACAGGAATGTGATGAAGGTCTTGTTGCTTAGATACTTCACAGAAGGAGAGGACGGTTTATTTGTTCCCTTTTAAAACTCAAGTATTTATTATAGACCATAGATCGTGCAAACTCCCCCCCCCCAAAAAAAAGAATAAATGAGATTTTTCCTAAAAATTTCTCTAACGATATAACTAAGTTTAAACTAACACAAAGAATTACATGGTTATCGTGTCCTCTAAAACTGTATATTGTGAACTGTTTTGATAATTCATGAGAAACAGAAGTACCCTACGTTAAAGAAGTGAACATATACATGAGGAAGCGAGATACTTCATCATGGTTGTTTCAATACGAATGCTGCCACGTGTAAGATGTATGACCACTTAGAGGTGGAATGGATCTAGAGCATGGGATACGAAAGTGAACGAAGTTTTGGAGAAAAGTTATTCAATAGCTGGTGAAGATAATTTTTATTTTAGGGGCAAATAGCTGAGCTTTCAGTGAACTTCGGGAGAAAAATAGATGAAATGTACAATAACATATTTTTCTACATGCGAACTTTCAGTTGAATTTCATCTCGTGATAAAGTAACTCACTAACACGACATATGGAACATGAAATAATTCAACTCTTACTATTCAAAAGAAAATTATACTCTTGGAAAAAAGTTTCGAATCCATACAGCATCGTTTTACTCTGTTATTATGTTTGTTTTAAATTTTTGTGCCAATCTACGTGAGGGATTTTGTGCTAGCCGTTCCTAATTTAGCATGATAAAACTAGATGGAAGGCATCTAGTCATCACCACCCACCACCAACTCTCGAGCTATTATTTTACCAATGAATAGTGGAATTAACAGTGTAATTATACCGTCCCCACGGCTGAAAGGGCGAGCATGTTAAGTGTGACGGAATTTGGAATCTGCGATCTTCAGAGAACAAGTCGAGTACCCTAACTACCTGGCCATGCTGGGCCAAGCCTTATAGCATATAGCGAGGCGTTTGTTTTAGAAAGAAAATTTCAATTTGGGATATAGCTTTATCTATTGTTAAATGCGATAACAACAAGATAAAAGAACACAGTCACTTTTAGATGACTAAAACCAGTTATTGAGAAAGCTTATCACTGAGTAATCTATTGAATTATATACATGATCAGTTAATTTTGTTATTCAATTTCTTATTTAGGCTTCAAACAAAATAGTAGAAACTGGATGAAAGATCTGTCGAGAACGGATAATAAACAGAAACAAGATTAGTTAATATAAACAAACCAGGAGTTATTGTACCTTTACTGTGTAATACAACAATTTAAATTTCTATATACATTAATTTCTGTTGTTGTTAGGTTCTACTGGTAGAATGTTATTAGTAATGTTAGTCTTCTGGTACCAGTTACAATCGGTTCTTGTCAGTTGGTACGGACTGTCTGTTAATAAAAGTAGCATCTAACAAGAATTTCACACGACAGTTTATGTATATTTATTTGATTTGAGTGGGCCAGGTAGTTAGGGCGCTTGACTCGCAATTTGCAGATTGCAGGTTCGAATCTTCGTCATACCAAACATGCTTGCCTTTCAGCCGTGAGGATGTTATATATGATGATCAATCCCACTATTCGTTGGTAAAAGAGTAGCTCAAATGTTGGGGTGGGTGGTAATGACTACTTGCCTTCTCTCTAGTCTTCCACTGCTAAAGTAGAGACGTCCAGCGAAGATAGCGCTCGTGTAAATAAAACAAACGAAACAAATTTATTCTAGTGGCATGACCACACCTTTTCCAGTAGGTCTTCCTGGTTGTAGTAGGTTTCACAAGTTACGAGGGAAGAGCGAACACAATAGTGACAAAAACATTTAAGAAAGCGTTTTTTGTTGTTTCTGTGTTTGGTTTGTTTGTACGGTAAAATTACTAAGACTAGCTGCCGCTTCCCAAAGTTTAGAAATGCTTGTCACACAGGAGACAAACAACAGACATCGATAACTACCAACCCTTAGGTTCCCATTTTTTCGGTAAATGGTGGAATTTAGTGTCAAAGTATAATCCCTCCACAGTTTTACTTCCACAGTCCATAAATTACTAGTCAAACGTCTTAACAGCCAAGCCATGACAAGCCTTCTGTCTATTTTTATAACAAGTCAGATTTTTTACTTACATATAAATAACAGGAATGATCTGTCGATTGCTTATTGCTTAATAGACTACATAGAAACAAATGAAGAATGAAATGATAGACTAAAGTCGTATTTTCTGGGAGTATATTAAGTATCCTGATGAGTCAGCGACATGAATTTACATACTTATAACTTTAAAAATCGACATTCGATTTCCAGCAACGGACAGAGTGTAGATAGACATCCACATTATTTAACTTTAGACCAAGAAATATTTGTGTTTTTCTTATAGCAAAGACACATCGGGCTATCTACTAAGCCCACCGAGGGGAATCAAACCCCCGATTTTAGCGTTGTAAACCCAAAGACATACCGCTGTACTAGCGTGGGGTTAGACCAAGAAAACAATGTCAATAACAAGTGCATATTAAAAGTATCACATTATGTCAGCGATAAATTTACGCACTTATAACAATAACATTCGGGAAACAGAACACGGACAGCTCGTTTTATATGTTTGCATTTTTCTTTTTTATCAGTTTTATTTGTTTGTAATTAAGCACAAAGATACACAATGGACTACCTGTGCTCTGCCCACCATAGGTATCGAAATCCGGATTTTAGCGTTGTAAGTCCCTAGACATACCGCTGTGTCACTCGGAGGGTCGCCTTTATCAGAAACGTGAATCATGGCTCACAGGTAAATTGGATGACAAAATCTCGTTACGGAAGAAGTACTCATGACATTATAGTAGTGGATTGATTGTGTTTTGTTTTTAAATTTCACGCAAAGCTACTCAAAAACTATCTGCGCTAGCCATCCTTAATTTATCAATGTAAAACAAGAAGGAAGGCAGCTAGCTAACACCACCCGCTGCCAACTCTTGGGCTATTCTTTCACCAGCGAATAGAGGGATTGAGCGTCACATTATAATGCCCTAATGGCTGAAAGGGCAAGCACATTTTGTACGACGGGGATTCGAACTCGCAACATTCAGATTACGAGTCGAACGCATGAATCCACCTGGCCATGTCGGGCCGCCACTAGTAAATTAAAAGGAGTAAATATAAATTTTCGCTATCAACTAATACTTGCAGGTTCGGGCGTTACTTTAAAAATCCCGAGGATTCTTAAGAATTTTGCTAATTCGAATAGTGTGCCATAATAAATACAAACTGCTGAGAAGCAATGTTATTTTATATCGATTTGTACCGTATATAAAAAATACGATTACAGCAATTAATAATAATGGATACAAACTTAAATCTTACTTTCCTTCTTTACCTTTATATAAATTATTACAATCTTGTTCTTTTTTTCAGTTTGAAAGATACATGAAAAATGGACTTTATATTTCGGTTAATGTACAGTTATTACCAGAACACTCGCAATATATAAACGATTTTTTTTTCTACCATAGAAACGTCTTTTAAAATTTATGTCCAGGTGGCAACTTTCTCACTGAAGATTCCCCATCTACCTCATCATCAACTTCTTTCGGCTACTTCGAACTCAACAAAATAATCGATGAAATAATAGACAATAATCTCATCAAATTGATTATAATATTTTCCATTCATACATGTTTCTTTTTGTGATCAACACATTTTGTTATTTTTGCAACCCTAAAACTGCAGTTTTACTGGATTACAGGAAATTCGGTTTTTATTTTCAAAAACATCTAAGAGTTTTAAGGAACGATTTCTGTCTATTTTAGTCGATTAATCAGTCAACGTTTTAAAACCTTATATAACTTTTATGGGTTTTTAAAACGAAAAGTTCGAGAGACTCTTCGGAGTACAATTAAGTCTCTGTAATACTTTAATGGAACACATCTGAAACATTTAACAATTTCTTTAGCTGTGTTTTCTTATAGCAAAGCTGCATCGAACTGTCTGCTGAGTCCGTTTCTTCAGCTGAACTAATTTTAAAATCCCAACATCAAGATGTCATAATTTTCTTGGTATACTCACTCCAATTATATATTGTTATTTTTAGTAATATGTAACAAATTGTAAAGAGCCTTTTGTACTTCTAGCATAATTAAAAATGTACAAATTATACTTTTCCTTTGCTTCAAAAATACATAAAAGAACACCAGTTGTGCCATATTCTATGTACGCGAGGTCTGGCATGGCCGAGCGCATAAGGCGTTTGACTCGTAATCCGAGGGTCGCGGGTTCGCGCCCGCGTCGCGCTAAACATGCTCGCCCTCCCAGCCGTGGGGGTGTATAATGTGACGGTCAATCCCACTATTCGCTGGTAAAAGAGTAGCCCAAGAGTTGGCGGTGGGTGGTGATGACTAGCTGCCTTCCCTCTAGTCTTACACTGCTAAATTAGGGACGGCTAGCACAGATAGCCCTAGAGCAGCTTTGTGCGAAATTCCAAAACAAAACAATTCTATGTACGTAAGAGAGCTGATAAATTCGTTATGTTGAATTGTATATGTGATAACTGACAAAAAATACGTTACTGTCAATATTTTTGAACAATGTATTGGTTTGGTTTCTTTTGAATTTCACGTAAAACTACAGGAGGACTATCAGCGCTAGCCGTTCCCAATTTAGCAGTATAAAACTAGAGGAAAGGCAGTCAGTCATCACCACCAACCGCCAACTCTTGGGCTACATTTTTATCAACAAATAATGTGATTGATATTATAACGCTCCCACAGCAGAAAGGGCGAGCATGTTTGGTGTGACGGGGATTCGAACCCGCGACCCTCAAATTACGAGTCGAACGCCTTAACCCACCTGGCCATGCTGAGCCTCAATCCTCTAAATCAAATTATATAATAATTTATTTTATACTCATCATTTGTTTCACATAATAACGCTCCCACAGCTTAAAAGCCGAGTATGTTTGGTGTGACGGACAATGTAATAAGAGTACATAAAATTATTAAATCATATCAGTGAATTACAACTTCATCTCATATTAAAGATTGCTCAGTGTTTTGTACTATGATTGTTGCCTGTAAAGTACTCTGAAACATTGCTGATGTTGACAAAAGCAAAACTAAACATAAAACCATGTGACCAAAGACAGAAATGGTAAAAACGGTTGGAACCTGAATGTGTACTCTACGCAGGATGACTGGCCACATTAAATTGCATGTCACTGTATGAAATTCTTTAAAACATTATAACCAAATAATTATTATAGTTGGATGTAATAATTTAAAAATAAAATGGATCCTTCATTAACTCAAAGGTTAGTCTAAGGGTTAATGACGTTAAAAACAGGGTTTCAATATCCCTGGTATGTATAACACAGGTGTACCATTGTGTCGCTTTATGCTTAAAAGCAACAAAAAATGAACATACAACTGATAAAATACGCTTTAATTGTATAGGAATGAATATGTAGTAATTTTAGCCGCGGCATACCAATGGCTTTGAGTTTTTAAAAGTACAAACTTTTATCTCATAGCTTCGTCATCTCTTAACCGATTTTAAATCTTATTAAAATTTTAAACTCAGGTTGTTAAACCCTCATATGTCAATTTACTACAATTCTACAAAAATAAATCAATGAAGGATACACAGAAGAGATTCCGATAAGTAATAAAATCGAAGCGGGTGTACTCGCGCTCTACGCTTGGTATTGCTGGCACATAGAATAAAGCTTTCATAACTTAATTTACTCTAATACTGCTTAAAATAATTTCAGGATTTCCATTTGTTTTAACTTACGTACTAAAATGTTTTGTTTGAAATAGAGTAGATGTTATTCCAAGAGTTAATCTTAAAATATTCTTTTCTACAATAGAGGAATTCATTCGAGTTTGTGTCTGTGTGGTAGGAAACATAAACTTGTTTTAACATACACATAACTGCATCTAGAAGGTCGCGAATTCTAGCAGAAATAAATATTTGAAAACTGAGGTGTTGCCAGAATGAATACAATTTTCCTAATTTAATTTTTACATCAAACTTTCAAGCATCACATATTTCTTTGTGCTTATGCAACATTACCAGATTTTTTAGTTCTTTACTATAAGATTTGGAGATTAAATTTTATAAATAACTAAAACTTCAAAGAGCAGTTTTTAGGTATACGTCATCAGACAAAAATCATGACAAGATAGTTTTTATTTCACAGACTTTAGTCATAATATATTTGAAATATTATTTTCTTTTCCTTAGATACGAAGTCAACCATAAGTTACATAGTAAATATTTCCAATTTCTTGTTTATTTGTTGGTATGCACAAAGCTACAGTATTGGTTATCTCTGCTTTGCCCACTTCAGGTATAGAAACCAGATTTTTAAATTGGTCACAGAAATTTACCAGTGTTTCATATAGTATATATGTCTAGATTTTAGTTATGTTTGTATTTCTACAAGTAACTGGGATAGCTTTCATTAAAAAACTATTGTTTAGAATAATTGACAAAATGCTAAAGTTTTTAATTTTTGTTAATTTTGAATTTCGCACAAAGCTACTCGAGAGCTGTCTGTGCTAGCCGTCCCTAATGTAGCAGTGTAAGACTAGAGGGAAGATAGCTAGTCATCACCACCCACCGCCAACTCTTGGGCTACTCCTTTACCAACAAATACTGGGATTGATCGTATCATTATAATGCACCAGCGGCTGGGATGGCCAACATGTTTGGCGCGACCGGGATGCGAACCCGCGGCTCTCAGATTACGAGTCACACGCCTTAACACGCTTGGCCATGCCGGGCCTAAAGATAAAGCTCTCGTAAAGTTTGTCGTGATGGTAGGTGTGAAAGTGTATGTATGTTAAGTATGGATTTTGTATCCTGTACTAGTTATTAACTACAAATAAATAGCAGTACCATCGAATAAAAAATGCAAGGTTTATGAAAAGGAATCAAAGGTTTCTAGAATTACTATTAACAGTAGTCCTGCGTATTGTTATTTAACATTTACTATCGAATCAAATAATACAATAAATTGAAAGCACCGATAAAATGTAGGTTTGATTAATTGTTCTATCCTTTTAATTGTCTAATACATTTTTATAGTTTTCTAGAGGAAGTGAAACTCAGTAACACACATGGACAACTTTGGCATCATCAACAACTTAAGAGGGAAAAATTACCACATATAATTTCACTTTTCCATTTAAAGATTGGAGAACAAAAACCAAGAATGTCTTCAAGTGAGAGTAAATTATTTACTTCTGTAAGAATGAACTCATAACAAGAAAGTTATTAAAAGTGACGCTAACTGTGTTTTGATTGGTTAGGGATGAAGAAGTTTGTTGAAAATTTAGGCTTAATCTTTTCTTTCGTTGGTCTAAAAAAGGGTTATTTAACGTCAGGTTTTGTTCTGTTCGTGAGAACTCGAATGTCGTTGGAATAAACTACCAATCAATTCAACTTTCAATCTGTTTCATGCTAGCCCAGTGGTTTTTTTATTGTCAAGACATTTATCCTAAATCCGGTTATATCCTACTTGGTTAATTATAAAGAAAATAAAGAAAGATGGCGCGCTCATATAACAGGTTTATAAAAAGTAAGACTTTGTAAGAGTCAAATTATGTGAAATTAATTATATACGACTATAAATCGCTAATTACTAATTACTAAGCATATTCTCAACAACTGACACTTCGGATGAATGCACTTTGATTAACAAGAAATATGCGTTTCTTAGCTTCTGAAATTAACTTTGGGTATTTTGAAATATCTTGGCAGATGAAAATTACAGCTTACATAGGGGCGTGGTTGTTATAACACTTCTGACTTTTTACGCTCTAGAAAATCCAGTTATTACGGTGTCGAAACTGAAAACTCTGGTTGATATGATTGAAGCACTTATACCTTATTTATTCTCAATTGGAAGGTATTTGAGTGCATTACCATTTTGTTCTTATAAAGTGGGGTCAGGAGGTTAAGGCGCTCGATTTGTAATCAGATAGTTGCAGGTTCGAAACTACATCACACCAAACATATTTGCCCTTTCAGCATTAGGGACTTTATAATGTGACGATCAATCCCACTATTCGTTGGTAAAAAGAGTACCCCAAGAGTCGGCGGGGATGGTGATGACTAGCTGCCTTCCCTCTAGTCTTACACTGCTAAATTAGGGACGGCTAACGAATATAGTCCTCGTTTAGCTTTGCGCGAAATTTAAAACAAACCAAATGTATAAAGTGCTAAATAATATATTATTTGCCTTGATAACTAAAAGTGCCTAAAGAAATATTACTAAATACGGAATCATCCGTCTCCATGGTAACAGTGATATATCAAACATATTTCCCATTGTAAATTTCAAATGAATGATATCATTATTCCCGTGACCAGTTTGTTTGAAATTCCTTTTTATTAATTGATAGTTTCTTAGAGCAAAGCCACATTGGTCAATCTGCTGTGTCTATCGCTAGAAATCGAACCTGGGATTTTAGCGTTTTAAGTTTATAAAGTTACAATTTTCCTATTGGGGCCAAATTTCTTCTAATTATAAATATAAATGATCTTGAAAAGGAAATATTTATTTTAAAAAGAAAAAGAGAGAGTTACATAAAATGACTAAAATGTTGAATGTGACTGTCCTGAACCGTTAATACTGGTTGAAGATTTGTTTTAGGTTATTAAGCGTTGAATTCAAATATCTTTATTTCAGGTATGTTGATCTGTCGTATTTGTCGTTTTACTGAAAGTACGACACTGAAAGCTAAAAGTCTTTAAGTGGCAATTGCTTTTTTCACAGATATTTGCAATTAAAACTATGAATTTTGATAATATTTGAATAATACAATGTTATTAACAGCGTAATTCAGTTACTTCAGTTCGTATTTTAGCGCAAAACTACACAATATCCTAACTGCGTTATAAGTGCCGATTTTCCAATGAGTCACTCGTGGAAGGGCTGAGAGGTTGCTCTATCCATCGCTAGGTATCTAATCTTGGATTTGAACATTGTAAATCCGTGCCTAACAAGAGACTGCTGATGATTAAATATAATACGTATTTCATAATGAAATACAAGAAGAGATGTGCAACGAGAAAACCTGAGAGTGTTAATTCAGTTATATATTCAGTTATTTCTTCCTAAAAGGACTCAAATGGGAAGATGTGAATAGATTATTCCTTTTACCTTTTACTTGTTTCACATAGGATCTAGTTGTTTGTTTCTTTTGTTGAATTTCGTATACAGCTTTTAGAGAGTTGTCTGAGCTCGTGGTCCCTGATTTTTAGATGACTGACTGGAAGAAAGACAGAAAGTCAAAAACAGCCGTCCCAAACACTTAAGCCTGTTTTTACTAAGAAATAGTGGTATTTACAGTGATATTATAATAACCCAATGGCTGAAAGGGTAAGCACGTTCAGGCACAGGGCTCTTTTCCGCGACATACAGCTTGCGAGTCATGAGCCATGACTACCAGTTCTTGTCAGTCCAACGGTATAGCTGTTTCAAATAATTATGTTTAAAAATCTAATACTATTATAATAATAATAAACAAGTAGATACAAAAAAAACTTATTTCTTCAAATGTCGTGTTCCTTAAGTGCAAGGAACTTGGATCACGTGGATGAAAGATATAAAGTTGAAAAATTGTACAAAACATGGAAGAGAAAATATTGACAATTCATTGCGTAACTTTCAAAATAGATTTAATTTGTCCATTACTCCAAAATATTTTACTCGTAAAAGATTTTACAAGCATTAGACAGATAAAATATTAATCGCATGTTTACGTTCATGCCTGAAGCAACACAAAGGGCTATCTGTACTGTACCACTCACGGGTATCGAATCTCGATGTTTAGTTTTGTAAGCCTACGAGCTTACCACAGAGCCTCTTTAGAACTGATATGGTCAAGTATGTTGAGAAAATGAGTTTAACCTAGTACTGAATATGCGAAGAGTGTTTGATCCTATAATATGAAACTCTTACGATAAAAATTTTGAAAATATCAGGCCTAGAATATATTAATGGATTTTTCAGTTCTGCTAATATTTTGTATTGCCAGTTGAGCTACATTACTGGGTAAGTTAAATTCCTTTCAGTCAACGCAATTTGGTTTTGTAAAGAAACAAACATTGAAGTTACCGATGGTTAGTGTCACAATGTGAAAATAAGGTTAAGCTAGATATTAAATAATAGGATAACAACACGAACCTGACAAGAATAAACAACCTTAACAATATGTTTTTTTCAATGAATAAGCAGATTCGAAGAAGAATGTGCAACTAATACTCTAATTAATATTATTGTATTAGCATTCAATCTTTGTTTTATGTATTAAACCAGCAAAACCGTCAACCAATTGCCCACATTTACAGGGCCACTTTAGTGCAAATTTAATGGTTGAATAATTATTTTACACTTTTTCAGTTTAATGATCATTATCTCTATAATGCAAACTAAATTCCTTTGACCAAGTTAAGAATAGTGATTAGGAGGCTTACTTACTGACGTATTCTAACGTAAATGAATGCCAAATTTTGGGTTCGCCTTTGGGGATCTTTCTAAATTTTTTTTTTCGCAAAATACTCTTTAAGGAAAAGAAGAGAATTTTCCAGTGATGAAATCTGGTGCTCTTATTATTATTCGTTATTGCAGTCTTTAGCTCAACAAAATTTAGGGGCCATAAATAGAATGTTTATTGGAAACTTCATGTAAGTACGTATTTAAAGACTGGGTTCAAATGTAAATTTGAAACTTCCCAAATGTGATATTTTGGGGGAATTTTAAGATTTCTTGTACACTTAGGCAGAAGAAATAGTTTATGAAATTTATTTATTTACAAACGTAAATAGTGAAACTGCTGCTTATTTTATAACCATTGATTCATATTCTATAAGGCTTTGTTCAGATTTCGTATGAATATAGTTTTGTATTTTATAAAAAATATTAATCGCTTTTGTCTTTGTAAAACAAGCAAAATGGTTTTAAAATAATAGGTTTACAGAAAATATTTATAGATTTAAATACATCAAAAAAGACAAACTTATGTTTCTTTGTTTATAATTCAAAATTAACAAAATATTTCATTTATTAAACTGAAAGAGATTTAACTTGAATTTGATATAATTTTCTTCCTATTTCGGGCCCGGCATGGCCAGGTGGGTTAAGGCTTTCGACTCGTAATCTGTGAGTAGCGGGTTAAAATCCCCGTCACACTAAACATGTTCGTTCTTTCAGTCGTGGAGGCGTTATACTGCGACCATCAATCCCACTATTAGTTGGTAAAAGAATAGCCCTAGTGTTGGCGGTGAGTGGTGATGACTAGCTCCCTTCCCACTAGTCTTACACCGGTAAGTACGGACGGCTAGCTCAGATAACCATTCGAGTAGCTTTGCGCGAAATTCAAAACAAACGTTTTTAGATTTTTAGCTTGGAGGAAGAGGTCAAAGAGAACCTGACCCTCCAGGGCAAAATACCCAGATACCATTAGCTTTGTGATAGGAGTTTGTTGGCGAGAATGAAAGAAAGCAGAGGTATTTTTGATCTTCGCAAATTTATAACGGGAAACTGAGTGAAGAGTAAGTTTGTCGAGAACCTATCACTTCATATAATTCTATTTGGGCGGCCCCCGTCTCCGGATTTACAACGCTAAAATCAGGGGTTCGATTCTCCTCGGTGGGCTGAGCAGATAGCCTGATGTGGCTTTGCTATAAGAAAAACACACCCTATCTGGGCTACTCACCATTAGAAGTTACCGGCCGAAATGCCAAAGAAGACATGCAAGTCGAAAGTTGCAACGGCGTCGAAAATTGAAGGCCTAGGTCAATGCTCAACAAAAAGTAAGTCTAATGTAGGTGGCCTAACTGTAAATGAAAATATAAATTTAAAAACTTTAATAGAACTGGCTAAAAAAGAACTAAAAAACTACAGCCTCCCCAGTGGATGTTACTCAAATTAAAGATAGGAAAAAAAAAGAACAAAATATATAAAGTAATTGAAGAAAATATAAAATCTACTGCTGCCGACAATGAAAAACTAACAGCTAGTAACGTAAATGCTGAAATCCCCACTTTGGATATTGAAACTAACACAAATTCGGAACCATACGAAACAGATTCTGACGACCAAGGCTTCACACTAGTGAATACTAAAAGTCAGAAAAAATAAGTTTTTTTTGTTTTTTTTTGCAAAGGTTGAAAATTAGAAAATTAATGAAATGTTTAATTAAACGTTAATTCCACGCATCTATTGATGAATTTCCGAATTCTAAAGCTTAGTTAAAAATGTTATGTACACAACTTGAGCTGGTATTGCACCTTCTAGAAAATTCATTATGGATTTAGTCAGTAAATGACAAGTTCGAACTTGTGAAAATAATTGTTAGGGTTATTTAAAGGAACACCACATAAAATAACAAGTGCCATGTTGGGTAAAAATGACAGACACAGATACACAGTTTCCATCGAAAAAGTTGACAGCATAATCAATCTGTCTTGATAAGAGATGAACTTTGAAGCTATATATAACAAGATATACTAATACGTTTTGGATTATCCTTTGAACAGTCCGCAACTTTTAATAAATTTTTGAAGTTTGAGAAGAGAATTTTGAAGACATTAATTATATTGTTCAGTAAAATGCCGGAAAAATGGCGTAAGGACAATATTTAGCAAGATGATAAATCATATTTCTTAATTACGAACTATTTTCTGTTTATTAAGTCTTCACCTTTATCAGCAGTCAATGTACTATCTAAAATAACATGATAAACAGAAATTTCAGGAAAGGAAACATATAAGATACAATAAAAGTAATAACATTTTTAAAAAGTTCAATATAATGTTCTGCAATACAAATGACTAAAAATTACTGTTTTAATGTCAAAAGCTGGCGAAGTGTTAGTAGTCAACATGAAACCTTATGTTTATATGCTTATAACTGTAAATTCGGAATTGACAAATTAATAATATGAAATGAAAAATAATAACATCTGCAGATCACGTGATTTTCATTGTGAAGTTTAGGCCTATTGGTTTTTCATGTTTTACCTTCGCTAGCTTTAGGCCTTTAAACTATCACTTTTGAAATATTAAATTGTATATATAAAGTGTATGCAAGAAAATCTGTTGATTTTCATCGTCCATTCCGACAGACGAACTATAGTATCAAAAGAAAAGCCTCTTGGACAGTGACTTATAAAATTCAAAAGTAAATAGTGGAGAGAAAGGTTAAGTGTATTTTATTATAAAATTTTAAAAATTATGTTTTTCATTGAATCAATTTTTTACAAACGTATTACGAAATGAGAATTGTTCAAACATAGGTAGATTATTGTTTTACTAGGTAAGCTGAGAACATTTTTAACATTCTATAAGTAAATTGAAGTGTGGAAAAAATGGGAACTTAATTATGACCCAAACAATTTTATTTAATTAGTAGTACTGAAATGTATAGCGTGCTTTGTTACAATGTTATTCTGTTTATAGATGCGATATAGTGTTATACAGTATGAAGCAACTGCTGTAATAATGTATTAATTTAAGTCTTATATAAAAGACAGAACATAATATTCAAATTTTAGTTTAAAATGTAAATCGTACGTTTATGGTAAGCGAACTTGGAAATTGAAAGAAAGCCACTACCATATATGTTTATGATGAGCTAACCATTTTGGGTTGGTTAGTTAGTGTTTGCCAGAGCAAAGCAATCTAAGCTGTCTGCGCTAATCAATCCGTAAATGACTGCAAGTAAGGTACATTAAAAATATCAAGTTTAAAAGGAACAATGTCTTAGAGGTGCGTGAAAAAGTCAGGTATGAAAAAGCCAAAAGGTCGTAAAAATCTGAAAATACAGTCAGATTAGAAAGTGTCACCATCGCCTATAACATCGTCCAATCACAAAGTGGAATCCGTAAAACACACATGCTTAAAATTGTGCTGCTGTTGACGTTTGTAATGGCGGAACGGAAGTAAGAGGTGGGCAATTGTGACTTTCGTGTGATAAAGGCCACACATAGATGGATCAGTACCAGAGAAAAGGAAAGGATGAGTATAGAAAACAGTGACAAATACATTGATAGCTAGGACAACTTCTTCCTTCTAATCCTTACAGAGACAAAACAGCCAGGGAATAAAGAAGGTTTGATCCAGAAACGTGCTATGACGTTGCTCACTCCAAGTCATCTGCCAACTGGTGTAAAACCGAGCCTTGTTTATAGGACCATCGTTCACATATGGGACAGGTACAGTTGTTACAGCACCACAGCAGACAGACTTAGCTGCTGTGCCAGTAAGCTTGTTTCAATAAATACTGACATGTCCAGGTATCCAGAAAAATTGAATAGGGATCGAAAATAGAAAAAATGGCAAGTCAATTTTGAATATCGACGAAAACAGGGTGAGAAATAACGTTAAGCCATTCCAGTATAAATAGTATAACATTGTACTGTATAGCTTCTTTGTGATTCATTGTGAGAATAATGGCATACAACTCGGCATTGAACATAGAAACTCTAAAGAGGATTTTGTGAGCACCTATTAAGCCATAAAAACTCATGGTAGAGCTCATAAAGCCACCTGACTTTGAACCATTTGTAAAAGCGGGAATAAAATAATGGTTCAAAAGATGTTTGGCACAGAGAAGACAACTCTTCCAATCAGTAGTATCTACCTTAGATAACTTAAAGACAGATCACAAGTAGGTATAGTAATAAGTCATGATGGAATGGAGTTGATCATTGAAAACAACAACGTCACCTAATGACAGACCAAATTCAGCCAGTTGGACCTGAATATGAAGACCAAAAGAAGGAATGACAGACCATATATTCTGAAAAAGCTTATCTCACTGAGAAAGGAAGATACAACCCCAAGTGAGATGCTGTGGTAAGTATCAAAGCTCAGTAGCATATTGCAAAGAGCGTTGCAAATGGCGGAGGTGAAAAAGAAGTTTGTATGACTCATTGTACAAACTCTGGATTGGTAAAGTATGGCAAACATCTATGCAGAGCCAAAATGTCAGATTACGAACAGGATCAAACATCTTCAAGGCAGAAGGCCCTGCAGACTCATAAACCAAAGATTTATTGTCCAACTTAGATTTTATGAGGGCATGATAGGTTTTGAGCAGAGAATATCGATTTGCTCCCCAGGAGGTGAAAGAGAGAACATGGAGGATTGTGTACCCTTGTACACTTGTAAGCTAGTGGCCAAAAATAAGTCCCAAGAAATTTATGTCAGAATCTACGAAAAGAATAACATCATCGAATGAAGACCGTAATTGGAGTATAAAATCCATTGTTTGCAAAAAGTAGTGGAAATGGTTCTGCAGAAGAAAAGGTAAAACCATTTGCTGTGGTTCACTTTAATGAGCAAGTCAGGGCAGCCTGAAGTTGCCACTCAACAAACCTCATGCTTGATATGGAAGAAGTCATTGACATAGAGGCCATTTGCAATACTAAAATAAAGTTGATACTGAAAAAGAGTGACACTCAAGACACAACTTTGAGGGAGTCCAAGTTCCTGTATGGAAAAACGAGAAAGGATTGAATTCACACAGACTTAGATTCAACTATCATTAGAAAAGTTACTATTAAAAATAGGTACATGGCCATTCACCTCTATGAATGATATGTCCTGCAAAATGTCAAATCTTTATTGACATTATTATGAGCCTTCTCATGATCAAAGAAGACAGAAAAAAGATATTCTTGCTTAAGAGAAACTTCCCTGATCGAGGTTGCATGTCGAATCTGGTGGTCCATAGTGGTGCGCAATCGACAAAAAACACTTTGGGTGGGCGAGAAAAGGCTGCTTGATTCAAAAAACTAAACAAAAGGAACGTTAACCATCCTCTTCAAAATCTTTCAGAAACAGTTAGCCAAAGTAATTGGATGATAATCAGAATAAATATTGGGATCTTGCCTAGGCTTAGAAAAAAGGTAGAACAGTAGTCTTTTGCCAAGCATCAGGAAATACGTTGTTTTGCAAGATTTGATTACAAACAACTAGAAGAATAGCAAGAAAGGCAGGGGAGATGGTGCAGGATCTCATAGTAATTGTCATCGGACCTAACAGATGTTCTGTCAGACCAATTAAGAAGGAACATAAGTTTTAATAATGTAAAAGGGTGATTACAGTCACAGAGGTAATCAGTACAAAAGAAAAGAGACAATTGCTCTGCCCAAAGCTTGATGGCAAGAAAACAGGGGAATAAACAGAAGTGCTGGAGAGAGGGAACAGCACTCCCTGGAAGTATTGGCGATACTCTGAACATTATCAACTTCCTGGTCTTTGAAGAACAAGATGGAAAGGGGATAGAAACACTTCCCTCTGATCTTCTGAATCTGGTCCAAGACAACTTTGAAACTATGGTAGAACAGATATTTGTTGTGAATGTAATCCAAGATTCCTTAGGATTTGACGTCTTACCTGCCAAACATGGGCACAGGCCAACTGGAAAGCAATGAAGCTAAAAAAAGTGAAGTACCTGTGCCTACTGGAAGGGATGAGGCCATCAGGGACAGGGGATGTATGTCGTAGTTTTGAGGATATAACAAACAACTGCTTAAATTACACAATCAGGTACTACCTCAATGCAGTCATTAAGATGTGCAAGACTAAGGACAGTTGGATTTAGTTATGGGAGAAAAGTGAAAGAGAGCCAGTTAGCCTACTGTAACTTCCGGCACTCTGGTGAGAAGACATCTACCACAGTCAACCTGCCTTAATATGATGAAAATGATAACTTCCCCAGAGGTTATTGTCAACTCTACAAGAAAAATAAAAAAGTGAAGGTAAGCAGATAGATGTGCCAATGGCAGTAAAAGATTGATTAGATGTATTGAAATAGGTAAAATAACTAGTACTGAAAAGAGATATGTTATATCTGAGAGTTTATGCTTTACGGAATGACTCTCCATTAAAGTCTTCTAAGATTTAAAATGGAGATGGTAATTGTTTTACGAGAGGATTAAGCCCACATTGATTGTAATTCTTTCTGAGATACAGGTAAAGAGAACAAATAGTGGTGGTGTGACACGAGGAGATATGAATGGCTGTAACATTAAGGGAATACCAAGTGGCACAGACAATGTGGTTATTTACTGTTCAATCAGCAGTGTAAGACCTTCGTAGACTCGTACAGCACATAACCTGTCATTTTCTATGAAGCAAATTGACAAAATATAAGCAAATTTTGGTAATTTTTCCTGTAAGGAGAGAAACATGGAATGATAGGAACTGAACAAGGCCTTAATGCCAGCTAAATAAGAATGGAGACTTCGATAGTTCCATTTTATGAAACTGCCCATTCTTATTTAGGTAGAGGGAAACTGGGCATAGAAACCTTCTTCTTACAAACTTGCCATTTTTACCTAGCTGAAAGAGGTCTGTAAACATATATGAAACCTTTCCTGAGTCAACTGAGTAAAATCTCTGTCAGTGACTGAAGGTGCAAAGAATAATAGTTCTGCATTTTGAGGCCGGATGAGAGGGACCCAAGCAGTCATTGGAAGCGATGATGTGGAAGAGACAAGAGTAAGCATAAACTTGTCTATTATAGCATCCATAGAGGACAAAGAAATTAACATGGTGTGAGAAAAACTCTCTTTGAGACACAAAAAGATTTGTCAGCACTCTACTCCAGCAGTGAAACGTAGTGCAATATCATATGTCTGAGACGGCGTTGGAGACAATAACTTCCAAGAAATTGAAAGTATATAAACATTGTACTTCTTTTTCCTTCACATTCTTATGCCAAGATGGATAGTAATAGGGGTGGGAACCACAACATTTGACATAGTGAAGGTCCAGTTAATACTTATAGACGTCATGGTCTTTGCTGCCACAATGCTTTCAAAGAACCACAATAAAATGCCTCAGAATATCTGAACTGCTGACACTGGAAACATCTGAGAGGATTAGGAATATATGGCCGTACCTCACAATTAAGAAAACCTGCCTTGACATAGGCAGGTGGAGTAGCAATATAAACATCAAAATCAAAATATTGGTCAGCAGCATAATTATATCCTTGCCAGTGGAAACACGATGCATAGCAAAAACTCATTGGTTGTAGAAACAAGTGAGGATATCTGACTTGGGAATGTTCTTCAAATCACTCTCAACAATAATACTTCATGAGAACCTCAAAGTAGCATGGGAATTAACCTCACTAGGTATGTTCTTAAGGGCCTTTGACTTCAGGAAGAGTTTCCCATGTTGGTATAGATGTTTCCACCAAGATGTCTCCAAAATACAACTTTTTGACTGTTTTGAGAGAACCAACAAGACCCTCTATTCAATTCTAAATGAAAAAGAGAGATATTCACTCTAATTATTTGTCAGAAAAAAATAAATAGTTAAACTTTAAAGTTCATAGGCTTACTTTGGTTGGGACTGTGTAACAGAGTCTTCCATAATGGTTGCTTACCTATTAACTTTTTTTTACAATTTTTTGTAGAGTTGGAGGATTCATAAGAAAAATAAACTGGTTCTATGCCCATTGATGCTCACCTCCATGGAGTCCTGTGAGGGGATGCACTACAATACCAGGGCTTCGTGACTACTATACCCAAACGTTAACATCACACACATTATTCACAACATCTGTTGATAAATGCCCAATGCTGGTATTCAGTTGTCCCAACAGGACTAGCTGATTAACCCTCACGGAGCCACCCAAAGGCCATCTGTCTATAAGAAGTTAAGGTGAAAGTTTTGTGTTGCAGTGCTCAGACATCACTTAACGACCAGGATCCTCTTCTTTCCTTTACGGGTCTCCACTCACGACAGACATGTGGTTGGATGTTCATATCTAAGTAGAGATAAACTGAAATTACAAAACCTTCTTTAGGAGGTCTCCTCACCATATACATGAATCATTCTTAAGGGAACCATTTTGGAAATGGAAGGTATTACTGTGTATGTGTATGATGAGCGAATTTTCACAAGAACGATAAACCATGCCATATTTGTTTATGGTAAGCAAGCCATTTTGGTAAAAGAAATTCACCTTCATTTATGCTTATGATGAGTGAATCGTCTTGAGGAGGAAAATTTATCTTCATCACCTCCTTAGTGATTTGCCAAATGTGTCTCGCATTTATGCAACCTTTGCACTACTCTAGATGGTCTTGTTTAATAAATTTTACTTGCGAATTCCAAAGTAAGAAACAGGAGATAAGCAAAAATTACAAAGAACTAACTAGAAAACTGATGAAATAAGGATTTAACGCAAGTAGTTAACTAATTCTTATAAACCTCATGAAACCAGCACTTTTCTTCCTGCAAACAATTTGTTTGAGAGCGATCAGATACACAAGAGCTATCTGCGCTGGCCGTTTCTAATTTTGAAGTGGCACACTAAAAGGAAAACAGCTAGCCAATAGCTCTCCGCTAGCTCTTGGGTCATGCTAATTGAATAATATAATTTTAAGGGCACTTGTACAATGCATCCTAAGATCCCCAAAGTGCGAAAATTTAGAAAATGCGATACAACCCAAGGACCCTCGAAATAACAGCCCAGAACGTTAAACACTAGTGCATTGTCCACCCAGTGGTATTCCAATAAGTGTTGTATGATTAATGGTATTTCGATATTTACAACTTGAAGATAAATAATATTCCAATGCGTGCAACTCGATGGTCAGTGGTGTTCCAATGTGTACATCCCCAAGGTCAGTGAATTTTCAATTATTTCCTACTTATCTATAGCAACAGTTTACTCTTAAAGATAAGTAGTATTATTAAAGTAGCGACTGAGTTCAAACACTGGTTGTTGTAAAACAGTTAATTTGAGCTTTAGCTTTTGTTTGTAGCTAATCACAGAACTACACAAAGTGCTATCAGTGTTCTGCTTATCATATGTACCGAAACCCGGTTTATAGCGTTGTAAGTTCTTACACAAACCACTGTGCCCCCAAATTCTAAACTTAATCTTGTAATGATATATTTTTTGTTAGTTCTTCAACGTTAAACATCATATCAGTTTCTGTAAAGTTGTACATGCATTTATATATATTTGTATATGCAATTTATGAAATTACCTTTCTAATTTCTTTGTGGCGTCATGAAATTAAATTCAAGCTCTCTACCAAAGACAGACTCTGCCATTGCACATATATAAAAAAATTAAATAAAAGTATTAAATAAAACGTAAGTTTTCTTTCAGATCAGAGCAAAAATGTTGTGCCAAAAATTTATCCCTTACTCCATTAGACCTGTATTACAGATTATGGTATTTATCTTATCATGTATTTTTAAAAAGAAATTAACGTATGGTGTGCAACAATTTAATACCTCAAATCAGTATACGACATGAAAACATAATTCCTTTTCATTTTTCAAACCCTCGTTTCTGTAGTCCGTAGGCTGCTACCTCAAGCATATTGATATAAAACAGTCTTAAAATTTCTTTAGTTTTTCCAAACTTATGACTATTCTAATGTTATGAAGATTTGAACCAAATAATTGAAGTACAAAACACGATTGCTCAAATTGATAGCAAGTTCCATTCTGTGATTTTAGATTGAACATTAGGGTTTCGTTCACCCTTTGAGTGTAAAGTTTGAAATGTGAAATATTTATTCATAATGAATAACTTACCTCGTACAATGGTCAAATGAATAATACACCAGATTGACAAATAGGCTTAATTATGGGTACTCTATACATCGTACAAAATACGAAAACTAAATTACTAAACAACAAATTAATTTCTCAATCATAAAAAATTACTACTGCTAAATTTCATTTGGTGCCTCATGTACCTAATTGAACTTGTTTGGAGAAGACATTTTGATATGCTAGTGAAAGTTTTCATGAATTGCGAAGAACATTGGAGAGAACGTAGATTACAAAAAAGTCAGAAACAGATAGATAACTGCTTGTCGAATTATACGCGATGTATGATATCCCTCAACCTAGAAACTTTCCATAAACTAGATCATCTATTAAAGGTACCCAACCAATTTCATTTCTAAGTGACGTTAGAATCCAATATATACGGTGTATGCATGGATTCAAAGTATCGATTTTTATTTCGCACGCTACATGTGCTGATCGCTATATATGGGTAATTTCACTTGATTTGTCCATCACGTAATTCTTGTACGTAAACACCATATTGGCTAGATTCTTGGAATTGCTTCACAAGATGTGGTGTGCTCATTGTACAAAGTCATTAAGGAAGTCTCCAGAGGCCCCGAAGATTGGTGACAAGTGATCGTTTCTGTTGTCTGCGTCCCTGAATCTCATTTACTTCCTAGGTTAAATGCGTGTGTGAAATGTGCCCATGACGATGACGCGAATACATAACTAGAAAACATAAAATTTGTGAATTGAATTTCTACAGTTTTTTTCCAGAGATTATTGAAGCCTTTGTTCTTTACGATGTATGTATTCGAGTTGTTGTTCGAAAAGATAAAGAAAATATTTACAAACTATATAGTTCACTTTGTGTCACAATGTCTATAACCATTATAATAAACCTTCAGATGTGCTGACAGAAAAAGTTCTGTAGGTTTTCCAAAATAGAATTTTTTTTATGAAAATCGCTCTTTGTTTCTTATAAAAAGAAATCCATATGGGTTTAATATTTTGTCTTCACGTAAAACTTTACCGTGAAACTACTCTATATGATAAGTTATATAATGGAATTTTACGGACAGCACCTACTCGTATCTATTTACGAATCAGGACAAAATGGAAGAATAGGTTTGTATACTTTTATAAAATAATGAGAGAATAGTATGAAAAGGGAGGAGTGACAGACAAAGTCCAAAAGATTTATGAACAAGTTTCCTTCTTTTTCCGTTCGAACTTGATTTGGGCAAAAATATTTTACTTTTATTTAAAATATCAAGAGTGGTTATCCCTCGTGACTTTAT
Organism: Carcinoscorpius rotundicauda; assembly: GCA_011833715.1. NCBI lineage: Eukaryota > Metazoa > Arthropoda > Merostomata > Xiphosura > Limulidae > Carcinoscorpius > Carcinoscorpius rotundicauda. The sequence continues at coordinate 44,549,326 of CM022395.1, read as the reverse complement.
TACTTCATGTGACTGGAAAAAAATTACTAAGTGCTTATTTTCTATTGATGTTGATATAAAATATTTAGTGTATTAACTCTATGTCAAGATACAAATTCACATAGCAAAAAGCAAGAGCAAATATAGAGTTATGAGGAAAACATTAATCTTTGAAATTGTCTAAAGAAAACTGAATATCCTATATTTAATTTTTAAAAATGCCAACAGCTATGCACTTCTTACATAAAAGCACTACCACTAGTTGAAATACTCAAGAGGTCTCTGTGTCCGAGTCAGGTACAGCACAGCGCTGGAGTTTCTTCTCCACTCCTAGTGATTCCATTAAAACTGTCATCAATAAGTCATCTGCACAGTGAAATAACATAGTCGAAGGTTTAATAATTTATAAACTACTGTAAGAAAGAGCAAAAACAAGCTAATACAAAACAAACTTAGTATAACACAAGGGAAAAATTGTAACGTGTCCTATTAGAAATGACATTAAGTACAAACAGAATATGACGAACTAGCTCAAAAAATAAACAAACAACAAAAACTTTGAGCTACTCAAAGAAAGTCTAATATATCAACTTTTTTCTGTAGAGTTAAGAGTTTTTGCGAACTACAAAGAGTTTATAATCACGACTCAGTTTTCTTCAATTTGAATGCTGTCAAACTTTCAGTAGTATCAGTTCATAGCTGTCAAAAGCTGATATCTGTCTGTTAGTTGTAACATAAGTCTGCTTGATTTGTAATGTATTTTAGGAGCACGAAATACGATAAGGATACTTGCATTATGTTGTTATGCAGTTATTGCATAACCTTAAGTTATTTTTATAACCTTAAAAACGCAATTGTTAGAATATCAATAATTTTGAAAATTACTTGAGTTGTTGTTGTTGTTGTTGTTGTTTTGAATCAAGCACAAAGCTACACAATGGGCTATATGTGCTCTGCCCACCACGGGTATCGAAACCCGGATTTTAGCGTGTAAGTCCGCAGAGAAAATTACTTGAGAAGAACAGCTTTCCATAATGAAAATCTTCACTCACAAAGTTACTGGATGTCTATGTGGTTCTAAATGTTCGTTCTTTACTTGAATTTATATTAGTCGTTTTCCGTATCAGCTCATGCAGTACAGAGATTGTTGGATAATTCACAAAGTTCAACACTTTTAAATCTCTCTCTTTTTTTCTTTAGTTTTAGAATTACTGTATTTCTGTATACGTTTCAAAAACATAAACCAAGCGTTTTTACATTGGTTAAAAGACAATTCAAAATAAAATCTGTTGGTAGTTTAAATATTTGTTATTGTTTATTTAAAGAATGGATAGCATTTCTAGAAAGAACTGTATTTCATGAACGTTCTTTTGGTAACAGTGAATTCCATGTTTATCGTCGCTTAATTGTCATAGCATACTTATAAAGGTGATGCTACAAAGCTAAACGAAACGGATAATTTTCAACTAACAAATCCCTAAATTGTATGCTTTATTTCATGTATTTCTAAACTTTTATAAACGTAGTACCTACATGTAGGTTATGATCTGACAAACATGTACGAGGTATTATTATGATCCGTATTATTTGTTTTGAGTATTTGTTAGTTAAAATACATATACACTCCTGTTTTGTATAAAATTATTTGGCTTTGGTATATTCTCTTTCGAAACAGATCAAAGCTGGGTTCAGACGATTTCTTTGTTCTTGGTGTAGAGTCATGCCTCATCACGTGACAGAAGTTATAAGGTGTCAAATTGTTCGACGGTCCATAAATAACTGGAAGCAAACGGACATTGCCAGAACATCAAGGCAGCTTCAGTGTTTTGTATTCAAAATTTTGAAACGTTACTCCGGGAATGTCTACTGACAGACGCCGAAAAACTACCGCCAACGAGGACCATGTTTCGATAAAGTTAACACACCAAAATCGAAAGAAGTCTTCCAATACATCACAAAAGCAATAGCTTGGGCTCGTTTATTTCAGGATATCCAGAAGAAAAATGAAAAGCAGAGTGACCAAACAAGGTTATTTTGCAAGGGCTATCTCAAAACCAATATTAACGAAAATTCACATCCACCACCGTATTGTCTGGGCTAGACAGCATGTCAACGTACAGGTAGAACACTAGCGACATGTCATCTTTGCAGATGAGATCTGTTTCATGCTTGTTAAGAACGAGGTTGGATTTGTGTTCGTCGTTCGCTCGGAGAACAGATGAGACAAGACTGTCTTTCCCACAGAAGGTAGTGCATTACATGTTTGGACAGTTATTCATCATGGTAGCAAAACTGCTCTTTATATTCTCTAGGGAAACCTCTATGATGTCTCCTAGAGCCATCACATGGATATGATGTTTCTGGCACATGTTAAGGCAAAGTTTGACAATACTTTTGTGTTTCAAAATGACAATTTACTGCTCACATTGCGCTTATTATACAGTATTATCTCGACCAGAAGGATGCTACAAGATTGTCATGGCCGGAAGAGTTTCCCTTAGTATAAAAAATGAGCCACGCAAATCTGGCCATATTGACGGAATAAGTGTTTAAATTTTGAGACCCCATTTTGTTTGATGTATGGAGAACACCAGTGTTCGTGAGTTGTAAGTTGTAAATTGGTTTCAGGGGATGGATTAGCTGTGTTTTCATTATTACTGGTCACAAAGTTTCAAAATACTTATCTTCAATGTTTGATCTGCTAAATATCACACATTTATTTGTTGTGTTTCCTTTACTGTCAACGACTGAGGTAGAAATTCACTGAAAATAAAGCAACAAATCACCGCTTGTGTCATGAGACTGTTTACGTTACACAGCGGTAAGTCTACGGGTTTACAACGCTAAAATCGCCCAATGTGGCTTTGCTATGAGAAAAACTAAACACACTCTCGAGAACAACAAAACGCATGCACACAAATATGCCGACTTGACCCTGCTTCGAGAACACGATGTGGAATTTATCAGCTTATGTATCCTACAGCGTTTACAACAAGAATTCAAGCGAGTAATAAGATTGCACTTTGAATATCTGAAAACGTTTACAACAGTATATGGTTTAGAGCTGATCCAAAAAATACTGCAAGTGCTTGAATATTGGTCATACTTCTGGTGGTATGTTTGCAATTTAACTGTATGCCATATAGGCATACAAAGAGAACTGTCCTCCTTATCAAGTGCCCTTATAGAAAAGGAGACTAAAAATACTGCTCTTAATCTGAAATTTAACGAATTGTTCGTTTTTGAAAGGTATATGAGAGCTATCTGGACTATCCATTCCTAATTTATCAGTGTAAGACTAAAGAGAAGGCAACTAGTTATCACCACCTACCGCCAACTCTTGGGCTAATCTTTTACTAACGAATAGTAGGATTGACCGTCACATTATAACGCCCCCACGCCTGAAAGGACCAGCATGTTTCGTGGGACGGGGATTCGAACCAGCGACCCTCGGATTACGAGTCGAACACCTTAATTCACCTGGTCATGCCGGGCCGAAATGTTCTGTACATTTATTGTTTATGCATACTAGTCCAAGGGCTGGCTTTGTAGCTGAGAGACATGGTTAGCTTAACCTATGAATTCGTATAGTGACACGATATCAGTAACAGTCCAAGATTTATCTTGTTTTGTGAAGTTTCTCAGGAAGTCTCCAGGTTCGTTTTGTATTTTTAAAGTCAACCAAACTCTTTATTGTCTACGAATTAACGGATGGATCAAGTTTATTTGTTTAGAATTAAACGCAAAGCTACACAGTGAGCTATCTGTGCTCTGCCCACCCACCATGAGTATCGAAAATCCGGTTTTTAGCGGTGTGAGTCAGAAGACATACTGCTGTGTCACTGGGGATGAAATTTAATGGAAGAGTTGATTATAAATAGAAGAAAAAGAAAGTAACTGAAAATGTTTGCCCTTAATATTGCAATGCCCATTGATTTAAGACTCTACTGTATTTGTATTCCATCTTAATGATAACGATCTTATTTGTTACAAGATATGCAAAGATTTTAGCCAAGAGTATTTGCCAAACTAAAACTTCAAGGTATAAACTACTTTGAAAGGTGAAATAACAATTATCTCAATATGGATGTTGTACTTGCTATTTGATGTATAAACCGATAGATGCTGTAATATCAAAGTATAGTTCAGGAAAGAAAAATCTGACTGATTCACATTAACTGTAGGATTAATTTTCTCGAAAATGACTGATCCATTGTCATTGATAAGGAGATGATGCTTGTTATAGGTATTGCTAAGGATTTACAATTTAAGGAATTCACTATTAAAATCTTTCTTATTGTAATGATGGATTCGGGACCGCATCAAGGGATGTCACTCATAATAAGCAATGTTTAGAATTTCTAATTAAAAAGTAAAGGATTCACTGTCAAATCCCTTCATGTTGTGGTGAATTCAGGACTTCGTTAACACATTCGACTCATAATACCTATAGTTATGCATAACGGAAACAATTGGAAATACAGGTGTCATATGGCACCAGTAATAGGTAAATTTGATGTTCCAAATCGACGAAGAGTAAGTGAATGTTGTTCTTAGCTAATACAGACAATCTCCACATTAAGAATAGCATATCAAAATTTGTATTTTTCAAGTCATAAAATGGTCTTAACTTATAATTCTATTTACAGTTATAGTGGCACCAAGCAGCCGGGTTTAAAGTCAATTGTGTTAAGTGAAATATGTAGGGGTATGAATCACTACTTAATTTAGCTCACGAATCTCTACAACTTACCACCACGATAACATTATTTCACACTCACATACACAAAACATATTGAAAACAGAGGTTCTGTTTGTAAGATAGATTTACTGTAAACTAAAGAAAATATAAATTGGTAACAGCTTACTAGCACCGTAATGTTATTGTATATACATAGTTTCATTTGGCTGTACAGAACATTAAAAAATAATGCAATTTCACACTTCTTGTCGAAGTTTAACAGAAAAGCAACTTTTAACAATTTTTGAGGTTTAGCTCAACTTATGCCATTCCGTTAATGTTATTCTTGCAACTTTGAAAAAAAATCAAACTTACAACTAGAGTTTTTAAATCAACACGTGCGTCATGCGACAAATTCGTATCTCAACAAATCCAATTCATAATATTTTGTACGGGGGTCTACTGTTATGGCATTGCATGTAACGATTTGTAACTTGAACTGAAATGTAACATCGAATATGACGTCGAATCTAGCGTAACTCAGGTAATTTGAGAAGATGGGTTATTTCAATGTAGACGATGATGTAATGTAATAAATGAAAACCATGATGTCGATGACTGTTTCTAAAACGCTTTATACCTTTACTCCCCTTCTCTTCTAATAAACAGTAAAGACAAAGCACAGATAAAAAATACCTCTTTACTACACAGTTGTCATTCACTCGCCAAAAATGTAAAATGATGTAAAAACTCACATTACTGTAACTTAATTGAAGACCAGTGTCAAAACAAAACTATTATTGTATAAAAGCATTTATATATTTTGGTTTCAAGATCTTTGATGATAATTATAATTATAATAAATGGTAAGTAAGCACTCAAGAGTAACGACAATATTTTTCTCAACAGCAACAAGTGATGTTTGGCCTAAACTGAAATAACAACGCAAAGTGTTTCGGTTTCATTAAAAAACAAATATGTAACAAATTTACATATTTAGGTAATATAAACTTACCACATATTCGTGATCAAATTAAATAAAACGAACTGGTACCTTGAACATTTCAACAGATAGTGTAGTGACTTAAGACACGCGCGATGTTGTTAAAACTTAATGTCAGGTGTTAACAAAAATGTAGATGCATTACTTGATCTTATAAGTAATTTTACTTGAAGCTTCAATGAGATGTTTTTCGTATCAGAAAGTAAAAAACAACAGCAACATTATATATGTGAGTTTTGAATTTCGCGCAAAGCTACTCGAGGGCTATCTGCGCTAGCTGTCCCTAATTTACCAGCGTTAGATTAGAGGGAAGGCAACTAGTCATCACCACCCACTACCAACTTTTGTGCTACTCTTTTACCAACGAATAGTTGGATTGACCGTCACTTTATAACGCCCCTTATGGCTGAAAGGGCGATCATATTTGGTACGAAGGGGGTTCAAACCTGCGACCTTGTACTATGATAGCTTGAGTTAGCTCATATTTCTGCCTGAATATTCTGTAATAAAGAATGAGAAGGTTTCTTCTAGTGTGAAGAGTTTGTACAAAAGTCAGTTACTTTTAAATTTATTGCATTCTAATTGTAATAAGATCAATTGATAACTAACATTTATTTAGCTAAAATTGACTTTGAAAATACCTAAGCTGTGTGAACTGTTTTAGCTCTAATCTGTTAAAAATTGACAAAAAAGGAAGAATGTTTGGAAATTGCGTTCTTATTCTTCTAATATTTCAAGTACCGCGCATGGCCACGTGGCTAGGACACTCGATTCACAGTCTGATGGTCCCAAGTTCTCCTCCACTTGCCCTTTCAACCGTGGGGCGTTATTATGTGACTATCAATTCCACTATTCGTTGGTAAAAAGAGTATACCACGAGTTGGCAGTGGGTTGTGATGACTAGTTGCCTTCCGTCTGTGCTTATAAATCGTTGTGCTGGAAATTATTTATATTTTAACATAATGTCTTTCTCTACTCGTGTAACTGTTTGTTTGTTTGGAAGTTTCGAGGGTTAGCCGTCCCTAATTTAGCGGTGTAAGCCTAGAGAGAAAGCAGGTGGTCATCATTACCCACCGCCAACTCATGGGCTGAACTATTCTTTTTCCAACGAACAGTAAAATTGAACAAAACATTATAAAGTTCCAACGGCCGAAAGAGCGATCATGTTTGTTTGATAGGGGCTTGAATTTGCGATCCCCAAATTACGAGTTAGGCGGTCTAACTACCTGATTAAAAGATAATATAAAACAAAACAAAGTATAATGTTGTGGGTGGAGGTGAATGTGTGTTTACTTTTATAATTATTTTTCGATCTCACGATAGAGAGTTTAAACTATTTCTATTAGTGTGTTAATTTATATAGTTTTGTTTTTTTCCCCCAATAACTTAAATTGCTCTAAAATGTTTCGTATCTTTATATATTTAGATAATTCGAACCTGTTTCGAGAAAATTACCTTTTTTTTCTCTTTTGATCCTCAGATTGTCAATGACAATTTAGAATCAGTAATATACACGTTAAAGTTTTCTTATAGTTTTAGAGCAATATCCAGTGTTAGTATTCCCTGTGACTTAACGGTAAGTATGAGGGTACACTAAAATTTTAGTTTCAATAGCCAGAGCGGGTAAAACATGTAACCTCACTTCGAAGTTTTTATAAGTAAAATAAAAAATGACTAACCTTACTTTCAAATGTATTTATCGGTAAGTTATTTATTTCAAAAATTAAGGAATTTTATATGAGTATAACAGGTGTTGTTAATGAGTATATAGATTACCAATGACAGCTGTCACAATTTGGGAAATCTCGCGGTTAAACGAGAAAATGGATCCTGAAATCAATTTACGTCAATTTTTCTGTAGGATTAACTGTGACTGTTGAAATGACTTTCATATTGTGATACCAGTCAAAGAAATTGTACAATTATTGATTAAAAAAGGTTTATGCCTTTAGCGTTTATACTTTTGTTTATATTTGAATAATACTGAGTGACATTGTTATACATGCTAACAGCATTATAGACATTGCATCACTTCCCATTCAAATCACACGACTTTAATGACCCAAAAACAAACAAACAAAGAATGCAAACAAAGGAAAATCATGCTACACACTGTCACTTACAATTGTTTGAGAAGAGAAACTAAAACCTATTTAATGTATTTTAATAATAATTATTTTTATATAATTTTAGTTATTGTTGTTTAAAACATTTCTGGTGGGTGCATTCACTCACTAGGCCTACTCAAATGTAAGCCGACACGCTACCTCTCGGGGGAATAAGAAAAACTCTGTCAGTGCCTCTAGACATTTTGTTCTTCACCTCTCTGGTGTTTTCTTATCCAAACTACAGTCAAATGAAGACAATAGTTACAGTGAATAGGAACATTGCCTTTGTTCCTCATTAAGCTTAATTCATTTGAACGTTTGCTGATAGAATACTAGTCGTACAGAATAAATGTACAGAAACTCTGTGACAACTTAAAGGAGTTACAATACTTACAAGCATTTTATACGCAATTCATTCAACCTGATTACCTGTTGGTAGTAAGTCCACAGAATCTACCCAACAAAAGAACCTTGTTCTTCTAAATTTAGTAACAGGTAAAACAAGACATACGGAATACTTATTTGTTAAGGACGGATTCACTGTAACTCTTCAATATCATTTATTTGATGTTGGTTGGCTGGAATAATTTTTTATAATTGAAACCTAAGTTCTATTTTAATGCAAATTCTTAAATGAAAATGTCAAAAGATCTCTTAGAGCGATAACAATGAAATAATGTTTTGAATCACATGTAGAAAACAGACAGCACACTTGCTTTACCTCAATATTAGAGTTATGTGTGTAATATTTATTTGTTTGTTGGTAAGCACAAAGCTACACAATTGGCTATCAATGCAGTGAGCACCACGGGTATCGAACGCCAGTTTTGTAGAGTCATAATTCTTCAGACTTCTTGCCAAGCTACTTCGTGGCTGTATGTGTAATTGAAAATTATGAGGTAACAAGTTAAATACTATCTGTTAAAGTTTAGTTGAGTCATAAGTTTGGTCATTTAATCAAAATATTCCAATTCACATACAAGTATTGTTTGTTTGTTTGTTGTTGAGTTTCTCGCAAAGCTACACGAGAGCTATCTGCGCTAACGATCCCTCATTTAGCAATGTAATACTAGAGGAAAGGCAAATAGTTATAATCATCCACCGCCAACTCTTGGGACACTCTTTTCCAACGAATAGTGGGATTGGCTAATACATTATAACGCCCCCACGACTGGAAGAGCGAACACGTTTGGTGTGATGGGGATTCGATCATCAGAGTATGAGTGGAGCGTCCTAATCGCTTGGCCATGCTGGGCTCACATTTTCAAGAGACAGAAACAATACCACAGTAAAATATTTTTTTCGGATATTCACAGAAACCCATCTATAATTGTGGATCATTTGAACAGATATAAGGCAGCAATTAAACAAGCCCATCGCTAACTCTTTGGATGCTCTAAAAAAACAGTGGAATTTACCCCTTGTTATTACAACACAACCATCGTCCAAGTATACGGGGAGCGTTCTTGCGACGACAGGACTCGAATGAACCATGACTTAAAATTAATAGTGTGAAGGAAATTGGCTTGATGCAGTGGACATAGTCTTAAAGACTAGAACCTTCTTAAAAGTTTGGGAAACAACTTAATTATACCTAAAAAGCGAGATTGGTTAGATTATTATTTCTAAATTTGCGAACAAGTTAGTGAGTAATCAGAGCATGAATTAACCAGCTATATAGTTAATTGTTGTGAATACTGATTTTGAGTTTTGTGAAGAAATTAGTGTATAAGCGGAACTTTAGTTTATATGTAAGGTTATACCTATCGATGAGCTTTGGTTAAGCTAAATGGGGAACTTCAAGTTCACGATATGAAACACTATTTGTTATCGTTAACTGACTCTTAGTGGACTGGACTTTGCATTATTATTTTTAACTGAATCATCCAAAAGAATTCGTCCAACAATGAAAACCATTACAACACTGGTTTAAGAGAATAAGTATTTTGATGGAAGTTAAGAAAAAGCCTCTCAGTCGCACAGCAATATTTCTTCGGATTTTGTTTTTTGTTTGTTTTTGAATTTCGCGCAAAACTACACGTGGGCTATCTGTGCTAGCCGTCCATAGTACTAGAGGGAAGGCAGTTAGTCATCATCACCCACCGCCAACTCTTAGGCTACTCTTTTACCAACGAATAGTGGGATTAACCGAAACATTATAACGCCCCCACGGCTGGAAGGGCGAGCATGTTTGGTGTGATGGCGATTCGAATCGCGATCCTCGGATTATGGGTCGAGTTCCTTAACCGTCTGACCATGCCAGACCATTCTACAGATTTATAACATTAGAAATCGGGCTTTGATAATAACAGTGGACAGATCACAGATAGCCCATTCTGTAGCTTTGTACTTAACTTCGAATAACAACAACAAGGTAGAGAATTTAATGGAAATTCTGAGAGAGTGGAGAAAAGATCAGGGAGAGAGAGACTGAAAATGAGAAGATCCAAAAGAAAATCAAATAATATAGAGAAAAGGACATGAGTGTGGAACTAAAAGAAACTGATATACAAAATTTACAAAAACAAAAATAATTTTGATGGAAATCCCAAGAAATATACAAAAAGATTAAAAAAATTAAATTGAAGAAGTAAGTACAAAACATTGTAAAATGGAAAGTACAAATGACGACCATACCAAAATAAAACATCTGAAAACTGAATTTGTAAACGCAAAAATCAAATCAATCCCACCTTTCTCTGCATTGGCTTATTAAACATTTCATCCTCAAAGAACCTTAGCTATGCAATAGGGCATAAAATAGTCCACTCGTTATCTCTATTGTCGTGCCACGTATGAACTTCTTGGACTATTTCAAGTATACCATTATCTCACTAAGTTAAGGAACTTAACAGACCATTTTAACAGTACCACATTGCGAAATCAACAACTACGATGGAAAGATACCCTGGAGACATCTCAGGGGCAGCCTTTAAATATTTTCAAAAAAATGTTTATTTAGAATTAAGCACAAAGCTACACATTTGGCTATCTGTGCTTTGCCCTTCAAGGGTATCAAAATGCGGTTTATAGCGGTGTGAGTCCTCAGACGTACTGCTGTACCACTGCGGGGTAATTTAAAATGTGATAAACAGAATAATGAATAACAAGCTATCCATCTTGTTGCTTTTTAAAAAGAACTAACTTTCAATATTAGGCAGCGTTCAAACAGAGAATCATAACATCTACCTGGCATTGGCAGTCGCTTTATTTAATAGATTCAATTTGTTACGCGAGAACGAAGTTTCTCAAGAAATGTTCAGGGGCAAAGTAAGGACGAGATCCTGACAACACTTGTTAAAAATACCGAAAAAATTGTCCAGATATTTTACCCAGATGTTCCATTTGAAATGATTTATTCGTTGGAACTCGCCCGAATCATAAATAAGCTAGCGTGTGAAGAAATAAAGATAGTCTGAAGCAAAGTAGGTACAGATCTTAATGTGAGATGTTTCAATTATCGATGAATTAGAATAATTTAAAGTGAGAGATAAATAAAGACATCATCGATAACTTATAGTCCAATAAAATAGTGTAGGAATATAATTTTTTTCTAATGAAGGCATAGAAAACCTTAAGTTTACACTGTTTACTCAGAAGGGAAAACTTAAACCACAAACCTTTGTCTGCTTTTTCTCAATATCTAGAAGTTGCAGAGAAAAAAATTATAAAATAAAATATCAAAGGGAGGCAGGTAAAGAAAAACATATGTGAATCAACTGTATGTAGTAACCCAATGATAAAGATTCTCTATCTGTTTTAATTCGGATGAAGAGTGCATTATTTAAGGAGAGCAGTCAAAGAATTCATTGATAATAGTTCTATGGCTACAATTATTTGACTTAATATGCTGGCCCAGCATGACCAGGTAGGTTAAGGCGTTCGACTCGTAATCTGAGGGTCACGGGTTCGAATCCCCGTAGCACTAAACATGCTCGCTCTTTCAGCCGTGGGGTGTTATATTGTGACGGTCATTCCCACTATTCGTTGGTAAAAGAGTAGCCTAACAGATTGGCGATAAGTGGTGATGACTATCTGCCTTCCCTCCAGTCTTACACTGCTGAATTAGGGAAAGATAGCACAGGTAGCCTTTGAGTAGCTTTGCGAGAAATTCAAAACAAATACAAATACAGACTTAATCTGCTAATGAAAGTTGGGAAACTGACTACAGAGATGAAGTGATAGAATTTAACTGACTCAATAGCAAGTGTAAATAAAGTCCCAGTAAAAAGAAAGTTGGAATTTCCCCTTACAGTGGAATGATTCCCTTCACAACATGAAGTCTGTATAAATGATACTGAAGAAGAGTGCATATATGATTTCGGCTTTATACAAAAATATAGCTGCAAATAGTTTCAATAAATTCTTTGCGCTATTCGACAGTTACTACAGTAGAGATTGAAATTCCATTGACAATAAAGATGGAAGTACAAGACAATAAGTACAGCCAGTCTAAAGCACAAAAGAGCCAATTTCACAAAGCTAGATGGTTCCATCCAATGTTATTCCACCATGATAATTTTTGCACGTGTCTTAGGGATAAAAAAACACTAGTTAGCTTAGAGGAAAACTTTGCCAGAAGCAGTCAACCTAATGAAGAACCCGAGGTTCTTGTCATGATTGTTTCCAATGCACATGTAGGAATGTAATCCATTGTGGATCCTCTCAGCAACTTAGCTGAAGAGAACTCACCCTGTTGAAAAGTTGACAAATAACGATAACGAAAAACAGGCATCGTCTCATTCTCATACCGTATGCCATAGAAGAAACTAAAACTCACCAAATAGACTCACCAGTTTGAGAACAATACATGAGAGGAGGAAGAAAAGCTTGTTTTGTTTATTAGAACTATGATTATGCTTTGTGTTATTTATTTAACTAAGGATAACAGAGGGTTGCGTAGGTTATATTAATATATTAAGTCGTGATGAAGTGGAATGTGTCAGAACTACAATTTGGCGTTGTTTGGCGTTATGTTAGTATTATACCACCAAATACTGACAACTTATTGGGAAGAGTGCATGGTAAACTTTTTCGATGCAGAATATTCATATACTCATAACATAAAAACATGGTGACAACATGGACTTATCATATATAAGATAACGGCATCTCTTGTATTTAATTGGATTAGAAAGCAAAGGAATATGTATATTAACTTTTTTATCTCATGACCATCCAGAAAGAGGCATGTGACAAGTCATACCCAAACTGTGGCATTTGTAACTGGTAAGAACCTATAAACATAAATATTAGTGGCAAAAACCTTCCACATGTCTCAGAATAATGAAGAATATGTACCTGGGAAATCAACACAAATTAGGTGCACAGAAGTTACTTACACAACATATCTGTTTAATTATCACATATCTCATGCAACTATTTCATAGACATAGTGGGCAAATCACTGGATGTAGTACGTATGGATTTCTGTATGATTAGACTGTTAAAATAAGTGCTGAAAAACAATCCTTCTCAAACATTAGACTAATATGGAAAGTTTGCAGGGAGAAAGAGCGTGCTTCGGAGATGTTAGTCTTACGATAAACATTTTATCAATGAAAAGTATATTACATAGCTATTTACAAGAAGCACAGTCATCTAATACCACATGACTTGAGTGGGACCTGGATTATAATGACAAAGTGAAGCGTCCATATAATTTCAGTGTAACGTACTCAACTTCCGAAATGATTATAATGTTTAGATTATGAATATTATGTTGTTACTTTTGATGTAAATTCTTGATTAATGAAAGGTTATCTTAGAATATGAAAAGTTGCTTCCCTTATATGTAATTGTAAAAGAGCGCAGAAAAACCCTCAAAAACTGCAAAACACAAAACGTGAAACCTCAAGATTTTGTGTATCTCCCCATGAACCCATGAGCTTCCACACCACATTTGGTGAAGGTCAATAAAAAGGGAGCGAATTAGTGGTAAAAAACGCCCTTAAAAAGCGGAATAACTCAAACTGCAAAACTGTAAACCTCTATGTATCAGGTCTACCATATGTAATGTTCGAAAATTTAATACAGAAAGTGCATCATTATTTCTGTCTTCGAAGAAGGCTTTAATGACTAAAATATGTAATAGGAGTGTGTACAAATGTTCAGATAAATAAAAAGCTAACTCAATTCCACTTCATCAGATCATCAATCAAATAAATCCTTATGAAGATGGATGTGTCTGAGGAGCACATTAGGCATATAATGAGGCTTCATGAGGGTAGAAAAGGCATTAGAACAGTATAAACTGCACGAAACATACGAGGTTTTATTGTACCGAGTCTCTCAATGAAAGAAAATGTTGAAGGTGATTTTAGAAGTTTAGCAAGTCATCATTAAACTCAACAGGACGACCTGAACTTCTAAAACTACCTTCGACACTTTCTTTCATTGAGAGACTCGGCACAATAAAACTTTGAATGTTTCGTGTAGTTTCTACTGTTCTATTGCCTTTTCTACCCTCATGAAGCATTATATGCCTAATGTGCTTCTCAGACACATCCATCTTCATAAGGGTTTATTTAATTGATCAAAACTTGGAAAATAGTTTGACAGAAACCAACCTTAAAGCAAGAGTGTACATTTGCAATTCTCTGAACTCTAGTGACCATAACTCACCTTTTTTTAGACAGGTTAGTGACTGGAAATGAAAAACTGATACGTTATAAAAATGTTAAGCCCACAGACAATGGCTCAGTTAAGGTAAAATAGGCTAAAGCACAGCTCCAAATGAACCTCCACCTTAGGAAGGTCTTGTTAAGCGTTTGGTGGGATATTTTTGGTGTGATGCACTATGAGTTACTGCCACTCAATGTAACGATTACTTCTATTGTCAACAGTTAGAGTGCTTGAATGCTCTACTGAAAGTAAAGAGGTCTGCTTTGATCAAGGTGTTGTGTTACACTAGAATAATGCACAGCTCCATACAGCAAGAATCACATCTGCAAAGATTGAAGAGCTAGACTGGGAAAAACTTCCACATTCTCCTTATTCTCCAGACCTTCGCCCATGTGATTATCATCTGTTTCGAAGTTTGCAGAATTGATGGAAAAGAACTTGGAACACATGTCAAAACTGCACTCTCTACATTCTCTTCTTCCAAATCCCAAGAATTTTATAGAAGTGACATTTAGAAGTTTGTGAATCGTTAGCAGGAAGTAATTAATAATAATGGAACATACATTATTAATTAAATAACATTAAAGGCATTTGAAATCCTTTGTCTTTTTCTGAACCTAAAATTGGACATTACTTAAGTGATGATCTGATACATCCGCAAGGACCTAATGATCCTCCATACCAATTTTGGGTGAATATCCATCTTCATCCTGCAAATACTTTACGTGGTCTACAACAGACAATCAACAGTACTTTTATATGTATCTATATTTCATAAAATTAAAGTGTTTTTTTTAAATTATCACCCAAAACAATAATTCCTCTTAAAAAACCTCTTATCTGCTTTTATCACTTTACACATTTAGTAAAATACATAAATAACTTTATATAGTTGTTTAGTTTCATTGCGAAAGAAAATGTCAAAGTGCATTTGCAACGTATAAGAATAAAATATGAGTGTTTTGCAAATAAGGCTTTTAAGAATTCTGTTATTTTGTGCTAGAAGAATTGGTTTATTTATTTCGAATTTCACACAAGGTACTAAAGGGCTATCTGTGCTAATCGTCTCTAATTTAGCAGTGTAAGACTAGAGGGAAGGCAACCAATTATTACCACCTAATATCAACTCTTGGGCTACTCTTTTACCAACGAATAGTGGGATTTACCGTAACATTATAAAGTTCCACAGGCTGAAAAGGCGAAAATGTTTGGTGGGATGGGGATTTGAACCCGCGACCCTCAGATTAAGAGAACTTTACCCAGCTGGTCATGTCGGGCCGTAAAAGTAAATACGAAATACAAGTGTGCATTTCTCTTAATATATACCTTTTTATATTCCTCGTTTTGTCTTTAACAGTAATATCCTCGAGCCTCCATTACGTGGAAAAAACGAATTATTAACAACTAGTAAACCTGTTAATTAAGCATGAAAATTTAGCTGATGGTTACACTTCAAGGATCTGTACGTTCTATGTCAAAAATATTTATTTCATGGAATTTCAGCAACAAATATACTCTTCAAAAAAAGAAACGCAAAAGGGATATTTTTGTTATTTTAAAGAGAAATATATGTAATAACGTTACAAGCTTAGAGTATGTGATGTTACACGTGTTAAGGCACTAATGGTCAGACCAAAATGACAATAAAAGTTGTGCACTTTGAAAACGGAGAAAAACATCGGATTTTTTGCCAAAACACATTCGTGTCCAATACATTTGTTTGAGAGATCTGCATGTTCTGCAAGTGCAACATGTGCAAAATTCCTATACAAGTGACGGGTTCTCGGTTTCCATAGCTCAGTGTTAAGCCACCGACACGCAATACAGTTACGCCAGCACTGAGTAAAGCACAATGCAACAACGCCAAACCTCAAAACTAATGTATTTCAAAATAGTTATAAAGTTTGCGATTTAATGGCAGGTCCGGTATGACCAGATAGTTAGAGTGCTCGACTCGTAATATGAGGATCGTGGATTCAGATCCCTGCCATACAAAACATGCTTCCTTAATTAGCCGTGGTGGGCTTTGTAATGTGTCGGTCAATCCCACTATTCGTTTGAAAAAGAGTAGCCCAAGAGATGGCGGAGGATGGTAATGACTAGCTCCAATCTTGAACTACTAAATTAGAAACGTCTAAAGCAGATAGCCCTCGTGTATTCTTGCACGAAATTCAAAACAAACAATAAGTGGCAACAGACATTATTTTTAACTTTATGCATATCGCCTACTTTTTATTGCTTATTCACTCGTTTTATTAAACGTTCAGACGCATTCTATGAACAGTTACAATACAGTATTAGCAGTTCTACTTCCGTTCCAAGATCTTGCCAACATAATGAAGAATAATTACGAAAAAAGGCACGTAATCATGAACAAATTATTATTATTATTTTTTAAATTCCGAAGAAATTTGTGAATTTACGGTCGACGTGTTCACAAGAAAGGCGAACAATTTATCAAGCAGTTTATCTTCGCGGTCACTAGGGGGCGTTTTAAAACGCTTCACACGTATAAAAAAATAAAAAATAGTCTTTTGATAAGGTACTTAATTGGTACATTTTACAAATATAGTTTGTGGGTTAGAATGAATTCCTAGAACACACATTTAGAAAGTATATAATTTTACGATAGTACTTCTGTTGCTGTTCATTCCTGAACAAAAAAACATATGAACTTGTTTTAATTTACGATCTAATGTAGCTCAGGTACTAAAAAAAGGTAAGCTTTAGAACAGTTTTTTGATACGTAATTTTTTGTTTGGTAAATTAAGGTCTTTTTTTAGTAGAGATTAAGAGTATAGTAATGCTTTTTAGTTTTATTTTTTTCCTATGATTACATTTTTGTTTTGGGATCTGTTTTAACATTCATTTTATAACATGTACAGTTATGTGGGTTGAATGTTAAAATTACTCGATGAAACCGTTATTTTCTACTTTATGTAAAATAATTGTTATGTGTAAATTACTAATGAAGACATTCCTATAGAATAAGATGATATAAAGGCTTCCATAAATCTAAAGTAAAGTCAAGAGCTCTTTCGTGAGCATAGGGGGCACTCTAAGTGTATGTGTACTATTGGTTTGTTTTTCTGTTTTGAATTTCGCACGAAGCTACACAAGGGCTATCTGCAATAACCGTCTTTAATTTAGCAACTAGTCATCACCACCCACCGCCAACTCTTTAGCTACACTTTCATGAAAGAATAGTAGGATTGACTATTACTTTATAACACCCCCATGGCTGAAAGGGCGATTATGTTTGGTGTGATGGGGATTCGAACCCGCGACCCTCACATTACGAGTCGAACGCCTTAACCTACCTGGCCATTCTGTGCCCGCTATTAGTGGAGGAAAAAGAAGATAAATAGTGAAATCATACAGGGGAATGGGAGTATGTCCTCTTGTACAAGTTTGTGATTTTCATTGAAAGTGGTATCTTAGGCTGTTTCTAAACCTTTTAAATATGTTTCACACAACCACACACATGTATATAATTTGAGAAGTGCCTCTTCTGTCAACTTTCATGGTTGTTGCATTAATTATAATATCTTTTTATACATAGGAATTGAACTGGACAATATATAATATTAATAACATTACAAAAAACAGTCGATTATTTCTCGTACTTTTTGCTTGAACACAATCTATTGGATTTTCTCGAAATTTGGAACATATGTTTCGATTTATCAACTCACTTACTTTGCTGCTCTGATGGGAAACTGATATTCGTACCAGTCAGCAGATGTCTAAAGAAAACATGTCTTAATTACCCAGATATCAAGTATAACGAGTATAGTTTCATATACATTTATTTAATTTGAAAACTGATTTTTTATGCAACTTTCAACTAATAATTTACAATTTCTCAAACACTGTTTATTACAAATAAATACAATTATATTTGTTATAAGACATTAGAATTAGGCCTGTTATACCTTTTTTATCATATATTCTTTAATTCAGTCTCTAAAGGGTTTTCAAGAAGAGTGTATAATAATATTTTAATCACAATATGTTTGTCATATCGAATGTCGACGACGCGTTTCACTCAGTAGAGTTCGACAGGCAAGATGAAATATAACCGTAAGCACATAAAAAGCCTTGCAAAGCGTGGCCAGATGGTTAAGGCACTTGACTTCTACTCTGAAAGGCGCGGGTTCGATTCTCCATTATACCAAACACGCTCGCAATTTCAATCGTGGTTTGTTATGATTTGACGGTCAATCCTCTTGTTCTTTGGTAAAAGAGTAGCCTAAGAGTTTGTGGTGGGTGGTGATGACTAGCTGCCTTCGTTCTAGTCGTACACTATTAATTTAGGGATGGCTTCGCGCGAAAGTAAAAAAGGAGACAACAGTATAAAGAGCCTGCTTCTGTCGACTGTTTAGCTATAAGCGTGTAAGTAGTCTAGCAAGGATTGCTTTTTTTAAATTTCGCACAAAGCTACTCGAGGGCTATCTGTTCTAGCCGTCCCTAATTTATCAGTGTAAGACTGGAGGGAAGGCAGATAGTCATCACCTCCAACTCTTGGGCTACTCTTTTACCAACGAATAGTGGGATTGACCATAACATTGTAACGCCCCCACGGCTGAAAGGGCGAGCATGTTTGGCGCGATGGGGATGCAAACCCGCGACCTTCAGAGTCGCACGCCTTAACACGCTTGGCCATGCCGGCCCATCTAACAATGATGAAAAAATTTCCTTTAAGGATTACATAAGGGTAGGTATTTCGTTATTGTTGCTCGTAGAATGTTTTAAAATTGTTACTGTGCTTTGTTCGTCTTGCTGCTGTTTTATCAAGTATAAGAATAAACACATCATATTTTGGCAAAGCTTTAATGAATTATCTCTATTAGATCTTAATTGCCTCACTACATTTTACCAAAGAAGTTACAAATCACTGAAGTAATTAGAAGAACAACAGGAATATATTATAATAGTCTGAAAAATAGTTTACTCTTATATGCTCTTAACATACCTGGGAACAGAAGCTTAAGAGCCTACTACACATTAATAACAGCAGTTTTGTGTTTATATATACATTTAAGTATCCAAGCTAAGAACACTAAACAAATTTAATTTAAACGGCAACTTTGTCTCCGTCTAATAACACCTTCGAGGCTAATCACATAGTAAAACGTATATGAAGCTTTGCTGTCTCCTCCGTGTGGTTTCCACTGATCCTGAAACTAAACAGATAAAAATTCTGATTGGTAAATTAGTAAACTAAATTAATTATTCACGACACACAATGGGGATTTATTAAATATTTGACTTTGAACGTTCACTTTTAATAAGTTTTGGTAACACTGCTCTAAAGGTGTCTTATATAATTATGTTACATTTGATAACAATGTAAATATAATACCCCTGTAAATTTTTAAATGAGATATGTCTTTGTATAGAAAAATAAGCTTATTTTCTAGTAATAAAATGCATGCTATTTAAAGTAAAAAAATGTTGACACGTATTTTTTAGAAATGCATTATATGTATTGTTTACTAACATTTTCATTTTTCTTCTGTGAAAAACACACACCCATATTATGTTGTTATACTTTTTAAAGATTAAATGATTTCTTTCTAGTCATCTTGAAATAAAATATCGCAATATTTTCCATCTTAGAAATATAGAGGTTAAGTACGTTATAACAAAAATTATTTGGAGCATCATCACATTGTTACAGTACACTTTGCTTCGTCTGATTTTACTTTATCTGACAATCGCGTAGAATAGTTTCCATTGCGAAAGGCTCCATCGTAAGTCTGTCATGCCCAAAACACGTCACTTTTCCTGCTTGAATTCTAAAAGGTTTTCCAGGATCTTTTTAAACAGTCGGATTGCACAGAAATCTACAGACGCTGCGTCCTGAGACTCGAGTAGTACGTTTTTATGTGCAATTAGGTGAAAACTTATTTTATTTTTAATGTGCTTAAGACATACGACAGTTGAAGAGATATTTCATGGAATAAGCTTGTGTACATGTGATTCGAGGGGATCATTACTGTTTTCATTGTCTTGAACAAGTGAATAGGTGTTATTACATGCGCTGTTTTCACTTGTCAAAACGACACAATTTTTCTACTATAGTTAGAGTACAACTTGTTGCAGGTCTTTTCTTTGATGGTCATGGTGTTCCAAGTTGATGCATATTCCTTTTTATTTCCAAAGTAATTATATGCAAGGGACATCCCAACATTGAGAATTCAAAAATCCACAATCTGAACAAATCTATATTATGCGATCAAAAACAAACAATGCCAAAGGTAATTATGACATATTCCATTCCACCACAACTTTATATTGGCTGGGGTTAGCGCGTGATTTGCTTATTTATATGTTTAAAATAATTTTAATGAAACTTATTCGTTTTCCATATTTGAGATAAAACTTTAGAGGATCACGGGTTGGTTCTGTCTTACAGCTCTGGATTTCATTGCTGGTGAACTGGATTTGTATCCGTGGGATAACACGAAGTATTCTTCACGCTTTAAGCTGTGATTGCATCATAAGAGTGACAGACAATCTCTTAGCGTGGATGGTAGAATAATGTTGAATGGCTGCCTTTCCTCTGATCATTTTTTTCAAAAGTATGAAAGGCGAAAAGATAACTTACCATTAATGGCCAGGTGGTTCAAACACTCGACTCGTAATTTGAGGGTTGCCGGTTCGAATCCCAGTCGCAGCAAACATGCTCGCCCTTTCAGCTGTGGGGGCGTTATAATGTGACAGTCAGTCCAACTATTTCTTGGTAAAAAGAGTAACCCAAGAGTTGGCGGTGGGTGATGATGACTAGCTGCCTTTCCTCTAGTCTTACACTGCTATATTAGGAACGGCTAGCACAGATAGTGCTCTAATAGCTTTGCACGAAATTCAAAACAACCCTTGCTATTAATAGAAAAACAAGCATAAATACAAATAGAGTTAATATAAATTAAACCCAGTGGTAACTATGTATATGTATATGAATATCTGTTACAGTTTATGTATTTAAATATCTCTTACTTGAATATTATTTCCCATCGGAACTGAAATGAATTTATTCGTTAATATTTAGGTATTATAAGCAGTAACGGTTTGTCACTTTTTCTTTGAAATATGTGGGAAAATATCTAAAATCAACAAAAATCTGTACTTTTCAAAAAATTGAACGTTGGGAAATATTTTAGAAAAGTGTTACAGTAATAATTTTATATGTAAAACCACGTTTGTCACGTGATTTTTCCTAATAAAGTTTCTTTCAAAATATACAATGTACTCTGATCTCTGTATCCTATTATATACTTATGTTAGTTCATTTCAACAAACTCAGAATTTGGTTTGATTTTGAATTTCACGCAAAGCTACACGAAGACTATCCGCGCTAGCCGTCCCTAATTTAGCAGTGTAAGATTTAGCCAATCTCTTGAGCTACTCTTTTATCAACGAGTAATGGGATTGATCATCACATTATAACTCCACCACGGTTGAAAGGGCAAGCATGTTTGGTGTGATGGGGATTGAAACCCGCAACCCTCGGATTATCAGTTGAGTGTCTTAACCACCTGGCCATGCTGGGCTCAAACTTAGAAAATTGCTATTTTTACAATTTACAATAAATTCTCAGATTAGTTCCTGTTTTTATGGCAAATTAAGTCAAAATAATATAAAAAGAGAGACTGGAATAATTTAACAATTTTCATATAAAATTTTTGATTAGTCCACAAAATAATTTTTTTTAAAATATCGTATGACAATCTGTCTATATATGAAGCCGACTTCAATTTAAAGATTAAATCTGGAAGATTTGTTGAATATGCATTATAAGATATATGCAAATTGATAACTCAGTAAGTTATTATCCACCTATCGTAACATTTTAATTACAGATTATAACGTGCTGTGTCTGGTATGGTATGACGGTTAGGGGTACTGGACTTGTAATCTACTGGTCGAGAGTTTCAAACCCATCACCAAACGTACTCGTTCTTTCAACTATAGAGGCTTATAATTTGAGGGACAATTCCAACTTTTGTTGACATAAAGCAGCCTAAAAGTTGGCGATGTATGGTGTTGATTAGCTACCTCATCTCTATTCTATCATGCTTGAAACCGGGTTTCGATACTTGTGGTGGGCAGAGCACAGATAGCCTATTTTGTAGTTTTGTACTTTGCTTCTAACGAACAGACTTTTCTATCACTTTTAAGTTAGAGACAATTAGCTCTTGAATAACTTTGTGCAAAATGCAACAAAGTGCAGTCGATTTCCAGCTATTTGGCTTTACTCTGATAATACTAAAAACGTTATAACCTAACATTATATCAGTGCATTCTTTCTATAGCTTAACAAATTGAATTTATTACTTTGAAACAGAGACTAATAAAAACAAAACAAAACTATCAACTCGTTTTAGAAGTATTCCAGTTTGACTTGAGGAACCTTAATGTCTTTCCAAATTTTTTGAACGTTTGGTAGCTACCTCTTGTGTATGTAAAAAAAAGGCTCTTTGAAACTGTTTAAATATTTTCTGAACTATATAACGTGTTTGCATTTTGTATAGTTCACTTACTCGCCACCAGGAGCACTTAGGTAATCCTATGTTTTGTGTTTCATAAGCATAATAAAAGATCGATTGTTGACATGTTTACACGTTTACCTTATAAATACACTATTTTCAATACAAACACCTAAACAAAAATACATCTTTTATATCACAATAAAATTTTAAACTTCAATAATTTTTTATATAAATTTAATATCTGAAGGTAACATTTAATGGTGAATTTGTTGATTGTGTTTAGATTTGATAACTTTCGCTATTTACGGATTCGTGAAATTTCTAGAGGTAAATAAATAGTACATATAGAATAGAATTACTGAATAATATGTCTTGGTTAAGTTTGTTGATTTTATTACAGATTTTTATACACTTTTATAATGCATAAAAATATGTTTATCTTATAATTCCATATGGCAGAGATAGAATATCTTGAAAATAAGAAACCTTTTTTGACAATGATTATATACAAACCTGTTAATAAAACTGACAGAAAAGCTAAGAACAGCTTCGTAAATTACGTCATTTACGGGTATATACTTCAAGACTCACGCGTTATTTCAATATTTTCAGAGAAGAATAAATGTAGTGAAGTAAGAAATAATTTTTACTCATGAAAAAAGATATGCAAATACTTTTCGTCGAAATAAAGTTTACAGAACATTGACATGTACTGTCCACGTAGTTCCTGGCTATATAATGGAACAGATCATTATTTAAGGTACAATTAGTTTATAACTGATTATGAGACACCTGCTTCGTTCGGTCTTCATTTTTATTAATAATAAGTACGTTGTGCTTTAGAGGGATCAGTCTCTATGATAGGTCGTTTCATTTAGTCAGCTTTATCATATATGTTACGGATTTATTAATTCGTGGTAACTTTATAGGGATTATTCTGCATAATAGACAATTGTTAATTCGGATTAACTTTACGAATTATTTTATGTGTTAGGTACTTTTAATTGGGATTACTTGTATGAGAATTATTCTGTGTGATAGGTATTTATTAATTCGAATTACCTTTACTGAAACCAGTCTTTATGATAGGTATTTATCAAACCAAACGAGCTTTACTGGAATCAGTCTATACGGTAGACCACTCCATAAAGTCAGATTTTTTTTACCGGGATCCTCCTTTACAATGGCCACTTCATTTGTTCAAGAAATTGTTTTTATTAAAAGTATTTAAGCTATAATATTTAGTCTTCATAACGTTTTTGTGGGAGACAATTGTGAAACAACAAAAACGAAAAACCGATGACGTGTTCTACTTTTCTCCAGCCTTCATGTCGATGATAAGTAGTGAGTTCTGTGTAAGTTTTCTACTCTTAATCTTGTATCGATGATTATTGTCTATTTAGTTTTGATAACATTTTAATAAGAATTCGTGATCACGAAAATGAAAGTTCAGGTAAGTGAAGTTTTGTGAATTGATCTGACAGACTGAGTTAAGAGTGTAATGAAACCAACTGTTCACTTTCATTCTTGATTAAATGGTTTTCTATCTATTGTATTGCGTCCTTTTTCCAGCTTCTGTTCCTAGATCTGTTTTTGCAACTGGTCACGCCCTATAGTTTAATTACAGTGTGTTGTTAGATATAAAAATGAAAAACTTTATTCACCAAAAGAATGTTTCATTTTATAGTTCTTATTATCTGTTTCAAGACCAATTAACGTGCTGAACCATAAGCGGTAATATAGTTATCACGAGCTGATATTCTGTGCATTAAAAATAATTACTCCTAATCTTGATACACTGTGAGTTCTTCATTGTTACTCGCAGTGTCAAAATGGTCGAATCCTCTACATCTTGACTCCACTTATCACAACACCATCTAAAAGAATATGATATGCTTTTCATTATAAGGCTTAAGGCACTATTTTATTGATCGGTTTATTTATAAAGTTTAAATTCATGAAAAAAAATTATTTAAAATTTTTGTTAAATGTTTCTCCAGAATTAGGTTTTTTTCATATATATAGTTATCACTTGTAATTTAGTTTGTTTCGATGTTCGCCTAAAGCTACACAAGGGTTGTGTATGATAGTCCTTTGTGTTTGTGGACTGATAGAATTCAAGGCTATTCTCAGGTAGTTTTTGTCGAACAGTAAGATTTGATCGTAACTTTCATAGCACCGCAATCTGGACCAGTTTTATGTGTGTGTGTGTGCGGTAAGAGGACGCAAACCGCGGACCTTTAGACCCACCGTTTGGCACACTAAACACTAGGTCACGCCTGACCAATTATATGTGTGAGTTTTAAAGGTTCGTTAGGTGTTCGAGGACTTATTTCACTGCGCACACGCAATGTACAATAGGCCAATACACGGAGTGTGTTTGCAAAGCTGGAGACGACGCACTCTGGAAACTCACTGTTTTACGTAGAGGGGTGTTTCTCTATTTAGTGTAAAAGCGGCAACACTGCACGTACCATCAGTCGTTAAAACATACTAATCCATTGAAAGTACTTTTTTTTTTTTGCATAAAACCAACTGACAACTTTGAACGAGAAAAAAGAAAACGTTTGTGGTTCTATATCTAATTTCTGTTAACGTTAAGAGTATTTTTGCGAGAAATTGAAAAGCTTATGTGATCATCGGCTGCTCGCAGTCGCAGGAAAACTGACCTCAAGTGATAAGATGACCATGACACCACTGCTAACTTATTTGTGGTCATTTGAAGTATTTCTTTTTTCAACATCACGTGAGTGATATAATGTTTTATATAAATTTAAATTTCTTAACAAATTGTATAAATAACTAAAGATAAACGTTATCCGTTCTCCAATTTCATTTAAATAATATAATTGACATTTTGTTACACAGCACAAGGTTAGAACATTCGTGTTAATGTGAACATTTCAGTAAGTATTAATTCCCAAATGTTTTGCTATGTAACTTACTTCATATTTAATCCGTGGTGCTCAACAGATCCAAGAAAAGTAGCTCGACATCTCTGAAGTAGCTATACTGTCAACCAGTATTTAAACATCGAAACTAGAGGGATCTTAAGTATAATTTGTTTAGATCTAAATACGATTCGATCAAACAGAGTTGACATATTTAATAATTTGGAAACTACTCAACTGCTTAGCTGCCTTAACCACACAGTGTAATAGTGATATAGTTGTTTCTGCTTACGCGTGTGAATCTCACCTCATACATGCGATATGGTTGTGGTATCGTTATATTACCTTCACATAATTGTATTACTACTACATCCTACCTATGTAATACGATCGTGATGTTTTACCTTAATTCATGTGAACAATTTTATCACAAGTATTTGATGGGATAAAATCCTCAATTGGTAAGTCAGTTACTACCTAAATAATTTAAAATTTTACCTGATCATGGAAAATAATTGATTTTATTATTTAGATGTAAAATATCAAACACCGTTTTATCAATCCTGTAAAGAAACTCCTCCAGGTAAACACATATTCTGCTCAATTCATAGTATCTTCATATTCCCCCTTGTAATTGTACAGTTCAATGGAGATGATTCAACGATGAGTTTCTCTATATTTAGATATAAGGTACCTTGACGAACGTAAGAGCTATAGGATATAGTACATAAATCACCAAAATATACGTAATTTTACCACCTGTATATAAAATGAATCCAAAAAACAAAAAAAAGTTTTGTCACGATTGTAAATGGCCGATAACAACGTCATTGTTATATACACGAGTATATCTAGCAAAGCAATTACATGGAATATTTCGAGTCGCAGTTCTTGATTAGATATTTTATTAACTGGAAGAACATTGTATGGAATACTTCGATCTGTAGTTGTTTATTAGTTTTTCTATTAACTGGATGCACTCCTACATGAGTGAATAATCTGACAAGGACATTATATGGAATACTTCGATCTGTAGTTGTTCTATTAACTGAGATAAATTCTTAGTTGAATGTCTATAATATGAAAAGGATACTATATTATGGAATATTTTTTTTATTAGCTATTATACTAACTGGGTAGAAACCTTCGCTGTATGTGTATATCTGACAAGGACGTTATATGGAATTTTTCGATCTGTAGTTGCTGATTCATTATTCCATTAACTTGACTGAACAAAAACTTGAGTGTGTTTAATACTTTGATTTGTAGTGGTTGATTAATTATGCAGTTAACTACACTGACACGTACCTGATTATATAACTTGATAAGGAAACTATATAGGATACTTTCAACTGTATCTGTTGATTAGTTATCCTATTAACTTGGCTGAACACTTAGCTGAGCGTGTGTATATGACAAGGGTACTATATGGAATAATTCGATGAATTGTTGTTGATTAATTTTCTGTTAAGTGGATGTATTTCTAAATGAATTTGTATATCTGACAAATACTTTATGTGTACTACTTCGATCTGTATTTTGTTTGTCATTCCGTGAACTGGGCTGGACATGCAGTGTATGATCTGACAAAATAATAAATGAAATACTTTAAACTGTTGTTGTTAATTAGTTATTCTCTTAACTAGTCTGAAACTTACCCGAGTAAATTTATCTGACTAGGTTATTACATGAAATACATCGATTTAAAATTTTGATAACGTACTTGGACTTTTAGTTGAGTTTATATATGACATGGAAATTCTTAGATCTTTAGTTATTTGTTCAACTGGGCTGGATTTTATTTGAGTGTATGTCTGACAAGGACGTTATATGGAATACATCGAAGTGAAATTTTTGCTTAGTTATTCTATTAACTGGGCTGAACTCCTACATCAGTGTGTATATCCTGAAAAGGACACAACACTGAATACTTCGATCTGTAGGTGTCAATTAATCATTCTTTTAACTGAGCTGAACTCCTAAATTTGTGTATAATCTGAAAAGGATACTATATGGAATCGTTCTATCTGTAATTGATGATTTGTTATTCTATTAATTGGGCCGTACCTTTAGGTGAGTAAATGGGCTGTACTTTTATTTGAGTGTACATTTGAGAAGGACACTATATGAAATACATGAAGTTGTAGTTGTTGATGAGCTATTCTATTAACTGGGCTGCATTGCTCTGTGAATGTATAGTCTGGCAAGGATAATACGGAATACTTCGATCTGTAGTTGTTATTCTATTAACCGGGCTGAGGTTTTAGCTGAGTATATAATCTGACAAGAGCATTATATGGAATACTTATCCCTGTAGTTGTTCATTAGTTGTTCTGTTAACTGATGTTGAATATTAGGTGAGTGTATAATCTGATAAGGACAGTATATGAAATAGTTCGATTTGGAGTTATTGATTAGTTATTCTTTTAACTGGACTGGTCTCCTATCTTAGTGTATAAGATACTAATAATCACTAGTCTTTAATCAATATGAATGAATTCTAATACAACAGAAATTTAAATAAGAAATATTCTCATGATAAATCCCTTATTTGTATTCTAGTTTAGTGTTACATGTATTTACTTAAACTTACTAGTGTTTTCCTATCATTCCTGCTTTTTATTTTGAAGAACTCTAAGTAGTTTTGGCTATCAGCGCTATACAGACGTATAATTAGAAAGAAATTTTAAAAAATATTCTACTTTTATCCAAGTTCAGCATCTATCTATATTTTTAATTGTACAATTCCCTTTTAATACACACACATATATATATATGTTGGAAATATTGATTAGAACATGTTAATCATAAAGATTAATATATGTAAGTTATGTAATCATTTTAAACAGTAACAACATAATTGGTAAGCTATACTCATTACAGGGCTGAGTTTTAGTTTTAATCTATGTTACAGTTTGTTTTAATCAAAAATTAGAAATACTTTAGCAACAGAAATTAGTTTACATCTTAGTACATAAAGGTCGTATTTAAAATTTAGGCACAATTTCTACAGCTGTAAAATAAAAGAATGGAGAATACAGAGGTATTGATTTTGTTAAATCATTGCGTTGAGAATAGCAGTATGATTGTTTTTACAAAATGTTTATACTTTTTCGACTAAATTAAAAATAAATTTTTAAATTTCAAGACAACATTGACTATTTCGCTTTGGTTTGTATTTAACAGACTAAAGTAATAAACTTCACATTATCGACTTATGATAAAACTAAGGAACTGTCAAAGATGTATTATTACACGTAAATAAAATTAAGAATTCTCTTGTTTAACTTAAGCAGAAAAAAATATGTTATAAACTATTTTGAGAAAACAAAGATATGCTAATACACCACACTTATATTACTGCATTGTAAATTATTACCTGGGAGTTTGTTAATGAAAGAGAGGACAGGATAAATGGGTACAAATTAATTCGTAAACTGACGTTTCTTTCTGGGACTTATTTTAATGTATGATTAAGTATGAGTTGAAAAACAACAATATAGAATAGTTATTTAACTTATATATTGTTATTTAATGTGAGTTATTCATCTCACAACATACTACAAAAGTTGACAACTTTTAAAAATCGTATTCATTCACTATTTTCAGAATATATTAAATTTTGTTTGTTTGTTTTGGAATTTCGCACAAAGCTACTCGAGGGCTATCTGTACTAGCCGTCCCTATTAACAGTGTAAGACTAGAGGGAAGGCAGCTAGTCATTACCACCCACCGCCAACTCTTGGGCTACTCTTTTACAAACGAATAGTGGGATTGACTGTAACATTACAACGCTCCCACGACTGAGAGGGCGAGCATGTTTGACGCGACTCGGGTGCGAACCCGCGACCCTCAGATTACGAAGCGCATGCCTTAACGCGCTAGGCCATGCCAAGCCCAGGATATGTTAAATGCTCAGTACTTAATAATTTTTATGTTTATTTAGTTTTATTTTAGTATGACATCACAAGTTTTTTTTGCTTTCTTTTTAATTTCTCAGACGAAGCGTTTTGAATGGCATTCTTAAATATCTGGTATTTCAAGTATAAGTGGGTATAGTGAGTTTTTAATTCTGAAGATATGATAATACAGAAAATATGGAGGTTTTATTAACTCTTAGTAGTTTCATTTATCTGATTAGATTTCATTTGCTGCTTCAAACGAACCAATTGTTTGTGAGTAATTACTTAACGAACGTTTAATGTTTTTGTACTTTAAAGTATCAGCCATGATTTCTGTATCCTAAGGCATCAACCTTTAACGCACGCTAACTGAGAGCATCCATAAGAAATATACAAATATTCACCAATTTTTCTGGATGGACTCCAGAGCCAGCATTTGTCTGTCTGATGTTCCTTAGATACCTTTTAAGTGCGAAGACACAAAATGAGCTATGTGAGCCCTTTCACCATATGGAATCGAGCCCTGTATTTTAGCATTGTATGTTTGTTTGTTTTTAGAATATTGCGTAAAGCTACACAAGAGCTATCTACGCTAGCTGTCCCTAATTTAGCAGTGTAAGACCAGGGGGAAGGCAGCTAGTCATCACCACTTATCGCTAATCTGTTTGGCTACTCTTTTATCAATGAATAGTGGGATTGAGGTCACATTCACAGCCCCTTTGGCTTAAAGGGTGAGCATGTTTGGTGTGACGGGGGCTCGAGCCCACGATCCTCAGATTACGAGTCGAGTGCCCTAACCACCTGGCCATGCCGGGCCTCTGGAGTGTTGGATTGAATGATAAAGGTCTATGAACGTGGATCGAATATTCTTCAAGAAGATGTAATCAACACATAAGTGCGTTAAATTTTACAGTAACTCAGCATTTTAACTTCACTTTAACTTAAATTTATAAATAATAATCTTTCAACTTGCTTCAATAAAGTTTCACAGTAAAAAGAGAAAATTAAACGTTAGTGCCAGTTTTTCCTGATAAAACGGACATTCAGAGAAACTTGCTCAAAATGTGTGTTTCGTGTTGATATATGTCGCGTATCTACAAAGTTTACAGTTAGACGACCATAGTTTTGAACTACTGATCAGAGGGAAGGCAGTCTATTGGCAGCAATGTACCACTTACCATAAACACTAAGGGATTGATTGTACTCATATCACGCGCCCACAACTTAAACTGAGGGGAATATTTTCTAGCATCACACAGGTTCGATATGGTTCCCAAAGTTTGAACTCCAAAGGTCTACAGACCACGGAGCTAAACTCATTCCCAGTAGTTGTAGTTACCACATGCCTCAAAGGAAAATAAAATAACTATGGTATGTAATATGCAAACTAAAGTATTTATAACGTGTTGAAAGTGCTGGAACCAGAAATATAATCTGATCTGTATGCAAATAAAAATAATATTAGCCTTTTCCGACAACCAAAAGAAATACAGAGACAACCAACTTGTTTTTGTTTTTATATAAAATAAGCACCTAAGAATAAAATAATCTCAAACAAACCACGTTTTGCTCCCAAGCTTCAAATGAAGTTGTCAGTAAGGGCTGTACTGACGTAAAGCGCAAGATTCACCAGATTTTCTGAAATTTATGTATGACGAATACAATAACTGTTTCGATTTTTCTGAGGGACACTTAACGTGAAGAGATGAGCATTTGTAACATGTGTTCTAGTCACATAAGCAGACCAAAGCATTAAACACTGCTGTTTTGTACAACCCTTATCGAATTATAGTTTATTTGTTGTATCTAGGGGAAAAAACGTTAGTTTAGAGACTTTTGTCTTACTGCTTCAGTTGCTACGCTAGTGACAAAATGTTTTTTATTAAAAATAATTTTCATGGAAGGAGTTTAATATCGGTAGTGGCAAACACCGGAAGAAATTTCTCAGTGGAACAGCATTAAGTTTTCCGTTTCGTTCAACCCTGATATTTCCACAAGACGTTTCAGCCACACTGAATTGTCTCTCAAACTTACTGGTTTAACTTTAATGGGCTTTATAAAAATGATCCCCACATTCATCATAGAAGCTTTGAAAGAGACAGTGAAAATTTTCACATTTGGAATGTGTACTGTGAGTTAAGTAATAATGTTCTTTTACAGACTCGAACGGAGAAAAACAAAAGAAAACGAAATTTAATTCTCAAACATAATTCTTCTGTTTCCCCAAACAATTGTTCCTATTTCTTTCAGTTGGTTTAGAAACTAAACGAAATAAATAAAGACTTACAACATAAAAAATAAGTATTTAAGAAATTCCCTCTGATTACATCATATTAGAATCTTTTTAAAACTAGAAAAACCAGTTTCTAAATAATTATATTTCCTTATCATTGAACAATTTTACTCTTTTGAAGTGTACTACATTATTGTTAACAAATAAACAGAGTCGAAAATACAATCTTCTCCGAAAACTTAAGACGTACCATAATTTCGAATTTTTTCTATTAACATTATATATTTGTCAAAGATCAGTGACATGCTGAAATAAACAACTAATTTTATTTATTAATATAATATATTAAAGTTAGGTTTTGTAAAATCGAGTATATTTCTATCGGATACCTTGTTATATACTAAATTAAATGTAACTTTTTTTGCATTGTTTCCGAACAATGTAGGGCTCAGTTTAATTTTCTCATGATTGGCTACTTTTACAAGACTGTTAATGTATTTTGCTTGCTATTCATCAGACAATGTTATTATTTTAAAAGTTAATATACAAGTAAAAAAATGATTTTTGATAACAATAAATATACTCAAATG
Source organism: Carcinoscorpius rotundicauda (assembly GCA_011833715.1). Taxonomy (NCBI): domain Eukaryota; kingdom Metazoa; phylum Arthropoda; class Merostomata; order Xiphosura; family Limulidae; genus Carcinoscorpius; species Carcinoscorpius rotundicauda. Next base: position 44,516,820 of record CM022395.1, on the reverse strand, counting down.
TCATTGAAACATCTAATATATTCTAGATCCGGAGTTATAAGAACATTTGTAACTTTAGTTAATTATACGTCTGTTTTTAAAAATTTAAGTAGCTAATAAATTTAATTTCAGCGACGTGTCACGAATTACCAGGTAAAACGAATGTATCAAAACACAACGTCACAAGATATCAATATATCAGGAGATTAAACGTTTGTTTCTCATTGCAACTAACAGCAGTGTTAACTGACGCTGTGCATCACTCTACAGTTTTCGCTCGATGTTGGTGACTGACTGCTCTTACCCATAGCATTGGGTGTTCACTGTAGCATAACTTGCGCCGAACTGAGAGGAAAAGTACAGAAAATGTGTTCGTTAGTTATTAGGTGCAGCCAAGTAGAACACGCCATTCTGATTTTGTATAACTGTTACGTCGTGTTTGATATATTTAACATTTTATCAATACCTGTAAGTTATTTATTTTAATTTTTTTTCCCAATTTAGTTTAATTCTAATTAAGAATGGATCTTATAATTTTAAACTGGCGAAAACGCAGTTGCATTCTTTCCAGAAGCATGAAATAATGTGAGAAACCTGCAAGTGGACACGATATTTAGATGCGCTCACAAAGCGACTGGAAATAAAAATCAGCTTGATTTAGTCTCATAGTATTTGCTCGAATATTTTGCATCAACATCAAGAAATTCACTTTAAATCAAAATACAAATGTGCATCAGTTAAAACTAAAACTATTAAAAGAACTAAAAACATGAAATTCCAACGAGTTATTTGAAAAGATGAAAGTAAGTTTTCTTCAAAGAACTAGAAAAAATTACTGAAAAAAGGTAAACGTTTATCAGTTTATCTGTCATAAGTTTTCTGAGAGTTAAAACGTCTTCAGTTTGGAAAGAATAAAATCCTTTAAAATCATTGTGTATCAAGTACCAGAAAATCACATGGCAACTATATATATATTGTGAGTCCGGCATGGCCAGTGGGGTAAAGCGTTCAATTCGTAACCTGAGGGTTGCGGGTTCGAATCCTCGTCGCACTAAACATGCTCATCCTTTCAGCCTTAGGGCGTTAGAAAGTTACGGTCAATCCCACGATTCGTTGGCAAAAGAGTTGCCCAAGAGTTGGCGGTGGGTGGTAATGACTAGCTGCCTTCCCTTTAGTTCTACACTGCAAAATTAGAGGCAGCTAGCGCAGATAGCCTTCGTGTAGCTTTGCGCAAACTTCAAAAATAAAACAAACAATATACGAGGTCTATTCAAAAAATACGCGGACTGACGTCATAAAACAAAATATACTTTACTTAGAAGTTACAGGTCTGGGACCCCTTCAAAGTATTCTCCTCCCTAACGCACACACGTATCCCAATGGTGTTTCCACTTGTTGAAACAGTTCTGGTACGCTTCTTTTGTAATGTCCTCCAGCTTCTTCGTCGCATTTGCCTTAATCTTGGGAATCGTCTGAAATCTTCTTTCTTTCAAGGGTCTTTTGAGTTTGGGGAACAAGAAAAAATCGCAAGGAGCAAGGTCAGGTGAGTAGGAGGAGTGTGGAAGAACAGTGATCAAGTGTTTGGCCAAAAACTCACGAGTTCTGAGAGCCGAATTTCGCAACAACGCGGTGCATCTTCAATTTTTCGGTCAAAATCTCGTAACAAGATCCAATTGATATCCCACACTCTTCAGCAAGCTCCCTGACAGTCAGACGTCGATTTGCTTACACCAGGGTGTTGATTTTGTCGACGTGTGGGTCGTCAGTTGACGTGGAAGGACGTCCATGACTCTTATCGTCTTCAATGGACTGTCGATCATCCTTAAAATGTTCATGTCCCCTGAAACATGCCGTACGCTTCATAGCAACATCACCGTAAGCCGTGTTAAGCATAGCAAAAGTTTCAATCGCAGATTTTCAAAGTTTAACACAAAATTTCACAGCAAGTCGTTGCTCCTTCAGGTCATTCATTCAGAAATCCGCCAAACGAAAAAATCGCACTTCACTTAAAACTGCATAGCTAATACACAAATGAAGATATTATCAATCGGGAAATGGCGTCGTAATTTGCTGTCCGAACCTAGCGACACCAAGCGGATTCCCCTGAAACCAACTGGAGCCGCGGAATTCAAACAGTCCGCGTATTTTTTGAACAGCCCTCTTATATTGTGTTTCCAGATAACAAAATTCTTTCGCCTTTCATTGAAATAAAATATTAATTCACTTTACGCTTATTTAATAATACAGAAAATTCGCATAATGTAATACATTATGATGATAAGTGTAGTGTATCCTGTAGGAGTAGGTAGTGAGATGGCAGTGCGTCATCACTGTTTTTTGAAGAAGGTTTGATTTGAATTTCGCTACACGAGGGCTATCTGCGCTAGCCGTCCCTAATTTTGCAGTGTGAGACTAAAGGGTAGCAAAAGGCGTTCACTTTCACACCATAACAGTTGTTACATTATTAACCATATCCGTATTCTATTAATTTATCTCCATCTTTTGGAGAGTATATTACGTTAATGTATTTGCCACTGGTGTATTATAAATCATGTAATTGCGGGTTAAAATCTTCAGAATGAAACCAGAGCCCTTTGTAATTTACCCCAACGTATTAGGGTAGCGGTTAGGTCGTTGTATACAAAGACAGATATTACATATTTATTTACAACTCCCCCCCTCTCTCTGTCTCACACACAAAAGTTTTCGAAATGAAAAGAGCTTTCATTCATTCTATTAATGCTATTTATATAGAGGTTATTACTTCACAGCAAGCCTTACATATGACTCGAAGAACATCATTTATGTTACAGACAATACAAAGACGTAAGAAACTGAATGCTTGAGAAAATTTGTATGTATGGCCCAAAATTGTTACTCAGAACACTTACCATTGTAGGACTAATCATGGTAATAGCAAACACGCGATGTGCACATAATGAAAACACTGTTAGATTGTGTGATTGCATGCATTAGTCGAGATACATACATGGAAAACAGTAACTGTTGTGTGAAAGAAAGAACAAACATAACAACAAACTGTTTGATATAATTATGAGTTGAAACTTTAGTATTGTTGTACAAACAAGTTAAAACGGATCTAAAAACTAGAAAAAAGTTAACATAATGTGTTAATGAATTCTCTCAACATGAAGCATAAAGATTCTGACTGCATTCACAACTTCAAGCAATTTTTAGTTATTTATTTTTGCATCAAGGGGGTCTCGGAATAAAAGAATTTGGGAACCAGTGGTCGAGATGATCATTTTGTTTCTGACGTCTTTAGTTTTAATAATTAGCGGGATAAATTTATATACAGAAAATAGGTTAGAATTAAAGTACATGGCTGATCGACAAACTATCCTATATTTTCCACAAAATATTACAAATAGCTTTAGCTAATGATCATTCTCGCGCTGTTTATTAACATCATAAAGTTCATTTAAAACATTGATTTTCTAAGAAGTTTTGTTCATAATTATATTATTTTTTTCTCTGTGGAGGTTTTTTTCTTTAGAAATGAGCTAAAAATATTTAGGTTGTTTTATTTCGCTGATAACCTCAACTTATGTATTAATGAAACTAAAGTTCTTTGACAACCTCTCGTTATATTTCTTTTTGAAATATACTAGATAAATAAATATTAAATATTTGGATTTAAATGTGACATATATTATGTCTTTTAAAATGTTGTAAAAAGTAATTACGCTTTTCTTCAGTGTTCATGACAAACATATATTTTTTACCATGATCATTTTGTTTCTGACGTCTTTAGTTTTAATAATTAGAGTGAGAACTTTATCTACACAAAATATGGTTAGAATTAAATGTCACAGTGAAAGAGGTCAACATTAATAGCAGTTTTAATACTGCCCAGCAAGCACTGATGGCAATGCATTATGACATTTGAATAAATTTGTAATCAATAAAACGATGGGTTTGGTTTGAATTTTGCGTAAAGCTACACGACAGCTGTCTGCGCTAGCCGTTTCTAATTTAGCAGTGTACCCACCGCCAACTCTTGGGCTTCTCTTTTGCCAACGAATAGTGGAATTGATCGTTACATTATAATGCCCTCACGGCTAAATGTGGGAGCATGTATGATGTGACGGGTAATTCGAACTCGCGACCCTCGGATTACGAGTCGATTGCCTTAACCACCTGACCATGCCGGGAAAAACGATGAGAAATGGGCTACCCGAATTAATGTGGACAGATAATTTTTTGAAACATGGAGGGCACCCGAGTTCCCTCGAGCAAATCATGAAAGGGGTTAATATAACTTAGAAAGTTTTCCTGTAGTGTATGTAACTCTATTAAAATTTGGGAGTAGACATGCGCAGAAACAATGCAAGAACCGACCGAAAGGGTCCTCTAAGTGGATGATAGATTCGTGTCTAGTATCGTCCCATTTCAGTAAATAAAAAAGTACTTTGAAATTGATTTCACAAAACCGCGATTATTAGATCTAAAAATGAAAAAAAATAAGAAGAAAATAAACATTGAGCTGTTTCTATGTGCTCACGTTACTCCTGGATAATCGTGTACGTGACAGTAGATCAATGGATCATTTATAGTTGGTAAAATGTTATTTACTGTTTGTGATACGATCTGGTAGAAACTCGTGAAAGAAATGATGTTGACCTTTTAAGTGCGTGTTTTCTCTCTTACCACGCATACACATACAGACCAAGTATAGAATGTATAAGGATTGGGATAACATTATGTGGATACCTTATTTCTCTGGATTTCTACTGTGTGGAATTCTGTCACTTCCCATGATGATTTTAGGGGCGTTACTTCACTGAGTGATAGTACTTTGTGGCAAGCTACTATTGAGTTCCTTTTGCTTCATGAGATGTTTTTTTTGCAAATTACTGTTGAGTTCTTTCATTTTCATGATATATATTTTGGCAAGCAACTGTTCAGTTTTTCATGATATGGTGTTAGGTAAACTAAATGTTTAGTTATTTCCGTTTTAAGAGGCTGTTTTTTTAAGAAGTTTTTGACTATAACATTAGAAACAGATGTTCTGTGAAATAGACATGAAAAATGGTATTCAGTGAATTATGATTTCTTGCGGAGCTCATGTGCTACGTTGAAATATGTGACCAATTTGTTTATCGCATAGAATAACATAATTGTGCTCTTTGTTAGAAAAACAGTACCAATATATTCCAACAACTTTTATTAAGGTCAATCTCGAGCCTCGTTTGAATGAGTTAATAACACTAAATATAACTTGCGATTATTTTCACGTAGAAAATTTTTGTCTTTCTCTTCGTATATCCTTTTCTTATAATAAAAATGAACTAAAATTTATTTTAACTCGTTGTTATCAGTAGGTCAAACCATTTGATATGTAACAGTATGTAATAACTCAGTACTTTTACTTGTAGGTCAAACCATTTGATGTGTAACAGTATATAATAACCACTTGAAGTACTTCTTCACACCATCTTAAACATGGTCACAGAGATGTTTCTCCTCACATTGTGCAAAGATTTCAGTAACGAAAGGACAGACAAATCCAATCCAGTGTTAAGTAAGCGATTTTGAATATGCTACAAAACTCTAAAATTATAATTTTGATAAAAACAAAGAAAACTGATGAAGGTTGTAACAGTGCGGCCATAACACTCTCTTTGACAAATACAGAATTACTTTGCTTTACAATTAGAGTTTTATGTAAAAATTGTAATTGCTTGGTTGGTAATAACTTACAACGTATCTAAAAACTAGGTTTACCTGATGAAGTGAACAAAGCAATGAAGAGATTTAAAACTCTCCGTTAGTTGATTTGAACCATGTTTGTTGAATTTATCGTATCTCCCGTTGATTTCTTCAGCGCCCTCTCTTGACCAGCTGTAAATTTACGGATTTACAATACGAAACATTTCGAGGCCCGATTCCTCGCGATAGAAAGGAATGCGGATAATCCATTGTATGACTTTGCATTGAAACAACAGCAACCTTTCTTTACCATTTCTTCAAATAAAATATGCTAATAGATTTCATTATCAGTAGAAATTCGTGAGAAAATGTGAAGAAATCTTGTACATAGTAAGAATCCCTTAACACTTGCCCCCAGTGACACAGCTACATTTCAATACGTGTTTGGCAGAGCACAGAGAGCCAATTGTGTAGCTTTATATTTAACGTTAAACAAAGAAATAAACCCTTAACACTTCTGAGAAATTATCTGATAATTTAAGTCTTGTTATTTTGTCCCAGAATTTTAACATAGGATTATGATAGAGATGTGGTATGAAAAGTCTGAGTAGTGTATCTTAGTTGACATGACTAATTAATATATTGTATTCACACCTGGTAAATTTGGTCCTTCTCAACTGGACGAAAAAACAAAAGTATAAGTGAAAACTACAAATAGACATACATTTCTAAAAACCTATCATAAGAGGTTCACTCTTATTCAGTCAAGACCGATGAAAGCTTTCATTTTGATTAGAAACAACTTTAAAGTTTCTTAGGTACTTAAATGATTTAGCAGCCTGAGTAAAAATATAGCAAGCAAATCAAAGCGATATTTGTTTCTCTAAACCAATTACATTTACAGGCTTATTTGGATATCTGTATTTTCTTCTCCATTTACAAACAACAACTTTAAATAAGGGAAGACTGTTGGTATTCATTTGCATGCACTACTTCAGTTTGTGGTTCTTGGAGTGCACTCTCTAAGAAAATGAACTTTTATCACATATGTTTTGGAGAAGGGTATAATATGGAAGGAGATAAATCGCCTGCAATTAAGGGTACAGTAAACATGGCGGTTGAAGTAACTGGTGCTTGGTATAAATAGAACTGTTGACACGTGATTCAGGAATTTGTATATAAAGTTCATGAGAGGCTGGTCTTTAGGAAACATGTAATATTCAACACCAAACAGTGTGTTGCTATTTACGTGATTAATGTTTGCTTAGAAACTCCTCTTCATTACGCAAAATGGTGGTTTCTATAGCAAAGCAGAATCTTATAATTGCCACAGGTGCATCGTTATAACACAGAATGTTTAAAATTATACATAATAGTTCTGTATATTAAGTTAAAGTATAATGTATGTAGTTTTAGATTTTGGTTTATTTGGTAAAGTAAAAAAAATCAGTATTCCTATCTTTATCACTGAAAGAACAAACTAATATGAAGGAATATCTTTCTTCTGCTTGCCTTTCTAATATTTTTAACTCATTGTAAATACCATTTGGAACTAGGCCTGGCATGGCCGAGCGCGTTAAGGCGTGCGCTCGTAATCCGAGGGTCGCGGGTTCGCGCCCGAGTCGCGCTAAAACATGCTCGCCCTCCCAGCCGTGGGGGCGTATAATGTTACGGTCAATCCCACTATTCGTTGGTAAAAGAGTAGCCCAAGAGTTGGCGGTGGGTGGTGATGACTAGCTTCCTTCCCTCTAGTCTTACACTGCTAAATTAGGGACGGCTAGCACAGATAGCCCTCGAGTAGCTTTGTGCGAAATTCCAAAACAAACAAACAAACAAACCATTTGGAACTGAAGTAATGGCAAATGTTCGTCATACGCAAATGTATCTAGTCAGGAAGAAACTGTAAATACATGTCTGTATTTAATCCGAAGCTCACCACCATCCTCTGATGAGTCAACGGTAGATTTACTGACTTTCACCGCTAAAATCCGGGGCTCGATTCCTTAGACTGGAAATAGCGTAAATAGACTACTCCATAGAGTTGCTTTATAGCAACAAATTGCCACTATTAAAACATGTACAGTTTGAAGTATTTAATGAAAAGACATGCACTTTCTTTAAAGGAGAATTCTTTGAAATTCTTCACAAGGAGTAAAAATTTTTTGTCGTAAATTACCCCATCTAAAAACTGTAGGTGGTAATAATGTTTTATCTTTGTCATTTCGGTAAATTGGTTGAACATAAGTGTTACGTATTTTTTAATGTTTTAAGTACTTCGTAGATTAAACGCAACAGAAAAACACAGATAACAGCTTGTATAATTTATTACACTAAACTATTAACAAATATAACAGATATAACATAAATTATATAATAACAGTGACAGATATTAAGTTACAACATTCTAAATTAATTACAAAACAAAATAATATTAGTTTCAAACTTCAAAATAAATCAGAATACAAAACGGTACTGGCCTGTATCTAATGTAATGATCTAAAATTAAAGTCTCAAATTCCAGTCTAGGGTGTGAATTTGGTCCCACGAAGAAATTCCAAAACAGTTCACAGTTCAATAAATTCGCCGTCTCTCAGCACAAGCAGTAATTCAGATGTATCGTAGAGATTGACGAAATAAAATCACAGCTTCCGTAGATCTAACTACAGTCACAAATCCATGTTGAATAATCACAGCAAACACTTAATCTTTCTCAAATAACTAACTCTCTTTTTTGAAATAAAACTGATGTCTGAATCTCACTCTTTTTCTTCGAATAAAACTAATGACTGAATCTATCTTCCTTTTTCGAATAAAAACTGATGACTGAATCTATCTCTCGTCACCGTCTTTTATACCGGTAGGCCTATTTCTCGAACAATCTTGCAATTTCCATACAACTCCAGAGCAATCCGCGCGTGTCCGTTCTTGCACGAGACTACACGTCTAGACACGAAGTCACCAGCACTCATTTACAAACATATGATTGGTCTACTTAATTCAAGAAAATTCTAAAATGTTACCCTAAATGAATAACAAAATATTAGTTTAAACTTCGAAACAATAATATCAATATGGAAAAATGAATAATAGAAATGAAAATTCAAACACAACACGACATGTTGTCGTTTACAAAATATTTACACATATACATAACAATAAGGGCTTATTGTCAGTAACAATATGCCTTCTTCAGGTTAAATATAAGTACTGAATTATTCTATATGAAAGTTGATTTTGATATAAATAGCAGGAAACAACACAATCGGAATCTTGGAATCGGGTCGAGCGCAATTTGTCCGTGGACCTAAAGTTCCCTGTTTGTAACCAACAAAATAATATCGTGCTTCATATCACTTCAAAATTATGAACAGTAAGTGCAGATTTTCTTCGAGAAGCTTCGTATAAAATTCATGAACCAAACAATCTTGGAATCTTGGCAAATTGGTTTAGATTAGAATACAATCTAAAGCAAAAGTGCATTTTGTGAATAAAATAACTTTTCAAAGGTTTCTACAATAATTATCTAATATTATTTCATGAAAAATGCGGCTTTAATCGAGTTCAAATAAACTAAGAACAGTGGAATTTAGAGTACTTCTGCGCATGTAAAAAACATAACAGTTGATATGAGAATTATTTTTCTCCATTATTCGTTCAACAACTGGTCATATCATTACAAAATTTATCCTGAAAAAATTCTAAAAATCGTCAGAGCAGTACCTCAAATCTGTTCAGTTTTATCACGAAAATTTAAGATTTGAAAAATGTTCCAAATTGTATTGAACTAGAACATTCGTTGAAATCATTTACTTTTTATAGATGGATGTTGTTTTTGAATTTCGCGCAAAGCTACTCGAGAGCTTTCTGCGCTAGCCGTCACTAATTTAGCATTGTAAAATTAGAGGTGAGCCAGCTAGTCATCACCACCGACCGCCAACTCTTGGGTTACTCTTTTACCAACAAATAGTGGTATTGACTATAACATTATAACATCCCCACGGCTGAAAGGACGAGCATGTTTGGTGCAACGGGGATGCGAACCCGCAACCCTCGGATTAGGAGTCAGTCACACGCCTTAATCCATCTGGCCATGCTGGGAGTTTTTATATATAGAAAAAATACATTAGAAAATACTCGAGCATTAGGACGTTTATGTGTGGAATGACGATTACTTTCGCTATCTCAACCCACAAATAGTTAAAGGTATTTAAATTATGCATTTAATCGTATAATCATAAGGGGCTCAGCGTTATGTCTGCGGACTCACACGCTAAAATCCGGCTTTCGATATCCGTGGTGGGCAGAGCACAGATAGCCTATTGTGTAGCTTTGTGCTTAATTCAAAACAACAACATAATTGTAAGGTATATATTTGCTATAACAGTAGCCCAAGCATTTTTCTTAACTGTAGATTATAAATACCGTCCATTTTAAACTAAAACGTGATTCAAGTTGATGGTAAAATAAATTAATATCAAGTGAATATTCTGTTAATAAGTTTTTCTTCTAATGTATAAGGAACATACGCATCTAAAAGTTATAAATTTGTGGAAAATGTAATCCATGTTCAAAGAAAAAAAAATAAAATTACGACAGTTTCCACTGTAAATTCTTACCCGATTGTTAAAAAATTAAAGATTAATCTTATTAATGTATTTAAAAAGATTTTACACAATGACAAAAGTTAAACATATTTGAGCCCAACACTTCTAAATACATGAATATTAGTATGTTGATAAATAATTCTCTTTTCACTTACAGAAATAATGTTGTCTATTTTCAGCTATAACAAACATTTGTGAATAACAGATTCGTTATACAAAATAGTGCCAGAAAGAAGGAAGTTGAATATTCGTTCTATATAACCGACAGCTGTAGGTGATAAGTTTTCTTCAAAACATACTTTATTTAGCTCAAAATTTCCCAAAGGTCGAAGAAGAGATAAAGTAAGACCTTACAATGAACATTTTAGAACCTGAAACATTGGGCCTCATTTAAATTTAAAAACCTACAAAAATAAGAATAGTCTATGGACAAGGTACATGTGGTAAACATCGTGTGCGCTAGTTTGTACATAAGAAAAGTGGATGTGTAAATTATCGTGTTTCTATCATGCAAAAATAAATGAAAAACACATTTGCAAGTATTTAAGAAAATTATTAATGAAACCTATGATGGTGTACAAACAGTGAGTATAACAAAATACAAATAAAAAACTTTGAAGCGTTTTCATTGCACCTCAACGTGAATGTAAACATCATCAAACTGATGACGACCTTTGTTTCGTAAATGATATAACATTATGTGGATGTTTAATTGTGTTTTATTACGCAAACATAATTAATCTTTTCAAAGGAAACGTTGATAATCCTTACACAAAGTAATGGTATAACGGACTTGTTCATGTTGACGTTGTGAGTCATGACTCGTTCGAGTTCATTTGCTACTAACGTTAATGTCATTTTATTTTTAACTTGTTTAAATGCGTCAAAAATTTTAAGCAGACATGACTGGCTAATAAAAAACATTATTACAAATGTACGACGTTTCGACAAAGGTATCTCAAAATATTTTGATAAAAGTTTTAAAAAACAACAACGTTTATTTACCAACTAAATAGAAAAAGTACATTTTTATTTAAGCAAACGTTTCGCCTTTGTGGTTTTTTCAGGGTTAATACACACAGACACACATACATACATATATATAATTTTTTTTTCCTAAATTTCATCAAAATGTGTAAATCTCTGTAGCATGCACTACAAATTTCGAAAGACAACAAAAAAATCACATCTTTTCGAAACGTCGTACATTTATAATACAGAATTTGAATTATCCAGTAAAGCCGTCTCGAAACGTAGAATCCAGTGGGAAAAGCCCATTGTAGATTTGTGCTGAACTTTAAACAAACAAATAAACCGTCTAAAAACTTGTATTTTCCAAAAAGCTGTTTTTTTTTGCTATAAAATCCATCGTTGTGTGTGATTGGAATTACGAAACTGTCTCATCTTATTTACTTTTCATGATAACCTGAGTGCGATATGTAATGGATTTACTATTATATATATTTATTTTAATATCGATGTTTGTGTTATTCAAATGTATATTTCAAAATGCATGTAACTTATATTGTTAAATGTGTATTGCTAAATTTTCTCTTATTCTCTAAGATTCTCGAGCGTGAGAATCAACAATATGTGTTTTTCAAAAGCGCTAGCGTATCTTGAAATATTGTTACCAACTGAAATTTCTAAAACCTCGCCTTATCGTTTATAAATCGACGTTCCAAGTGACAGACATATTATTGTTGTTGGTTTGCTACGGTTAGTATATTATAACGATCGGAAGCTGTAGCTGTGATAAACGCTTATCAATCTGGATTTATCGACCCATTATAACGCCCCCACGGTTGAAAGGGAGAGCATGTTTGGTGTAAAAGGGATTCAAACCCGCGACCATCAGATTACGAGTCGCATGCCTTAACCACTTGGCCATGCCGGACCCTGATGAAGAATGAATCAATGAGGTAATTCCAGAACGTTCTGCACATCCAAATGACCTGTGAGTATTAGCATCAATTAGATGGATCTTGAAGCTCTAAATGCTAACAGAATCGTATGGTAAAATCACTAGAGCTGCTTTTAACACCCACTTTTAATAATACTAGTTCCATGTGCTTTACTCTGGCTTTAGCAAGGGATACTAATAAGGTGTAATTTTCTCTCTAAATGTTTAACTATCAAAGTTGAATTTTGTAGACCACATTTACTGGATTTTCATATCTAATGAATAAATGTATTATGAAATAATTTAGTAAATTGTTTGAGATATTTTTTTAGATAAACAGTACTATAATTGTTAGAAAAGGTTTTGTAAAGACCAGTATTTAGCCCGGCATGGCCAAGCGCGTAAGGCGCGCGACTCGTAATCTGAGGGTCGCGGGTTCGTGCCCGCGTCGTGCCAAACATGCTCGCCCACCCAGCCGTGGGGGCGTTATAAAATGACGGTCAATCCCACTATTCGTTGGTAAAAGAGTAGCCCAAGAGTTGGCGGTGGGTGGTGATGACTAGCTGCCTTCCCTCTAGTTTTACAGTGCTAAATTAGGGACGGCTAGCACAGATAGCCCTCGAGTAGCTTTATGCGAAATTTCACCACAGACAAACAAAGACCAGTATGTAGTGACATTCTACGGAATTGAAATTTGGACATGTTTTAGATTATTAATTTCAAATCTAAAGGCAAAATCGTTAGGCCTGGCATGGCCAAGCGCATAAGGCGTGCGACTCATAATCCGAGGGTCGCGGGTTCGCGCCCGAGTCGCGCTAAACATGCTCCCCCTCCCAGCCGTGGGGGTGTATAATGTGACGGTCAATCTCACTATTCGTTGGTAAAAGAGTACCCCAAGAGTTGGCGGTGGGTGGTGATGGTAACTGCCTTCCCTCTAGTCTTACACTGCTAAATTAGGGACGGCTAGCACAGATAGCCCTCGAGTAGCTTTGTACGAAATTCCAAAACAAACAAACAAAGCAAAATCGTTATAGTTTATTTAAAAACTACTTCGTTTGCACTGTGAATCTGACCGCAATAGTCACTGATATTAGAGCCCCCTAGCCATTCTCAAATAGTAGCGTCAATAACGTTTAAAATGTTGTCTTCCATAACTCAGAATTCATACTCCCCATCCTTCCACACCCAACAACATAAATCTAGGACTGTTTTTATCTAGAACTTAAGCACTGGGCAAATCTCATCTGCATAGGTCAAGAGAAATAAACGAAGTTTAGGAAGCCTATTTTTGAACATAGTAAACAACGTATTCTGACCTACTGTACTGCCTCTAAATTATTTCATAGTTTAGTACCTCATGGTTACATTTGACCCACACTATTTTTAATGTTTATACTTGAGCACTTTATTATAATGTGAAATAAAAATAGAAATATTCTTTAGTTTTAAGATTTTTATAAATATCTGACTAAACAAATGTCTGATTTATACGTTATGTATTGTAATCGTTTTGTTTTTTTGAATTTCGCACAAAGCTACACAAGGGCTATCTGCTCAAACTGCCCCTAGTTTAGAAGTTTAAAACTAGAAGGAAAATAGTTAGTCATCACACCCACTGTCGACTCTTAAACTACACTTTGACCAACGAATAATGGAATTGACCGTTCCACTATAACGTACCCACGAATGAAAGAGCGATTATGTTTAGTGCGAAGGGGATTCAAACCTGCAATTTTTCGATTACGAGTCGAGCGCCTTAACCAAAGGGCCAATTTTATTGTAAGAAAAGTAGCATAATGTGTTATGTGTTATTATAATTTAAAACTGATAAAGTTTATTCAACTGTTAAACTGAGGATCGCTGGTTACAATGATTTTGAAAGCTCACGTTTCGGTAAAATTAGTGTTTACAAGCAGTGTGAACGATTCCAAAGATAGTAAGTTCTGCACACTTGTGCTAATTTCACGAAGTAATTTGCCGATTTTATGTTTCATTGCAAAAACTAGAGAATGAACGTTAAGACTTCATTTCGCATCAGTTACGCACAGCAAGCATATGACACTCACATGTAGGCAATAGTGTTGTTAAAAAAACAAGAAAAAACTTGAGTCTAGCCGTTACAGAACATCTGCCGTTTATTTTGTGGTGAGTAATTACAAAAACATCACATTTACAAAATTATTTAACCAGAAAGCCTTTGGTGAGAAAATATTAACTAATCAGACAATCAATAAAGTCCCAAAAATCATCGTAACTTAGCAAAGATTATCAGAGAAGGATGTATGGACATGTAGAAGGCTGGGCATTCGCATGAATAAGTTTGTCATATACCATTCAAGAACGATCGACACTACTGCACATATGTCATATTTCGAAAATGTATCGTTATAAACTAAAGAACCCGTGGGCCTATGGATCAAATTTAAACGACCGTTATAATTCAAATTTAATGTATTTAATTAACCAAATTATGTAAGTTAATTTGCAGGCTTACTTATTTATGTGCTCTAATGTAAATCAATGCTAAAAGTGGGGTCCGCTTTAGTGGAATATCCGTAAAACATCCGTGTTCTGGAAGGAGCTGGGTGAAGTTTTATCTTCATGTAAATCTGTCGTGACCGAAAAAATTCGTTTGGTATCACTTAGAAGTCGGTGTGACCGGCGATTTAGGGGGAGTTAACTGTCAAACACATAGAAACACTGAATCTCATTACATGGATCATAATTTAATGTATCGAAAACAAACTGATATAATGTAGACATTGTATACAATTATACTTTTCTTACTTACTGAGAGCGTTACGTTTGAGATTATAAATATTAGGTCGTCCAGAAACAAATGTCGGAATTCTCACAATGACATTTAGAAGCTGAATACTGAGTCGGTTCAATCGAACTTTTGTCGCTTACAAGGTGTCTTAATTGTCTGCTATTCACATCTACTCAGAGTAAGTTTCGCAACCCCCAAGGCAGAATAGACAACAAGAACTTTCGTCTGATTTTCCTCTACGACTTCAAACTTAGATGAAAAATTTCCGAAAGTGCACGGAACATCAACCAGACACTCGGCCATGGATTTGTTACTGAACATTCAGTTCAGCGTCGGTTCCAAAAATTTTGCCATGGAGATGTTCTTGAAGACCACGAAGGTCATAGAAGGAAGCCATCTTCGTATGAAACGCACTAAGGGAAGTAACTAAGACAGATCCTCTCACAGCAGTACGTGAGCTTTTAGAAAAGCTAGGCACAAGCAAAGCAAGCTTTGTTAACCACCTGAGTGCGATTGGAAAGGCAAAAGAGTTGAATAAGTAGGTTCTGCATGAGCTGACTGAAGATCAACAAAGTCGGCCTAATGAGACCTATCAAGGATGACGCTCCCAAAATTGAACGAATGGAAAATCGAGGTTTTGCCTCATCCACCTTATTTTCTGGACCTTTTCTCTACAGATTTTAATTATATCATGAACTCTGACAACTTTTTGAACAATAAGCGCTTTAAAACCAGAGAGCTACAGAAGAAGCTTCCAGGAAACTCATTGATCATAGAAACTTTGATTTCTATGGAAGGGACATAAACAGCATCGTTACACGTTGGCAAAAGTGTGTTGAAGCAAATGGTGCTTACTTTGATTAAAGCATGTTTTATAACACTGGTCTATACTTTTCTAAACTTTGCAGTTCAAAAACGACATTTATTTCTGGATAACCTAATATCACTAGAATTATGGTACATTACGTTACACTTATTATCTTAAAGCTACACATCTTTTATCACTACAGAAAAAGGCATGCTGTTACTGAATATTCCAACTTAATACTTAGATTTCATTTTAAGAAATATTAAAGAAACGAAAGAAACATTTTCGATAGAATTTTCTGAAATGTGCTTACCTACCTCTCAATAATTTTAAGTTACATGTTATTCTGCAGTTAGAAGTGAAGGTTTCCTCTTTAATTCCATTCCCAAAACAACAATTACGAACTTCTCGACATTTCCAATGAACATCTTATTTGACAGTTGGAGTTGAAGGTTTAACAAGCAGCTACTTTTTATTTATTTCAGTTACAACTGAGAAGCTTTATAGTAATATTTTTTATTTGTGTTTACTGTTGTTGGGACAGCTTTGACCTGTGCAGTTTATAGACACAATTCATTATATGAATATATACATCTTTAGATCTATTTTTCAGTCGTTACTGAAATGAAAAACGCTATTTTTCATTAATGTTTACATTTCTTATATTAAATAAATGCGGTACTCATCTCTCACCAGAACTTTAAAGCTTTAAAACTTTCTTAATTTATAATGTCAGATAAATGTGGATGGTTCTTTTATCTGAGAAACCGAACCCTCCTTAATTAATTTTTGATGAAAACCCATTTTATGACTCTCTTGTCTTGAAAATATATTTTATAGCACTGCATTTCAGTTTTAATCTGTTGATACGGAGACATTCGTGCCTTATAACTCTGCGCTTACAATCATTTTAGATGTTTTATGCATTTTTGAAACTGCTTTTAAATCGCTTTGTGACCTATAAAAACTCAAATTCCGCAGTGAGACTTCTGATGGTATATATACAAACCAAATAGCTTTTCCCGGCTTTCTACTCAAAAGTGTAAGATCAAACAAGATATCTGAAAAAAAATATTTTTTCAAAGAACATATAAAATAAGATTTTTTTTAATTTCGTGCAAAGCTACACAAGGGCTATCTTAGCTAGCTGTCCCTAATTTAGCAGTGTAAGACTAGAAGGAAGGCAGCTAGTCATCACCACCCATCACCAACTCTTGGGATACTCTTTGACTAACGAATAGTGGGACTGACCGTCACATTATAACCCCCCCACTGCTGAAAAGTCGAGCATGTTTGGTGCGACGAGGATTCAAACCCGTGACCCTCGAATTACGAGTCGATTGCCTTATCCACTTCGCCATGCTGGGCCGTCTATAAAATGAGATGAGTATTCATAAGCACCTAAAACTCTTAATGTTATTATATTTATTCCGCACTGAACATTATCTTATCTTTTGTACTTCCTTTGGTTTTTGAAGCCAGCCAGTACAGTTTGGACAAAAACATAGCCAGTTTTCTAGGTTTCAAATGTTAAAAACAGATACATTCTACCACAATAGCATATATCAAATTCAATATGAAATATAATTTTAATCCTTAAAAAATTTGTTTTAGATATGTCCTTGAAAAATATTTCTGTACTAAATATGAAACCCTTTACGTCGCTTATAGTTATTTTAATAGTTCAAATCACGATATTCTCATATTTGTTGCAGGTCCTTAGCAACCCTCATTGTATTTCGTATGTAGTTTTATAACTTTCATAGAAAAACCATTGTCTGATCGTAATAACCGTGTATGTAATAAGCAAATACTCCTATAAATATAGAAACACAATTTAGGTTTATTCAGCTCCAGCTCTGTCGAATGTCTGCTGTTTTGTTATCATAGAATTTTACAAAACTTAATATGTGGATAGGGCATAGTTATAAATTGAGAATTCCTTAGAGAGTAAACATTTTTATACGTTTTGTAATCCTGTCTGTTGTCATGGATATTTTTCCTAAGATGCAAAGCTATTCTTAGGATGTGTGTGGGACGTGGTTACAAAATGAGCTTTTATATACTTCAGTCCCTGTGAGCTGGAATCTAAGCTTTAGAAATGGATCATGTTATCTGTTGTTAAGAGTTGGCTTTCTGAGTCTAGTGGCGACGGAATTTAATACGTAGATCTGTTTCATAACAACTAAAGTGAACGTGGGAACATGTACTAGGCATTTAACCTTTGGAACAACATTATGCAAATTGAAATGAAAATCACGCTGGAGGTTAGTGAAGTATAGGGCGAGGTTTTCGCAAGCTCTGAGAGTTTTTAAGCGTAGACTTCATAGCGATGAAGAGTGTGTGCAAGTGGAACAGTAAAATATGATGATAGATTATGACAATATGTTAATAATTTCCCGTGATAGAATAACAGATAATGTTAAACTTAATTTTTGGTGAATTTTGTTTGTTTGCTTTGAATTTCGCGCAAAATTACACGAGGGCCATCTACGCTAGCTGTTTCTCATTTATTAGTGTAAGACTAAAAGAAGACAGCTAGTCATCACCACCACCCGCCAACTCTTGAGCTACTCTTTTACCAACGAATAGTGAGACGGACCAGAACATTAAAACGTCCCCAAGGTTGAAAGAGCGAGCATGTTTGGTGTGACGGGAATACGAACCCGTGACCCTCGGATTAAGAGTCGAATGCCTTAACTCCCTGACCATGCCAGGCCAATATAGATGAAGAAAGAGCTGTAAGAGAAAATCCTGGTTTGTCTCTTAATGAATATTTAACTGGTTTTGGTTTGGAGCTTCAACAACATAATTATTCTAAACACTTTACGCTTCTAAATAGGAATATTTGAGGGTACAAAAAGAGCTGGTGATTGAAAAGCTAAGAAATAACTAACCCAGAGTCCCAGTGCTAATTCAATAGAAAGATTGTGGCACCAGCTGGAAAAAAAAAGTAATTCTTCAAAAGTTAAGCTATCTAAGCTTCGACATCTCTGGAGACTTGTATACAACCAAATGGAAGGTTGATAGCTTTATATCATCTGTGGAATGGATGTCTGATCGATGCTATCAAAGTTAAGGTAAGAGAAAGACTTACTGAAAACTGTTTATTCTGGTTATTATTTACTTAACGAAATTCTTATATCTAATACTTCATACTGAGTGTAAATATATTATGTAAACCAAAACAAAATGTTCTTTGATAACAACGTTTCTCGGAACCATCAGTGTTGGCATCTTATCCTTATATTCTTTACACTTAGACAGTCAAGTAAAATCTGAAACTTATTATAATTAAGGAAACAAAGACAATTTGTACGTTTAACTATTAACTCATTTATTACGACCTTGAATTTGTGGAGGTTTATTATGGTATTCGACAATTTCTTGTAATATTATGAAACATTACTTCTTAGTGAACACATTCAAATGGAATTTAAAATATAATAAATCATTCATTTATTACGATCATGATTTCTCTCATAAAAGTTTACTTTGGCCCACGTTGTAAAAATACACGTAAAAACAACAAACAAACAAAAAAGAGTCAGACTTGACATTAACCGTCAGAAGAGTGGAATGATGAGATGAGAAGTGGGAAGATATTTAAGGTCAAATGCCACTTCGTCTGGATTTGTTTGTAAACTTAGGTTTACGTTTAAGATTTCTTGGCTGTTCAGTTCTCTACTCCACCCCTTCAAACGTGTTATATTTGATATTTACATCACAATGAAACTAGTTTATTGTTTCCATAAGATGAAATACAAAGGTTGAGCCCAATTTCTCAAACTTTTAATATAACCTAATATGTGATTGATATATTCGTTGTATATGGTTTCATATGTTTGTACAAACAAAAGTTCATTAAAAATAGGCTTAAAACTAAAATATGATTATTACATTTGTTTTGGAAAAAAAAAAGTTTCAAACATTATTTTAAGCCTGTAAAATGACGTGACACTTAAAAACAATAACATAATATAATTTTATTACATTACTTTGTAAAACATTCAATTACTATAGGTTTAAATTTATCTTCAAATGTTTAAGTAAGCATTCAAGTATTTGCTGTAGAATCTTTTCTTTTTCTTCTCTAATTTGCCATTGGAAATGAACCGGTTGCTGAAATTAACTATCAGGAGAAAGGTAATAAAAACTCTGTGTTATTTGCCAAATACTTCGGAGGTTTCGATGAAACTGTAAAGCAATAGATTTTCGAATAAAACTGCAATAACATGAATAAACTTTAAAAGTAAACTAATTTGATGGCAATCTTCGAGTTAACAAAATAAATTTTGACGTGTTTAACGGACGCATGCTTTAAGCTCTCTCATAACATTATTCGTTAGGCGATATACAAATTGAGCGTTAATGATGCGTTTTAACACGACAATGCAGAACATCACCTAACTTGTAACAACTGACATATCATAAGCAGAAAAACGTACAAAGGATGACGCATCATATCAGTTAAATACTTACATGTATAAATATGGTTAATTTCAACGAAAACTACAGGTAAAATTATACATTATTTACACGTACATAAAGAAGATTGTTGTTGTTTTAAATTAAACACAAAGCTACACAATGGGCTATCTGTGCTCTGCCCACCACGAGTATCGAAACCCGGAGGTTAGCGTGTAAATTTGCAGACATACCGCTGAGCCACTGGGGGGCACATAAAAAAGAAAGGAAACTATAAATCAATTACAGTGAATGTATCAAATTATTATCAGTAAATATTATCATTTTATGGCATGATATATATATATAAGTAACTGAGACACAATTTCAAGATAAATTTGTCGTTCATTTATCGTAGTCACGATCGAAAGCCGTGTTTTGTCCCAAGATTCGATGTTTTAACGTAAATAGTTTTTCTTCTCTATCTTGTAATGTTTGGTTCATTTCTAATTGTATCAGTTTTATCCTATTAAATTTCTACTTTCTCAGCAGTAACTGCTTCTGCCCTTTTGTGTGTATCGATACGAATCTCAAGAAGTCTGTTCATTTCTTCAATGCACTGCTTTCCACAGTTACGTTTCATGAAATAGGTAACTTTTTGTTTAATTTCGTGTATCGGATTCGTGGTCTTAATTAAGCCACTAAAAATTTTGCTCTCGTTAAAAATGACTTGAATACCATATTTCTCACAAACACACTAAAATGTAGTTTTTGGAGAAAGGGAAACACAGTAGTTAGTTGGTGGTTAATGTTTTCTTTTATTTTGCGTTACGACTTGGCTGATGTTCCTTAATTGTTGGTTGACAAACGAAATGCAGAAAGTAAACGTTTTGACGACAATACTGTGAAAGTTGAAGTAATTTTTTTTCAAAAATATAGCAACACCAACACGGTAGGGTAGCTTGAAGAAAAGTGTGCTAGATGTTTTTACTTGTGTAACTTGTTTAATTGTTTATTTTAAATTTCACGCAAAGCTACTCGAGGGCTATCTGCGCTAGCCGTCCCTAATTTAGCAATGTAAGACTAGAGGGAAGGCAGCTAATTATCACCACCACTGCTAACTCTTGATCTATACTTTTACCAACAAATAGTGGAATTGACCGATATGGATATTAAAACTTTTATTAAAATAAAGTAGAGAACAAAGTTTTTGACCTGAAGGTGACCTAAGAAGATTGAAACATTGTTTTCTATTTTAATAAAAGTTTTAATACCCATACCAGACATCTTGAGATACATTTTTAGTTCAAGTGTTTCTCGTCGTCACAAAAGGAATTCACCGTTGAATTATAACTCCTTCATGGATGAAAGAACGAGTGTGACGGAGATAGTAATTCACGACCCTCAGATTACGAGTCGAGCACTCTAACCTTCTGGCCATGCTAGGCCTAATCCGCGCAGAATGGCAAGAATCGAACTTTGAGAATTAATTTGTGTGTGTTGAATTTCCACATATTTTTGTGACTAATTTTTCAACTATCATTCACTGTCAGACCATGAAGGAAGTTAAGATGTTATTATGAAATTGATAGACGGATTCTAGTTGTTTAAACGATTAAATTAAACTTTTGTAAGATTCGAGCTGTGGTTTTAAATCACAAACATTTCGGTAATGTATCGTAGATATCATAAGTCGCGGCACTTGAAATTCATTTAGGCCTTAATTTATGAGGCCTTTTTCTCATTTTTTTTAGCTATATTTTTATACCAGTAGTAGTACCAAGCGTAACGAGCCGTATACCCGATTCGTTTTTATTGCTCATCAGATTTTCTACTAGTATACCCTCAAATTAGAATTATTTTAAGCAATATTAGAGTAAATTAACCTATACGACTCTAGGCGTGGTGAAATAATCAGTCAAAAGTGTTTGACCATCTGAGTCCAAAGCTGTAGTTAGATTTCAAATCAGGCAAGAGATAACGGAGGTATGAGCTAAAAGTTTGTACTTAAAATTTCGGAACCATTCTTTGAGCCATTTTGCTGCGGCTTTGTTACGTTTTTTTTATATGTAGACTGAACGCAACAGAAAGACACAGATAACAGCTTGTATAATTTATTACAACAAACTATTATATATGTAACAGATATAACATAAATTACATAACAACAATGACAGATATTAAGTTCAAACCTTCAAAATTAATTACAACACAAAATGGTACTGGCCTGTATCTAACATAATGATCTAGAATGAAAGTCCAAAAGTCCAGATCAGAAATCCAAAATTACGGTCAAGGGTGTGAATTTGGTCCCACGAAGAAATACCGAAGTTTGAATGGAGAATGACGAAGTTCTTTTTATAGTGCTTCTTGATGAACGTCTCAAACTTGCCGCCTTCCAATTTTCCCAGTCTCCCCTAAATGGTCCGTACGTGACGACTCTCAGCACAACCAGTAATTGGAATGAATCGCAAAGATTGACGAGACAAAATCACAGCTTCTGTAGATCTAGCTTTAGTCACAAATTCAAGTTAAATAAACTCACAGCAAACACTTAAACTTTCTCAAACGAATGACTGACTCTTCTTATTCTTTTCTTCGAATAAAAACTAATGACTCTTCTTTTTCTACCTCGCGTCGCCATCTGTTTTATATACTAGTAGGCCTAGACTTCTCGAACCATCGCGTAACTTCCACAGAGCTCCAGAGCAATACGCGCATGTCCATTCTTGCTCGAGACTCAACGTCTAGACACTAGGCCGCCACATATTTCCGTTTATAGTCATATATTTGATCTACCTAATTCTAGAAATTTCTAAATGTTATTTTAAATGAATAACAACATATTTTTAATTGGTTTAAACTTTGAAACAATAATATAAATATGGAAATATAAATAATAGAAATGAAAATTTAAACACAACACGACATGTTGTTGTTCACAAAACATTTACATGACATTTACATAACAGGCTTAAAAAGAAAGACAACACATAGTGAGTAGGAAAACTGAGCTAAATACACTAAAAAGTAAGAAGAAAAAAGTTACACATCTAGAAATATTATAGTAAAGAATTTAGATATACTTGTTCAGCCAAGCTTTATATTCTGTCGTCGCAAAAAATGCTTTTGGAGAGTGAGGGTCAAATATTGCTAATTGATCTGACAAAAAAAGTCCAAAAGTTGATGGTACATTCTGTCTAGTCCATAAGCTCAAATTTTGGGACGGCTACGTTATGTAATTTTTAACGTGGACTGTGTACGACGCTTAGAGTGCTAATATAAGGAATAGACTTCTTGCATTAATTATATTTATAATCATATCGTACAAAATGAAAATATTTATATAGCATATCTTGGTTGAAATGTTCATATTCATAATTAATTTTGCATCAGAAGATATATTTGTTTCTACTGTTTAAAATGTTTGTCATCTAAATATTTCAGAAACTACAAAGTATGCTTTAAAATAATTATTCTTCATTAATCACCGTATAATTTTTGTTTATTTGTTTATAATTAAGTACAAAGTTACACAATGGTCTATCTGTACTCAGCCCACCACGGACATCGAAACACAGTTCTTAGCGGGCCTGGCATGGCCGAGCGCGTTAAGGCGTGCGCTCGTAATCCGAGGGTCGCGGGTTCGCGCCCGCGTCGCGCTAAACATGCTCGCCCTCCCAGCCGTGGGGGTGTATAATGTGACGGTCAATCCCACTATTCTTTGATAAAAGAGTAGCCCAAGAGTTGGCGGTGGGTGGTGATGACTAACTGCCTTTCCTCTAGTCTTACACTGCTAAATTAGGGACGGCTAGCACAGATAGCCCTCGAGTAGCTTTGTGCGAAATTTCAAAACAAACAAACAAACAGTTCTTAGCGATGTACGTCCGCAGATATGCCGCTGTGTCACTGGGGGACCAGTATATGATCTGAAATGTAAGAATAATGTCAAATAATCGTAATACGTTAATTATTGTTCAAAGATAAAGTTTTGTACTGTTCAAAGTGTCAAGGCTATTGGTATTATACACGTACAAATCCCAAATAAATGATTAATCAGAATTAACATTTACTATATCAGAAACAGCCTAATGAACCTTTCTAACATATTTATAAAGTTAAAAAGTACTGAAAGTAGTGACATTATGGACTGTTAAAGTCTAGTAAGTGAAAAAACAAATAAAAATTCATAATTATGGTTGTAAACTGAATTTCGCGCAAAGATAATATAGGGCTATCTGCGCTAGTCGTTCATAGTTTTAGTGAGAGACAAGAGGGAAAGAAGCTAGTCAAAAATCATCCAACGCTAACTGTTGGGATTTTTTTTATTGACGAATAATGGGATTGACTGTTTAATTATAACTCTTTACGACTGAATAGGTGGTATTCAAAGATGTTTTCTTTCAGGAAAAAACCCAAATGCAGTTTATAGAATATATGATCTATTGAAAATAATGAATTTCAGAATGAAAATTTCCCGCAAAATCAAGGATTATAATTAGTACTTATAATGTATTGTGATTATTTATAATAATGTTGACTTTTAATTTCTGTCAAACTCAGAGCCGCCTCTGAGATTGTATGACTGTATCAAATACTAATGTCTGAATTAGTTGAAGTCAATAACTTTTATTTCTTTCATTTATAAAATATATTCATGACGATACTTGAGAGTGTTAGAAATTACGTTGGTTTGAAAAACAAACAAGAAAACAGTCCCTTAATGATACGCTTTTCAGTGTTATTTCAAAGTTAGTCTCTTTTCATAACCGACTGTAAGGTAAACATTCTTAATAATTGTACTTATTTATTGGACTGATTAACAAGCCTACAGTGGTATGTCTGCGGACTTATACCACTAAAAACCGGCTTTAGATACCTGTGGTAAGCAGAGCACAGGTAGCTCTTCTTGTAATTTTATGCTTTATATCAAACAACTGATTAACAAACAAAAAGGCCTAAGCTTTACTCGTAAATATCTAATGGAAGAGAATGAAATAAATAATTACGATAAATGGATAAAAGTAATAAAACAATAAACACTTGAGTAATTACAGTACCAAATGATATAGTGAGTTAAAAAAGTATCTTAACGCCGTCAAGGAAACAACCATAAACTCGTAGTTTCAATGATGGGACTCTTATCAGTTGTTTGTACTAGTTACAGTTTGTTGGGGTTATTCTACAATACAGAAATTGTCGTATGTCACGCGCCTTGTATGCGCAATTATGTGTCTAACAAAAATGAGTTAAGGTGTCATCAGCGGCTATCAACCGCTGAGTTTACCAGTTAACTGTAATACATAAGTATGTTTGTAAAGATGATTTATTAAGTAATCCGTTGCAAACTGTGTGAATGGGCATGTATGCACATGTGTGTGTGTGAATAATCCTCTATATACATAAATAAATGGTGTTTAATCACATGATTCGTGCTCTATCTATTACGAAATTATATATTTGTTTACTTATGGCTTCTTATAGAAAGATCGTTTAGAAATATGGACGTTTAATTTTTCTCATAAACAAAACACTATGTATTTTACAGTGCATATTATAATGTAAAGGCTGTGTTTGAATTTGTTTGTTGAATTTCGTGAAAGCTACTCAAGGGCTATTCACGATTACAGTCCCTAATTCAGAAATAATAGATGAAAAGGAAGGTAGCTAGACAACGTCATCCCGAGCCAACTCTTTGGCTACTCTTTATTAGTAAATAGTAGGATTGACCATCACATTATAACGCTGTAAAAGATAAAAGGATCAAATCGTTCAGTAACCAGATTCGAACTCACAACATGCAGATTGCAAATAGAACGTTCTAACAACAAGAGGAAACTCACAATCATAAAAATGCATCTTTTCAAGACTGCCAGCGATATTAATAATAAAGAGGAAAGAAAAAATCTCAGAACAAGAAAATATTTGGTAACTCTCTCCATTTTATAGTCTAATTTTTCCATGTTATTAAAGAATGCAAATTTAAACATTGATAATGTTTTCAAAAATTGCCAGCGATATTAATAATAAAGAGGAAAGAAAAAATGTTAGAACAAGAAAATATTTGGTAACTCTTTCCATTTTATGGTCTAATTTTTCCATGTTATTAAAGAATGCAAATTTAAACACTGATAATGTTTCATTGATCCCTGTTGACAATTGAGTGAACCAGAATGAGAATAATTATCATTCTTAAGAATTCCCTTATATTTTTACCAAGGACACGTCATAAGGGTTCTGCTTGAATGAACATAATGATTAAATTTAGGGTATGAAATAATTGTCATGGTATCTCATGCAGTGTCTTAATTATAAAGAAAAATGCTAGCAAGAAGCTAGCATGTGGTAACAGCACATGCTGGAAGAAATTTATTTACTATTATTCCACAAATAAACCTTGATAAAAACACTATACATTATATTTTTTCTTTTATCATGCCATGGCCTAAAACGAGTAGAGAATTGCCACTAGAGTTGAAGGTTTGCATAAAAGCTTTATGTGGTGCTGATTGGATTCTCTCAAACAACTTGTTGCAGACTTGAAATGCGCCCCAAACACTGTCTTTTGTTGTTTTTTTAATTTCGTGCAAAACTTGCTTGTTTTGAATTTCGCACGAAGCTACTCGAGGGCTATCTGTGCTAGCCGTTCCTAATTTAGCAGCGTAAGACTAGATGGAAGGCAGCTAGTTATCACCACCCACCGCCAACTCTTGGGCTATTCTTTTACCAACGAATAGTGGGATTGACCGTCACATTTTAACACCCCCACAGTTAAAAGCGCGAGCATGTTTGGTGTGAGGGGTATTTGAACCTACGACCTTCGGATTACGAATCGAACGTCTTAAACTACCTGGCCATGCTGGGCTCTCCCAAACACTGTCAATCAACTATACCCTAGATTGTGAAAGCAACTGCGTACAATTGATCAATTTTTCAAAACGATAAAATAATTTACATGTCTGTGCAAAAATACAAACGAATGAATTGTTTCAACTAGTTTGACTACAGAACATCAAAGGATTATTGAAAGATTTTTCCATAAAAGATAAAGGCTTTTAAACTTTATTACTTAATTTCTTCAATAGCTATGTGAATATTTTGAGAAAATTGTCATTGAAATCTCTTTAATATTAGAAATTTATGTAATTTCTCGATCTCACTTGATTTTAAGATTTTAAAAAGGTATACGTAAGTACCTTATTTATTGTTAAACAGTGATGAAACGATTTAATTTTAAAATATTTAAACACAGGATACTCGTGATCAATCTGTTAATTTCAACTGAAGTCTATTTATTTTCTGCTTTTTTACTCACTTTAAAAAAATCGTAGTTACAATCGTAGTTACAACACTTTGTAACGCCAAAACGGGTGTGGCCATCATTCCACTCATTTATATTTCGTGTGCCTTTTGTAACTTGGCAATGTTCAAACTAGATGAAAGGTGTATCTAGCTAAATAACTGTGTTTTAAGTGTTGTTTTGGCAATCAAGTACAAATACATGTATATAATAAAATTACGCGACCTTAACAAGGTGTATGACATGATAAGGAGTATTTGATGCCGGAAATGAGACAGGAAGCTCCAATACTCGTTTGCATACTTTGTTTATAGGATAATCATAAATATCTAACTGGTAAGGTTGTTGTTGTTGTTTTGAATTAAGCACAAAGCTACACAATGGGCTATCTGTGCTCTGCCCACCACGGGTATCGAAATCCGGATTTTAGCATGTAAGTCCGCAGACATACCGCTGAGCCACTGGGGGGCAACTGGTAAGGAGTGAGCTAAAAGAATAATATCAAAACTGCTATTTTTTGAAATTTTAAAATTTGTTCAATATTTAAAAAACATTAGCTACTAATAAACTCAATTCCAGTTCATAATTGGACCAAAGTTTATGTAAAATAGAGGTAAGAATGGACGGAACGATGGCCACGCCCACTTTGAGGCTCCACCAAATGTTGTTATGTTGTTCCACCCATTTCAACCTTGTTCCCTAATTTTTGGGGCTCCCATTCCTACTTTCTCATTCTTCTATTTAAAAAAGTTTACACTTGTCTCATAACTTTTTTTTAACTAAATTTCGAGAATGATTTGGCTCTAGGCCTATCCTTCTCGTAGAGTTTCTTAGAACTATCTCTCGACATTTTTTGGCGTTTGCTGATATCTTTACTATAGCTATTCTTCCACCTAGTCAGAGTAGTAGTCTCTTTTATGGCTGAATTAATGGTTAAAGCTTATTTTGCATATTCAGTATTACTATATCTAACCTTATGTGTGTGCTTTTATTCAAGTCTAACCTAGTCTTGGTTTTAGTTTTTAAAAACCAGTACCGTTCATAAAAAATGAGCATGTGTTCGTGCTGTTGACCCTGGTCAAAGTCACGTGCAATTATTCTCTGTCATGCACTTCATTTAACTTGGTATTTGTACAACAGAACTCGTGTAAATCCTATTTGATCACAAGGTACAGTAAATAGGATATTATACAACAGAGCTTAATGATTTTAGTGAATTCTGTCATTTGTATACCTTTTCTTGATGTAAGTCAAATACTCCATACGTAGTCGACCTACTCAAACAATCTTCAGCTTTCCTTTTTCCATCTCTGAGGGTTATGAGTTTGAATTCTCGTCACAGCTACCATGCTCGCCCTTTCAGCCGTGGGGTCGTTATAATGTAATGGTGAATCCCACTACTCGTTGGCGGTGAGTGGTGATGACTAGCTGCTTTCCCTCTAGTCTTATACTGCTGTATTATCAAGCACAGATAACCCTCGAATAGCTTTGCGCAAAATTCAAACCAAACCAAACCTTTTGCCATCAGTACTTTTTACTTCCTAATTAAATATTCTTTCTTCTTGTTTTTACGGAGATCACTTACCTGGAAGACGTCTGTAACCAAGAGTGTCAATTAGTAAGTTTAAAAGAGTAGTTTTTTTTTGCTTTGATCAGATTACCAGAATTTAGTCACGTGGATGTGAGTTTAATATATATATTTTTCTGCATGTATTAAGCTTCTTTTACGAGTAAAAATTACGACCTTGAATAAACGTTACACATTAGTTTTAGTGCATTATCTAATGTCGACAAAATTTCTCATAAAGAGTTTTAGATCATCATAGAACCCTGATTAGATAAGGTGTTGTAAATATCAGCTTTGTATTTCACAGCCATTCTGGAAACAATACTTTGTCCTTCCATAGATGGCCTTCAATATTTTTTCTCGCACTCTTTTCATTTTGCTTCCATTGAATTGCTGGACGTCTAAATATACTAAAGAATATTTCTGTTTCAAGAAGTTCAAGTTACATGACTTGTTTTGTGTTTGACGGCGATTTTCCTTCTTTTGTCAATGTTGGATCAAAAACAAATTTCAGTTTGGTATACAGCATTTTCAAAATTAACAGGTATAACTTTATAAAAAATGAACCTGTATAATATTTTACTAAAGATGCATTGAAAGTTTGGCTTTTGAAAATTAGATCAAGGCTAAAGCATCTAACTTTTTGATACTTTCGGACGTTTTGAAGCAGAAAGTTCACGATTTGAAGCTTAGTGGATGATATTTTAGGCTGTCTCTAGAGATGCACATAAAAATATGTTCCACATGAAAATTTGAACATATTTTTTACATGTAATTCACATTATTAGACTGATGGTAAAACAAATTTTTTAAACCAGAAAAATTCAACCTTTCAAACTAACTCGAGCTACATGCAATAAGAAAAATTGTGTTTCGTAGTACGTGGTAGCGTTTATTATTTCTGTTTCTGATAATTTATTAGAAGTACATTCTGTATGTTTTATGATGAGGGTTAACTTTATTCCTCAGTCGCTCTTCTAAAACTGTGTTTCTGTATCTCTTGGGTCTGGATGCCCAGCAGCTAGTCAAATTGTTACAGCAAAATTGCTTTCTGCCTTTATGAGCCTTAGGTGCTTGAAATCACACTATTAAATTATAATGGCTCAAGAGTTATAGGAATTTGCTGTTGACGAAATTTTTTATTTCTAGTGTATCAGTTGAATTTATTTTGCTAGCTTTAACTACAGTTTTGTTACTTTGTTTGAAAGTACACCAATGAATGTTATATTGATTAAGCCAACTTTTAGGAATTGTCACTTGCATTACATTTCACTGATAATTATTATGGAATTTTTTCTTCTTCCTTTCAGCTCTACAATGAATTGCTTCATTTATTTCTCATTTTTTAAATATATGAGGTTTATCATTTCATCGTACATTTCGATGATTTTAACATTTTTAAATTGGAAAATTCAAAAATCATATCAACAACTGATTCATCACAAACAATTATTTTCAAAATGTTATTCTTAAGGTGGTATGTTTTTTGTGTAAAAATGTTCACGCAAATCTACACAAGAGACTATCTTCGCACAGCCATCTCTATTTTTGAGCCGATGGACTACAGGAAAGGTAGCTAGCCAATAGCTTTCGTTACAAGCTCTTGGAATACTCTTGTTTGACTGAATAGTAAGATTTGGTGATCATTCTTTTAATGCACCCACATACCCTCATTGTTGAGCTCGTTTCTGTGGAAACCATCAGTATATTCATAGTCCGGGCTTGTTAATCACAAAAGCTCACCTAGTCCAAGCAGGTGAAACCGATGTCATTTCTTGCTGTGCTTTGATGGTTTATTCAAGGAAAAGAAAAATGAAATATGAAATAAAGAATATGAAAAAAAAACTTGACAAAAGCTGTCCGGGATTTTTTGTTCGTGACCCCTTGAAACACTGGACTAGAGGGAAGGTTATTAGTGAACATCACTCACTGCCCAGTCTTTGGCTACTTTTGTCAGACTGTATATTGAAATCAGTTGTAGGGAGAAAGCCATTGAATGATTCTAGAAAAAAATTTTGAATCATCATGGATTCTGTTGACAAGGCTGGTATTGAGTAGCTTTTATGTACAAGAGTTTCAGGATCGCTGGATCAAGACGTGGTGCCACCAAACATGGTTTTTTAGTTCACTTGTAAGTGCGCTATAAGAGTAACTTTTAATATCTCTATTGGCAAGGCCGAATTAAAATTTTGGGGACCTAGGAGAAATATTTCAAGGGAGGACCCTCACACAAGGCAGAGCTTGTAATATTAGGATTGACTTATGTACATATAAAAACAGTCACCCCTTTTTAATAAATACTTTATCAAACGTAAACTCCTATAATGATTTTTCTCTACTATCGTTTATATTTAACAGTGTACAAAATGGACTTACAAACATAGGTAGTGAATATATTAGCATTACAAGCTACACTCACGCATTGACAAATCTACAATCACATACACGTTTATCGCCTAACAATAAACGGCTACTATTAATTAAACGCTACATTTTCAAAACTACCTATTGATTTTGCAGCGTTAAATTGTTGAAATAAAATAAAGAATATTAACACACATTCCGCACGAATTCAGTACTCAATAGTTGTAATATTTGCGATGTTTATTTTTGGTTTACATAAACTAAAAGCTTGGTTGCAGGACACTATAGCAGTAGCTAAGCTTCCAAGTGGAAACAAGTTGTTTTTCAAATATTTGTTTATCGTTCAGAATTTTGAGTTATTACAATACTTATTTTACAGATACATTAAAATTGTTACATAGGGTTGATTTTTTGAAAATTATCTCCAAATAAGAATATGTTATTTTATTATGCAATTAATCTACAGGACCACAGGGACAAATATGTCCCGTGGAATATCACGTGGAGTACTAAATATACAATAAAATGAGTATATAATTCATAGAATGTGCTAATAATGAATTTTATAATCATTTTACCATCGAAGGATGATAGTGCATATATGTTTCATTGTGAAGAATCTTTTACAATGTGAATATTGAAAAATTATAGTTCATACGATATAATATTGTATGTATATTACTATACTCTAAATATAAATAAACTATTTATTCACTCTTATTTTTGCCAAAAATATATTAATTCTTACAAAAATAGTTGGAATATGTGGAATAAATATTTACATACATTTTTCCCCACAGTGGCACAGCGAAACATTTGCTGATTTACAACATCAGAAACCGGGTTTCGATACCCGTGGTGAGTAAAACACAGCTAGCTCATTCTATATCTTTGTGCTTTCAAACAAAACAGTCCCACGCTGGTACAGTGATATGTCTACGCATTTATAACACTAAAATCAGGGTTTGATTCTCTTCAGTGGACTCAGCAGATAGCTCGATATGACTTTCCTATAAGAAAAAACAACAACACACACACTGATACAAAACAGACAACACACACACTGATAGAAAACAGACAAAACACGCAATTGTAATAATTCATATGCCACTGGCCTGACATACTCAGGTAGTTAAGGCACTCGACTTAATTCGAAGGTCGTGGGCTCGAATTCCCGTCACACCAGACATACTCGCCCTTTC
Source organism: Carcinoscorpius rotundicauda (assembly GCA_011833715.1). Lineage (NCBI taxonomy): Eukaryota > Metazoa > Arthropoda > Merostomata > Xiphosura > Limulidae > Carcinoscorpius > Carcinoscorpius rotundicauda. The sequence continues at coordinate 44,484,243 of CM022395.1, read as the reverse complement.
AGCCGTTTGGGCGATATAATATGACAGTCAATCCCGCTATTCTTTGGTAAAAAAGTATTCCAAGAGATTGGTGATGGGTGGTGATGACTAGCTGCCATCCCTCTAGTCTTACACTGCTAAATTAGGGACGGCTAGCGCAAATAGCCCTTGTGTAGCTTTGCGCGAAATTCAAAACAAACAAACAAACACAATCATATGCCACTACGAACCCTGTATATAGTGTGATTTATGCGCATGTGCGAGCAAGCAATAGGAGGATTTTCGACACGATTCTATACTTATCGAGAAAATTTCATGAAGATCATTTGTCTTTATGTTGCAAGTTTGTCTTTATATTGTAATGAAATCGGTCTATGTTTTATCATGAATTAACATATTTTCCGGTCGAGCTTTTGGGCTGTTGTCACCAACAGATAACCGCGAATGAAAATTTCGTAGTTATCTTATTTTGTTCTTATTTTAGTTTATCTCCAAGTTCCTCTTTCATCCAATTTGATTTTCTACTTTCAAGCCCTTTCTAATTATATAATCGACTTTGGGGAAGTCCGGAGACATTTACTCCAGATTTCATGCGTTAATCCGCTTTTTAAAATTTGGTTGAGGCAGCGGGTGTTGGCGTCTACCTACCTTCTTTTAGGTTCGCGGCTCAATTATACCAGAACCGGGTATTAGAATTGTCTGTTTAGCCTACTTTCAGTAATAGGTGTCTTTTAGGTGAAAAATGTGTAGCTCGGATCAAAGTTGCTTTATGGTTACATAATCACCTTTCCTAACTTACTTTTTTGAAAAGTAATCTTACATTTAAAGTTCTGAATTATTAGTAGCACCTTAAGAGAAACATTATAAACTTATTTATGTTGTTAATAATGGTGTGATATTAATAGGCCAAAACTCAGACATGGTAACCATATAGTAAGTTTGAAAAACAAGCAGAGTATGGGAGATTGTTTTTGTTTTTCAAATTTACAACACTATTAGATTGAGTGGGCTATTTGGCTGATATATTCATTATATTATTTATTTAGAAAACTCTGTTAATTTAGGAAAAGAAAAGAATGAAACTAATCTGTAGAAATTCAGCAGTGTTTTAGTTAGGCTAAATTAAATGGAAAATCGACTAAATGGATTTGAATCCGAAAAATAAGTTAAAATATACATAATTATACATGATATTATATCTTATACATTAGTCCAGGGTAACAGTCGTAGAAATAAAAGGAATGATAAATACTTTTTTCTTCATTTGTTTCATGAAACAAAAAAATATTATGTTAAACTTTTCTGACTGTTTGAAGTTTTTCTGCCAGTTCCTTCAAATTAATAATGTATTTGGATTTAAATACCCGCAGCTGGTAAAGCAGTGAAACCACAGGCCTAGTAATTTAGATAAAAACCACACCAGACTGCAGATTCTTTCCACATGTTTCTCAGTTAGCCCGTCACGAATTCCAAGTTTAGAAGGAGGCCAAGAAAAACTTTAAAAAGTATAACAAATAGATATAAATAAAAAGGATACTTTATACGTCTCTGATTTGAAATCCGTAATGTGCTAATTAAGAGGGGATTTTATCACCATTATTACAACGAATCATTTATTAATTGGTCAGGTGGTTAAGACACTTGACTCGTAATCCCAGGATCGCGGGTTCGAATGCCCGTCACATCAAACATGCTCGCCATTTCAGCCTTGGGGGCGTTATAATATGACGGTAAATCCCACTATTCGTTGGTAAAAGAGTAGTCCAAGAGTTGGCGGTGGGTAGTGATAACTAGATGCCTTCCCTCTAGTCTTACACTGCTAAATTAGGGATGGCTAGCGCAGATAGCCCTCGAGTAGCTTTGCGCAAAGCTTAAAACACCAAACCAAATTTATTAACACTAACTAAAAGCAAATTTTATTTTCTTCATGTTACACGCTTATGCCTATTGGTAATACTATACATAACTAATTTGGTTGTTTAAGTTTAAAAATATGTACATATTAATTTTGTACACTTACATTTATTGTGGCGTAGTGTACTTGTGCACTTTATTATCTATATCTTATATTAGTGTAAAGTATCCCCATAACTTATGCACATAATTATTGATGTATTCTGCTATATACGTTATACACATTGTCATATATGGTCATATTGCTTATGCACATTGCTATGTACATAGTACTGTATTTAATTGTTTTTATGACTTTGCATATTGTTATATACGTTTGATGTACTGAGGTGAACACATTACCTATGCATTCTATCACGTATATTTGGTTTACTAATGTGTTCATATTGCTTATGTGCATTGTAATCTATATTATATTGCACTGTTCTAAAGTGCTTAACCTGTTTGTACACATCATACAAATATGTTTGGTACTACTTTATAGTAGCGTCCATAAAACTCGTGCACATTGTTATTCATGTAGTGGTGTACAATTGTGTTGTAGTTTATGGTTTTAGTTTAAACATTTTCTAATATATGCATTGTATTTAGTTAGAGGTTTGACAGGTTTGTTAGTAAATCCTATTAACATATAAGAATAACATTTTTATAGGACATTGTTTTATCCTTGAAGTTTATCTGAAGAACTTTACAAAATAAATATTTAACAACGTTCCCATGATAGTGAAACAACTTTTGGAACGGCTAAATCATATTGCTCAATACAGAGACACCAAATCGTGTTTCATAATCTAGAAGATTGGAATTGTTTGTAAAACTGGATTACACATAATCTATAATAATAAAATTGTATGTTTCTGTGAACGTCATAACACCAAGAGAAAAGAACTGAAAAGACCTCAAACCTTTCATACATACAGAGAGAATTTGAAGGGTGTACATCTGTGTATTGAGTTGACTCAATAAAATTTTGGCCAGTCTTTTGCCGCCCTTAAACCCCATAATTCTGCTTCCTGAAGGTATATAGAAAATGGTCTTTTTTATTCTAATTATCATTATCACTTACTAATGAACAGTATGTTGAAGGTTTCTACCAAATACAGTTGAAAATTAACACAATGATAAACAAATTTGCTAAAATTGACTCAAAGTTGAAAAAGATGGATATATTTTACCTATAAACGAACAAAATTCAATAGGGTTTGGAAATAAAGCCATCAGGACCTCCCAGTGCTCGTGGATCAAAAACAAAAAGTATTAGAAAAGGTTTCAATAAATAAAGTTCAGGAAATTACATCAATTAAACCAGTTCGAGCATTTTGTTGCACGAAAACTCAACTGAGTTGAAAATGTTTAATTTTCCTCGCTTTTCTACAATCGTAGTTACCAGAGGAGAAAAACATTGCCTGTCCTGAGGCGCCCCTTCAGTGACACAGCGGTATGTCTGAGACTTATAACGCTAGAAACTGGGTTTCGATACCAGTGATAGACAGAACACAAATAGCTTAATTCAAAAGAAAACAACAACTGTTCTAAAGTATTCCAAGACTGAAAATATTTGCAAAACACTAAGGAACTGAAATATATGATGTAAAATGAGATCTGAAGTTTCCAGTGATATGATAAAGAATTTAAGTTAAAAACAAATTGTTTTAAACTTACAGTAAAGAGTTTTGTTGGACAATGAAATTGCTACCTTCTATATATTTCTTGGGAAAATAAACTCTTTGAAAAGATTTTTGGTTCTACCTCACATTTAAAATAGGTTGAAAATACACACAGACACACAGTCAATCTGTAAAATATCAGTCTAATAACCGGAGCAAAGCCAGATTCTTTGGCTAGTAGTAGATGTTTTAATTAACGATGTTGTACCGTTTTCTGGTATTCTTCTTGATCGTCCTATTTGTTGGTGATTGGTGTCTTTGAAACTGGCTTTTACCTCTCGCTAAATTCTTGTTTTTAATATTGTCATACATAAAGTTGACATTCAGATTTTAATCATTTATTGTTAGAGACCTGCTCTATAACTTTTATTTGTGTAATTTATGAACAGAAATACGTCTATAGAAAGAAGAGTTGTAATCTGGTACTCTTAGGTTTCTCACTACAACGAAACAAATGATCTTGTTAGAGAAGTTAGGTTAAGATTTAGTGATAATAAGTTCACAACTCTTATATTTTGCAGGTTCATTGATTGATTGTTTGGAATTAAGCACAAAGCTACAAAATGGGTTATTTGTGCTTTTCCCACGACGACTTGCTTTCTAGCAGGGTGAATACGAAGACCTACTGCTGTGCCACTATGGAGCTCGCAAGTTCAACTGGTTAAAACTGTTTATCATTAATAATACAAAAAAACTGCTTATTCAAGAGAATTTCTGTAATATACAAACAAAAATGATTCATATTTAACATCATATTTGTCCCCCTCTCAGAGGCTAAAAGACGAGTCTGTGGGTTTCTAACGTTAAAAATAAATTTTGATACCTGTGGTAGGCACATTGTTCAATTGTTCAGATAACTTGGTGTTCAGTTAATAACATAGAAAAAATACGTCATATTACTTTTCACGTACGTGTCTAAATGTATGCACTACAAGCACTGAAATATTAAATGGGATCCTGTGACCACCTTTTTAAATAGGTTTATAATACAGCACGTATAATAAAGCATTACAATAAGACTGTTTATGTTTGGAAAGACGGTTTCTTTATCTGCCCTAATATCTTTTCCAGAAATAAGAGGTCAATAATATAATGTTGAATACGTTATATTAACACGATTTTGAATACATAAATCAGCAAGTTGCGTGTTAATTAAAGCTCGTATAAAGTCGCGAGTATAACATCATTTTATCATTGTTTGGTGTTACGAAACAGTGTGATGCTACTTGACTCTTTTTGGAAAGCGTATGTAACAGCTCTTTCCAATGTAATACTTTGAAAACACTAAAACCACAAAGATATGTTCAGACCGAGGATTCAAAATTTCCAAGACAGGGATATCACTTGAACTTGATGGTACAGGAAAACAAAGAAATGTTGATTAACTTGGAACACCAGAATCATCTAGAAATAAACATGCAATAAATAGTACTCCTGCCGTGGTAATCAAAGTGTGGCCTTTTCAGAAGCGACTGGCCACTACTCAGATAGGAGAAACACCTTACCGGATCGCTCTTTCAGAAATTTCTGGTCTTTCTTATGTTTAATTATCGAATCAGTTTCACTTAAAGTACTTCGGTTTGAATGATTTCAAGTGGCACAAAGTTATACAATAGGCTATCTGTTTTTTGCCATCGTGAGCATCGAAATTTAAATTTTAGCGTCGAAAAATTGCAGACTCATCAAAAAGCCACTGGCAGGTTCCTTAGAAATTTCGAAGTTTCGCAAAATTTATTTAATGTAATAATTTGCAAATAACATGTTTTAAAAGCGTTGAACCTTCAATATCTGCAAAGTTCTGATATATATCAGCTGCAGGCAATGCCGTCACAGATAATTTTACCAGCCCATCCCAAAGTATGTGTAAGTTTGTACTTACCTGAGAGCTAGCATCCCTTACAAATACATTTATCCAAATATTTGTTTCTCTTGTGACTTTCCCTTTTCTCTTCTCTTCTCAAATTACTATTTCAGGAACCTTAAGTTGAAAGGTCCTCGTGATGTGACAGCACGTGAGTTGAACAGTAACCGATTGTTTTGTTTTTTTTATTTTTGAATTTCGCGCAAACCTACTCGAGGTCTACCTGTACTAGCCGTCCCTAATTTAGCAGTGTAAGACTAGAGGGAAGGTAGCTAGTCATCACTACCCACCGCCAACTCTTGGGCTACTTTTTACTAACAAATAGTGGGATTGACCGTCATATTATAACGCCCCCACGGCTGAAAGGACAAGCATATTTAGCGCGACGCGGGCGCGAACCCCGACCTTCGGATCACGAGTCGCGCGCCTTACGCGCTTGGCCATACCGTGCCTTAGTAACTGATCAATCTTAGCTTCTTACAAGATAGAATAATGGCTAAAAATTATCGGTTATAAACGACTCTTGTCTGTTTCCATCAATGTAAAGTAAATAAAGTGTGGTAGATGTCATGTATGGTTTCCGAGAATGTAACTATGAAAATTCCCATAGTGCAGAACTAAAGATACTAATGCTAAGATTACAAAACTTATAAACAAGACCAAAACTTAGGATATTTATAGTTTGTTTTCACAGTCTCAGTTTCTCGTAATCACATTATGTGTATTATATATGTTTTAAATTACAGGAATGTTCTTATAATAAAAAGACATAAGGTAAGGATATGTAAAGTTAGTGAGTAAGTATGGTAAGAATTATACGAAGGCAAATTATTGAGATAATAGGAAGGCTTTATTTGTGTTTATTAATAATGTTCTTACTCCTACAACACCAATAAGTGCAACATCTTAGTATTGTATAACACAGACTATAATTAATAGAAAGAAACTGATCTTGACATAGGATATGAGTACAAGTCTTGTTACTATTTTATGCTATTTTCACGACTGTATAACTGATTCAATGAATAAAAATAATTAACAAGTATAAATAATTACTGTATTATATTGTGAATATATACTGAATATACAGGGTGGTCGCTAGAAAAGCGGAAAATTTGTCAAACAGCTGTTTATTTTTACAAAGAATAACTTTTACAAAGTTTTTTAAAGGCATATGTTATATTACACTCATAGATGCTCAAAATTATTAAAATCGTGCATTTTATTCATGATGTGAAGAAATCAAAATAGAAATGAGTAAGCACGCATTTTATTCATGATCTCATCTGACCCTCAAATTTTCCGCTTTTCTAGCGACCACCCTGTATATTGTAAAAATCAATAATATTTAAAAAATCTAACTTTCTCTCTCTTGGTGTTCTGAGAGTCTGCGAAACCGGACATGCTCGCCCTTTCAGCCTTGGGAGCGTTCAGTGAGGTCAATCCCACTATTTGTTGGTAAAATGGTAACGAAAGTGTTTGCTACTATATCATTGCTAAATTAGGGACGGCTAGTGCAGATAGCTCTCGAATAGCTTTGTGCGAAATTCAAAATAAGTAGTTCTTTGTTTAACATTTTTAATAATAACTGTCTTTTACGTTGAAGCAGAAAACGAGTATGCTGTTAATAGAACAACACAGACACAAAAACTGTAATTTTATTGGCAAAATTAATTCATTTGTTTACGTGATTTAAGGCATACAAATAAAATGTTTGTTTTGTTGTTAAGCGCAAAATTATGGAATGCGCTATTTGTGCTGTGGACACCGCGTGTATCCAAAACTGGTTTCTAACATTGTGAGTTTTCATTCTTACTGCTGATTCACTGGGGGTCAATGGGGCATGACACAAAATATAAAGAACAGCAGTTTTAAGACGATAGGGAGCACTGTTAACCTTTGTGAAGAAGCATATCTAAACAAAATTGACAACATAAAATAGTATACAAATACTAAATTAAATTATACAGTTATTTTTTTAAAGTAAACTTCATATTCTAAAGAAAGTGTGTACGAAATCTCGTGTAATAAGATTAAGCATTTCAAATGTGAGATCACAATAAATTGGTGGGGGACACAATATAATTCTGCACGCTGGAAAAAGATTTTAACGAAAAATACAAACATCACATTGGTTGGCAATATCTCGTAAAAGACAAAGCTCATAGATGTTGCTAAGTTTAATACACTCGCGTAGGCGCGCGCGCAAAAACACACACACACATATATATGTAACTTTCCTGATCTTTACAACACGCATTACAATTAAAATTACGTGAATGCTTCAAATATTTTTTTATAATTGGTTTAGCCCAACAGCCCAGCTTGTGAAAGCAGTCAGTACAATAGAGATTTCCCATCATCAAATAAGGGCCAGTCCGCTTCTCGGCTTTTAACAGATGAGAATCCATAAGCACATGCTCCGGACAATAGTACAATAAAATCGAGAGAGATCCTTGCCTATAAATGGTACCAACAGAATATGGGTTCATCAAGATAAATATCTTTAGTTACACCGTCGCATACTCTTGTATTGTACTGGTATTCGTGTTATTAGTTATGATGATGTACCGGTTAAGTCGCGAACTGTCTGTTGAAACTTAGCTGGAAAACTGTCGTCCTTTCACACAGGACGAATTATGGAAAGTCAGCAGGAAGGAGTGATGTGTTTTGTACATGACTACATTACGACGGAGCCTTTTGTTATGGAAACTATATTGTGAATTTTTTGTCAGGATAGACAATTGTCAGATGAAGCATGACCGGATATGATAACATTGATTCTAACGACGTCGTAAGACTCCAAATTCGTTTTAATATAAAGTACCCAACCTTGTTGAAGTTTGTAAAACCTTAGTAATCTCTTACTGACTTTAAGATTTTAGTTTTCTCTTAATTGTAATTTATCAATAACAATCGTGTCTTTAATTTTAAATACCTTCCTTTGCAGATTTGATTGAAACATTCTTGTGATTTAATGTGCTTAATGTATAGCTCAATTATTAACAAGAATAAAATGTTATTTATTATCACTGCATAACAATTATTTTGAAAAGTTTTTCTTGATTGCGACAGGTACGTGGTGGGAATGCACAAATATAGTTTTCGTTTTGTTTCATCACTTAGGAACTCCGAGAAATAGACAGTTTACCAGCAATAACGTATTTAATTGCGTTTATGTTTCTAATTCGCTATTAAGTTCAAAATAATTAAAAGTGTTTTGTTCTTGATTTTCGTTTGTATTCAATGTTCGGTACATCACGTTGCAGTGTCCAGCAGTAGTCAGCAAGCATTGACGGATTCAAGTTGTCCTCATATCGTTTTTCCAATTTTAGCAATGTTCCGTTGAAACCTTTCACTGATAGCACTGAGATTTGCGGGGAAGAAGTCCAAGCGTGAGTGGAGGAAATGAATCTTGAGTGACATGTTGCACTTTATTGTTTTGTATGCTTTGAGAAGTTTGCCAGCTGAATGTAATGTGGGGCTCTGTAATTGCCAAGAAAATTCTCAACAACGTCTTTGAAGTCTTTCCAAGCAATCTTTTCCGGTTCAACTAACAGATCTTTGAACCGCTTGTCACTCAAAACGTGTCTGATCTGAGGGCCAACAAAAATGCTCTCTTTGATCTTGGCCTCAGTTATTCTTGGGAACATTTGTCTTAAATAACGAAAGCCTTCGCCTTCTTTGTTCATTGCTTTCACAAAATTCTTCATAAGTCCCAATTTTATGTGAAGAGAAGGCAAAAAAAAATCTTTGCCGGGTCGACAAGCGGTTCATGTGCCAAATCTTTGACCAGATCGTTTAATTCTGACTGTGTTATGAGATGTGGATCGCCTGAGGAGCACGGTTTAAAATCCGAATCAATGTCACCGCCAGTTCCCTGCATTGCAGTTTCTTCATCTGGTTCGTCTAAGGTCCATTATTCTGGTGGTTTCGGAATTGGAAGACTGTTGACATGTGGCACAGGTTTTATTGTTGAAGGAAAATTAGGGTATTTAATTTACTTCTTGTTTTTGGTAGAGAAACCAGACACATTAGTCAAACAGAAGTAAGAGACCGTCACATGGTCTTTCTGTTCTCGCCATATCATCCGGACAGCAAACGGAATTGTCTTTCGAGTGCCTCTGAGTCAAGCTCTTAGACAGACAGCACATGTCACACAACAAACGTGAGGCGCCCATTCCTGGTGTTGATCCCCAATTTTACAGCCGAAGTACAGATGATATGCTTTCTTCACAAGAACAGTCATTGAGCGTCTCTGATGAACAAGCGTATACTCACTACAAATATAGCAGAATGTATCGCGGCTGTTACAATATTGATGAGACATACTGACTGACACCAATCGTACTGTAAAACGTCTATGACATCTAACTTATTTGTTACAGAACTACTGAGGCAACGCTATATTCTGAAACAATACGTAGATACTATAAGGTCTATATCAATTTAATGATCAGCGTCTGTGTATGCAAGCCATATTTATAGCCTGCTGAGACAGTGTTAAGCTGGCTTCGGCCTGCCCAAGCATGCTAGAGCTGCATACTTCCACAGAATAGCTTCCAACCTGGCTTGATTTCATGCCTGGACAAGCCCAGACTGCACAAAGCATTGTTCATAGGATTCTTACAGAAACGAAAAATTTTGGACACAAATATAAGAAAAAAATAACAAAACTGAAGATTTTGATGAAACTGTACGTGATGGGCAAATTTGGATGTGATTTTTGTGATCAGCAGCCAAACATCTATAAGGAACACTCAATAGTGTTCAAGAAACAAAAACTTTGTTGTGCAGTGTTATCAGTCTTATCTGGAAGACTCATAGCGTTGTTGTTTCATTAGCTTTAAAGTTATTCATTGGACTGTTAGATTTTTATCAATAAGAATAATGTTCACAATATTGATATAGTAGCAAGTATACTGATTTACAACGTTAAAATCAGGGGTTCGATTCCCCTCGGTGGGCATAGGTGTTATAAGAAAACACACATTTTATAAAAAAAATGATAGTAATTCTATAACTATATTGTTATAGAGAAAGTAGTGGTTAAAACTATTAAAAATAGTATATACTTAAATAATTTGAACGTAACCTTCTTTATGAGATTAGAAGATAAATATATTTAAATACTTATATCCTTTAAGATATTAGTTATTATTTCAAATTAGTTTTTACGATTTTGCTAGAAGTGTTTAAATCGTATTTTACTGTGTCAACAAAAGACCAAATCCTTGAACAAATTGACTCAATTTCATCCTGGAAATTGCTATTTATTTTTGGAATATCAATCTATTGAAATTAAACCTTTTGATGCGTAATTAATTTTAATTTTCAAGCGAACAATAAAGCAGCTGAGTGGATAGATATATTAAGTTTCTCTTCCAAGTTTTAAAAATCGACGTTGTTACCTTTCAGTAGTTTATTAGCATAAATTCATTGATACTTTTATGGTTTTCTAGTAAATAAGTTTATCGAAGCGAAAAGGTAATCTTTTCTAAACATTATTTATAAGCTCAACAATCTTCAAAAGCAACCTCTAAATAATGTGCGTATTTTATTTAAATCTACTATAATCTCATGACTTTTTGTTAAACATTAATTGAAACTATCATTCTAAATTTTGAGCTTCCAAGGATTTACTTAAAATATAATATTTGTATTATTATACATTATTTAATTCACCCACTTCTTAAAATGTAAAGAAAAATCCATTTATATATTTTACAGGAAAATAAGAATAATTTGTATCGATGTAGATACAAATGTGAAGATATTATATGTATAACAAATATTACCTTTCTCTACACAGATTGATAATCACGTAAAATCAGAGAGTTCTGAAGATGTATTTTCAATGCAGTCACTCTAGTGCTAAATGCGCTTAGCCACCCATTCTATATCTTGATTAAACCTATAATATTATGCACGAAAACTTTCTGGTTGGTTGGCACGAGAGAAAGAAACTGAAGAAATAAAAGAATCGCTGATTTAGGTGAAGGTTTCATGACGTTCCTAGTAATTCAGGGGAAAAATAAAAAAGTGACGTAATGACGTCTCTAATACCCGTATTTACTGACACAGCTAGTTGGTGTTCCTCGTTCACTAGTTGTGAAAGACTATTAGAAAGCAACCAAATGCAGATGTGAAAAATATTCTCAGGGATTTTTTATTATTGTTATTTCTGATGCTTGAGAATTCTTTGATTATCTATCCAGTTGAAATATTTCGGCATCTTTGTTATTATTTGATAGAAATGTAGTTTACTAAAAGATACCAAAGACATAAGAAGAAAAAGTAGATGAGTACAATGAAGACAATAACTTGAAAACCTTTTGTTCACAATTTCATTATTTACAAAAATGTGAAGAATGAACAGCAAATTCATTTTGCTTAATTTTTGTGATTTTCTTTGTGAAACCTTGACCTTATAATTTTTCTTTCATTTCACAAATGTTAATATTTTATTACTTTAAAAGTTTTGTTTTTAGTATATTAATCAAATATTATTTTATTACAAGTTACAACTTTACTGTAAAGGTTATAACTTGTAATAAAATTTTGTCATTTTGAAGTTGTAGTTTGTTTTTTATTTGTTTTACTTCAACTTCTAATCTAGTTTTTATACGATTATTTTAGTTTCTGGATTACTTTAAGACTCTCATAGCTACTGTTCTCAGTGGAAAATAATTCCTGTCAGTTCACTATATATAATAATGAAATATAAGATATGTATCAGAAAATTTATTTTGTTCATATGTTTGAAGAAATAGTTTTAATCACCTGCTTTCTACATCTATCTGCTTCTTTACATCCATGTAGCTAATACACATGCACAATCTTTACATATTACATTTAAACTTAGATCTCCTGGAATGGCTCAGCCGTAATTCTCAAGGCTGAGATCACTAAAACCCAGGTTTCGGTTCTCGTGGTGTGCACAGTACAGATGTCAATAGTGAAACTTTGTGGTTCATAAATGAACAAGCCAAAGAAAAACAAATTCAGAGTTGATTTCAATAATTTAATATATAAAACATACATTAGATACTATATCGCTATATGTGTCTGTTAAATAATTTCGTTTCAAATAAATGCCCCCCAGTGGCTAAGCGATATGTCTGTGGACTTGCACGCTAAAATCCGGGTTTCGATACCCGTGGTGGGCAGAGCACAGATAGCCCATTATGTAGCTTTGTGCTTAATTCAAAACAACATCAAATAAATTATTTTTTCAATTATATTATTTTGTACTTTTTCATTTAAATATTGATAAGCTATTTTGTTTTGCTGAGAATTAATTAAAGAGAGCTTTTCTGGTCGATTTGTAAAACTAATAAAACGACTAACGGTTGGAAAGGAAATGCAATACCGCAAAACCTCCAAATAAAAAAAAGTACTAACCTTTTATAGAAGGTACAATATCACAAAACTTTCAAAACAGTAAAACTACTAACATTTTAAAAGGAGATACAATACCGCAAAACCTTCAAAACAATAAAACGACTAACGGTTGATAAGAATGTACAACTCCACAAAAATTCAAAATAACAATATGATAAATGGTTGAAAAGGGTCGATCAAATATTGGGTGTATTTTAGTTGAATGAATATTGTGTTCAACTTAAAAATGTTATTCTACTTTAGATTTGTTTTTATTTCAACTTCTTCTTCGTAATTCGTACTGGAAAAGTTTGATTTTTCGCATAATGCCAACAAAAGAAAAAGAGTATAAGACAACTGTGTCAATTTTCTTTAAAATGTATCTATTGAAGTTGAATCCTTTGATGTACAAATCATTCAAATTGCAATCGAATAATAGATAAAGCAGTTGAATAGATGAATTTAATATTGTTAAACTGAAGTATATTGTAGTTTTTGAATAAGAGGTCTAGGGAAAAGTAAATACTACGAATTTGTGCGTTTTCATTGAGAGATGACAGAATAATTACATAATGAGAGTAAATTCACTGAAGGATTGTTTTGAAAAATGGTCATAACTTGCTTGACAGGTAATGCAAATTATAAAAGAAAAGATGGCAGTTTTCTCTGTTGAAATCGGTAATCGTTACTTGCTAAAATTATGATGAAGAGGAAACGAACCTTTTGTGAAAAATCTATTTACAAGTGTATCTAATGTGTGTGAAAGGGAGATCGATGGAGATTAAGAATGGTATGGATATTTCTGTACGATCTCTAGAAAATTCTAATTTACTGATTTAATTTCTTTAGGATTTCTGAAATTCGTTTTGGAGGCTTTATTGTTAAGCAATCACTCGCAGGCAAACTGTGGTTACTTGAAAAAAATATAATCATCCAAAAAATGATCCTTAAATTTTTACACTTTATTCAGTACTTTGTAGCTGTTAGGAGACATTGATTACTCACGAGTCTTTGTATTAGTTGAGAATAGGCACTTTATTACACTAATAAGTTTGCTGATTCGTTTAGTAAAGTATTTTTAATCAGCGGCTTTATTGTCCGTACAAACGTTATTACTGGATTAGAAACTAGTAAATCCAAAGTGAAAGCTCATAATCTGAAAATCTGTATAAATAAACAGAAATAAGTCTTGAATAAACAAGAAAATATCTTGAATAAGTTAGAAGGAGACTTGTAACTTAACTAAAATAGCATTATTTTCATTATAAGTCAAAGGGCTGTTGGGTTCGGGAAAAGAAAAGAGTATATGTCAACTGCAAACTTTCTTTAAAAAATAATAACACTACTTTGATGTATGAAACTGTTGCATTTATGATTGCCGTGAGTGTTTTACAGCTTTGGGAAGGTTAGCATTTCAATTACAACTGCACTTTTCCAGTTATGTTCATCTTTGCCTCTGATTTCTCTTTTTCTTACACATTAGCTGGAATTCACCAACCAATATTGTTCTTCTGTGTTCTGACATTTTTTTTCCTTTTTCAGATTTGAAATCCCTTGGGGTGGATTCCTGTAATTGGTGAGGGGACCTTCTAGAGAAGTTCTGTACTTTCTATTCACTTCCTCTGGGATCTGAATATCCATTCATGTGCTAGCTGTACGTGACGACCCGTAAAGGGGAGGAGAGGATCCTGGTAGTTGAGGGGTCCAACCCCAGAATGCCACATTGGCCTTGAGCTCCTGTAAATGAGCGGCCTTAGGGTGGCCTCTCCATATCATTTGGCTGGTCCTCTTGGACTAGGGGCAACTGAGTATCAGTGTTGGATGTTCTCAACGGGTGTTGTGGATATTGACTTGTGTCTGATACTGGTGTTTAGGAGTTGTGCTCACAAAATTATGGCGTGCGCTGCATTGTCTTTGTTTGACAGTTTTCTTGTACCAGAATGAAAGATTGTGTGATGGAAGAATCATTGGAGGGGTGGCACTGCTGGTCGACAACCACTTACTCACTCTGTCTTTACCACTCGATACACCCTTGAAGGCCGTTGCCATCCATGTTTTTTGGGTCGTACCATCGCTGTTTGTCCTTTTTATCTGTATCTTGGAGAGACCTATGATAACTCAGACCTTGATGCTCTCACTGAACAGCTGCCATCTCCCTGTTTAATTCTGGGTAATTTACTGGATACAACTCCCTCTGCAGTTGTACTGATACTAATGGGAAGGGTAATTCTATAGAGTGTATGACCTTGGGTCACAACCTTTCTCTCTTCAGTACTGGTACTTATACTTATTTTCATGCACTTAGTCAGTCTTTCACTGCTATTTATCTCTCTGTCTGCCGCTTTTTACTCTTCTTTTTCTTGTCTTGGGAAACAGTGACTTACAGGGCAGTGATCATTTTTCTATCATTTTGAGGGAAACTGGCAGTAGCCGATACTACCCGAACCACGTACCCTGATGGATGATGGACCAGATAAACTGGCCCTCTTTCACCGCTCTCTCAGAGTTTGATCCTACTGTCGTCTATATGCCATCGACAGACGACTGTGTGGCAGCAGTAACTGACTATATTGTCCAGGCGGCTGTTCAATCTATTACTTGAGCCTCTACACGTTTTCTATGGTATCCTTTTCTTTGTAGAATCCTATCTGCCAAATGGCACGGAAGGCTCAAAAACAGGCCTGGAATACCTTTTGTATGCGTCCAAAGCTTTTAAATCACATCACTTTTAAATGAGATAGATAAGACGTCAAAGCCAGAAGAAATCTTAAATTAAGCTTACAACTAGCATCTTTTCTACCTCCAATTCCAAAGTCATATGGGACAAAGTTCGAAAAGTCAGTGGGCAGTATACTTCTCTTCCACTTTCTATCTCATTTTCTAATGGCCATGAAGTTGCTGATGTCTAGAGCATTACTGATACTTTTGGCGAAAGCTTTTCTCGTGTATCTAGCACTTCTATTTTGTCCCCCACTGTTTTGACCATCAAATCTAAAGCAAAGCGATTGTATCTTTTCTTTTGTGCTGATTGTCTCTATAAGTATAATCATCCCTTGCACTATTGGAACTCACACTTACTCTTTATTGATTTGGAAGTACATTGGTCAGATATGATGAGATTCACTATGAGATGCTGGTCTACTGCTTCTCTTGCTATTTTATGGTTGTTTTAAACCAAGTCTAGCAGGAGAATGTGTTTTCTTAATGCTTGGCACTGGGCTATTATCTTCTCTTTTTATAAGGCTAAAGATTTCTTCAAACTATCTTCCAATTGCTTTGGCGAGCTGTCTCTGCAAGATCTTAAAGAGAATGGTTAATGCTCCTCTTGTTTGGTCCTCTAGTCAAACAACCTCCTCTCGCCTACCCAGTATGGATTTCAATGACAGTGCTCCACCATTGACCACCTGATTCGACTTGAAATGTTGAAGAAGCCTTTATCAAGCGACAACATCCTGTATTTGTATTCTTTCATCTTGAGAAGGCTTGCTATACTACTTGGAGATTCGGCATTTTGAAAGATCTCCACTCATATGGGTTGTGAGGCCATTTACCCACTTTTATCCAAAATTTTAATGGGCCAGTGCTTCTATATTCTTTTGTGCAGGAACTTGGAGTCCTCAGGGCTGTGTTTTGAGTGCCAAACTTCACAACTCTCTCCTACTGTTTTAATTCGACTATTTCGACCATTTTCACATCTGACGTCAGTCATTGAGCATGAAGTTTACTTCGCGGCAAATTCTAACTGCCCTCAATCGTTTACTCAAGTGGATCACATCAAACGGTTTTATATTTTCTTTCTTTATAACTGTTTTTATACACTTTTACTGTTAACTTGGTATTCACCCCCATCCCGAGCCCTGTCTCTGTAATGTTGGTCTTCCCATGGTTCCTGAGGAAACGTTCTTGGGGCTTGTCTTTGATCATAAACTTATCTCCATTCTACACATCAAACAGCTGTGTTGTATAAAGTATGTAAGGACCCTGAACATTTTTCTTTCGCTCTTGAGTAGCAGATTGATGTTCTATACTAAAGATCTATTATGCCTTTATATGATCCAAATTAAACAATTTTAGGTTTGTAGTCTATAATTCTGCCAGTGCTTCGGCCTTCAAGATGCCAAACCTCATTCACTACCTGGGGCTTCAGCTTTGCACAGGGGCTTTCCACACTTCTCCAGTTCAGAATTTGTACACCGAGTCTTAGGAACCTCTTCTTTACTTCCGACATTTACAACTTTCTTTAATTTATGCTCTAAAACTTTGATCCTTACCACAGCATCCACCTGGGGTTGTGTCATCTTTCCTCAGTGGGTCATGGTTTTTCAGAATAGAAACTACTGTTTCTCTTGGACTTTATGTTCTGACGTAACTGGCTGAATTGGGTCTGTCCTTGGATGACGTTTCTGTCTTCTGTCTTTCCATCCCATAATGGTTTATTACTATCCCCGCCTGAGGTCTTTCTTTGAGCCATTTGAAAAATATCTTCTATTTGCTGAACATCTTTTTAACAATCCTTCCCTTACTATTCATACAGATGGTTCAAAACTAGGTGACTCTGTAGCCTTCGTCATGGTTTGTCGTGGCTCGGTGGTTGCACACAGGATCCCCTATACAGTTTCTGTGTTCACTGCCCCATGCCAATTGTTCTATCTATACCGACTCTTTCAGCTCTTTACTGGCCCTGGAATAACTTTACGTTAGTTCCCACCATGTTCTCCTCGATATTCAAAATTGACTGGCTCATTTCCCTTTATATTCCACTTCCATCTAGTTTTCCTGGATACTAGGCCACGTCTGTGTTCGTGGGAACGAGCTCGCTGACATTGCAGCTAAGTCCGTCTGCTTTGGTGCTATCACTGCCGTGCCTGTCCCATACCCGGACTATTGTCCTGTACTGAAGGGTCGGCTTCACATCAAGTTGTAGTCGACATCTTCGAGCAACGTGATAATAAGCTTTTCCAGGTCAAACCTTCTGTTGTTCTTTGACTGTCTTGTGTCCGTTAAGATCAGGAAGAGGAAGTTGACCTGGCTAGGATGCGCATTGGTCATAATTTTTAACTCATCGTTTTCTTTTATCTGGGACTGATGCTCCAGTGTGTGGTCTGTGTAACGCTCGAGTTACCATAGCCCATGTTTTACTGTCATGCTTGTTACGATTCTGAACAATGGCACCAATTCAGACATACTGTCTCCACGGGCTTATCCCTCACGCTGTACGTTGTCATTGGCGATGGTGACAACCTTATTTGTGTTTTTACATTTTTAAGGGTAATTAACCTTTTTAGTTCTGTTTACTTCTTTCATTTGAAATTTGGCCATTTTTTTCGTTTGAACTCTATTTTCACGTATTATGATAATGCTTTTACTTTTTTACCGGTTGTTTGGCACATACAGCATACTTGCTTTGCGCCAATAAACGCCAACCAACCAATCTATTTAAGATACATGGGACCCGGTATGACCAAGCGTGTTAAGGCGTGCGACTCGTAATCTGAGGGTCGCGGGTTCGCATCCCCATCGCGCCAAACATGCTCGCCTTTTCAGCCGTGGGAGCGTCATCATCTGACGGTCAATCCCACTATTCATTGGTAAAAGAGTAGCCCAAGAGTTGGCGGTGAGTGGTGATGACTAGCTGCCTTCCCTTTAGTCTTATACTGCTAAATTAGGGACGGCTAGCACAGATAGCCCTCGAGAAGCGTTGTGCGAAATTCAAAAACAAATTAAGATACATGGAATAGAACCAGACCAACAGTTGATCTGTGGAAAACAGACCCTTCTATCACACTGTTTTACTGTTGTCAGTTCGAGCTAAAAATTTCCAAGTGCATTAACCAATTAATTAAGTTAACCGTATACTTAATCTGTAGTAAACATTAATACCGTTTGATAAATACGGACTTTTAAATAAGTAACAAAATCATTTTTAAACAAAGGATGTTCATAACTACTAATTAACAGTTGGGATTGTGTGTGTGTGTGTGTGTTTCCTTATAGTAAAGCCACATAGAGCTATCTGCTGTGTTCACTAAGAGGAATCGAATCGCTTATTTTAGCGTTTTAAATCCGTAGACTTACCACTGTACCAGCGGGGTGCTTTTACTAAGAGAGATTTTGGTTTACAAACTAGCCACTTTATGTATTTATATAATAAAGTCCTTTAAAAGATATAGTTACACTAATATGAAGTAGATACGTACTTTTAATTTTAATCTGTTTTAAACTTTTTATATGTAAGTTTCAATACTTGTTAAAAGCACGCAATTTTTTTTCTTACACATTTGTCTACGTATAGTATAGAGCTGGTCATAGCTTGCCCAACTGTGAATCTGATAATACACGATTTGTGTCCTTTAGCACAAAAGTGTCTTAGGCGTGTTATAAGAATAAAGGCAGTTTTTATTATGTATTAGAACAAACCAAGAGTTGAAGATGGTACCTTTAACTAGCTACTTTTCCTTTTTCTCTGTCAGCTCAAATTTAGGGACGTTAAGCACAGATAGTCCTTGTGTGGGATTGTGCAAATATCCGAAGCAAGCCACAAACTTGAAAAACTTTCATAAAGTTCCCGATGACTAAATGGTCAGATTCAGGGCTTATAATGCTAAAATTCGAGGTTTTATCTTTGTAACGAGCACAACGCAGATCGCCGTTATACAAACAACTCATATATTTTCTCAATATAGCAAAAGCTGGTATCTGTTAGTATCAACACTAATTTAACTATACAATGAAATATCATCATACCTGTTGTATTGTAAGAATTTTCAGTTTATTTTAAATAATACTACATTCCTGTTGTTTTTGTTTTTTTGCTATAATGTGCGTGGTTGTAAGATTATTTCTTTATTTTTCCAATAATAGTAGGACAATCGATTGTCTATGTCTGTGAGTGGAACTTCAGGTGCATTAAGATTTTTTGAAGGCCTAAAACGACCTGACCACTTTTATCCAGAGTGAGGTGTTACTTAGATCGGTGAGGCTTAATGTTTAGAACTTTTGAAAGCTTATGACACGATTTGAAAATTATATAACAAGAGTTAGGTTAGAGTATATGTATTTTGTATTTGAATTCTGAACTTATTCAGTAAAGTAAATGGATTATTGTTTATTGAATCTGTTGGTAAGTTACAATGAATCTGAAGTAGTGAGATATTACTATATGGAACATGCTTTTTAGTTAGTTTTGTGATCGTTGAGTTTATGTTTCAATAAATAACTAGAGATACGAGAGATTTAACAAGTGATATAATTTTAGTAGCAGTTACTGTGAGCCGAAGTCTATAGATGAACATTAGTGAAGTTAAATTGCAGAGCTTAATCATGAGGACTTAGGTTGAGACTTTAGATAGTGATATAAGTATACAGCACTATGGTAGGATGCTGCTTAGGTATTCGTATAGAACACCTAGTCAATGACACAAACGTATTGTAAACCTGGTGGTGAATAGAGTCATGATATTAAGAGTGTGTGTTTTATAATCTCAGGTTTTTTTATTTATGTACATCTCATTGACTATTGTAGTATTCAATAATAATACTGAGGGTTAAATTCATTAAATGGCGCAAGTCGACACAATATAGTTCACCTTGAAAGTAGGCCTTATGACCAGTATGTATTACAATACGAAGCTAAGCCTAATAAAGAACTTTGTAATTTTATTTTGTTTAGAACAAGAGCAAGCTGTACGTAAAAAAGTCAACTTTACCATTTTTGATATTGAAAAGGTCACTTAGTTTCGATTTCTAACGAATATCTGTCGAGTTGTTGACCTTTGAATTAAATAATTGATATCTTATAACTGAAGAATTTTTTTATATAGTTCTAAAACAATTCGCGCCTACTTTGACCAGCAATGAGCAAAGTTAAACCACAATAATTGTTAAGTTACTGCTTTCGGTTACAACGATATTGCAAAAAGTCACATATTAGAAAAAAACAACAACAAAAAAACATTCGTTCCACAGTAAGGTTGATGCTCAGACTTTTGCATGAAGTTGAAATGATTTTCAGTGTACTTCTGCAAAGAAATAACTGACTATCAATTCAAAAATGTTAATACTTATACTTTCAGAAGTTACATCAAAAGACCTTTAGGGTCCGTTGTAACAGTATGAGACATAACACATTCTGTGAAGCTCACTGTATTGTTGTTACGAACAATCTGAAAATCTGAAAAATCGTAACAATCTGGTAACATTTGGCAACAAAATGCTTTCCTCTGGTAGGTAATATTTGAAAAAAAATGTTTGCTGGAAACATTGGACACTTATTAGATCAATAAAAGATAAGAATGTGGAAACATTTATGTTTGAAGTTTCACCCTTAGAAACTGATATTTTATCACGAACATACTTAACAAACATTTAAATATTAACATGAATGTGTTCTTTTCAGATTCGTGAGTTAGTATCATGAGACCCTGATAAGTATACCTAGACTTTACCATCTCAGTGCATTGTTACGTATTTTTTAAATGTTTTACATTCTTCGTAGACTAAACGCAACAGAAAAACACAGATAACAGCTTGTATAATTTATTACACTAACCTATTAACAAATATAACAGATATAACATAAATTATATGATAACAGTGACAGATATTAAGTTACGACATTCGAAATTAATTACAAAACAAAATAATATTAGTTTCAAACTTCAAAATAATTCACAACACAAAACGGTACTGGCCTGTATCTAATACAATGAATTAAAATGAAAGTCTCAAATTCCAGTCTAGGGTGTGAATTTGGTCCCACGAAGTAATTCCGAAACAGTTCACAGTTCAATGAAATCGCCGTCTCTCAGCTCAAGCAGTAATTCAGATGTATCGTAGAGATTGACGAAATAAAATCACAACTTCCGGAGATCTAACTTCAATCACGAATCCAAGTTGAATATTCACAGCAAACACTTAATCTTTCTCAAATAACTAAAACTGATGCCTGAATCTCACTCTTATTCTTCGAATAAAACTAATGGCTGAATCTATCTTCTTTTTTCGAATAAAAACTGATGACTCTCTCTTGTCACCGTGTTTTATACCGATAGGCCTACTTCTCGAACAATCTTGTAATTTCCATACAACTCCAGAGCTATCCACGCATATCCGTTCTTGCACGAGATTACTTCTAGACAGGAAGTCACCAGCACCCATTTACAAACATTTGATTGGTTTACTTAATTCGAGAAAGTTCTAAAACGTTACCCTAAATAAATAACATATTTTAGTTTAAACTTCGAAACAATAATATCAATATGGAAAAAAATGAATAATACAAATGAAAATTCAAACACAACACGACATGTTGTCGTTTACAAAATATTTACACATATACATAACAGCATACAAAATAAATAAGAAAATATGTGATATTAAAGATACTTGGCTGCAATTTGTTTATGAATTGTTTCATGTTCAAAAAGTTTATTTGAGCCATTTATGCCTCGAAGATTTCTTCAGCCTTTAGACATTTGAATAATTAAAATCTATACTGAACGTATGTTTCTTATTTTAGCATATTTTAGAAACATATATGATAAAATTCAAATTGTCTGATTGAAAACGCCTAAATTAGTAATAAATCATTGTTGAATACATTTTAATATGTAATATGATAGCCAGGATTAAAAAAAAAAAATCTAGAATATTGAAATATTTGTCAGTATATCAGAATTTCTTGTTTACTCCACAGAGTAAATCTTATTACAGTTGGTGAAATAAAATATGAAGAAAAAGAATAGTTTCCATTAAGCTACTATTTTGTGAGTTTGCTACAGGCTCTTCAGGCTTGAATCCTTTATAGTGATACGTTATTTTGTGATTATTTTGAAAAGTAAAGCTTTATCGACGATTACGGTGCCCGGCATGGTCAAATGGTTAAGGCACTTGACTCGTAATCTGAGAATCGCGTGTTTGAAAACCCGTCCTTTCAGCCTTGGGGGCGTCACAGTGTTACAGTCAATCCCACTATTCGTTGGTAAAAGAGCAGTCCAAGAGTTGGCGGTGGATGGTGATGACTAGCTGCCTTCCCTCTAATCTTACATTGCTAAATTGAGGACGGCTAGCGCAGATAACCCTCGTGTAGCTGTTCGCGAAATTTAAAACTGGATTATACATTTCTTGGAACACAGCACATGAAACAAAACAAAAACTCAACATATTAAGAAACCAAATAAACACAGCCACAAAACTATGTTCACATTTCAGAAGTAACGATGAAATCAACAAAATGAAACAAAATTTCATCAACATTAATAAATTTTCTCAAAAATCTGATGATAACATTATACGCACACACCTCGATTAAGATAGAAAAATAATTTCCAAGATAAAACAAACTACAAAATATTACACTGCTGCGTGTCATACCTATACAATAACTAAAACCAAAATTAAACGAATATAAAGGAACACCTTTATACCTATACTAATTAATAACCTAAGATCTAACTGCAACGCCCACTACAATCTCTTGCTCATTTACACTCGTCCCTAAGACGTATACCCGGAAACGGTTAGTTGCAAACTCTCTTTATTAACTTGAAAATGATCTTAGAAAGTCAAAACATTGTTCTGTACTTTATTTTAAATACCTATACTAACAAACTTGAGATACATTTTTATTCAAGTGGGTTTCTCGTCTTCATAAATCACAAATGACTGGAACATTTACGTATTTTGTAAGCATATCCTCTTTCTGTTTATATGCATAATTAGTTCTATTAAATATTATTAATTAGCAGTTACAGTTATTCTGAATATTTTGAATTCATTTATTTGGCTTCTTTAGAATGGTATACGGATATAGAACTAATCTAAATTTCCCAAACTGGCCAGACCAGTTTTGAGGATTAAATAGTCCAAGGATCGGATCCATTTTGTACTTTGAGTTGTGGGATCGTTACAACCATTACGTTTATCCCACTAATCCCACTTATTATGGCCCTTTTATATGGGGCTGGCTATGTCTGATCCTTGTGGCTTTTAACCTGACCTTTTATCTCATGTGTCGCATACAGTACCATTCATAATAAAAATATCGGAAATATTAGACGGAAATATTGAAACTTGGAGAATACACCGAAAATATTACTTGTAGTGAGGGTATTCATCTGATGATTCAATGTGTTCTAATCATCAGAGGTTTAAATGTATCGATTCCTTATCATTTTGCTATACTAGATTGTTTAATTTGAGGATTACTTTTAGGGGATTTTGGTTTCTCATCAGAAGTCGTTTGTTTATTTGTTTTTGAATTTCGCGCAAAGCTACTTGAGGGCTGTCTGCGCTAGCCGTCCCTAATTTTGCAGTGTAAGACTGCAGGGAAGGCAGCTAGTCGTACACTGCTAATTTAAGAACGGCGAGCGCAGTAGCCCTCGTCACACCAAACCGTCATATTATAACGCCCCTACGGCTGAAAGGACGAGCATGTTTGATGTGACGGGGATTCGAACCCATGGCCCTCGGATTATAAGTGAGGTGCCTTAACCACCAGACCATACCGTGCCTCAGAACCATTTAATACCATTATGTAACTTTAAATAAACAATACTGACACAAATGGTGAATGAAAAAACGGATTCAATAAAAACACAAATAAGCGAAAAGTACTTAGAATTATAAAGAATCAGACAAAACAAATAACACCAAAGTACAAGGTAAAACGTGGGATATTATGAAATGTTGGGTTTTAGAGATATATTGGAAAAGCATGAAAAAACAAAGATACGAGGTCTGTTCAAAAAATACGAGTACTATTTGAATTGCACCACGTTGCTGCGAAATTTGTGCCTCAGAACTCGTGAGTTTTTGGCCAAACACTTGATCATTGTTCTTCCACACCCCTCCTACTCACCTGACCTTGCTCCTTGCGATTTTTTCTTGTTCCCCAAACTCAAAAGACCCTTGAAAGAAAGAAGATTTCAGACGATTCCCGAGATTAAGGTAAATGCGACGAATGAGGTGGAGGACATTACAAATGAAGCAAAACAGGACTGTTTGAACAAGTGGAAACACCATTGGGATATGTGTGTGCGTTGGGGAGGAGAGTACTTTGAAGGGGTCCCAGACCTGTGACTTCTAAATAAAGTACATTTTGCTTTATGACGTCAGTTCGCGTATTTTTTGAACAGCCCTCGTAGGAATACTTAGTTCATTAGTTTTAACCTTTGTCACTAGCTTAATAAACTACTTAGAGCAAAAACAAAGACTGGGAAGGTAAATACGCTAAAATAATTCAATATGCAAGAAATTCAGAAGAAACGATTGCGGTAGTTAAAAAAAAACTATAGAAATCACATTGGATATACTCTGTTGGCTCGCCATGGCCAAATGGTTAAGGCGGGTTCGAATTTTAGTGACCTCAAAGACGCTCGCTCTTGTAATACACGGGGCTGTCTGTGCTCTCTGTACACCATGGGTTACGAAATCCGGTTTCCAGTGCTGGAATACCACAAATCTACCGCTGGGCCACTGGGGGGC
Organism: Carcinoscorpius rotundicauda; assembly: GCA_011833715.1. NCBI lineage: Eukaryota > Metazoa > Arthropoda > Merostomata > Xiphosura > Limulidae > Carcinoscorpius > Carcinoscorpius rotundicauda. The sequence continues at coordinate 44,458,956 of CM022395.1, read as the reverse complement.
TAGAATATTCATATTAGCAAACTTTGAATTTTCTTTCTTAAAACATAAACGTTAAATGTTTTGAAATTGGGTGTTTGATTAACGCGACTGGTAAACAAGGTGTTATACTATGTATACACAAAACCATTAATGTATCTGTAATTGTGAATAAATATGAAGTTTTATCACAGTATTTTCTTCAAAGTATTGTGTGTGTACGAAGATTTAAGTTCAATTAAATACAAATCACCAAATTCTCGGCTGTGTCTGGTTGTGCTTTGAATTTCAGAGGTTGCGAGCTGAGTTCAAATACCATTTTAAGCTGTAGGTGTGATATAAGAATAACAATCTGTCTATATGTGTGCATTGTTGTTGGAGGAACTATTGGCTGGCTGTCTTCCCTCCGTTCACATTTCAAAACTTTGGACTGCGGCAACTAGTTGTAGTAGCTTTGTTGTAAGTAATACTTATCTGTCCATAGGTATTTTCTATCTTTACTGAAAAACCTGTTGGCCGAGATGTGTATTTGTTGCAAAATGAAAATTTGTAGCTTGTAATAATTCTTTCACTGTGAAATTGATATTTTTCTCATCATTACAACTACCACAAAAAATTGTTTTCACTAACACAAAGCATTAATACATCATAATTGTTAAAATACCTTGATGGTTGATGAAACGTTTTATCTTACGAACAAAAACCATGGTATAAATAAAATAAAAATCAGATTTCATGTCACCGATGATATAGAACGGAATAATACGGTTGTTTTTGGATAATGTTACAGTACTTGTTTGATCCAGTGAACAACTTTACGAATTACGTATAATAAAAGTATAGCTTTTTTTTTACGCCAGCTACGGATTTGTATTTTCCTGTGATTTAAGTAATTTATGGATCCAAAACAATTTAAATATTACAATAATTATTTTTATAAAAGGGTTTGTTTGTTTGTTTTAATTTCGCACAAAGCTACTCGAGGACTATCTGCGCTAGCCGTCCCTAATTTAGCAGTGTAAGACTAGAGGGAAGGCAGCTAGTCATCGCCACCGACCGCCAACTCTTGGGCTACTCTTTTACCAACGAATAATGGGATTAATCGTCACATTATAACGCCTCCACGGCTAAAAGGGCGAGCATGTTTGGTACGACGGGGATTTGAACCCGCGACTCTCAGATTACGAGTCGAACGCTTTAACCCACCTGGCCATACCGGGCCTTATAAAAGAAAAAAAAGTCTGATGATACAGTGTTTGAAGGTAAACTTTAGTTGTTTGTTTTCATAAAATTATATTGAGAAATATTTTACAAACGATTATCTTAGACTTATACATGGGAATGACGTAGATATACTAAATTTTAATTATATTCTTCCATGACTTTGTTTAAGTATCGCATTCCTTTGTAATTTTAAACCCAATTTTACTATAATTTAAATTGGCCTAATTTAACTTTTACTTTAATACCACATTCATGTAAAAGGTGTTAGAAATATTTTTGTTTGTATTATAGTAAGTAAAGTTTATTATAGTCCTGACATTTGGAGCCCTTTCAAATTCAAATCTGTTAGTTATCATTACCGTTTGCATTAATTTTACCACCAGACACGTGACAAAAAGGGTTAGATGAAAGACGGTTTACAATCGTAATCAAACGATGAAACGTGTTATTTAACTTTTCACTGATTGTCTTATCTTTATTCCCATCCTTTACAAATATCCAGCTGTTTAGTATTTAATTATGCAAGCCTTTGTAAATAAACCCAACATATCGGTAATATAATATTTACAATCGATAGCAATTGTTGGTTTAGAAGGATGACTTAGCGACAAGAGTCAATTACTTTGTACTACTAGTCAAGTTTTATGAAACCTGTTTTCAAGAATGATCAGATGCATGTGAACGTGTAATTGATAGCGTTTGTAAAGTAACAAAAACTTCGAAATAATTTGTACGAGAAACTTCCAACAGATTATGTATCAAGCTCGTAAATGCTTTATTTTTGCTAGTGTAAGGCTGTCATTATGATGATTTTGAACTAACAGATAAATATAAGTATTTTATTTTTGTTTTATGTTAAAGCTAAAGGATTAAAATGCAACAATTACTCAAATCACAGTTATAGCTTTTGAGGGTATATAGTATACCAACTATAGCAAACCAGTAACGTATATACTATCTCATAGGGCGTCGCATTGGTTATATTATGAGCGTTAAGCAAGTTTCTAAAAATCATTTACATTTCACCACGTTTCAGTTATTTCTATTATGTAAAAAAACTTCTACTCTTACCAGTGTTCTAAGGTCATCTGTTTCATTTCTTATACTTCTGATATTACAATAGTAACAATTAGGCTTATTCTAAAAACTACTTTTGAACTGATTTCCTATGCTAAACATTCCTCTATATCTCAGTCTTGTTTCATTTAATTTATCACCTCACCACTATATAGTCCTAGTTTAAATCTTCCCTTACAACTGAGCTATTGCAAACATTTAAGTTCCCTCCTCCCACATTATCCCAACCAGCTAACCTGCTCACTCTGCATATTAATTCCAGTCTGGCATTTAACCCTAGCGATCCACTCAATTCATCTACACAATTATTTCTTGACAGTATTCGTGACATAGTTAACTTATGATCTTTATATGTAAATGCTTTTATGAGCCCCATGTACTTATCTATTAGCTTCTTTAACTTACTCTTCTCTATATCGTTAGCTCCTACATCAAAAACTTCTTTGTTGCCCGTCTTCTTCATCATATATCTTGCTCTGTCTTACACCTGTACCCCAAAAGAGTATAATCTATTTTCTTCCGATTTACCCTACAAGCTATTCTAACCACATTTCATGCCAAGGAATCACCTTTAAGTATAGCCTCTTTAAATTCATAACCTTTTTCTTTCTCAGTTCCTTTTGACTTCCCTCCTTCCAGTAGTTTCTCGTCTACATAAGCCAGGAGCTGAAATCTATTGCTCAACAGAATAGGCTCTTTGCAATTACGTTCACTACTTTTAACCCTAATACTACCATTTTAAACATCCTTAATGTCATTGTTAATCTTAGCTGATGCTTCCCTTGCATGTAAAACCTTAAGCTCTTCTTGAAGTCCTGTTCTCATTTCCCACTATTTAATACTTTATCTATTTCCTCAACTTTAGTTAAGGATAGTTCTCAACGTTTTCTACAACCTGCAAACTCTGCATATTAACTGAACATCTCACTATTAGCTTCCTTAAAAGTGTAAAGTAGTTCACAGTTCTCAAATAAAACCCATTCGTTGCACCTATCGCCCCTAACAAACTGGGATCATTTATCTTCCGAAGTAGACTTTACCACAGTGTTATTTGTAAAATTAAAATAAACAATCAGTTCTATAATTAAGCACCAGTAGCTTATTGTTAATACTGTTTTGTCTAAGTATGATAGTTAACTAGTTTTTAAATTGTACTCGTTGTATAGAACAACGTATATGAGCTGTCTTACAATCTCATTGCAATTTAAATTATGACTAAGCCTAATCTAAAGTGATAGTACACATTACACTACCAAAATCTAAATGAAAAGCTTACACCTGCTACTATTTAAGTCCCAAATGTTCAAAATCTAGATATTTTTTGTTTTTAACTCAGGTTTTTTAAGGTAAAAATAATAAAGCGAAATTACATACAAAAATGCACAATATTATTAGTAATTAGCTTTCTAATGCCTTATATTTTTAAATAGTACTCTCTATCTCCAAAATACTTACAACTTACGTGTCGCTTGAAAACAGCAATTATTTTTTTGTAAAATTGTTAAAATAAAGTTTAAAATTATGTATTTTGTTTTTTATCTGAAACCTAAAGTCGACCGTTCAAAACAATCAGAACATAATGTAATATCTTTTTCATGTTATTCCAACAATAAAGCTATAAATAACGCGCTTCGAACATTTTGTTTTCAAATTAAGCATTTGTAATGACAACAAAGTAAATTCTACAATTTAATGAAGATTCATTGTGTGGTACATTTCGAATTCACGGAACTAATACAATCGTTGATAGGTTGTGATACAGTTTTTCTTAGTTAATGTGAACTAACAATTTTAATATTATTCTAAATAAGTTTTACCACTTGACAAAAATATTTTGTATATGAATGTCTACGATAAGTATATTTAAATTTTAATAAGAATCTGACTCAGTTTTCTTTAGTTTTCAAAGCTGCAATTTTGCAGCTTTGCAGAAAATAAATTAAACACAACGTTTTTTCTATTTCCTTGTGAGATGTTGTTGTTGTTAGAATTAAGCACAAAGCTGCACAATGGGCTATTTGTGCTCTGCCCACCACGAGTATCGAAACCCGGATTTTAGCGTGTAAGTTTGCAGACATACCGCTGAGCCACTGGGATGGGGGCGCCTTGTGAGATACGCTTGAGTGTTGATGACTAAAGTTAATAGTTCTGCCAGAATAGTGATGCCAAACATAAATTTTATTTATGCGTGTTTCGGGAACAAACTAGACTGTAATTAAAGACTGTATTTATGTTTAATATTACCATTGAAGAAAAAAAACGGTCCTTAAAAATATTGATTTCATAATTGATTAATGAATGTATACATTCCTCAGTAAGTCAGGGGTAAGTTATTAGTCTTACAACGTTATAATCCAGAATTCGATTTTAGCAGTAGACATCTCGCAAATAGCTCACTGTGCAGCTTTGCACTAAAAACAACAACAACAGTTCTGCAGAAGTTATTTTATCTCGAATTATCCAGTACTGTAATTATTTTAACTGATTTTTCAACTCATATTAAAATACAATATTACAAAATAAAAATGTAACGTCTTCTTTAGTTTTACAAAAGTTGATTCACTGTTTATGCTTCAAAGCTGTATCAAGTTAGCATCGTTGAAGGTAGTCTATTTTTTGTTTGTTTGTTTTATTTAATTTTTGTGCAAAGTTACTTAAGGGCTATCTTCACTATCCGTCCCTAATTTAGCAATGTAAGATTAAAGGGATGGCAGCTAGTCATCATCACCTACCGCCAACTCTTGGGCTACTCTTTTACCAACGAATAGTAGAAATGACCGTCACATTATAACGCTCTCACGGGTTAAAGGACGAGCATGTTTGGTGCCACTGGGATTCGAACTTGCGACATTCAAATTATGAATCGAACGCCTTAATCCGCCTGGCCATGCTGTGCTGTAGGTAGTGTGTAACATGACATAACTCTTTTCTTTGTAGCATAATTAACAAGGTATAAATAAAACATAAATTTGATCGAAAATTTCTTTGCTCATGACGTTTTTTACAGTTTGTGTTGACAATTTTTAGTAGGTTTTTTACTTGTGCTTTTTAACTTTGACAAAAAATGGTACAAGCGGATACGTAAAATGTCTCTTTTAAATTAATCACGTTCGAACCTCTTTAACATGAAAAAAAAAAGATTGATAAAGGTCAACAGATGAGACAAGTGCAATATTGTTAGCCCAAACTGTAATAATGTAATGCAGTATTCTTAACACACGTTGTAACAATCTGATACAGTATTGTTAACCGAAGCTGTAATAATCTCATTCAGTATTTTTAACTCAAGCTGTAATAATTTTATACAATATTGTTAACCCAAGCTGAAATAATCTCATACAATATTGTTAACAGAAACTGTAATAATATCATAAAATACTGTTAACCGAAGCTGTAATAATCTCACTTAGTATTGCTAACTCAAGCTGTAATAATCTCATTCAATATTGTTAATCCAAGCTGTAATAATCTCATTCAAATACAGAAAACCGTTCTTAAGACACACAGAATTGGCTTCTACGATCGAAGCAGCTATGTACTGGCATAAAACTGGGACAGACAGACATAACATAAAGTTTAAGCAAACTTTTGTTTCGCAAAACAGTCCAACTAGTTCTACGATGGAGCATCGTACTTTACTTTTTTATTTACTTACCTCATTTGTCCATTTTCGTATCTCTAAACAAGAACTTTCCATTTGGCGAGTTCTGTGAGCTTTATTTCGAATGTAACAAAGTTATATATACAGTTAACAAGTTAGAATAGCCCAGTTTAAGATATTAACCAAAACGCGTCTTTGCAGTCCTATAGGTTAGAGTTAAAGTATTTCTCGTACAGTAGCAACAATTTTGCCGCGAGATCTACTTCGAGAACATAAAATATCCATAGTCTGTATTGTCACTAAGTGACTTACACTTTGTCTTTGATGCGTGACACGGCTTTACATCGCTCGATGTGTACTTCAAACTCGTTACCACCGAATTTATTGTAATGCAGTAAATAAAACATTGTATTCACGCCTAGCGGAGATAACACTAGGATCATAAAAAATATACATCTTCACCAAAATGAGAATGTGAAAAAAAAATGTCGCATATAGCAAGGACTTTTTAAGACTTCTTTCTAATTCTGTACTAGTCCGTAGATAAAAACAAAACGTACCACTGTCCTATTAACTTCGAAAGATACAAATATTTATCAGATCAATTCAGACTTAAAGATAAAATGTAATTAAATTGTTTGAAGTTTTTTTACACTCTGCTGTACTAACTTATATTTGTTGTCCATAAGTTTCTATCGATTTATCACAATGTACCAAATTTCCTTTCATTTGTTGAAAGTTGAAGTAACGGAAGGATTATCTTTCATGTTTGTATGGATCTTTCAAAGACAAATATTAGAGGGAATTATTAAAATGTTTCAAAAGGAATATGATAGTAGTAAGAATATTATTACTTATTATTTAATATTATTTAAGAGTAATATTTACTTAATATATCTTTTGTGTATTGTACGTACAAGTTTGTATTTTTTTTCTGATTACATGTTAAGTAGAATCTTTCCTGGGATTGATAGGTATCCACGATTCGCTGTGATATGAAACGTCACTGAAATGGGTAAACCAGGTGATTGTAAAGCATGTGTTTCTAAGATTATATCTCAGTTTAAAGTATAATTTCTGTGACACAAGTCTTTAAATGAAAATCTTGTTTAAACTGAAGTCAGTAACAAACAAATTGTGTAAAATTCGTCATGTGGTTCCTTCAAATACCTCTTAGACTGTCTTCCTCTTATAAAGTCTACCAATTTATATATATATATATGTGTGTGTGTGTGTGTGTATAATCAATATACTTATCTTTCTAATATGTTTAGCTTTACATAGCTAAAGGGTAGTACTCGTATTTAAAACACTTCTAATGTTTTAATTTCTTCAGTGCTAGTTTTAAGACGATTGATAATATTATTACGTGTTCAAAAACCAATTGAAAAGTAAGAGAAATAATTCAGTAATCACCATATTCAGTATCACTGTATCTGTGTAATAACCAAATAACCAGGTGTATTAGAAGTAGTATAATTTATTAAACTCTACTGTAGTAGCAGTAAGATATACATAAAACTGTAGTATCCAATCTAAACAGACATGACGCGAGAACAACTTAGACTTCAGTAGATAACAGATGCTCTGCCGAACACCTGGAAACTTATTGTGTAATTGAGTTACTTTACACTGTGTATTTGCACGTATTGCAGACAATTACTTTTTTCAAACTTTATAAAATAATGCTGAAAGTTCGGAGCATATTTTGTATCTCATAAGTAATCATAGTTAAGTAGATCTGTTTCATATAAAAACAAATCATAAATCTACGTTAAAATTTTGTCTATATTTACTGCCTGCGAAAGTACTACAGAAGTCTGGGCATTCTTTGTTTGTTTTGGAATTTCGCACAAAGCTACTCGAGAGCTATCTGTGCTAGCCGTCCCTAATTTAGCAGTGTAAGACTAGAGGGAAGGCAGCTAGTCATCACCGCCCACCGCCAACTCTTGGGCTACTCTTTTACCAACGAATAGTAGGATTGACCGTCACATTATATACCCCCACAGTTAGGAGGGCGAGCATGTTTAGCGCGACATGGGCGCGAAAACGCGCCCATCGGATTACGTGTCGCACGCCTTACGCGCTCGGCAATGCCAGGCCGAAGTCTGGGCACTTAAATTATAGTAATGTTTATCGCATACTTATTCATATAGCTACATGAAAATTGACCAAAGTTAAGAAAGTTTACACAAGTTGCCAGTCAGCTAGATAATAGGTAAATGAACTATAACAGGTTAAATATAATAAATGAAACCGGAATCATTACTTTTGTTCTTATTTCTTATGAAGGATATTAGTAAAACTTTTTTTTTTTTTTTGGAATTTCGCACAAAGCTACTCGAGGGCTATCTGTGCTAGCCGTCCCTAATTTAGCAGTGTAAGACTAGAGGGAAGGCAGCTAGTCATCACCACCCACCGCCAACTCTTGGGCTACTCTTTTACCAACGAATAGTGGGATTGACCGTCACATTATACACCCCCACGGCTGGAGGGCGAGCATGTTTAGCGCGACGCGGGCGCGAACCCGCGACCCTCGGATTACGAGTGCACGCCTTAACGCGCTCGGCCATGATTAGTAAAACAATGCATTACTAACAAATATTGTTATTTCACTGAATTCTTTAAGATCTTACGTATTTTTATAAACCGTGTTCTCAATCTCAGGCTTACATCTTTTATATACTCGTCGTGCTAGTTTAATGTCCAACAGCTCGAGCTTCCGGCTCAAATTAAAAGTCATTATTACTACAGATAATTATCACCGCAGGCAAGATCACTTTTTGAGTTACTTGGAAACAGAGAAAGGCACATCCGTACAGTTGTATTGATTTATTTATTTTATCAACGCGATCATCATCCACTCCGATAACACTTAATTTGGATCACAACTGGAAATATAGCAAGTAGCATAAGACTTAATTATGTGTGTTTTTCTTATAGCAAAGCCACATCGGGCTATCTGTTGTGCCTACTGAGTAGAATCGAGCCCCTGATTTCAGCGTTCTAAATCTGTAAAAGCACTGCTATCTAAGCGAGGGGGGAACAAAGGCTCAATCAGAAGTTGTTTATTTTGTGTTTTGCAGCAAAGGTTTTAGTAGCCATTGCTTTATTTGTTTGTTTTTGAATTTCGCGCAAAGCTATACGAGGGCTATCTGCGTCAGCCGTCCCTAATTTAGCAGTGTAAGAATAGAGGGAAGGCAGTTAGTCGTCACCACTCACGGCCAACTCTTGGGCTACACTTTTACCAACGAACAGTGAGATTGACTGTCACATTATAACGTTCTCGCGGCTGAAAGGGCGAGCATATTTGGTGCGAAGGGATTCGAACCCGCGACTCTCAGATTTCAAGTCGAACACCTTAACCCACCTGGCCATACCGGGCTAGCCATTGCTCTATATATTTTTGTGCTAAAAACAAAAACAAAAAAAACACTTGTTTCTGTGTTCGTAATAAATTTGATGTGTTTTATAAAATGATTCGAGAGAACAGACATTTTGGAAAGTGATAATCTTCCAACCTGGACTGTCCTCGCCTCATTCATGACAGTAATCACTTTCACTCTTCATTCCCTGTGATGTAGACAATGTCATTATAGTGGATAAAAAGACAGTACAAACCTTAAGCGGAATTTAAGCAGAGCTTGTAAATGACATTATTTTCACTGTAGATAAATATGATTTTCAGATTATGTGTATAAACTTTCATGCTCCATAAAATTTTAGTAGTTTTATAGAATATGTTAATACTCTTGAAATAGACCGTAAGACAGAACCCACAGCTGATGTTTAGACTTATGGCTGGGAATTTATCAAATCTGAATGCTTAGGAGTCCAAATCATTACGTTAATATTGTATGAAGTTTAACTTGCAAACAAGTTAATAACAAGACCATTAACTGTTATGTCTGCTTAACCTGGAACTTATCAAGGTACCATTGTTCTCGGGAATTATTGGATCCAGTAATGAATTTAATAAATCACCAGCTATGAAGATATGTTAAGTGGAATATACAGTTTCCTACACATTGCCATTCTCAAATAAATAAAATCTTACTTTGTGAGATAATTTTTGGGGAAAATGTTTGTGAAATTTTCAAAATATTATACCAAAATAATATCACCAGCTTCATCAGACAACATTCATATCATGACTAGCATTCATGGACTCAGTTTAAAAGACAACAAAATTGTTCTTAAATAAGAAACCGTATCTTAAACTTCACTCTAGTTTGCTTGTTAAATTTCGTGCAAACCTATTCGACGGTTATTTGTGCTAAACGTCCCTAATTTTGAAATGAGAGACTAAAGGGAAAAGAGGTAGTCGGCATCACCAACCGTCAACTCTTGTATTATTCTTTACCAACGAATAGTAGGGTGAGGATTGAACATTTGACGCTTCGTGGCTGAAAGGGTGAACATGATCGGTGATAGCACTAAAAAGAAGAAAGTTTACATTATATTTAGATAAAACTTATCGTGTGAAGAGAAATGTTCATTTGCAATTATATTTCATATTTTATGTTTAGAATCTGCGAAACAATTTACATTGTAAATAATATTACCTTAAGAAACATGTTAAACACTTGACAATCATTTCGGGCATTCAAGGTTGTGCAGAACTAACGTTTGTAAAGACTGTAAATATTTTAACAGTTTTAGTGAGTACTGGTTCTTTCAACGTGAACGACTCCTTAAGCGCACGAGCTAAATGGACAAGTCTTATAATTCTGGGGTACAGGAAAGGTCGAACTTAGTTTCAAATTATTGATTAGTGTTGAAGCCAAAGCTCCAACTGACATAGAGGCTTTGTTATGATTTTAGAATCAAATATCGTTATTTACTGTACCATTTATAACGCTCTCATAGCTGAAACTGTGAAGCACGTTCAGCAGCATTTCGGATCGAATCTTGGATTTTTAAAACTGTAGAATCAAAGCAAAAATTTGAGTTTATAAGAAACAGGCGTTCGTAGTTTCTGTTTCTGCGTAATATGTGTACTGGAGTAACTGTAGTTGAAGCCAGATGTTTTGATGAACAGTTTATTAGCATGAGGCTTTTAACTTCTGAAAGACTTGTCAGCAACTGATTAATTCATTCGTGTACAGTATTTTAAAAGTGAAGTTGTACAAGACATAAAATAGTAACGTTTCGATGGAAGTTAATATTTGTGGTGTTGAACCGTATTAATGAAGTAAAGGAAAATGTAATTGCAGAAGAAAAGAATGGGTTTATTCATTTTTGGCTACCTGTTGATCACCGAACAGATTAGAACAGCTTATCATCAGAATTGATCAAGAACAGAATAGTCCGTTGGAGTTGAAGTAAGAACTTTCGTTTAGTAGATGTAAATCTAAAAACTACGTAGAAGCCATGTTCACAAGTGACGCAGAAGCAGTGTTCATAAACTTTTAATTGTTGAAAACCGTGCGGGTGAAATCTTAAACGATACAAATTGATACATGCTCTAGTATGAAACGTAGCATGTTTTTACTTATTTATTAAAAATTTTCTGGTAGTTTACTATCGTTCAATTACAAATAAAAATGAAGATTCATCTGAGCATGTTGTGAAAGTTTTTCAAAATACTTTATCGTAGTTACAGCTGGCAACTATAATGTCTGAGAAACATTGTAATTGCCATTCTTTGATCAACTATGCCTTTTTTGAAAGGTTTTTCTTATATTTAATGTCAAACGAATACTTTAGCTATTCTTAAAGTTGTTCACCACTAAAATGGACTCTTACCGTTACACTGAAATACCTGGAGGTTTTGCTCTTTAAAGTGGAATACGAGAATAAAAATAAACAAAATTAAAATCAAAACAATTCCTCACATAATCTTTTTTTACAAAGAATCTCGAGAAGCTTAAGTTACTAAATAATGTTCAAAAATAAAGTGTACTACTTCACATGTTTATGATGAAGTACAAGACATGGTACTTTTTGAATAAATTATTCTTCTCTTTATACATTTTGATTCTTTTTAATTGAGGTGTACTAAATCTCACCATTTATTCAACACAGTACCAAACCAGAATAGATATGCACACACAAACACACTCTTAAAAACATATATTTGTTTTCTATGAATCTGTATCTTTTATTGAATGTGATATTGTTTATTAATGAGTAACATATTCTGAAATATCTATAGTGGAACTAGTTAATCATATTTAATGTAATTTGTAACAGCAGTATATAGTATTGGATGTATTTCCTATTGTGGCCTGGCATGGCCAGGTGCTCAACTCGTAATCTAATGGTTGCGGGTTCGAATCCCCGTCACATCAAACACGCTTGCACTTTCAGCCGTGGGGGCGTTATAACGTACGGTCAATCCAACTATTCATTGGTAAGAGAGTGATCCAATAGTTGGCGGTGGGTGGTGATGACTAGCTGCCCTCCTTCTAGTCTTACACTGCTAACTTAGAGACGGCTAGAGCAAATAGCCCTCGTGAAGCTTTGCGCGAGTTTCAAACATAAACAAACAATTTCCTATTGTTGTTTAATGTATTTTGGAACAATAGTATATAGTGTTGGATGTATTTCCTACTGTTGTTTAATGTAATTTGAAACAGTAGTATATAGTGTTGGATGTATTTCCTACTGTTGTTTAATGTGATTTGAAACAGTAGTATGTAGTGCTGGATGTGTTTCCTGTTGTTGTTCAATCTAATCGTATTATTTTAAAATTATTTTATGATTCCACTTAACAGTTAACTTTTTTTTTCATTCAGTGCCTTGGTTTTCTTTCTCGGTCTTCTTCTTTTTTACATTTTGGTTATAGACATTGTTTTGCATTCATTTTAATTAACTGATTGGAAGAGAGCAAAGATATATATACTAACAAGAACGACAAGAGAGATTGGATACCGTGACTCTGGCACTCTCTTTCCAGATTGCACGTGTCTATATTGCATGATGTCAAATTTCATCTTTGAAAACTCAGAAAACACTTCTCAGATCCAACAATATTAACGAACGGGATTATATTTTGTAGTGTTATGAGGAGTATCAGCTTCATGTGCCCATGAAATTCGGTACGAATCCGATGGCACTTTACTAAGTTATTAACCCAAAAACTGCAAAAAATTCTTCAAAGTAATCTAGGACTATTTTACACTAACCTACTATCTTCCGTAAAAGTTTATTGTACGTCGGTGCACTACAATTCTAAAACATGAAAATGACTATTTTTTTTTATGTTTATAATTTGTATTAGACTAACAGTTATACATTTATTTTAATACCTACGTTTGTTTCGGTATAGTTTTTTTATGCATATGACCTATGTTGTTGGATGTATATTACGTAAGTCCTGTGTGTTATCTAAATGTGTAGAGGATTCTCGAGAGCAGGAATCAACAATACACAATTTACGAAAATACTAGCATGTCTTTGAGCATTATTGAACATTCGAGAAGCCATCACGAAAAACCAATAGATAGTTTTATATTATTGATCAGCTACAGTCAGTATACTATAAGCCTCGGAAACTGTAATTTTGATTAATGCTTGTTAATTAGGAGACTACAGAATTTGACCAGGAACATTTATAGATTTCAAACGTTACAAACCGTTCAACTCAGAGATTTAACTTCGAACGTTAGTATTTCTACGAGGACATAAGATATTTATCGTCCTCTTTGAAAAATAAGCTTGTAAACCGAGTTAGACCAAAAAGAGCTAGCTAGCATTCCCGTCAAGTAAAGTGTATATGTGTATTAACATAAAAGTAATTTGCACCTCGTGGACCTGGAACCTCGATAAAATATTAAGTTCCAGACCAGTTAGAAAACTGAATATTGTTTGCGAGTTTGTAAAATTTTGGTATTAACTATTTGTAATAATCGTTACTATAAATTGTATTTTTTGGTATATTAAAATATATTTGAGTTTATTGTTTGTTTGTTTTGAATTTCACGCAAAGCTACACGAGAGCTGCCTGCACTAGCCGTCTCTAATTTAGCACTGGAAGAATAGAAGAACAGCAGCTTGTCATATCACCCACCGCCAACTCTTGAGTTACTCTTTTACTAGCATATAGTGGGATTGACCATCACATTATATCACCTCCGTGGCTGACGGGGCTAGCATATTTGGTTCGACGGGGATTCGCACCAGAGACCTTCAGATTACTCGAGTGCCATGCTGGGCCTATTTGCGTTAAGAAAAAAAATTGTGTATATCAATCTTATTGGAAAATATATTAAATTTGGTTCTTATTAACACTTTTTTTAATTTCTAAATTAAAATTTCCAACTATTTGTAATTCTGATACGTAGCGTACGTAACATAATAAGTCGGAGATTCGTCCTAATAAATTATAATACGTAACAAATACAACAAGTGGAATTGTTACCATCGGTCGTTTTTCATGGTTTTTGAGTATGGTTATGAGTAAAGTATTAAAACATAATTCGGAACAATTTGTTCAATACGTGGTACAGCCGTAATATACTATTGTAATCAAGAGAAATATGTGCTCGTAACCTGAGCCAAAACAAAGACTGTTGAGCACACGAATTAAGATAAAAAGATTAAAACATTCATTTTTGCCACGTGCAGAAAATGAATGCACATTGAAAATCGTATTTGGAAGAAAAAATATTTGGGATTACAATTGTTGTTTCACAATTTATTTATTTATAAAATCGCGAAACCTTCTTACATCTCTGAATAATTTAGCATTGCATCTTCGAGCGTCTTTTTTCTATTTGTATTTTATTTTCAAAGAAGCTGTTTTTTCAAAAATATTAAATAACTCTAAAATAATGTCTGAAAGCTGTTAAACATCCAAATTATTGGACCAAGATTGCATAGCCTGTTGCACAGTTCTCTCACAAAAAAGCCTCGTTTTTATAGCTTGAAAGTTGCTCTGAGCCATCTTAAACCGAAAAGCTGTAACCAGCTGTACTAAAATAACAATATAAACCGTTTTCCCATAGGAAATAAGTACAAATACACTAATAAAAAGCTAGATCCTAAGAGAAGTATACATTATTTGAGGGATTGTTTGTAACTTATGATGACAAAAGAGATTTAAAATATGTATTTCTTTCCTTCGTTATTCATCATGGAATTCTCATTTTCTGAATTCTGTACCACACTGCACTTATTATGAAACCCGACTATGACAAAGGTATTTTATATCTCTGGTTGCAAACAACCTACAAAATCTACAAAATGCACACACGTTTTTTAGTACTGCATAAAGTTGCCTCACAGAAACAGTTTATAGTTTTGTTTTGTTTGTGTAGAATTATTAAAGATAAAACATACTAGAGAAATGGTGTCTTCCATAGAAGGGTCTCACTTTTTCTATACCCCTCTTGCTTAGTATTTCAATAATGAGCCGAGAGCTTAAAATAATAAAATAAAACTCAGTATTGTGCAGTTTTATTTTTAATAACAAAGAGACAAAAACTTGTTTGTTTATATCCTGTTGCTTGTTTTGTTTTGTTTGTTTAGTGAATTTCGCACAAAACTACTCGAGGGCTCTCTGTGCTAGACGTCCCTAATTTTGCAGTGTAAGACTAGAAGGAAGGCAGCTAGTCATCACCACCAACCGCCAACTATTGGGCTACTCTTTTACCAACGAATAGTGGGATTGACCGTCACACAATAACTGCCCCACGGCTGAAAGGGCGAGCATGTTCTTGGCGTTACGGGGATTCGAAAACGCGACCCTCAGATTACATGTCGCACGCCTTAACATGCTTGGCCATGCCGGGCCTATCCTGTTACTAAATTTATTTTTGCATATTTTACAAAAAATTATTTTTGTTTACAAAGTAGTTAGGACTAAACATGCTAGTCCAGGATTTCACTTTTTCTCAGTAAAATGTTTATTCTTAACGAGTGTGTACTGGATGGCCGTGTGGTAGAGATCTGTATTTTGCAACCGGCAAGACTTTATCGAATCCCTGTGATACCATAAAACATTTCTCATTAATTAAATTGTGATTGCGTTATAACAGTGGCAGTCAATCCCTTATCATGTGTGGTGATAACTCTGGTATTAATGACTGCTCGGGTTCTTAATTCAAAATTAGAGTTTGCAGATGGTTAACTTGGTGGTGTTTCGTAACTATATGATAAAATACAAAATTCTTGAATATTATATTTACAATTTGCAAGTTGAAACAGTATTTATATACCTGTAGTACAAACCAATGTTGTCAAAGTGTTTTTTTTTTCCAATGAATTATTGGCTACTCTGCTGATACTCCTATATCACCAGAAAGACAAAAACTGTATGGACAGGCCGTCAACAAGGAGAAAATCAATTAAGACAAAACATAAAGCAATATGCAAATCAATGGCACTTCCTTGGCATGGTAAAGTGGTTAAGGCGCTCCATTCACGACCTGAGAGTCGTTGACTCGAATCCCCGTCCATCGAAACATGATCGTCTCTGAAGTCGTGAGGGCGTTATAAAGTGGTGATCAATCTCACTATTCATTGGATAAAGAGTAGCCCAACAGTTGGCGATGGGTGATTGTTATGCAAATATCATGTAAATGTTGTCGAGAGTGTTATGTAAATTTTATGTAAACGACAACCATGTCGAGTGTTATGTAAATGTCATGTAAATATCATGCATATGTTATGTAAATATAATGTAATGTCGTATTTGAATTCCCATATTTATTATTTATAATTCTATATTTATATTATTGTTTTGAGGTTTAACTCGGTGAAATTTAAAATAACATTTTAGAATTAATTAAAATTCATTCAGAAATTTTTAAAACTAGATAGATTGATCACTTGTATTGGCCTGGTGTTTGTACTGTGGAATTCTGGGAGGTTACGCGATATAGTATATAAACAGATGGCGATGCGAGAGAAGAAATCATCCACTTTTACTCGGGTCAAGAAGTAAATCATCCACTTTTATTCGGGTCAAGAAGAATCAGCCACTATTACTCGGTTCAAGAAGTTTGTCTCGTTTAAGAAAGTTTAAACTGATTTTGTGAATAGAGCTAGATCGACTAAAGCGGTGAAATTTTTATTCCGTCAATCTTTACAATTCAGTCGGATTACGGATTATATCGAAAGTTAATAGGAATTGGACTGTGAACTTTTGTTTGAAATTACCCACTCAAACTTCGAAAATTTCTCCGTGGGACTGAATTCAACGCCTAGATTAGAACTTTGGATTTCGGATTTGGACACTTATCCTGGATCATATTATTAAGCACAGGCCAGTACCTTTTTGTATTGTAAGTTGTTTTGATGGTTGAAACTGGACATCTGTTATTGCTATTAGATAATATATTTTGTGTCTATCACATAGGTAGATCATTATAATAAATTATACAAGCTGCTATCTGTGTCTTTCTGTTGCGTTCAGTCCACATAAAAAACGTAACAGAAAATTGGGGGCTCGTCCGGGATTTGAACAAACAGTTTAATCCTATTCCAATATTGTATTTATATTCTATACAGATAGACAACTTGTGTATTTAAAATGGCATTCTCACTTGCAGATTTTATTGACAAATTTAATCAGAATCCCTCTTTGGAATTGATCAGTGAATTAAGAAAATCTGAATTGCTTGATGTTGGAAAACATTTCAGTTTGGAAGTAAAGCAAGCAATGAAGAAAACAGATATCAAAAGAATTGTTGTTGAACATTTGGTTAACCAAAACGTTTTACCTCAAAAGGTTGTACAACAATTGCCTGCCTCTCATTTTGACCGAGATTTCGAATTAAAAAAAAATAGAAATGGAAATGAAACTTCGTTTAGAAATTGAAACCAAACGACTTGAGGCAGAACAAGAAAACAAACGCCTTGATGCCGAAATACAAATAGAACGCATTAAAGCTGATATGGAAATCAGTCTGAGAAAGGCACAGACAGAAGAAAAGGTTGTCCAAATGCAGTTGGGAAATTTTGATGCTTCCAAACAAATTCGTTTAGTGCCTCCATTCAATGAGAAGGCTGTGGATAAATATTTTCAACAATTTGAAAAATTAGCTCTTAGGCTAAAATGGCCTACCGAATATTGGACAATATTACTTCAGAGTGTTCTCAAAGGTAAAGCCCAGGAAGTATTTTCCAAACTCACGGCCGAACAAAGTTATGATTACGAGCACGTCAAAAAATGCGTTTTGAATGCTTATGAATTGGTGCCAGAGGCATATAGACAAAAATTTCGTGGTTACAAAAAGTTTGACAGCCAAACTTATGTCGAATTTGCTCGTGAAAAAGAAACTCTGTTCGACAGGTGGTGTGATTCCAAAGAAATCAAAGAGGATTATACAAAACTCAGAGAACTCATGTTAGTTGAAGAATTTAAAAGATGTATTCCCGTAGAGCTAAAAACTTATATTGATGAACAAAAAGCTTCCAAAATTCATGATGCTGCTGTCTTGGCAGACGAGTATGCTTTGACTCACAAAGATTTCTCGTACAAGAGCAAAACAAATCACACAGCGAAGAAACCCAATGACTCATTCAAGCATTATGCAAATGTCAACAAAGACAGAAAAGAGCAAACTTCTGATTCTCAAATAAAGACTTCATCTTATTCTCAAAGCTCATCATCTACAAAAAACGTGCTATTCTCATCCAAAACATGTGCTTATTGTAGGAAACCTGGCCATCTGATTTCTGAGTGCTATAAGCTCAAAAACAAGCCATCACCCCATAGTTTCATTTTACCCTCGTTGGATACATCATTGGTTCCCAATGATTTTGACCCTGTCCAGTCCACGGTGGATTCCAATATTCTTGATGTACCTGAAGATCTTGTTGAGGACAAATTTAAGCCTTTCATGACTGAAGGTTTTGTTTCTTTTGTTGGCGATTCACGTCTACAACCAATTAAAATCCTGCGGGATACTGGAGCTTTTCAGAGTTTGATTTTGGAAAGTGTACTTCCGTTTTCTGAAAAGTCATCCGTTGGGGCCAATGTGCTCATTTCTGGTGTAGAAGGTCGCGTCGTTTCTATTCCTCTTCATAGATTAGATTTACATTCGGACTTAGTTTTAGGTCCAGTGACTGTGGGTATTAAATCTTCATTACCTGTTGAAGGTGTGTCTATGCTTTTGGGAAATGATTTGGCTGGTAGTAAGGTGGTACCAGAGGTCCATGTTGTTGAAGCACCTGTTATTACTCCCAGTACAGAGCAACTCGTTGAAGAATTTCCTGATGTTTTTCCCGCCTGTGCTGTTACTCGTTCTCAAACACGTTCTCAGGAGCCCAAAGAGGATTTTTCTTTATCTGATACGTTCATGTCTCGCATCGATGAGATTTCTGACTCAACTTTAAGTTCTGCTGATGACTTCGAGTCATTTTTCAACTCTCTTCATCGTAACAAACTTGTTGAGGAACAGGACAATGATCCTGAAACTCGTTCTCTTATACAATTGGCCGTTGATGAAAATGAAATAGGAACTGTCCCTATTTGTTACTACCAGAAGTCAGGTGTGTTAATGAGAAAATACAGACCTCCTGACGTTGCTGCTGATGAAGAGTGGAATGTTATTCACCAAATCGTCATTCCAAAATGCTATCGGAATGATATTCTTAGTCTTGCTCATGATCATGTGTTGTCAGGACACTTAGGTATGCGAAAGACCCTAGATCGTATCCGACGACATTTCTCTTGGCCAAAGATGCGCCAAGATGTTGTTGACTATTGTAAAACATGCCATTCTTGCCAAATGACAGGAAAACCAAATCAGGGGATTCCAAAAGCACCACTGCAGCCTATTCCTGCCTTTGAAGAACCGTTCTCAAGAGTCATTATCGACTGTGTTGGCCCGATTCCAAAAAGCAAAGCAGGAAATGAATACCTATCGACGATCATGTGTGCTTCTACACGTTTCCCTGAGGCAATCCCTTTAAAAAAAATCACTACGCCCAACATTGTCAAGGCTCTTGTCAAATTCTTTACCATGTTCGGGATTCAAAAAGTTGTGCAATCAGACCAACGCTCAAATTTTATGTCCAAGATATTTCAACAAGCCATACCTGAACTAAACATCCATCAAGTTTCATCCAGTGTATACCATCCTGAGTCACAAGGTGTCCATGGGCGTTTCCACCAAATTACTGCCACGAACACTCAAAGGAGTGGGATGAGGAAGTTCCCTTGTTGTTGTTTGCAGTTCGTGAAGTTATGCAAGAATCTGCTAGATTTAACCCTTTTGAGTTGGTTTAAAAAAACAAAGAAAACAAACAAACAAAAAAGATTTTCACAAGTTCAAACTTTTTTTTTACTTTTAAGGGGGAGAGTGTTATGTAAATATCATGTAAATGTTGTCGAGAGTGTTATGTAAATTTTATGTAAACGACAACCATGTCGAGTGTTATGTAAATGTCATGTAAATATCATGCATATGTTATGTAAATATAATGTAATGTCGTATTTGAATTCCCATATTTATTATTTATAATTCTATATTTATATTATTGTTTTGAGGTTTAACTCGGTGAAATTTAAAATAACCTTTTAGAATTAATTAAAATTCATTCAGAAATTTTTAAAACTAGATAGATTGATCACTTGTATTGGCCTGGTGTTTGTACTGTGGAATTCTGGGAGGTTACGCGATATAGGATATAAACAGATGGCGATGCGAGAGAAGAAATCATCCACTTTTACTCGGGTCAAGAAGTAAATCATCCACTTTTATTCGGGTCAAGAAGAATCAGCCACTATTACTCGGTTCAAGAAGTTTGTCTCGTTTAAGAAAGTTTAAACTGATTTTGTGAATAGAGCTAGATCGACTAAAGCGGTGAAATTTTTATTCCGTCAATCTTTACAATTCAGTCGGATTACGGATTATATCGAAAGTTAATAGGAATTGGACTGTGAACTTTTGTTTGAAATTACCCACTCAAACTTCGAAAATTTCTCCGTGGGACTGAATTCAACGCCTAGATTAGAACTTTGGATTTCGGATTTGGACACTTATCCTGGATCATATTATTAAGCACAGGCCAGTACCTTTTTGTATTGTAAGTTGTTTTGATGGTTGAAACTGGACATCTGTTATTGCTATTAGATAATATATTTTGTGTCTATCACATAGGTAGATCATTATAATAAATTATACAAGCTGCTATCTGTGTCTTTCTGTTGCGTTCAGTCCACATAAAAAACGTAACAGTGATGATGACTGGCTCTTTCCCTCTGGTCTTACATTGCTAAATTAGGGACGGCTAGCGCAGAAAGCCCTCGTGTAGCTTTTGGTGAAATTAAAATCAAACCAAACTTCTGCAAGATGAAATAACAAGCGGGAACTTGTGATGTACCATTCACATATATATCCCATGGGTGCTCAAACGGTGTCTCGGAAGTAAGTTGGGCGTAGCCTATTTGTTATTATGCCAGACTGTGAATCCAATAGTGCATGATTGTGTTCAATCGTTACAAAATCCCGATTCGCAGTTTGGGACCATGACTGCATTATTCGAGTGATGGTCAAATCAAACTTTTCTTAGAATACGTACGAGTTAGCGGTGCTATTGACTAGTAACCATCCTTCCGGTCTATCAGCTCTGTTAATAACAGAAATGATTGAAGTAAAAAACCAAAACTCTCCACAAGTAATGTTAAATGTGTCAGAACATGTTCGTAGCGAAGTAGCTAAGGGTAGTTCTTACTGTAAATACAGATGTGATTGTTATCTAGAGAACAGTAAGATACATATTAACACAAAGTGGTCTCAGCGACCGTGTAGCTGTTCAACAATCAACTGCTTGGAGGCGATAACCAAACCGAAAGATTGAAATGGGTGTTGTACCACAAACAGTTGAAGGAAATAATATTTTTAAAAGTGTAATTTTTACACCCTCATAGAAATTCAAATTCTAGAAGGATAATCAAAGACAGTTTGTTCGACAGCAGGCAAGAAAGCATTATAATTGCCAAGGCCCATTATAAACAGTGAATAGGTACAAAGTCGCATCTGAGCTGATAGTGAACGTGATCTACACACAACTGATGGCTTCCTGATTGTAGGCAAGTTCATTCTGAGGTCATCCTCTGAGGGACTTGACACATCGGGCATGGATTTATCTTCTATTAAAACAAAGATTTCAAGCATACATTAAATATGATGGAAAACATTTTCACGGTAAAGAGGCTGATAGAACACTCACAGCCATGATTTAGCTTAGTCTAGATATTAAAATTCTGGAGTGGTATGAACTCGTGTAAGAATCGTTTAGAATAAATTGGGAAATTTCAAACAATATTCTATAAGTACTTCATTAAACTGTATGAGAACATAAAATCGAAGTGTATTACACTAAATAAAGCAAAATGTTCAAATGAAAAGTTCTAAATTTACAACTTACTTGCTTTTATTTTGTATTTACTGTTACAATGGTTTTTACTATTAATAAATTCACCATTTATTTGCCTTTACCTATTCTTTGTTACCTCTGTGTATCATTTATATGCTTACGTTATTATTTCATTACTGTATATACATAGTGGCATACTTGTATAATTAATATTTCACTTTATGAACTCGATTACATGCTTATTTATCAAAGTTTTCTGCATAATTGTGTGTTTAAGTGGTTCAATGTTCTCTACTCCTGTGTAGGAAATATTTTCGTTTGCCTTATTATGCTTTGTAATTTTATAAAATCAATTCGAAAAAGTAACCTAGATATACATACATATATAGATTATAATAAAGCACCGAAATATCAAAAACATTTTACAATGTTTGTGTAGGATAGTTTCACAGAGTGATATTTATGTATGGAATCCTTGAAATACTTGAATATGTACCTCATCAATCAATGTTTAGAAAAGCATCACTTGTAAATCGCAGGGTGTTAATGCACAATTTGTTACACTTCAAATAATCTAAGAGTTAAAGATTGTAAGTGCTCTAAACAAACCTATACCAAGACTTTAACAGTCACCAAAGTGTAAGTGGTCAAATTTGTGAAACATTGTAGAAGATATGATAGACTGCTTTTGGTAAACTATATAATATATCTCAAAATGGTTACACTAACGTGTTGGACTTATACGTTAATGAAGTTATGTTTTTCAATTTGAATCTTTTCTGAAATAACTATATAATATGTCATATATTTACAAACTAGCCTTATATGTCTTATACTATCTAGTATGGTGATAAATGGAAACGTTTACTTCAACATATTTCAGTATCACAAGTAATACGCTATAATAGACAGCCAGAACATCAGTTTGTCAGTTATGTGGTATCTAGGATTGCAATTCCTTTGGTGTACTTTGCATCAGAGATGTGAATTAGTTCCAACAATCCACAAGATAGTATGCCATCAACCAAAGTTTATACGCTATTTTGCAAATCACATCGGCAGTTCAAAACAAAAGGACAAAATAGTATTAATTTCACCAGTAAAGTGCAAAGGACGTTAAAAAGGACAAAGGATTAAATAGTAAATAAGAAATATTTTCGGGCAATTTAAGATGAACGTTTCTTGGCTATTTTTTGGGGAGGAGGCTTTTAGATGAGACTGTGAAAACTGCGGGTAACTTCTAGTACACACAGGGTTAAAAGGTCACAGAAAGCAAACAGAGTTTCTCTTATATTTTTTTAATTTTCCTTATAACCACTTTTCCGATCTATAATTAAGTAGTGAATTCTTCATGACGTATCGCAATTATTTTTCACTGTAAAATCCTACGAGTTCTAGTGTGCCATTAATTTTAAAGTAGATATTTTTCTCGCAGCAAGCAAAGCGTGGAATTATGTGTATATTTTCTAGTTGTTGGTATTTTTATGACAGAGAAAAAAAGGGCACTTTTAAGGTACAAGGGCAGAAAGACAAAAACTTGAGCCCACATAGAATCCCTACTGCGAACGTCATTGAATATTTATTACCTACAGTTCAAGTAAAAGCTGTATTATGTAGAATAGAAAGTTTAGATACTATACTTAAGAATTAAATATTTTGCTGTATTAAAACTTTCTTGAATAACTGATTCGTACATTTAATACACACGTTATTTTCTACACTAATTAAATATTAGTCCAATCAGTTGCTGATCTTCAGTAATCAGAAATATAAAATTATTTAATTAAAAGTCCGACTCAGTGTTTGTTTTTTTGAACTTCGCACAAAGCTACTCGAGAGTTTGTTTGTTTGTTTTGGAATTTCGCACAAAGCTACTCGAGGGCTATCTGTGCTAGCCGTCCCTAATTTAGCAGTGTAAGACTAGAAAGAAGGCAGCTAGTCATCACCACCCACCGCCAACTCTTGGGCTACTCTTTTACCAACGAATAGTGGGATTGACAGTCACATTATAACGCCCTCACGGCTGAAAAGGCGAGCATGTTTGGCGGAAAGGGGATGCGAACCCGCGACCGTCAGATTACGAGTCGCACGCCTTGGTCATGTCGGGCCCCGACTCAGTGTACAAGGGAATAATTCTAAGCGTATTTGAGCGTGGTTGAATTTCAATATTTTATTTCTGATTGTGTTGAATGAGAAATCTTAGGAACTGATAAATTCCTTATTCCATGCAATGCGAGTTACCTATCTCATCACAGAATTGAAGAAAGTAAAAAACAACGGTCATAATAAATGAGACATATGTGAAACATACTGTTGTCGTTGTTTTCTTAACATTTGCGATTATGGAGTTTCGCCAAGCACAAACGGTTTCAAATACTAATTATGCAACCACTTTATATTTCACTTTGGACTACGCATGATTACCGTAAATGCAAATAATCAAATGATATTTGTATACAATATATATATTTTATTTATTTGCACACACAACCAGTAGGTATGACCATTTCCAGTTCTTAACATTCCAACAATGAATAGTAATAGTAGCAAAACTAGTACTTATAGGTTTTGGTCTAAAAATACACATAATGTTTAAACGAATGCGAAATTAGAAATTTAAAAATCAAATCCCTTCCGATCGTTTCAGTAATAATCATAAGTCTTATTTTCATATAAAGAAGCAGTTTTGAAGTTTCTTTGTTTGAAGTTAATTACAAAGCTAAACAGTGTACTCTGCCCACTGTGGATACCGAAACGTCGTCTCTGGTGTTGTAAGTCTGCATATGTTTGAGAAACATAAAAAAAGCAGTGACCTTGAAAATGAGAAAAAGAATAAGAAATGTTATAAACAGATATTCAGGTAGATTTCAAGAACATTTCATTTATACATTAGCGTTAGATTATCATTCTGAGAAATGATGTTATTAATTCATTCTCTTTTTCACCTATTCACTGATATTGAATGCTATAATGTTTAGAGGTCCCCTTTCAAGAATAGTTTAAATGTCAAGGGCCCTCTACTTCTTGGAAGACAGATATAAAAGTAAATAAAAACTTAAAATGATAGGCATTAAGAAATGGGTAGACATAAGTACTTAAACACTACGATTAATTTAGATCAAGTTATATGTGTGTGTATATATATATATACAAACCCAGATCTCTTTCGTTATTATTTTTTATTTTATTCAGTATACATTGTATGTGTTATTGTTATGGTCAGGTTGTTAAACAAGCAAGTGAATGAGTAACAAAACATAAAAATCGCCTATAGTCTGATTCTAAATAACACATAAAGAGAAAAATGCGATTTATTACTTCTTGTCGAGTAAGCCCTTTTCTGGGGGTGTATTATACTATAAACAACACCAATACAATGCAATAAACTTACTGAACCAGATATGGATAAAGTGGTTGGGTATTCTGTACTACGTCTTGTTACCTTTCCAGATGTTGTTTTCACCTTTTAAAGTTTCTGTGGCGTACATAGTAGATAAACCGATACTCCAGAAACACAATACTTACTGTAAGAGTAAACTCTGTTCTTTGTATAGTACCATTCTCAATCAACACATGTCAACACAAACACGTTTCTACGACATATCTATCACAACTTGGTGTTTACAATAATTTTCTGTTACTGTTTATAACAAGTTACGTGTTCAAGAGTACTCACAGTTGATACCACACTTATCTATCACTCTAATGTTCTTGGGTGGAGGCAGTCAATCAGTTAATTGAATAAAAATTGGTTTATTTCTAGGCCACTCTTATAAATTTAATTTGTTGAATCTAGGTGGCTCTTATCCAGTTATATAATGGTAACTAAGAAGAAGATATAGAGTAATAATATATAAAAATATAAAAAACAAATAAAAATGACATAAAAATACAATAAATCAATTTCTGAAGGTGACATGATATACTTTCTACTAAACAGTAACAAACGTAATTAATTACATTTCATACCAAATAAGGATAAAATGTATAGTTTATTGCGATATTTGAGGAGAAAGCTTTGGAGAACTAGGATATGAAACTAGCACACATGGAAAACACGATGTTTCAATAGTGTTTGTTTTTCTTATAGCAAAGCTATATCAGGCTGTGTTCTATATCTGCTGTGTTCACCGAAGGGAATTGAGTCCCTGATTTTAGCGTTATAAATTAGAAGACTAACTGCTGTCCCATCGGGGGAAAGTTCAGACAGAAATCAGATTTGTGCTTTTTTTACTGGGGTGTGCATTGTGCTGCACCATTCGAGATAAATAAAGTTACCGACATTTTAGCACGTAAATATTTCTGAAATGAAAGGTATCTACAATATTTGATTTATTAAGCGATATATTACTGATATATATATATATACCCTAAAATAGCTGTGTTTACACATCAGCATCATCTCTAAAGCTTCGAGGGTTTATAACCAGGGCTTTATGTGCATAATATATATAAACTGATTAGGCGTATGTGAAAGTTTTGTTTTTATCTTAAAGCAAAGACGCATTAGGCTATTTGTTGCGTCCATCTTGGGGAACTCGAACCCCAAATCTTAGCGATGTAAGTCCGTAAAATTACCACTTTCCTATCAAAGGACGTCGTAGAAGCTATCTGAAGTATTAATAATGAATTTATTGAAAAATTTGTCAAAACTTTCATGCATCTAAACGATCCAAGTATTAAAACTTATCTTTCGTTCTTAAATCTTCGTCACAAATATAAAAATAAGGAGTGAAAAATAACTTGTAGGATCTTGAAACATAAGAAATATTTAATTACTAGTGTCACCAACTTAAATTTAATTTATCACAACATTTCAGCATAACATCAAAAAACTTTCTTGTTAATACTTGTGAGCATTAGCTTATGCAAAATGAATATTGTTTTAACAATTTTTTTCTGACCAGTGACTTTGAGGATTTGTAGCCGGGACCTCATGTTCATATCGGTCTTAATTTTAAATTCTGTAAAGCGATATTCTACTAAAATATACTCTTCAAAAAAAGAAACGCAAAAGGGATATTTTTGTTATTTTAAAGAAAAATATATGTAATAATGTTACAAGCAAAGAGTATGTGATGTTACACGTGTTAAGGCACTGATTGTCAGACCAAAATTGCAATAAAAGTTGTGCACTTTGAAAACGGAGGAAAACATCGGATTTTTCACCAAAACGCATTCGTGTCCAATAAATTTATTTGAGAGATCTGCATGCTCTGCAAGTGCAACATGTGCAAAATCCCTATTCAAGTGACGAGTTCTCGGTTTCCATAGCTCAGTGTTAAGCCACCGATACGTAATACAGTTACGCCAAGACTGACTGAAGCACAACGCAACAACGCCATTGGTCTTGCAGCATCTTTGCAGGCTGAGTGGACAACCATTCAAAGAGATGTGATTCGTCATTTCATCGCTCTCATGGGTAGGAGATGCCAAGCAGTTATTGATCCTCACGGGGGTATACTCGGTATTGACGTTGAGTGACGTTAAACGTCAACTAGTGAGCGTGGACTTCGCCTTTGCAGACTTTGGATGTTCAGCAGTGAGTGTGCAAAGTTTTATACATGTCATACAGAACTACCCGGAATAAACTTGTTAACAATTTCTCTCATATTTTGCCTTTTGCGTTTCTTATTTGAAGAGTATATATATATATCAAGTATATATATTATAATTAGCTATTCTTGGTCTGTACCTCTGTTCTTCCAGTTCGTGTAGCCTTGACATTGTCGCCTATTTTAAATGCTATGTTAATGTAAGACAACTTTAGCTATTCAGTTGCTCTGAGCGCTATGATGCATTTAATTAAAAGAACCTCAGTAACACCTGTCCCCTTTCGTCCCGTGGTGTAAGAGAAATAGACGTTTGCCCAATTCATAATACGCAGACGACCCTTAACTTTCGTTGGCTCTTGAAATATCCTTTAACTTTGAAAACAAACTCGACACATGTTTAAAATTTGCAGAACACCAACTACAATAATTTAAGTCATACAAATACAATACTGATTAAATGACTTAATTAATTATGGAAACGAAATGTATTATAATTGAAACCATTTGATTATGGAATTCCATTACCCACATGGATAAATCACGATAAACGGGACTAATGCTCTCTCCCACACGCATATACAGAGTTTACAGTGGGGACTTTCTTATGGTGAAACATTCAGTGTTCAAAGCTAATAGTTCAATACATACTTACATAGAACTTTCTTATTTGTAGTAGATGTTTCATGTACTGTCCTTTCCACTACATAAAGTTCTCTCTCAAAAAAGTTAATATTTTATTTTAATTAAAGTCTTAATACCTTTACCCACCGTCTTCAGATTACATTTTCACTTCAAGTGAGTTTCACACACACCAGTTCACGAACTATATAACTGTCGAAGATAGGGACAAAATTATAGTGAATGGCCCGACTTTATGATTTTATTACATGTGAAAACCAAACTAAATCACTCCACCGTTGCATGAACTATGTTTACTGACTTGCAATGCTATTATTTGGGGCTCGGTTTCCCCGTGGTGGCATTGATAGGTTGTTGTGTTTGTTTTAAGTGAAAGCAAGTTTACTTGCTACAAGATGTGCCTCCAACATACCCAACACAATAGTATTTCTAAACTGTTATTTTAATTCTGAATTGTAATAAGCCATATGACTCTACTAGTCAGGATTTTTACATGTTGCTCAGCTGCAATAATTCATGCACTTCCTATTGTTAGTCGTATTTCGGGAATACATAACATTTGAACATTGAACAGAACTCTAAAAAAATATGCAGCTATCCATGCTATTTTGTGTGTTTTCTTATAGCAAAGCCACATTGGACTATCTGTGGAGCCTACCGAAGGAAATCGAACCCCTGATTTTAGCATTATAAGTTTGGAGACATACCGTTGTACTAGCGGAGGGCAGCATGCTGTTTTACTGAAGAAACATAGTGTGTATTTATTTAGAGTTTTGAACATTTTGTTTGTTTGTTTTTTAATTCCCGTAAAGTAACACGAGGGCTATCTACGCTATCCGTCTCGATTTTAACTGTAAAAAGTTAGAGGGCAAGCAGCTAGTCATCACCACCAACTCTTCGGCTATTCTTTTATCAATGAATAGTGGGATTTACCGTAATATTATGACGCCTTTACGACTTCAGAGATGATCAAGTGTAGAGGGATAGGGATTCGAACCCATTAACCTAAGGTGGCAAGTGGAGCGCCCTAACCACCTGACCACACCAAGCCATAGTTTTACTGAGAGACATTGTATTTTTTTCTAGCATTTTTCTGAAAACAAAACAAAACATGACACATACGTATATTACATCAATTTTGTAAAAAACAAACAAAGAGTAATTGTGTTTTTTAACGGCGTTATTCTAAGAAAAAATACTGTCATGTTCTATCAATAATACTATATATATAAAATCATTAGTATATTACCACTGGAAATCGTAAGTATACGTCATCATGTGGTCTAATGCGATTTGAATGTTCACTCTTGTAAATCTGGCGTTTTATTTTTGTGTATTGATTTTCATTTGTGAGACATGTTTTTGTCACCGTGTCGTAGAAAGCTCTGGAATTCCTTTTTGTTTTTGTTGTCGTTTTCGTATAATAAAAAAAGGTAGTTGGTATATAGCTGTGCAGTGTAAACCAGTAATTCAAACGTTCTCTTACAAATCCATTAAACACAATATGTGGTCAGACATCCTAAATGTTCTGGTGTTTATCAGTTCACGAGAAGACTAATATGATATCTAGTTTTATTGAGTCGTTATATTTTATTTAAAACTCAAAGTAAACAAACTACTATCAATGATTTTGGTTTTCCAACACAATCACAACGGTGTTTGTTAAATTCACCTGTAACTGAAATAAGAATATATGTAACAATCACGTCACGTGCTACCTCGCAAACTTGTCGTTCAATAGTTCGCGTATCTTTGCCGCACAATCGTGTTTCAAACATCAAAACCGTGAGTATGCTATAGTGTGAAGGTTAAACTAACCATTTGCTTGGAGTAGCCCGTTATATAGTGGTGGGGGACCGGCATAGCCAGATGGTTAAGGCGCTCGAATGGTAATCTGAAGGTGGCGGATTCGAGTCCCCGTCGCACCAAATATGCTCGCCCTTTCAGCGGTGGGAGCGTTATAGTGTGTCGGTTAATCCCACTATTCATTGGTAAAAGAGTGTCCCAAGAAGTTGGCGGTGGGTGGTGATGACTAGCTGCCTTCCTTGTAGTCTTACACTGCTAAATTAGGGAAGGCTATCGCAGATAGCCCTCGTGTAACTTTGCGCGAAATTCAAAAACAAAAAATATGGTGGCGGGTTTTGTTGACAAGCTACCTTCTCTTTAACCTACCTCTTCAAAATTAAGGACGGCTAGCGCATATAGCCCTGGAGTAGCTTTGCGCGAAATTAAGTGAGCAAACAAACAATATCATATGGTATAGCAGCTACAAACCTACAGCTCGTATGAAATCAAAGAGTAGAATATTTTGAAAAATACAGAATTAAAATTAACGTCCCCAAACAGTTTTATGTTTCAAACGAACAACCGTATGTAAATGGAGCTCTCCCACGTATTACCTTCTCGACTAAATTCCCAGGTATTCTTAAGTCTGTAAATTGGAAAATTCATAATAACCGAATTCAAAATAAAACATTGAGACGCGCAAATTAAAGAGCTTCTCAGGTCACAACTCTGGAACCTCACCACGGAACATTATTATTATATACAAAAAATACATACGACCGATAATCGAATATGCCAGTTGAGCAAAGATGAACATCTCACCAAACATAATCAAAAGACAGTTATAACCAATAATACACTCGATACTCACAAAAGTATAAAGTACAAAAGAACCATAGGCTCATACTTCGTATACAAATACATAAATATATTGTCAATAAATGACAAGGGTTCAGAGTGCTCAAATAATTAATTTTCAAAAAAATATAAATACGAATGAGCTACTGATGTCACTGAAATACATGCTGAAAATATATCAGAGTTCCTCTCCCCGGTTAATATATACTTTAACAAGAGGCCACCTGGTCCTAGACTTTAAATAAATATACCATTTAACTAGATCATAATAAACTTATTAATTAGGACATTTATATCTAATGCTCTTATCATAAATTAGAAAAATGAATGAGTCGCGATGTACAGGACTGTTTGTAATGTTTAGAACTATACACATTAAGCTAAGAAAAGTACGTTCCGTCATAAAATGCAATACGAAGTATATGAAAAGACATGACTATTAAATGGGTTGTTGAAACTAAAGAGTGTTATAGGTGCACAGCCTTCACACATAATTCATCTAACATGTACTTTGCGCATTATAACAACTGTGCTAGAGGGAGGAAGAGGTCATCTAAAGCACCTGATTCTCCCAGATCTGAAATGATTGATCTAAAGCCCGACCCAGAATCGCATAATGACCAGATTAGATCGAAGAACTAAATTTTTATTGCTGTTTTTATCAACATGGTAGTTTTATTAATTTTTGCAAGTTATTTAATATGTGATAATTATGTTATATCAATAATTCTAATGCAAATAATGTGTATCTTGTAACCATATTATCAGTTAGTTTTCAAGTAATACATTTAACTGTTAATATCTAGCTTATTTTATCTACCGTGACATAAAACACCAGCTAAGAATGATATTCAATAGTAAATACACAAAATAAACTAAATGTAAGAATTTCATGCCAATTTAGTCAGGAGCTGTATACCCTATGGGTTAAACGAAAATTTAAATCAATCATCTTTCATGGTTATACAGAAGACTGATCTAATATAAGATTCAAATCAGTCATCTTTCAAGGTTATACAGAATATTGATCTCATATAAGATTTACATCAGTCATCTTTCGTGGTTATAGAGAAGATTGATCTAATATAAGATTTACAACAGTCATCTTTCGTGGTTATAGAGAAGATTGATCTAATATAAGATTCTCCTGGGCATCAAATCTGCTTACACATTCACATTTATTTACATTATTTTTTCTAGCAAACAGTTTTAATGTTTTTTTTCTGAGAAAAGCAATATTTACGTTTTATTGAGAAATATACAGGGTGGTCGCTAGAAAAGCGGAAAATTTGAGGGTCAGATGAGATCATGAATAAAATGCGTGCTTACTCATTTCTATTTTGATTTCTTTACATCATGAATAAAATGCATGATTTTAATATCATAAAATGCATTTTGAGCATCTATGAGTGTAATACAACATGTGCCTTTAAAAAACTTTGTAGAAGTTATTCTTTGTAAAAATAAATAGCTGTTTGACAAATTTTCCGCTTTTCTAGCGACCACCCTGTATATGTATATTTAAAGTAAGACAGACAGTACTAATGATCAAAAGTCAGCATCAGAATTAGTAGTTATCAGTTATTATACTATCAGCATATATAGAAATAAATATTGTGTTTTCACTTTTCAGTTGATGAAGTCAACAGAAAAAAAAAGAAAATGCATAATTTTTTTTAATAGAGGGTAATGTTCTGCACTAAAACAATAGCATATGAAAGTGACAAAGGTAACTCTTGACTTGCGAAATAAAAACCTATAACTGACCACTTTTCTCTAGCTTCAAGATACAAGATACTTCAACTCACAGTTACCAATAGGTTCTTAGTATATCTATTTGTCTATGAATCAGTTATTCCAACTGTCTATCTATACCAATCACAGTGATTATCTTATGAATAGAAGTAAATTGAACAGTTTAGATGCAACTGAATTAAACTAAAGTGTAGTGAAGGTACATCAATAGTATTTACAATGCTGACAATGTACACAAATGTATTATTATTCAATTACTCTTTTTAAGATCAGTGATCCACATTCTGTGCCGCCACAGAAACTGTTACACATTGTAATGGACATACCTACCCAACATATTAGATTCATTCTAAGGAGGTTTTTCAGATGATGCGAGGTGAAAATTACAACATACAAAAATTATATGTCCTGATACGGAATCTGTACGGTACATAAACTTGGTTCCTAGATCATAAAATTCTCGTTTACTACGTTTCTAACAACAGTCTCATAGCCAGCTGACCGAATGGGTCAGAAGATTCTCGTCCCCTGTTGCGACGGCGGTAAATCTATGGATTTACAACCCTAAAATTAGGGGTTCGATTTCTAAGTCATTTTTCTATTTCACTGTATAAATATCCTCTCTTGGGGAAGTTTACCTGTGGCTTGATTGATTGATTGATTTAGTGTTTAATGGCACAAAACAGCTGGGCTATCTGCGCCACCTGTGGCTGAATTATGTGTCAGTTGTTCTGAAATTCGCCGTTATTTAAATATATAGATACTAAATATGCCACTGGTGGTATATATATGTGGCATACTTGTGCATTAGTTTATGAAAACTATTTTTATGAAGTGCGATTAACCCTTTGAATATGTAATACACTTGACCAGAACTGTCCTATATCTATATCCTGCCAACATTATTTCTGTCTTTGCAACGTATATAAAACTTGAATTACTTTGTACTGATTAAATCTGGAGAAGGCAGACCGTGTCCTGTTGAAACGTATAGTGTGTTGTAACATCAATGACATTTTTCCTCATGCTTATCAATCATTGATTACTTACCTACTTTTATATTAGTATAATGTGTTTCCTTATTCAAGTATGTAATTTAGTTATAGAATTGCAGTTTAAGAAAACAAGCATTATACTTTAGAATGCATCAAGGTCATTACATGATAAAAAATAAATTAGAGCAGTAAAAGAAACGAAAACTTAAACGACTTAAATTTCACTAAACAACAACTGGAAGTCATCTCTATTAATAATGTTTTCGGACATATTGTAAGTACCATATTTTGGGCCTGTGTTTTGAAGAAACGACAACACTAGAAAAATTATAGAATTAAATGAATGATATGATCCTTTGAAATTCACTTTTTCTTTTCTTTTCAGCATTTTTTTCTTAAAGTTTTTATTTCTAACTTCAAACCAGTTATTTTAATGTTCTTATGTTACTCACCGATGAAATGGAGTTTTATAGTATTACCGTTACTGTTCAATAGACCGAGGTTTTAATGTTTCAAAATGAGTTAAAGAACACAAAATAAATAACGCTGAAGCCATTCCTCACATTATTTGCTCAAATATAATCTCAAAAGAGAAAAATAAATGACTAAGTTATATTTAAAAGTAAAGTCGTATCTTGCTACCTTTCATGTTATTTTTATCCATATTTTCACGATCATTGTTGCTATGTCAACATATTTTACAATAATAACACATCAGAGGAAGTAATCGCAAATTTAAAGATTAAATCTAGAGAGAAATTAGCAACGTTGCATTTATATTTTCCATATTGCATATTAAAAAATTTAGTGTTTCTACTTCAATCCATTTCGTTGTTTTGCTGAATCTATCAACAAACGAAACAAGAATTAGTTATCAATCAGTTCATTTCTTAGAAAACCAAAGAAAAATGAGAGAAAGCATTTCACGATATGGTTAAATAATAAAATAATGCATACTTTAAAAATGGGTTTCTTTCAGTTACGCTTAGAAAAATGTCTTGCTAGCTCTTTCTGTGAGCTAGTTAAAACTTAAAGAACAGTTTTTGTGTCTTCATGTAACAAAGAGAAATGAACTATCCCGTTAAGCAACAGAATTTAACTAGCCAAAATAACATTTTTTAGTAAACCAGATGAAAAAAGTATATTTTTTACTGGCCTATAGTATTATAACTATCAAAGATTTTCTATTAACTGAATAGTTCTTATGTTATTAATTTACGTGTTGTTGGTGTTGAGCTAGTAACAACTAGAATAATAATGCTGCACAGATAAAGGTTCTGCATAAATATATTCTTGTTCTGCAAGTTGTTTAACTTACCTGTAAACGGACTGTTTAGTCATACAAAAAGTAAGTTGTAGTATTTTTTTCAATGGATTATAACAACACTAAACAGACTTTGACAACATGTGAAATTTATCGCAAATACAAATTGCTGCTGAGAAAAAATTAATTATGGAGTGCAACAGCTTCTTGGATCTTGGAAAGTCAGATCTCTCACACAGGATATGATTGCCGTAGGGCTGCTTACTAAATTTCACAACAACTAGGCATTAAGAGCAGCAGTAAGTTCATTTGTTTTGAGTTTTGCGCAAAACTACACAAGAACTATTTGCGCTAGCCGTCCCTAATTTAGCATTGTAAGTCTAGAGGAAGATAGGTAGTCATCGCCACACAACGTCAATCTTGGGTCAGTCATTTACCAACGAATAGTGATATTGTACGTTACGTAATAATGCCCCCTTGGCGTCTGCATGTTCGGTATGACGGGGATTCGAACCTGCAACTCTCAAATTACGAGTCGAGCGCCTCAACCACCTGGCCATGCTGAGCCATAACTATTAGTAATAATCATTATTATAAATTATATTATTTTTGTTCGTATACTGAAATATATTTGTGTTAAAAATAAAATTGTGTGTATTAATCTTGTTAGCAAATACCATAAATTTCATATATATTAACAGTTAATTAACTTCTAAAATCAAATTCAAGTTTCCTCAATATAATAAATGGACGGCTCGTTCGGAGTGAATTATAACACGTATAACGCCTGGTCATGCTAGTACTAAGAGACGATATTTGATTACCAACGCCTACATCCCGTCATGACATGTGTCTTGAGGCCAAAGAAAAGCAACCTGTAGAACACATTGTGTGTAACTAACATAAGTGAGAGTTTCCATTTCCATCTGTAGCTCAAACTGTAGAACTTCAAATTATCATTTTCAGTGATAAACTGATACAATTTTCAGTTTATGTGCTCTACTGAACTTTTACACCACTTACCAAATTTTAAAGCAATCAATTGAGAAATACCAGAGATATTACATTTCCAGCTTTGATTGAGTGTCTTTTTTTTTAGTTTTTCGTTTTCGCACCAAAAGTACAGAAACACTATTTGATAGAAGAACACACTTTCATAGATTTTTTTAAAATTTGGTTACCGACAGATCTTTATAGCCTACAATTAAATTTCAAACGTAAACTAAATATAAGCCTCTTGTAAAAATGTATTCACTAAAACACTCTCAAATGTAATGGAAATATTTGCGAACGCCTATTGAAAAACGCCATTTAAGCTCACGATATAAAACTTTTCATACAACTTCATCAAATGTAAAAGTGAACCATTTTCAGTTGGTTTCGTTCGAATTAAAGATGGCTGATTTGGAACAGCAAACTTTTATGGTAAAACTGCTGGTTAAGCCAAACAAACTAAATCAGCAGTTTCTAGCTTAAGTTTTCGAAAGAATCGTCTAGATGGATGGCTAATATTAATTATTCTTCACCAACTTATCAGCAAAAATTTAGTAAATCTTATAAAAGTATCCTGAGTAAATAGCGTTTAACATTACGAGATATTTGCTTAAGCAAGTAGCATGAATAATTATTCTTAATACGAGTGTACCAATTGCATGGGGTTGTGACAAGAAACTATTAATCTAAATTCCATGGCGTTACTATAAAGGAAGTTGTTAACAATGTTTATGAGAAGTTCACTATCATATATTCTAAAGAGGCCCGGCATGGCCAGGTGGTTAAGGTACTCGCCTAGTAATCCGAGGGTCTCGGGTTCGAATCCCCATAACGCTTAACATGCTCGCCCTTTCAGCTGTGGAGTCGTGATAATGTGATGGTCAGTCCCACTATTCGTTGGTAAAAGAGTAGCCCAAGAGTTGGCGGTGAGTGGTGATGACTAGCTGCCTTCTCTCTAGTCTTACACTGCTAAATTAGGGACGGCTAGCGCAGATAGCTTTCGAGTAGCTTTGCGCGAAATTCAAAAGAAAAGAAAAGAAAAATAATAAATAGAACGCATAACTGGATATAAACTTTCGCAATTGAAGGGTCTCATAAGAGGTGTTGCTTAATTACCAGTTAACCTTATTTTTAAATAATACGTTGCATATCTTCATTTAGTAACAAATACTCAACCTAATAAAGTCGGTGTTTTCAATCTAAATGATACCTTAAGCGCACGTAAGCTAAACGGATTACAGGAATTTCAAGGGTTCATGTTTAGTCATCCCTAAATGTTAATTACCAGGGGTAATTACTAGGGGCATTCAGACAGAAGAACCTATCAATATAAGAGATTTTTTTGGATTTTTGAACCATATAACATGATTACTTGTTAAGTACAAAGCTACACAATGGGCTAATTGTGTAGTGCCCACTGCAAGCGTCGAAACCCAGTTTTTAGTATAATAAGCCTTCAGGTTTACTGCTGTGCCAGTGGACGGCATAACGAGATTCACTTACATTTTTACAATGAAACATAGCTTAAAGTGTAGAAAGCATTCGAGCTCTGGATCCCTCGATATGCAACCTAACATATTAATTACTAGTTAATCCGTGGCTTTGGAACTAATAAGCAAATAGAATACTTTTAATGTTACCCAAATAGAGCAACAACAAAGAATGTTACAAAAATAAAATTACAGTTAAACTAGCTGATTCATTTGTGTCAACAGTTTTTCCTTTAAAAATTTCTTGTTTACTTAAGACTTTTTTCTTGTTAAAATCTCAAAGTTATTGTTAAAGATAGATGAGTATTCAAGTACACTATTAACGTTAGCAGAAGCTAATCGATAGTGTTGTGAGTAGTTAAAGCAGGTAACCCTCTCCAAACGACCTTCAGTCGGAGAAATAATTTTTACTATCCATGCTAAGGGACTGTTCTTACAAAAATCTTCAGAAAGTAACTACTAGAGCTATTCATTTAAAATTTATGTAACCATTTTTTTGTTGACTGTGGAATGTTTTGTTATATTTATTTCAAATGTAAAAAAGTTTTATGCATTAATTATGATAAAATAAATCAATAGTTCTCAAGCATTTAAACTTATTAATTAATCTAAAGATATAGTAATTGATAATATCATTAAAGCTTATAATAAACTTTATCGTGAACAAAATTCTTATGTAAATTTACTTTTTATATATTACCAAACTCCATAAACCTCCGATTAAATTTACATTTATTGCTAATTCATTAAGAAAAATTATTAAACAATCGGTTATTTTATTAAATAAATTACGAATTTAATTGTACTACCTCCAAATTGTAGTACCTTATTTTAATTTTTTCATTTAACTTTTGTATATTTTTCTTCTTTACTTTGGAGAGCAATCACCTTTCCACATCTGTCTGAAGAAAGTGAAGGGTAATATATATTTGAGACGTTGTGGACTTGAGCACCCACATAGTGTTCTCGTAATTTCTACAATTAAATTATATTTTTATAATTTTAATTTCTAATGCTACTCCGTTTATTTCTTTATGTGAGACTGACGAGTGGCGAATAAGATTGATAAACGGCGTATCTCCACCGCAATGTGGGTTCCACTTCTTCAGTCACCTCCAAAACTTAGAATACATTCTAAATTCCTCTTTATAACCTGTACCCTGGGATCCTTTTAAGTAATGCAGCATCTTTTATTTTTTTATTTTCATTTCGGCTTGTTTTTGGTTATAACAAACTAGCATTACTCAGAGGTTTGGATTGTTGTTTTTAACACAGATCTTCCTTTTGATTTTAATTAACTCTTCAGTAATAATATTATCTGTAACTACATACATATGTTTATATATATATATATATATATTTGTGCTTATGTTATTATAATGAACGAAATATCCAGCACTAAAAAATTGAAAAAACTAAAATCAAGCGCAAACAAACAAAATGAATTGAATCATTTGTAGAAAAATATAAAAGGTATAAATCCAGAAAAAATGAAACTGTGTTGTTTTCTTGCAAAAGGCGTTTAGTTTGTTTGTTTGGAATTACGCGCAAAGCTACTCGAGAGTTATCTGCGCTATACGTCCCTAATTTTGCAGCGTAAGACTGGAGGGAAGGCAGATAGTCATTACCACCCACCGTCAACTCTTGGGCTACTCTTTTACTAACGAATAGTGGGATTGACCATCATATTATAACACCCTCACGGCTGAAAGGGCGTGCATGTTAGGTGCGACCGGGATTCCAACCCGCGACTCTCAAATTATAAGTCGAACGCCTTAACCCACTTGGCCATGCCGGGCCTAAAGGCGTTTGGAATGCCTTGTTTTCCCAATAATCTTTCAAACACAGGTGGGTCGCGGCGCTTCCAATGGCTATCGTTTCCATATTCAGAGCTTATATCCTCTGTTCGCGACCCGTTATCCCCAAAATACAATCGCGCTCCGCATTTTAGGTCCGTGGGTACCTAGATAATATTGACGGGCAAACTTTACTGACTCTTAGCTCTGATAATAGCTGGCGACGAGTGATGTAGCTTTGTGTGAAATCTAACAAATTTTAAAAAATCAAACGTATCTGGGAAATTAATAATGAAATTAAATATTGATAACTTAATAAGGGGTAAATTCTAGATGTTTAAATCAACAACATTCCAAGTTTTTTGTACTATTCACCTTCAAAAGGTTATTGTTGATATGGTAGTACCACTCTAAAGGATAGAAACTATTAACTTTAGATTGAGAATAAAATGCTAAAAATATTTGAAAATATACCTAAAAAATAGTACCATATATATATAGTTTTATGTAACTATTTGTTTGTGTCACACTGATCGATTTTTATTTTATTTTATTTTATTGTATTTTTATTACCATATATGGTGATGATAGAGTGGGACTTTTAAATATTTGTAAAGTAATTATATATATTCTACTCAAATATATATTTTCCATATATTTAACAAACACAAAAATCAAAGTATGAGACCAATGTTTATCATACTTCTACAACAAAGAGAATAATGACTTCCGATACTATCTAACAAGCATAAGATCGGTTATGAAGGATACAGAGAAAACGCTAAAATGCTTTTTGCCTGGAAGCATACACTTAAAATATCCGATACAAAATATTTAGTCGGTAAGATTCTGAGAGAAAAAACGCACAATGCATTATTGTCTGCACAAAAGTCCTTTCTATGTCATGGGAGTGATTTTTTTTTCTCTTGTCACTAATTTTTGTAACAAAGAGAACTTCAGTTAGATTTAAACTGTAGACCTTGCTTTTAGATTTGAGCTGACTCTACTGCTAGTTTAGAACTGTTGGCGATACAGTTGCATTTGAGCTACTTATTCTATTGTTAAATTTGGATTTATAACTCTATCCACTGTTAAGTTAGAACTGCTTTTGACTGGACTTTATTACTATTTTTTTAATATGGAAAAGCTAACACAGAGCTAGCTGAAGGTTTTAAATTATACTATGTGTGCATACACACACACACACACATATACATATATATATATATATATATATATTCTTTGCAAAACATTCGTGGTTCATAGTGTTAAATAACATTATGTAACACAAATTTTGTTCCTGTATTATAGTATATGTTATTTCTTAATTGCTTATGTTGTAAAAGTACAAAAAATGGCCATTATTTCCTTCAGATTTTGCTTTTTTGACCTAGATAATGAGATTTAGAAATTAACCTATTTTCTATGAAAAAACGGACAAATTTGCACATTTTCATTCACATAAGGTCTGAATAAAAGAATATATGAATCAAGATTTACATGTATTTATGCTAAAGCTATACAAAAAATGTTTAAAAGTAAGTAGTTTTTTCGAGATTTGTGACTGTAATGTAAATCACTTTCACGCATCAGCCCCCAAATATAGTTTCCCATCATATTTTTGTTATACGCTCCTTGGTTGCAGCGTTCAAAGTCCAGTATATCTTGGTGAACCACTCGCCTTGCTCCTCTGAGAATGCTCCCATGTTCTTCTTGAATTTACCAAGATGAGCGTCAAGGATATGGACTTTCAGAGACATCCAGCAACCCATTTTGTCGTACTTCTTCGCCAGAGCCTCAACCAGTTCCACATAATTTTCGGCCGTCCCTAATTTAGCAGTGTAAGACTAGAAGGAAGGCAACTAGTCATCACCACCCACTGCCAACTCTTGGGCTACTCTTTTACTAACGAATAGTGAGATTTACCGTCACATTATGCGCCCCCACGGCTGGGAGGGCGAGCATGTTTATCGCGACCCTCGGATTACGAGTCACACACCTTACGCGCTCGGCCATGTCAGGCCGGTTAGTTAAGATACATTTCATAAAATAAACAATGAATCAAAACGTTGTTTTAAGTATTTCTTTCCTCCGAAAACCCTTATATTGAGTGTCGTACGATATCAACATAACAAATGAAATACGTACAAATCACTTGAACTGGAAGCCATAAATGGCGTGGAGCATGAATTACAGGCTATTAACTACGTCTTTCAGATAATTTATCTTCAGGAACGAAAGTCGTTTGTAACATACTTATCCTTTCCTTTAATAAGCGATCATGATTGCAAGAATATGAATTATTTTCTTGATTGAATTATACAGAATATAATTACTGATACGACGCTAAGCATCGATCGAATGGAGTGGGCCTGACAAAGAAAGGATGAACACAGAGCCTATATTAAGACTAATCTCTCACATTTAATGCTTTTGATATTTCATACTGTGCCTTGCCGATAAAGTCTAAGATGAAAAGACAATTTTTTTCTCAATCAAAACATTTTTCAGTCATCCTAGATTCCGAGTAATAACAGTTGTTATTGTCTTATATCACTATTTGATTTTAATTTAAGCACAAGATTGACGCTTAACTATTTTCTATAGGCTCTAGAGAACAAGGAAAGAGTGCATTAGTTTATATATCACCAACACTATTCGATATACAGAACTAACCCTTTTTTCTTCTTTTTCGAAATAAAAAACGTCATATTTCCAGAAGAACTTCCACAGTTCGTCGAGAGTATACCAAACGCCACCGTACCAGTAGGACGAGAAGCTGTCCTTGTATGTAGTGTGGAGAATTTGGGAAATTATAAGGTAAATGTATCTAAGCGCCAATATCAGTTGAGTAACCATCGTTTTCGTTCTACATATTTTCCCAATCTTTCTAATTGTGTTAACTTATTTCACAACTCAAGTATAAGTGTAATGTAATTAGTCAGTCTTTATAATAATCATATTTTCTCTTTTAACCTACCCGTCCCCCAGTGGCTCAGCGGAATGTCTGCGGACTTACACGCTAAAATCCGGGTTTCGATACCCGTGGTGGGCAGAGAACAGATAGCCCATTGTGTAGCTTTGTGCTTAATTCAAAACAACAACAACATCAACTTCAACCTACCCCCTAGTGGCACAGCGAAAAGTCAACGGATTTCTAAAGCTAGATACCGTGTTTAATACTTGTGGTGGGAACAGCACGAATAACCAGTTATGTAACTTAACTCTAAACATTCCGATTTTTATATATGTTTTTGTGATGAGAGCCTATAAGCCATTTTTCAAGCACTTAAGATTAACTTAAGGAAAATATTTTGTAATATTTATGTGCTCTTACTTCGAAAAACTTCAAAGTTATTTATTTTAAAATTTTTAAATCAGCTTATTTTCTAATTGCTCAACAGTATAAGGTTGCCACGATTGAAATTTAAAATAAATATTGAATTTTAACCTGAGTGTATACTCCCTAAGAGACCCCTAAACTTGTAATAAAACGTTTCTTCCTGAATGAAGGTTAATAGAGAAGCATTTTCATGAAATGCAAAACTACTACTGAATAAAGTCGGGCTTAGAACCTGATTTTAACCAAAGATATATGTGTGTGAACCATTTGTGTCTTACACTGCTTAGTGTGATATGCTCGAAATGTTGCCTCAGTATTGTAGCAAATTTGAAGGCACAGCTCCACAAGCAGGATTCATTAATCTAAGTTTCACGTCGTGTTCTGCCCTATCAACGTAACTTGCATACAAGCACGTGCAACGCCTTTAATGTCAGTTCCAGAAACACGTAAATGCACTCTCTATGAAATCTTATGTATTTACTTTAAACATTTAACTTATATGTCACATTTGTTTTCTCAACTGATTGTTGCAAATATTTATACTGACTTTCTAACTACAAAGTTTATGGTTTACTACCTTGAATAATGAGAAGTACTTGTATTTGCAGCCATCTTTATATAGTATAACAACAAGGTGCTAAGGAACTAAATCATTTTTGACTAATGAATATGATGTCTGATAATATATAACCATCTCTCGCTGATACGTGTTAGGTGGCATGGATTAAGTTGGATACTCAGACCTTATTGACAATCGACACAAAGGTCATCATCAGGGATAGTCGGATTAGATCCACTAACAATTTCCGCCAGTGGTATCTACACATCCGAAACGTCCAAGAAGATGACCGAGGGTACTACATGTGTCAGATCAACACAGAGCCCATGATAAGTGTTAGGGGATTCCTCGATGTTCTACGTAAGTATTATTTCTCAGTCTTATATTTGACTGTGTCACGATCTTTCCTCGCATGCTGTGTAAACAATGGCAAAATTTAAGGTGCGTCAACGTGTTTTGCGTGTTTAATTTAATCTTTAGGGTGTAAGTGCTTTCATTTCTCTATTTGTTTATATATAGTAGATATGTTACTGAGTTAATAAATTTTCTGTAAAACAAGTTGTGCGCCTTGTCTATCTTTGTGTCACTGTTTGTTTCCCTCTAATAAGATGTTAGATTATAATTACAACAGATCAGGCTGTTGGAAAATAAGATTTTAAATAATAGGGAAAACCCTCTATAATGTGAAAACTAACTGAATCTGTTGAATGGCTTTAAAAAACAAGACTGTTTGTTTGGAAATAAGCAGTTGTTTATAAATCTGATGTTGTTGTTCTGAATTAAGCACAAGGCTACACAATGGGTTATCTGTCTTCTGCTTACCACGGGTATCGGAACGGGGTTTGTAACGTTGTAAGTCCGCAGACATACATCTGTGCCACTAGGAAGGTATAAATTTGATTAAAAGCTATTTCACTAAGAAATTTCCTCCCCTTCCGGTGACAATCTTGGGAACTTACACGCAAAAATTGGGTTTCAATATACGTGTGTTAGACGCGTAA
This sequence comes from Carcinoscorpius rotundicauda, assembly GCA_011833715.1. Classification (NCBI taxonomy): domain Eukaryota; kingdom Metazoa; phylum Arthropoda; class Merostomata; order Xiphosura; family Limulidae; genus Carcinoscorpius; species Carcinoscorpius rotundicauda. Next base: position 44,414,770 of record CM022395.1, on the reverse strand, counting down.
CTTTCAACTTGACAACAAGAAACAGAGAATAATAATTTATTTAAAAGTTAGTAACAAAGTTTTCAAGCTAAGGACATCCAAAAGAAAATTAGGGTCTTATGAATATACACATTAAAGTATATGTTTGCTATAATGAACTATAAAAACTGGAAACTTTATCACGTATATATGCTATTCAAACGTAACTACAGAATTTCTCACTTGTCGTGGTAATGCTTTTCGTTACTTTTCCCCATAGTAATGAAAATTAATATACTGTCTTCATTAAAGCAATTTCCCAAGAGTGTTATATGAAACTTTGGATTTTTCTAAATACCATATTAAATGTGAAAAATTTAAGATCACGTATTTCTTTGAATCACTCTGGAGATGAGAACTTTGCATAACAATGAGCCACAATAACTTCATTCGTCAGTGTAACTTTAATCTGGAAAATTTATGTTGAGAAATTTTAGGCTAATCGTTAGCGTTTTCGTATAAAGCATTATAATACTTTGTGTTGGGATGAAATATCTTACCTCTTTATACGTGATTTCAAGTACAGTGCTTAAATTATGTGTTTTATTTGTTTGTTTGTTTCTTGAATTTCGCGCAAAGTTACTTGAGAGCTATCTGCACTAGCCGTCCCCAATTTTGCAGCTAGTCATCACCATCCATCACCAACTCTTGGGCTACTCTTTTACCAACGAATAGTGGGACTGACCGTCACATTATAACGCACTCACGGCTGAAAGGGCGAACATGTTTAGTGCTACCGGGATTCGAACCCGTGAAAGTATATATCATAAGCTGTTTTTTTTACCGAAAGCTAATGTAAATGATGATATAAATTTCATCTAAGCATTTTTGGTACGATGAGAAATAAATAACGAGTATAAAATAAATTAACATATAATTTAATTTAGAGCATTGAAACCCATCATGGCCAGATGAGTTAAGGCGTTCGACTCGTAATCTGAGGGTCGCGGATTTGAATCCCCGTCACACCAAACATGCTCGCCTTTTCTGCTATGGGAGCGTTATAATATCAGTCACACTATTCGTTGGTAAAAAAAGTAGTCCAAGAGTTGGCGATGGGTGGTGATGACTAGCTGCCTTCCCTCTAGTTTTACACTGCTAAATTAGGGACGGCTAGCACAGATAGCTCTCGAGTAGCTTTGCGCGAAATTAAAAAAAAAACAAAAAAATTAGAACATCGAACTTTAAAGCAACAGCTAACAATTCTGCAAAAACTTCTACACTCAATTTTTAATATTTTTGACTGGTTTCGGCTGGTTTCTAATAATGGTAACTATATGTGCACAGTTCAGTTTCAGTCATTCATGAAATAGTGTATAAGCACATTCCAAGAGTTATAACTTTGTTTCCCGCTAAGACAGCGGTAAATCTTCGAACTTACAACACTAAAATAATGGATTCGATTCCCGTCGGTTGACACAGCAGACATCCCAGTGTGGCTTTGCTATAAGAAAAACACACACATAGTTATCAATCTAATTAAATTAATAACGATCATGTGTTTAGCATGGAGTTTACTTACAAATAAAGATATTTATCTCCGCATGTCTCTACAGCTTGACAACAGCCTGATAACAGTTAATGTAACAATTAGTTTCTTTTTTTCTCTCTAGACAGTTTAAGATTTCTCTTATCTGTCTCATAACTTGGAAAATTAACATATAGGTAAAAGAGTTTCTTTTTAAATGTTCACGGCTTTTTTCTACACATTGCGAAGTTACCTTAGGTCTTTTTTCAAGACTTGTATTTTCAACATGCCGTGTAATCATGCCATGTTTTGTAATATAATCCTTTTCTGTTGAAGTTTATGATTTTCCTTTTAGTGCCACCGACAATCCAAGATAATGGCACAAGTTCCGATGTGATACTGAACGAAAGATCTGAAGTAAGTCTTCACTGCACAGCTACTGGTTATCCTAAACCTAAAATATTCTGGCGCCGAGAAGATGGAAAAGATATTAATCTTGGATCGTTTGGAGCACAATCATATTCAGGTAAAGAAAACAAAAAACGATAGGTAATAATGGTGAATGTTGTAGAAAATGACGAAGGAATTGAAGAGGCTTACTGATTTACAGTGTATTCAGGACCAAATAACTCAAATCAACAAATGATGGGAGCTTGACATGTAACTATACATTATATAGTCACACACTCTCGCTTAGTTATTTGATTTTGAGCTTTGAAAGTGTGTAACACAAATTACGTGGGATGAGATTTGTTAGATAATGAGTTAAGTAGAACGAAGTAGGACTCTTTTTTTTTTATCGGTATAATTTTGTAAGGTAAAATTTGACATATTTTTGAATGACCTTAAATTTACTACTTTTTTTCTGTTAAGAAAACCCGGAGGCTAAAAATATGGTTGATTGTTTAATGTGTCAGTTAGTGCTCTTGTTCGACCATTGACCGAGTGCTGAACACGTTCGTTAATTTTTTTTATATCGTTGAACATTATATCATAAAAACCATAAAGTGATCATCATTAACTCAGCCCAATTAATATCTCTATCAGGACAGTGAGAAATATGCAAGGTAACTGTAACTGACATTTAATAAGACAATAAGTTTTAGCTGCTTTATAAATCTAAACGAGAACCGAGTCAAGAGACCGTGTCATGAAATAGTAGCATATACATAAGCATATTTGTTTTTGAATATGTTACAACATGTTGAAAACTGTTTTTATATTATAAAATATTAAAATAATGCTATGAAAGTGGATGTCAAATGTACAGAGTTTCGACTTCGAACAAATGACGTTTAAAATAAATAATTCATTTGGCTACATACTGGTAATATTTTTATAGCTGTCATGATCATGAGTGTTTCCATTGAAATCAACAATTATGGCGATAACAAAAGTTGTCCCGCAATTATAATGTTAATAATACATAATTATATCATGGTGTATTTAACGTAAAATGAACTATAATATTAAAGAATGATAACATATATCAAAGGTTTAAGCTACAGGTGAAATATTTTATCCCTTTTCAACTATGTATATTATTTTTCTATAGCCCTTTCCGCCCCTCTCTCCCTTTGTGTTTCTTTGCGTTTACCTTCAAACAAACAAACCATGGTCATTTTTGTTTTTTTATGATGACCTAGTAGTTTAATTATAGCCTTAATAGAGAACTTCTAAAGTATTAAGAATATTTCGCTTCTTGTTATAACACATCTGACATCGCTAATAATCCAAACATCATTCATGAATAAACATCCTCAACTTAATAAATTGTTCAAAACTTTCACTCTATATGAACAAAAGTATTCTTTCATATGGGATTCCTTGTTTGTGGTCTGTTCTACGTATAGAAGGTAGTATCAGCCTTTGTTACGACATGACTCAGAAAATTTCTGAGAGTTAATTTCTCTATCTTTTTATTCAGGGACACTAGTTTTTCATTCAGAGACACCAGATTTTTAAGTCTCTGCAGTTATATCAATTATTTGCTCAAAAATTTCCATAATCCTGCCAAGAAAAAAGTTATTTTTATATTATATCGTGAATTGAAAATACTGTTATTTCATCTTAATCATAAGTTTTGTACAAGTTATTTTACGTTTATTTCTAATCCTATTAAGTGTTATTTCAATTCTGCAGCGGCTAAGGTCAAGGGGAACTTTCTGAACCTGACTCATTTAACGAGAACTCACATGGGAGCCTACTTGTGCATTGCGTCCAATGGAATTCCTCCGTCAGTAAGCAAGCGTATTATGTTGGAGATTAACTGTGAGTGTACTTAAGAGATATATTAAATGATTAAGATGTTAGTGTATTTTTAATATATGTGAGAAGAACTATTTGAAAGGTTTTTAAAGTGTCATATGTTTAACTTTATCATTACTTAGTAAAACGGGTGAAGTAATTTATTGTTTCATTTATATATTTATTTATGTTGTCTCTGTTTTCACTTAAACTATGAATAATTTTCAGACAGTTATGAAATAGCTCTAAAGCCACAAAACCGGTTTTGTCTTGCTCGTTTACTTGTGATGTATTAAACTGTATACATTATATAATATATTACAGAAATTCATGTAAATATATAAAAATTAGGCTTTAACAGATAGTCATATCAAAACAAATAAATTTAATAAATTATAATATTGAGAAAAATATATTGTCACAACACAGCTACCAACAACATATACCTTTGTGCAAACATTCATTTTTCCAGTAATATGGTTGTATTCAATATTCCTATGATTAACTGTTTGCTCTTCTAGTGTCTTAAACGTTTTTGTTATTATTTTTCGCTACAGACTGGATTCTTGTTATCAGATGATAAATATTTGTTCATAAATGTTTTCCCTCTGGCACTCATCAATAAAATAATTTTGGTTACATCAATAAGGTTTGCAATCCCACAATTTTTTACCTCAACGTTCCTACGGCATCAAACTAAAAAGTAAAATCAAAAACATTCCGCAATCATTTAATCCACAAGTCAGTCTGAAAATAATCGTCAAACTGAACGAAGGAGTACACATCTTTTTTCCTGTTTAAAGACAAAATACCTCATTTAGAAACATCGCTGGCATAATACAAATATTTACGTCTTTGCCGCAGACAAGTCTATAATAAGTTAATGACTTGAATCTTAGCTGCTAGAGTCAAGAAGCATGCGCATAACAACCCCTTCAGTAACTCTAGAATTTACAACCGCCTAAGCAAAGACAGTAACAGTGAACTCTTCATAATAGTAGGCTCAGAGAAAGAAGAATGGGCGATAAAAAAGGAAGCACTCTTAATTTATAACCCACAACCTAAACTGAACAATCACCGAGCTACGTCAGTGCATCTTAAACTATGATCATTGCCAACTCATTGTGCCTGAGGTGGGCAAAAAAAAAGGAAACTTCATCCAACAAACGAGATTCAATAACTTTGTAGGAAGAAAATAAGAATAAACAAACACATGAAAGACATTGTGTTTTATTTTGTGTGGAACAGCGTTCCAAAAATACAAGTAAATATAATTATTTTATGTTATATATATCTAGAACAAGTTAACTTTTAAAATGAAGCATTTGTGACCATTTTGAAGTTATACCACAAACCACCAACAAGATTTACTTCAAACGTTAACCATCTCACTACAAAAAATGCAATAAGTTATAATTTTGAATAGAATATAATTTCACAACACAGCTATCTACAAAATGCAACTTTGCAGTGCCATCACATTTTCCAGTAATATGGCTCTATTTAATATATTTCCCTGGCTAATCTAACTGTTCTTCCAAGCAGCACGTGAAAACAACAAACATTCCTTAACACTTAATGCTTCAAACGTTGCCTTTCGTTACACACTGGATTCTTGGTTGTTTTTATATATTCGCTGTTAGATGATTTTACTTGGCCATGCGGAACCCACAGCACGGATAGAATTAATGTTGTTATTATGACTGAGTGGTCACAATATAACTATGAAGTATTTTAGAATGTATTTGTTCTAGTTGTTTGTTTTTACTGTAAAATTTATAGATAACGTTAAAACGTGTGGAACTTGGACTATCGTTCATGCAATATTGACACTTTATCATAACCATTTTAAGTACGGTTGAGCACGTGTTTTGAAAAGTTCGTTGGCAATATTTATGCTAAATAGAGATGTGTTCTTCTGCAAAGAAAGTGGTCAAATAGAAATAGAAAATAATTTAAAAATCACACTAAATACGTTTCATATTTATTGGAAATTTACGTTCAAAAAGAGAAGTAATTACGTATTTATTTCCTTAATGTCTAAGTAAAATGCCAATTGATATATTTATTTTGTATTTTATATAGAATTTGAAGTATTTCAAGCTTTAAACCATTTGGGACCATTGTTTATTAATGTGTATCTAAATGTACACTGACATTTTTTTTATTATAGTTCCTCCTCAGATCCGAGTACCCAATCAAGTTATTGGAGCCATTCCAGGAACTGAAGTAACACTAGAATGTAAAGTTCAGGCTTGGCCGCGTCCTCTGACCTCTTGGGTGAGAAACGAAGACAAACTTCTCCTAGCTAACACAAAATATCAACTGACCGAAGAATTATACGGTTATTATAACCTTAACATGAAGCTAAAAATAAGTCATCTTCAGAAAGAAGACTTCAATTCGTATAAATGTGGAGCCAAAAATTCGTTTGGAGAAAAGGAAGGGTTCATTCGGCTTCACGGTAAGTTTATATTGTTTTCAATTTATCTGAATTTAATTTCAAGTTTCTTTCGAGTTAAGATACTCCCCTTCAAAAAAAAAAGAAATCAAAATTTTCTTTATAGTATTGGTACTGTTACTTTTTTCCAATTTTTTTACATTAAGATTGTTTGTTTGTTTTTCAATAATCGTGCAAAGCTATCTGTTCTAGCTGTCCATACTTTAGCAGTATAAGACTAAAGGGAAGGCAGCTAGTCATCACCCCCCATCGTCAACGAACAATGAGATTGACTGTAACATTATAAAGTCCCCACAGCTGAAAGGGCGAGCAGGTTTGGTGCGATGGTGATTCGAACCCGCAACTCTCAGATTACGAGTGAAACGCCTTAACCCACCTGGCCATACCGGCCCTTACATTAAGAATATAATTTTTTGCATTGAGGTAAAGTTAAATCGTTTGTTTGTTTTGGAATTTCCGCACAAAGCTACACGAGGGCTATCTCTGCTAGCCGTCCATAATTTAGCAGTGTAAGACTAGAGGGAAGGCAGCAACTCATCACCACCCAGCGCCAACTCTTGGGCTACTCTTTTACCAACGGATAGTGCGATTGATTGTTACATTATAACGTCCTTACGGCTGAAAGGGCGAGCATATTTGGTGCGACGGGGATGCGAAGCCGCGACCCTCGGATTACGACTTCCACGCCTTAACACGCTTGGCCATACCGGGCCGAAAGTGAAATCGTCATATTCTTTATTTGTCGTTATACTTGGAACAAAATGTTTTCCTGGCTTCGAAATGGTTAATTGTTTTTGACTAATCAATTGTTTTACTGTTTATTTATGTATAAGGGAAGTTCTGTAAACATATTTGCTATTTTCATCTTGTTTTGCAATACAAAAATAGTTTTTAACATAAGCGTGACATCCATAACATTCTGTGCATTTAGCAGAAACAAAAATAAATGTTTTTCAACTATTTCTAATTATTTTCTTCATTAAATACTTATCAGTTTGTATCTAATTCTATCAATCACTGAACGATCTATGACAACAAAAGTGGTTCTAATGAGAAAAACAAACTATATGTTATTCTTGCTTCGCAGTTTTTTTCTTATTTAATTGGCTTTTAACATTTCTTGATGAATGTATCCTTCTGATTGCTGTACCATCAACAGAAATGTTTCTATATCTGTAAAAATAACGTTTGAATTTTGTTTATTGGATTTCAAATAAAAGTACACGAGGGCTATTTGCACTAGCCACTCCTAATTTTGAAAAGATAAACTAGCGAGAAGGTAACTAATCAACGTTATCTATCGCAAATTACCTGGCTACATTTGTTAGACCCACTAAGAAGATTTGAACGCCACACTTATAACACATCCACATCATGTCTTCTAATCTTGCGCTTGAAACTAGGGCAGAAATTACTTTTGTACATTATAACATTGTGTCATTAACCACGATAGTGATTCATAATGAGGATTGCGCAGAAGGTTGGTCCAAACTCTAATAAAACTTTCAAGCAAAAGCGACATCAAATAGCAAATATATTCTTGAAACACCACTCAATTTTCCCTTTTCAGCCGTGGGAGCTTTATAATGTGACGGTCAATCCCATTATTCCTTGGTAAAAGAGTAGCCCAAGAGTTGGCGGTGGGTGTTGATGACTAGCTGTCTTCCCTCTAGTCTTACACTGCTAAATTAGGGACGGCTAGCACAGATACCTCTCGAGTAGCTTTGCGCGAAATTCAAAAACAAATAAACAGTTTTCAGTAGTTGGGACCACTCAAACATCGATAAATTATAAAATATAATATGCAAAATAAGTGAGTTCACGATTGTATTCAAAAATCAACATTTACCCATTTGTTGATGTTATTATTAATGCCATTTCAGTCGTGGAGGCGTTATGATGTGACGGTCAATCCCACTACTTGCTGGTAAAAGAGTAGCTCAAGAGTTGGCGGTGAGTGGTGATGACTAGCTGCCTTTTCTTTAGCCTTACATTGCTAAATTGGGGACGACTAGCGCAGATAGCTCTCGTGTAGCTTTTGGTGAAATTAAAAAAGCATTATTATTATTGTTATTGCTTCAGAAGCGTACAACAGCATCATCTGGATAATTTGCACCTACATAGGTTTATTATATGTAGCGCTGTTAATGTATATGACCTAGTTAAAGTTGATTTTACATTGAAAATGGTTATAAATATATAATAGCTGCAATGTTTCTCTGAACTGCTAATTTTGTACTCAACGCGTACTTTAACGAAACCCCGGGCATAAAATTACCTGATTTAGTAAATAATCACTTTAAAAGAACAAATATTTATTTAAAGAGATGTTTTATTTTACTTAAAGTTACTTTTCTGCTCGTAACATTTTATGCACACTTAGTGGGGTTTGTGTCATACTCTAGGAATATATCTGCTCATTGTTGCGCATTAAAAGATTCCAACGTTCAAGATAATTTAAAATCTACAAATAGGAATCGTAGAAAAAGTAAGTGAGCAATACTTAATATTTACCGTAAATTTCTCAAGCAACAAATCCATATTATGAGACCACTGTAAAATAAGTGCAAGTTATATCTATCGTAACATGGAATTACATAGGAATTTTGCAAAAACTGAAAGAGTACTTTTAAACTGACTCAGACTTCTTAAATTTTTTTTGTGCTGCAAAATTTTCTGAGTTTTTCACTTTCTGTAATCAAAAATCCAGTGTTTTCCAAGCGTGCCTATTAGTTGGAACTAATCTAGCGTATTAATTGGAAATTTGCCACGTGAAATGTTCCAAATTTTAATGTTGTTTATCTTTACTCGAGTCTTTATTATTCATCGTTACTTTAGCCTGCTTTCTCTACGCGGATCTCGATGACACTAGCTCAGCAAGTTTTTAGCAGTGGGCAATTACCATAGTGGATTTCCCTATGCAGACGATGGGGGTTATTCTTTTTACTGTTTCTTATACCTAGCCGAAATAGTGAATGAGTATTCAGTATTTGTTGTCATTTCACATAACAGTATTTCATATAACTATTGCTGTTTTTTAATAGTTAGTGTTAAAATGATATTTGTAAATGTTGTGTATAATTGGCAAGTTATGCTAAAAGTGTCGCTATATTCTAGCAAACATTTGTGCAGAGCAGGCTGTTGAAATATATGTATATATGTGATGTAGACTTACTTATGCAAATTACTGCTTCTATTTATATTGTATTAATCTGTGTTGTATTATCTTAGAAGAAACAATATCCCATTCTAATTAGATTGATTTGTTGCTGCTCATTTTTGTTACATTACACTGTCATTGATGGTAGTTGTTAGTTAAATCTGTGATGATACAATCTTTGCCTTCTAGACGGTCCTTTGAGAGCAACTTCACATTTTGTTTAATACAAGCCAATACATGTGTTTTATTCTTTGCTGTGCATTTGTTATTTGCTGTGAATAAGTTCAGATTGGTGGTTGGGTGAAGAAAAAAAGCCAATGCAGAACCAAACTGTTACACATGAAACATTCAGCTGTAGATATAAGCATGTATGTAGCTTACAATTTACTCTCCATAAATGCACATAAAAAAAACTTAAGAGACAAGATTGGTAAAATATGCTTCCTTAAAAAGTGGGATTGTCACAACAGTATAGAAACAAGTGTCTGTGATTTTAGTTTCCATATTTACAAGAAAAGTCACGTATTTTGACTTCATTTTCAAAACGTTTGGTGTTATCCCTATATCTGTCCTGTATAAAGTATGAATTAGTTAACATATTCATTATTTACATAACCATGAAGAACGCGTCTAGTGTAATAACTATCAAAAAACTTTGTTCACATTTATTATAAATAACTATGTAATACGTGGACAAAAAATGTGCTGCACTCATGCTTTTGGAGGAGTGTGATACTTATCTACTTAAACGTTATAAGTGCACAAAATAGTAAAGTAACAAACAAATATCGACTATATGAAATAAAATAACTAAGTCGTATATTGCATGTATTGTCGTTATTAGAAGACAAACTTTTAAAAGAAAAGTACTTACAACTTTTAATTAACTCAAAATAATAACAATAGGCTTTGTGGAGCATATCTAATGAATTATGCAAACTTGAACACGATACTTATAAAGCCACCCACCTTGTTATCGTGTTTGCTGTTTTTCTTGTATAAAAACTATGATATAAAGTTATTTGGTTTGTTTTCTTGATATAAGAAGATTAAGAAGAAATTGAAATTTATGATATTTCTTTCAGTTTCCATTTTAAAACTTGTTTTTAGAACCTTCTCAAGCAACAAGTAAATTATTCTTCATTTTATAAACACTGTTTTTTTTAACGAAGTGAAAGACAACCTAAATATTTTTGTCCCTTTCTGGAAATTTGGTTTTCTTTTATTTAGTTTCGTTATTACATTTTTTCATATTTCATAAAAATATACATATGCATACATTTTCAGAAATGATAAAATATCTATGCCAATGCCCTTTGCTTGATTAGAAGGTTGCTTTTGTATGTATGTATGTATGTGTGTATATATATATATATATATTCATATTACTTTTTTCATTGTAAGTACCTTTAGTGTGTGTTTAAAAAGTCCCCCAGTGGCTCAGCGGTATGTCTGCGGACTTACACGCTAAAATCCGGGTTTCGATACCCGTGGTGGGCAGAGCGCAGATAGCCCATTGTGTAGCTTTGTGCTTAATTAAAAACAACATAATTAAAAACAAGTGCTTAAAAAACACGTATTTGCAATCATCTTAGGCAAAAATCTGATTAAATGTTCTACAGTCTTAACATCTCAGGAATTAGACGTAGCGTACAAGTAAAATACAACCAGTAAGATATTAATGAGTTCGAATATTCAGCAATATTACCAAAGCCCTCTACTCCTTCTATAGGTGGCGATGTGAGCAACAGTTCTAATTTATTGCCAAATCATATTATATTGCTTTTATCTCAAAGTTGGTACAGTGGTATGTCTGCAGATTTACAATGCTAAAGTCAGGGGTTCTATTCCCCTCGGTGGGCTCAGCAGAGAGCCCGATGTGGCTTGCTCTAAGAAAACACACACACTAAATTTTAAACTGCCTGGCATAGCCAAGCGTGTTTAGGCGTTCGAGTCGTTATCCGACGGTCGTGGGTTTGAATCCCGACCGCACCAAAACCTTCTCGACCTTTCAACCATAGGAGCGCTATAATATGACGGTTAATCCCACTATTCGTTGGTAAAAGAGTGGCCCAAGAGTTGGTGGTGGGTGGTGATGACTAGCTGCCTTTTCTCTAGTCGTACACTGCTAAATTAGGGACGACTAGCACAGATAGCCCTCGAGTAGCTTTGTGCGAAATTCAAAACAATCTGAAAGTTGAGTAATGATTTCTTAGTTAAATATAAATTTATTCAATAATCAAAGTTATTATTAAATAGTTATTACTCATTTTGTAGGTTAAATACTAAATTAATTGGTAAACTTGAAATTAACAAAATAGAAACAAAAAGATCCAAATTAAGCTGACAGTAAATGACGCCAAATAAGATACTTTAAGAAGCTTGCTCTGACAGTGAACGACAACTTCTTATTTGTAAATGACACTTTGGTAACATGGTTGATTTCAACGTTGACATTCATGGAAAGTATCTTGCTTTTGAGGACAACTATCTAGCAGTTCTTGGCTTACCAGAGTTTATATACAAAATTGCAAAGTTACAAAATTCGTCAACATTAAACACTTAAGTTTTTGTCTTTGCAGTTGACAATTATGTATGTAAAGTTCGTAAGCTTAGCTGTAGACCATACCAGAATAAGACAAACCAGTGTTTTATTAAAACATGTAGGATATTCCTCCAAATTAAAAACACATAACTGTGCTTATGAACCATTGTTTGTCAATTAGATATTAAAGTGCAAAACTGTTTAGATAAAACTGCGCATTTATTCAGTAGTAAAGGCCCTAGAAACTGAGAACAAATGTATTGGGATACATACAATTATAAAATATCTGTGTGGTTTCTTTTACACACAACAGTGAACCTACCAAGCATAATGCAGTTAATTTATCTTTGTGAATTATTTGAGTGAAAAACTGTGTAGAAAATAAAATGTTTTCATGTTTTCTGAAACACTGACATTTTGTAAGAGATATTATAACATCAGCCGAGTTGTAAATAAATAATGTTTGTTACCCTGAGGGCATTTTTGAGACGCATTTCAAATTCAGATTTTTGTGTCTTACATATTTTTAAACATCATATTTAAAACTGTATCAAACAAACGTAATGTCTTTGCTTGGTATGGCTAACATAGTAAATGGAAAGGTAATGTACACCTCTCTTCAGAAAAATCATAAAGGTGTGAATAAGGAATGAAATGAAAGTACTGTAAACCAAACACTGTTTTATTATGATCATGCTTTGCCAGTAAAGACGTCCACAGCATAATAATCATTATTTCAAAAATAAATGTGTTGTTTATATCGTTACAATGCGTTTGTTGTATTTATTTTGGGTTCTGGCGCTGTGTGTAACGCGTCGTCTACGAAGAATGTGGCAGACATAGTGTGGTTGCACTACTATAATTCACTTTTCTTCTTAGAAAAAACATAAGACATTGGTATTGAAAAACACTTAATATCACTGTATTATAATAAATGTAATTGTTTTAAGTACTTTTAAGATCTAGTTGAAACAAAAAGAATTAATCTTATGATTTAATTTGTTGGCTCTTTAAAAATATAAGAAAATACAAATATTTTAGAGTTAAGAATATCAATACATGCATTGTTGTTGAGCAAATCAAACATTATATTAATTTCAGCTTCTACAATAAAACAGTTGCCTAAAGCTCCAAACACATTAAAGGTTTCCAAAATCTAATTTATAACGTTTTTATTTTCTAAAACTATACTATTTTCATTTTAGTTTACGCTTAAAGGGCGCTTCTAGTAAGAATGATATCAAATATACTATATAACAACGTCACAAATCGAGTGCATACAATGAAAGGTGCGAAACATATTTGTATTAAACGTAAAAGATGCTGAGAAGGATGTGTTCTGTATGGACCGAATGTGGCATAGGAGGTAGCATACCGGATTGTGATCCCGAAAATCCATCTTTGTATAGAAGAGGTAAGTTTGTAGATTTTGTGTACTGGATTTTTAGAAAGCGTTTAACAAAACGTCACATAAAAGGCTTGTAAAAATATCTAAGTGTGGAAATTAAATTAGCTAACGGGATAGTAGAATGGTTGGATGGAGAGGGTTGTTATAAAGTGATAGTAGAATGGTTAGATGGAGAGGGTTGTTATAAAGTGATAGTAGAATGGTTGGATGGAGAGGGTTGTTATAAAGTGAGAGTAGAATGGTTGGATGGAGAGGGTCGTTATAAAGTGATAGTAGAATGGTTGAATGGAGAGGGCTGTTATAAAGAGAGTCAAGTGAACTGGTAAGACGTTTACAATTTTAAATAGCTTAAAACTGAATTAATTTCAATTTACATTTAAAAGTTAAATAAATGTCGATATGTATCCCATTTGTGATACTCGCCAACAAAATTGATACACGCAGTTTTCTTTTTTAATATAAATATATTTTGATACACAAACAATAATACAATTTACGATAAGAGTTATTACAAGTAATGATTCATATACAAAGTTTTATAAGCTTAGAAACAGCATCAGGTCTTCTATCTGCTCCATAACTTCCTTTATCTTATCGATAGTTCGCGAAGAGCAAATTAATTTCGAGTTGATGAGCATACAGTTCGCTTAACAAAGAGCTAGCTAGCTCTTCACTGGCCACATGTTGAGTTTTTTTACGGGTTAAGTTATGTAATGCTTTCGTAAAAACGTTAATTTCTGTTGTGAATACGCTGAAGATAAATGGTTTGTAATGTTCGAATTTTATAAACGTTTCTAGTTAAATATCTTAAGTTCCCGGCTAATAAGCAGTTACAGCTTCCGAAGTTTATATGGTATATTAACTACAGCAACCAACAATATATACTGTCTCTAGACACATCGCGTTGGTCACATTTATAGGCATGAGGATAATTTCTAGAAATTTCATTTTACGCATCGATATAAACAATATACTTGTGTGTTTACATACACACATATATTTGTTGAATTTTACATTTAAGAATCTTCCACAGTATTAGTAAATAGGTAGGAATTTCGAAATACAGACATAACAGAATAAGTTATGCCTATCTCTACACATAAATTTAATTTAAACAAACATCGATATTAAAAAGCTGGATTAATGTTTAAAATGTGGTACCTCAAGGCTGAGTCTTAAAACCTTTGCTATATTTGATTTACATCAATGATAAACATAAAGGATATTGTTGTTGTTGTTGTTTTGAATTAAGTACACAGCTACACAATGGGCTATCTGTGCTCTGCCCACTACGGGTATTGAAACCCGGATTTTAGCGTTGTAAGTCTGCAGACATACCGCTGAGCCACTGGGGGGTAAACATAAAGGAATGGTCTATCAAGTACTTAACTTTGCTAATGATATTAAAGTCGTGGGTGTGAAGAGGATGCTGGTGTTGATTTATAAAAAGATTTAAATCATTTAGATGGTTGGACAAATAAAAGAAAGATAACTTTTAATTATAATAAATGTAAGCTACTGCATGTAGGTAATCATAATTTGAATTATAAGTGTAATTTGGATGGGAATAACCTTAAGTGTCATGAAAGAAAGGGTTTGAGGTGTAGTGGTTGATCTGTCTCTTAAGCATTCTATGCTGTGTGCTGTTGCTAGGGTTAAGGGCAAATAGTATTTTAGGCTGTATCTACAGGAATATTGAACACATCTGTAAAGATTTTCTAATTTCGTTGTATAGCTCTCTGCTTAATCTACATTTGGAACACTGTGTTCAGGTTTGCTTTTCTTGCCTTAGGAAGGACACTGAATTGTCGGAAAGAGTTCAGAGAAGGACTACTGTAATGATTCCTATGATAGGGGTATCATATGAGGAGAGGTTAAGATCTCTGAAATTGTTTTCCCTTGAGGTAGACTTAATCTCATTGAGGAGTTTAAGATTGTAAAGGAAATTGATGATGTTGATACCTCATCTATTTTCCTACTCATTGATAAGAAGAGTAGGACTAAGGGATGCAAATATAAATTTTAACAAAGAATGAGTCATCTTCAGTAAGATAATTTTATTTTCCTAATAGGGTGGCTGGTTTTTGGAATTGATTCATTCAAATGCTGTGCAGGCAGTAAATTTACATTAATTTAAGAGAAATCTCGATTTTTGTTTGTTTATTTGTTTTGGAATTTCGCACAAAGCTACTCGAGGGCTAGCCGTCCCTAATTTAGCAGTGTAAGACTAGAGGGAAGGCAGCTAATCATCACCACCCACCGCCAACTCTTGGGCTACTCTTTTACCAACGAATAGTGGGATTGACCGTCACATTGTAACGCCCCCACGGCTGGGAGGGCGAGCATGTTTAGCGCGACGCGGGCGCGAACCCGCGACCCTCGGAATACGAGTCGCGCGCCTTACGCGCTTGGCCATGGCGGGCCGAGAGAAATCTCCATAACTACATGAATGATAAGGATTGGCTTTAAGATTTTTTGTTTATTTAATAGTTTCAGTTTATCATAGAGAACGGAACAGTTGAGATACACTAATAGATCTCCTTTATTCCATAAACATTATGTTATATTGTATGTTATGATTCGCGTTTCGTTTTTACAAAAATCCCTGCCTGTACTTTGGAGCTATGACCATTCGATTTAGAGTAGCCGAAGATTTGGCAGTATGAGCTTCTTACCCTTTAGTCAAAAGGTTCAAAATTATGGATAGAAAATGCAGAGGTTTTTTTGTGTACTTATTCAGAAATATCTGATATAAAACAAAATAAACATATTCGATGTATATATATTAATGGATAGACAAGACAAAATTGAGTTGTACCATTTTTTTTTATTTCAATGAAACATTAGAAAAACAGTATTGGTAATATGATATCGGTATTTCTATATAACTTGAAAACTACTACACAAGAAGATTAAATGCCTTTAAAATTTATGATATTATGCAAAACTCGTTTCTATGTCATAAAAATAATTTTCAGAGTTTGAAAGAACCAAAAGAGGGAGCTATTTATTTAACTATGATGCCCCTCGTCATATGTTGAGATGATTAATGAATCAATAATCTTTACTGCAAATACGTTTTCTTTATGCAATTTAATTTTATAATGCTTTCTGGAGACATATTGAAGAATTCTGATGTATCT
Organism: Carcinoscorpius rotundicauda; assembly: GCA_011833715.1. NCBI lineage: Eukaryota > Metazoa > Arthropoda > Merostomata > Xiphosura > Limulidae > Carcinoscorpius > Carcinoscorpius rotundicauda. The sequence continues at coordinate 44,398,320 of CM022395.1, read as the reverse complement.
GATATTACTTTGCCTTAGTTATTATAGGCGTATCGAGGATTTATTTGACAGTTTGATTCTACTTCAAATATTACAGCGAATAAAAGAGAGAAATGTAATGAATGTTTAACGACAGAAGGCTTGTTGAGCCGCACAACAACAATAAAATAATTCTCATATGTTAACTTGGTCCTAAACGTTATATGTTATGAAAAGGCGTATACACTGAAGATATTGATAGCTAAAATGAAAAGCTTGGACAATTAATTAATAATGACGTGGGATGAACATTACAATTATCATAAATATTTATAATATGTTTATCTTCCTATCCAGTATTTTACTTGAAATTTTCACTGGCATGGTTAATAATTGAATCTTATTTAGATTCGAGAACTTCCGTGTTGAACGTAATGTCAGAGTATGTGTAGATAAATTTTAATCTTGAGACCGAGAGCTAGTATGTTAGAAAGGCATGGTCAAAGTTCGCAGAACTTTGTACAACTAATATGATTCTTAACGGATTATGTTTTCTTGTTACTGTAAAATTTTACTTATCTAATATGATGCTTTCCAAATGAAAAGGAAAGATATATATGCCTCCAGTGGCTAAAAGTGGCTACGAAAACAAACAGCCCATGGTGTAGCTTTGTGCTTAATTCTAAACAATATATATGTGTGTGTATACATTAGATGACGACCGATTGTGGTATATAAGTTTGTTTTATAAGATCTTTAAGTTAAAGTAATCAAAGAAACATACTTATATGACATCTATTCATAAATTCAATTTTTTTATGAGCACTTAGGGTTGTTCTCATGCCATGAACAACGGTCAGCTCACATTTACTCTTTAAATTAATCAGTTTTCTAGTGTCAGCTATGCTCATAAAAATTACTGTAATAGTCCTAATCATTACACCTATCATTTTGTAACTCAGGTTCTAAAAGACTTAAACTTCGAGTACCGTATTCAGATGTTAGTTGTATTCATTACTGTCAAACAGTGCCATGATATTGCATTAATTTTGGGTAATGACCTTTAGTTACCTCTACATCTGTATGGCATCATATGTCTATCTGCCTACTTTTTGGAAATTAATCCTCCTAAGTTGTTTGTCTCACTGATTTTGAGAATACAGTACTAGTTTGTTGTTGTTTCATCTCTTACTGTTGCTTATTTTCTCTGTATCAGTCCTGTATTGGCTTTTGTTGTTTCGCCCTTTACCTTTACTTGTTTATTTTTCTATATATCACAAATCTGATGACTACGCTAACATTACTAGCTCTCTATTTTTCAATTTTGATAATTCATCTGTCTGTTGAAAGGTTCGGATTTTATTTCTGTCTATCTACATGGAACTCTGCAACAAGGAATAACACATTACCTTTGGATTCTATATTGTACACACATAATGTCTCTAAATATAAAAGCCACACAAAAGTATCTGATGTAACTGATCCATTATAACGTCACATGAGTATGATGTGATAGCATTTTCTGAACATCTTGATTATACACTCAGATTCTAACTGAAAGTAATTTCTTTTATTATCACGTTTATCGTAGAGATGAAGTCATTTTCTTGAATTAAAACACGAATTTGTTAGAATGTCTGATTGTTTAGAGACATCTTCATGGTGTTATTTACTCATCACTGGACCCCTAGTTACCCTAGTTAAGATGGAAAATATTATAAATTTGTTTAAGTATTTCCAATCAATAATTAGAACAACTATTTCAAATTGACCATTATTGTTAAATGTTATTAATTATATGGCACTGCATTATAAAACACAACTCTTATCAATCATTATATGAGTGGGAATAGTACTTAACGTATAAATAAAAGCTTCTAACTAAAATCAGTAGAAAATTGTGCATGCCATTTCTTAAAGCTGAAACCCGTGTAGGAGAAAAAAATGTGCAACTCGCATACTTATGTTAAGCACAGTCAGCTAAGTTTTAGTCAGAATAAAAGATTTGTCATCAAGAAATTAAACAGTTACAACAAATATGAAGTGGAACGTTCTGAGATAAGATTCTGAGTTTAATAACACATTATTTTAATATTATTAACAATTCTAAAGATATGATAACTCTAAAGAGCGAAGAGATTTATTTTCCAAATGTTGACCCAAGCTCCTTTCTGTCCTGTATGATAAAACTATTTAGTCTATGATATGTCTTGACTTTTATGTCAAACAAAACAATTACCGTAGATATTTTTCACACGCTGCACCTTTTACAGTGGATTTTGTTTAAAAGTGCGACGTTTCGGTCGTTAGTACGTTTGTTCTTCGGTAGAATAATTACATTATGTAACACAAATTTTGTTCCTGGATAGAATGTATTATTTCTTCCTGTTGTTGTGCGCTGCGGTGTCCCTGCTGTCCCAGAGGCAAAGATAACATGGAAACTTGGTGAGGCCTCCTTGGAGACCCATCAGGAATGCCACCATTTTGAATTCTCCGATAACCTCTCACCCCTACTCATTATACTTCAAGGCATCTAGTAAGGTTTTGACGCTTTTGTATTTTTCTTTGAGGTGCACCGAAAGATATTTAATTTTTAAAAGGTCTTAAATTTGTATAATATAAAATCTTACTATTTAAGCAAGCAAAATTTGTCCGTCTTACCTTTTGAAGTTTTTTGCAGTGCTCGCAGGTAAAATGAGGTTTCCAGGGTTTGTCTTGATCTCCGACAGGCATGCCGAAATATGCCTTGTAGGCTTCACACATTTTAGTATATGTGTCATAGAGTACATTTTCGCTCTTGGCTTGATAAATTGGCTACATACATAGCAGAATACGTCTGGCGAATGCTTGCAGCTTCTTAATGCCACCTCTCTGAGAAAATCAGATAGGTCAATGTGTTCACTTAGGCAGCTAGAAATAAACTGAAGTGGTCAGTGATAAGCCCCTGTATATATAATATATATTATTATGGAAAGTTCTAAAAAATTCTGAAAGGTTCTTGATAATTTTCGTAAGTTCTACAACATTCTTGAAAGTTCTTGAAAATTCTTGTTAAGTTCGAGAAAATTCTCTATCAGCTGCTCAGCACTGAATATCCCTGGAATGTTCTGGAAAATGGGTAAGTTTGAAAATTTCATTACTCAGATCACTAAAGCAATGTTGGAAGATAAAAAATGTTTTTTTTAATTTACTTTAGGCATAAAAAATTGAGAAATAACACTTTCTGCCCAGGAACAAAAAAAAGTAAACATTTTGTTACATTGGGTTATAAATAATTATCATCGCTAAGTTAAATCAAACAGAACTATCAATTATCATAATTGTTCTCTGATACAAATATAATCTTAATAATGATGAACATTTCAACCACAGAAACGGCAAATGAAACATATTTATTGAACGTTTCGCTATATGCATGTTTCACATTGAGCAAATTACTAACGCTAACACAAAACTGTACTTACAAATAATTTATGTGTATGTTGAGTGAAATATTGCGTCCTGCAGTAGTAAAAAAATGCGTTCTTCAATAAATATTAGTAGAGACAATGTTAAAATAGAGAAGGAATGTAGAAAAATAAAAATAAAATGCAGCAAGTAAACTTGGATATAACATAGAACCATACCAAAGAAACTAGTATAAAAGCGTTTATATAGCTCATTAGAACTAACTTAACAAATGTGTCACTCTTCGAGCTACTGAGATTTTTTTAAATAAACAGTCTTTCTCTAATCAAAAGATCCAAATTTGGGCATCCTGCGCTGAAACTTTAAACTCAGCTACGTCGGTTCTGTTTCCAATAGTTTGGCTTTATGTGTGTGTGAGTGGATAGAAGAAGTGTAGGAGATGACAAAGTGTGAGTTGTTCGATAAGAAATTTCTATGTTGAACGGATACTTATAGGTCAATGGCCTCTGACTTTACCAATGTAGGTAACATTACAATTGCCATACATATACGAGTAAATGATTCATAAACAAAGTATGGTCGGAATGTAGTCTTTCACGTAGAAAAAAATGTTTTATCTGATGTGTTTATTTTAACACTAGTTCTTAGATAAAGTTATTTGCAGTACTCATGTAACAGCTTTAATTTTAAGAATTAAGCTCCGTTTCACTAAGGAAAGTTTTGTTTCTTTATTTGTTTCTGAATTTCGTACAAAGCTACTCAAGAGCTATCTGTGCTAGCCGCCGTCCCTAATTTAGCACTGTAAGACTAGAGGGAAGGCAGTCATCACCACCCACCGCCAACTCTTGGGCTACTCTTTTACCAACGAATAGCGGTATTGACCTTTACACTATAACGCCCCCACGGCTGAAAGAGCGAGCACATTTGATGCAACCGGGATTCGAACCCACGACCCTAGGATTACGACTCGAACGTCTTAACACGCTTGGCCATGCCGGGCCCGAGTCAACAAGTAAACAGGTTAGATTGTTAGAGGGAGAAACACTGTAAAAACAGAAGTAGAGATCATTAAACGTTTTCGTGCATTAAATAGACGTAGATAAACCGTCAGCATCAGGGTTTCTAAGAAAGACAGGCCATGTTTCTTCCTAGTTTCGTAAGCAAAATTAATAGTGGAGTGACAGGACTTTTTTAGGCAGTACATGAACTACATGAGAGCTGCAACCTCTACGCTTTTGGTTCGGTGCTCCTGATGAAAACAACTAATCGTATTAAATAAACACTTGTTTATTTATAGATTTTAAATTATTTAATAACTGCATTAAGAGTTTTTATCCATTTATTGGCATTAAAGATTAAATGTTGCTGATGAGGTCAGTAGCGCCCATCAAATATATATAATGTTATAACACGTAGTGCAAACCACTAAGATATTGATCAAATATATAAAATGTTACTATTTATGGTACCACTGCTAATATCATTTATTAATTGTTCATATAAAAAACCAGTTTGTTTTCAATACTTCAACTTTAAATCATAGAGGTTGGCTTATTTTGTATCTGGGTTTTACAAAATACCAGGAAAGAAATAAGCAGGTATCATGTTAATCAACCGAGTGTGGAAAGTAAGAAGTTTGTATATACTTTCCAAATTCGGATCATCATATGGATGCAAGTTTAATAAGCCACTGCAAAAAGTATTCTTCAGATACAAATGACCCGCCTTCACTGGTACAGCGGTATTTCTCCGGACTCACACTTCTAAAAATCGGATTTAGATACACACGGTAGGAAGATCTTAGATCGATCATTTTGTAGCTTTGTGCTTAATTCCAAACAAAAAAGTTAGAGATTCCACTTTATTTATTTATCAAACATTAAAGACGAAATACGAAAACGTTTTAGAAATTGTCACTGCAGTGAGTCTTGCAAATTATTAGGACTACTTGTATGCAATTAAACAAAAAGCTACGTCATGGACTATCTGTTCTCTGCTCATCACGGGTATGGAAAACCCAGTTTCTAGCGTTGTAAGTCAGAAGACGTATCGTTGTGCCACTGGGGCTAGAACTACTTATGCTGTTTAGTTGAAATATTGATAAATAACGCTACCAATGGGTACAGACAAGCCGTATATTCCTATAAATCCGACTAAACTACTTAACACTTTTGTTTCTCCAATTGATTAAAGTTGCAATTTAGTGATCTATTTAGAGCTTATTATATTTCTATTTATAAATAAGTACATTTTATGACATTTAGAAATATATTTTCCCTGCACATTGAAAAAAGACTTTGCAAGATTTGTGCCCAAGATTTATTGCTTCAAAAGCATCTCGTAGAAATAAACAGAAAAACACAAGTCCAATATGCAACATCAATATTGTGCCAGATAGGGTCAAAAGGAACAAAATTATAAACGTGTAGATGTAATATCTCAAAGAAATGGTGAGCTATAATAACTCTTGTCAAGAGAGGGTGTACAAAACATATTTTGCATATGGAATAACGTAGTTATAAAAAGTATTTTTAGTCTTTTTGACCACTGCAAGATAACTTTATGTAAAGTGTATATCTTAACTTTTTAAGATATTAGATCTATAGAAAAATATAATATACTACTGTAAAACGTAAAAATGCTACAATGGTTGTTTTAACACAAATATTCTTTTTCTATAAAATACGTTCTAACTTATCAAAATATCTAAGCAAAACAAGTAGCGAAGGATTCAAGTAAAAGATCAAAGACCAAAAAAGGCAAATATCTAAGTGATAAAACGAAACCATATTTTACTGTAAATATGAAATAGGAGGTGAAGTTTAACTATTTCAGAAATGTAATACATATTGTTTTTTCGTTATTCTTGTTACATATTGGATAATGTGAGAAACGAATTTAATTTCATTTTGTGACGCTGTGAGTAGTAAAGTCACTGAATGGCATCTTTATTATTACTCTGAATGGTTGCCCTGCCTTTTGTCAGTTGGTACAAATTAGAGATAGTTATGTTAGAATCCTATGGGATCTATTTTCTGGTAATGTACCGTTTAAATTGAAAATAATACATATTTTTCATATGAAACACGGAAAGCTTAGTGTGAATAAAGTAAAATAAAAACAGTCGTATTTTTTTACATTCATCCAGTGATCCCAACACTGGCATAGTCAATAGCTTCCAATATCATCGAGCAAATACCTGCATTCTTTTGTAAGTCACTCAGACAGTCAATAATAACATGACATATAAATGCATTGATTAAATATAACCAAAACAAAATTTTTCACACACGTAAGACAAAGTACCTATCTGATACAATTTTAGGATTTATATAACATGAAGCATTTTAACGGTAGTTGTTCGCTGCTGGAGGAAAGCAGACATAAAAATAAAATCGTTCAATTGTTGGAGCCACATCTCATGAACATCTAAACAGAACAATGCTGTCACTTTGCTTAGTATCTTTATTGCAATGACAGTTCTTTAAATACGGAACCTTTAGAATAATACAAAATAATTGTAATCGCAAACATTATAATAGTAAATTCACTTGTCTCAGACATAATTATATTTAAGCTATAATTAAGGATGACTTATTTTTGCTAAATTAACATTCTTACTTGTGCACGTTTTTTGTTTAAGTTTAGTTAGGACTAAACTTTTTGTACTTTATATTATTAGTGAATAAATTTATAATTTTATTCAACAATCTACCATTAGGCTGACCTTTTTAAAAACTTTAAGCTTTTAAGGGTATGACTCACCCAGTTCTAGTAATACCCTTTGAATTAAGAGGGCAGCAGTGCAGGAGTAATGCATTCAATTTTTTCTTCTTTGACCAGTAAAATTCAGTTCTTGTCGAACTACACAAGGGCATTTCTATTATTGGTCAGTCAAAAAGGACCTGTAATAGTAATTTGGCTATATCTCCTTAATTTTGAGCTAACAAACCAAAAGAAAAGCAGGAAAACAGCGCCGATCGAAAACTCTTGGAATAACCTTGTCTGAGCGAATAGTTCATTTCACTTTTACCCTTATTATGTACCCACAATCCACAGTGTGGAGCGTGATCGTTTTTATTTTTGCGGTAATGGAACGGATGTGAATGATAAGCCCTGATACACACTAAAGATTAACCTTGACATTGAATCTGACACACTAAATGATGAACCAGGAAACACAATCTGACACACTAAATGTTGAACCAGGATACACAATCTGACACACTAAATGATGGATTCGGATACACAATCTAACACACTAACCGCTGGTCCACATTCAGCCCAAAGAAGAATGATAAACTTTGTTTTTTCTAATTTTTTGTGACTTGAGGGAAGGCAGCTGCCAATTCTTGAGTCACGTTTTTACCAACAAATAGTGGGATTGACCGTAAAATTATAGCATCTCCATGACTGAAATGGCGAGCATGTTAAGTGTGACGAGGATTCGAACCTGTGATCCTCAGATTATGAGTTGACTGCCCTAACTACCTGACAATATGTGTATATATGCATCTCCTTGCTCCTTTTTGATTAGCCTTTTTTAGTTTTCACTAGATGATTTTGAAAATGTTTTGACTTTGCATAATTTTCATATTTAGCTCAAGCATTCACGTTACACAAATCAACCAAAATTATGACTTCAATCAGTCATTATAACATTTTGTTTTTGCTTCTACAGCTGAGAGATCTCATTTTCTGAAATGTTTTCCAACAAAGAAATGGTCGATTTTATTATAAACATGAAACTGTTGAAAACAAAAACTGAAATTTTTTTCCAAATTTTATATTTCATACACTTTCTGTACAAGAGAAACCAGTTTAGTATTGACATCTTCATTTGAGATTACCCTAAACAATGTCACATATTAATTTTCGAAAGATTGGTATTATCTTTGATGTTACGGTGTCATGACATTTTGCAGAAAATAAATACATCAAGTAAAATGATGACAGTTTACTTGTACAAGTAAGAAGAACTTCTTCCTTTACATCTGAAAACTTCGTCTTTTGGATTTGATTCAACTTTCGTTTTCTTTTCTAACACTACTGTATTATTAAGGCATATTACATGTCCCTCACCGTACTAGTACAACAGTTAGTGTATTCTGAGAAGAGTTACAGTAAGGACACTGTGCCTGCTTTAAACTAATAAACATGCCAAAAAATGGGGTACGAAACTGTTTAATTGCTATGAAAATTTATTCTTATAGTTTTCAGATCAAAGGAAACCTGTTAGAAACACTAAATAAACGAGAAATACTGTGAAATAAACGATAATAATAATAAATAACCAAAAAAAGATAAAGTTAATTCTATGTTGTGTTTACTACTCACAACTGTGTACCTGTGTACATTATGTACATAAAAAATTATCTTACTTTAAAGTATATAATACTCTATGGAAAAAAATGATACATTACATTTCGTACTCATAATGCTCGAAATGGGTTTCTGATTTGTGAGATCAAAAGACTAAGCGTACTGTGCCAAATCAGCATGCAAAGCATGCTAATGGGGTTTGGGGGCATACCCAGGAGAACATTAAAAAAAAAGAAGCTATGAGGTTAAATCTGAAAGCTTTGTTTGTTTGTTTTGAATTTTGCACAACGCTACTCGAGGGCTATCTGTGCTAGCCGTCCCTAATTTAGCAGTATAAGACTAGAGGGAAGGCAGCTAGTCATTACCACGCACCGCCAACTTTTGGGCTACTCTTTTACCAACGAATAGTGGGATTGACCGTCACATTATAACGCCCCCACGGGGCGGAAAGGGCGAGCATGTTTGGCTCGACGGGGATGCGAACTCGCGACCCTCAGATTACGAGTCACACGCCTTAACACGTTTGGCCATGTCGGTCCTAAATCTGAAAGCACTTTCGCAAGGAATATAACTTTAACAGTTGCATGATTGTTTATATAAAATTTGCAAACTTTCAATGAAAAGCCAACAAATCATCATTATGTTATAACACTGCTTGGGGAGCTAGACTTAAATGAATATAAATATGCATGTTTTATTATAGTGAGGTACTGTACTAGCTATTAACATACAGAGTAGTTATTAATTGTTAAATTATTTTACCAGTTTAAACATTGTACAACAACAGTATGTTAGCTATTTCATTCATTGGCTATCATATAACTACATGTATATACTAGTGAAATAATATGTTAGCATGCTCCATTTTCTGGAGTGTCCCGCCATGGCCATGTGGTAAAGGCGATTCAAATTCCCGTCACACTAAACATGCTTACGCTTTTAGCTTCGGGGGCATTATAATATGACAGTCAATCACACTATTCATTGGTAAAAGAGTAGCCCAACAGTTGGTCTAATTCTCGTTAAACATTTCAGTATTATCATCTCAGTATACATTAACCTCATACATGTGAAATGAGAATGAATGACATAAACATAACCTTTCCCAAACTTCATTATTCTCAACCCAATGCATAATGCACACATTGTGTACTGGAAGACATGATGAAACTGTTCCATGTTGGATGTCATTTTGATGGATTGTTTTTAATCTCTACATTTAATCCAAATAATTGTTCCTTCAACTTACTCGATACGATTTCGTATTATTGGAACTGAATATGCATTTATGACAACAAGATTAAGTGAGCGATTCTCCCAATGAGTGTAAAAGGCCTTGATTTGCATATCTCAAATTTGCTTTTGGACACTAGATACTTTGCCAGTTGTGGAGGATGCTCTATTGTATCCTAGACCACATAATGTATTTAGAGATAACCCAACATCAGTCAATATATCAGTATTTGAACACACAATATCAGTTGCTTTGGCTTTTTTTTAAGTTAACAAGTCTAATAAATTCTTGTCTAATTAAACAGTTTTCGTCTACAAAGCGAAGACGTGTTGGTAAATATCCACATTTTGATAAGACACTGAGCAAGAACAGAGCAAAATAACATTTAATTACATCATATCCTATAACATTTGTGATGTCATTAGATGAGCGTGGACATAAATATGTAGCATGCTTCTTTTTTCTTTGAGGTAATACAAATAAGCTCTCAAGGCATGTGATACAGACACTGTGTGCATTTATGATAACACTGTATTGACATTTAACACTTAAAGATTTAAAGTAATTAAACTTTGGTTGCTGTCCCATGGAAAAAGATAAATTTCCATTTTAACCCTGTCCTTCCGGGACATCGTGAAATTTTAATAATTTTGTAATTTCTTATGTTTCATTAAAATCTTTGTCAAGGTGTACTTTTTATGTTTCACTGTAAAGTGTTAGTCCTAGGTGGTATAATAACAACCAAGATTTGACCTTGTTCTGATATTTTAAGTGACAGGGTCAAAAGTGATTTAGTTAGTTCGCTTTGGCCAAATCTCCCATACACACACGACAGCAGTCTCGAACATTCTACACACCACTAGATATATGACACAACATTATTTACTTAAAACAACTAGAAATTTTCAGAAGGTTCGAGTAACATGACGTAATTATACAACAATCGCGATTCACAAAAATTAAACTACACAAGATGAGATTCGTACACAGTTACAGACCTGTGACAAACTATTGCTTCTAAAATAACTAAATTTAACATTAAAGTTGTACTTAAATTAAAACAGTCGTGTATATCTGACAGATATACAGGACTGTCTTAGTTTAAGTACATTATGATTTAGATAGTTTATGTACCAAGGGTGTGATATTTAGTTAATTTCAAAAGCGATATTTTATGTCAAGTCTGTTTCCATGATTGTTTACGAATCATATGTACACATATTATGTCAATTAACGATTGTAATATTGTTGTAACATATAATTTAAATTTTCTGAATTTTTCTCATTGTTATAACTGAATGTTATTGCATCAGAATATCTAGTATTGTGTTTAATGTTCTAGACTTCTGTCAGAATATAAATAGGCATTCAAAAACTATTATTTAATTCTTGGCTGTGCGATTGTGTTTTAGCAATAAAACGCACACTGTGGCAATTTTAAAGCGAAATTATCACAGACTGTATTGTAACAACAAAACATAGAAGAATAATTCGACTTGTAAATTGTGTTCGGGGGCCTGGCACGGCCTAGCGTGTTAAGGCGTGCGCTTCGTAATCTGAGGGAAGCGGGTTCGCGCCCGAGTCGCGCTAAACATGCTCGCCTTCACAGCCGTTGGGGCGTCATATATGACGGTCAATCCCACTTTCCGTTGGTAAAAGAGTAGCCCAAGAGTTGGCGGTGGGTGGTGATGACTAGCTGCATTCCCTCTAGTCTTACACTGCTAAATTAGGGACGGCTATCACAAATAACCCTCGAGTTGCTTTGTGCGAAATTCCAAAACAAACAAACAAACAATAAATTGTGTTCAAAAGTAATTAAACCTTATTAAATATTGACGATAAAGAAACAATTGTTTAAAGTTTTGGATACAAGTGTTGATAAACAACTGTGTAGCAAATATTTGTATTTATATTTGATTGTTTTAATATATTATTTTGAAACAAGTGGCCTGTGTGCTGTTTGTTTATTGTTGAACTTTAACGCTAACAAGTCACAGACATCTACGGTAAAGAGTGTGTGTGCGTGTTTTTTTCTTTTAACAAAGCTACAGTTGGTTATCTGCTGAGTCTACCGAAGAGAGTCGAACCCCTAATTTTAGCGTTGTACCTACAGTTGCGTTATAGCTATATAAGCATAATTTTTTACATCGCAAAAATAGAGGACACAGCCAATCCCCCTCTTTCCCTGCTTACGTATGTAATTTATTATTAAAATATATTTACATCCATTTTTTTACACCTGTTCAAATGAAGTGCACGCACATTTTCAAGGTAGATAAAATCTGAGTATTATTATAACAGATTTTGTTTACCAGTGAATAATGCTGTGCTTGATGGTGAGAAAGCGGTTAGAGTGTTGCATTAAATGAGATTATTGTTTAAACGTTGGTTGGATACAAAGAAACTCCTGCCATGTTCAGCTGGAATGAGAATGATGCTGGGATATGGAAGTATTCCTTTCATGATACTTAGAAGTGAGAGCATTGCTATCATATTTCTGAGGAGTATCGACGCTGATGTGTTCGGATAAATTATAATAAAAATGAATTGATACATCTAAATGAAAACTTTTCTCAGTTTATTTTGTGCGAATTTTCGAGCAGACGTTCTTCATCAGACGCTAAAGAGCTATTTCATTGTAACACGTTCTTTACTGCCTGACGAAGAGCATCTGATCAAAACATCGCCCAAAATAAAGTCGAAAAATTCTTTTTTATACGTGTCGATTTATTTCGTTATTATAGTTTATTCGAGCTTTCCTCCTCAAGTATTACTGAATAACATTTATTCAAGAATGCTACTGTGTTGCTATGCGTGAAAATACTGCTCTTAAGTTTACAAGTTCGAGGGCTGATAAAATTTTGTTTTCAATCATTTACCAGGAGGATCTGCGTGAGCAAGAAACTTACATATAGTTTCAGTAAAATAACTGAAGAACGTCATTGGTAAATAAATAACTTAGGTTTTACTTGCAACGCAATATCCATATTGTATGTCACAATGTTAGTTTGTGGCTCACAGAATATTCTTGGTCCAGCTTCAAAGCAATCAATTTCTTGTCCTTCGTTATCACCACTGTTTAACAATTCATTTTCTTGTTTTTTTTTATTTCTTGGTCGCCAGTCAAAAAAACGTTAAATTGTTTTTGACGATACGAGACTTTCATTTACCCATCTCTTTGACAACATATTAAATGTACACTAACAATTGGCATGTGCAACTAAAAGGCTTACAAGTATGTGAAGAAATATCATAATATTTTTTGCCATTCAAATAACTAGTTGGTGTTTCACGGTCAATGGTTTATAAATATTATGATATTATAATTGTAGCTTCCACTTTCCCGGGCCCCCCAGTGGCTCAGTGGTATGTCTGCAACTTACACGCTAAAATCCGGGTTTCGATACCCGTGATGGGCAAAGTACAAATAGCCCATTGTGTAGCTTTGTACATAATTCTAAACAACAACAGCATAAACAACCACTTTCCCGTACACACTCATACGTCACATTGCATGAACTTCTGTTGAAAACTTTACCAACATTTGCGAATTTTTTGTGGATAAAATAACATAAATGCGATGTAAATGAATAAAAAAGTGTGAATATTAATGTATAACATCTTTTTTTTGTTTTTATGTCTATTGCTGCCTGGGTTTTTTAATGCTTTTATCAAGCTTAGTTTTAAACGTTGCACTTGTGATGTGTAAACAGTGTAAACGGCTACTTTATACTAAATTAATTAACTCTTTTATTTAGCTGACAGTAAAAATGACAAACGCACAAAGATCAAACAATAAATGCAGTGGATGTTTGGTTAGATATGTAGATGAAATGAAATGTTAATTTAACCTGCTCAAGGACGACTGATCACCTATCAACTTATAAAATAAGGACGACTGATCACCTGTCAACTTATAAAATAAGGACGACTAATCACCTGTCAACTTATAAATAAGGACGACTGATCACTTGTCAACTTATAAAATAAGGACGACTGATCACCTGTCAAAGTAAGGAAAAGCAATGAGTCGTTTTAAAAGCACTTATTTTGTAACTTGGTTTTGTTTGGCTGATTGTGAATTTCGCGCAAAGCTACACAAGGACTATCTGCGCTAGCTGTTCTTAATTCAGCAGGTAAAGTGTAAGACAAGAGGGCCATCACTATTCACCGCCAATCCTGGGCTAGTCTTTTACCAATGAATTGTGTAATTGACCGCACATTATGACGTCCCCCGGCAGAAAGGGCGAACATGTTTGGCGTGACGGGGTTTTGTAACTTTCAGATTTCGAATTATTTCCAGTAAAAAATAGGACGAAGTGTTTTAGGAGTTAATAGCTTCTACCTAGATAAACAAGAAGGAATCCTCATTATCTGTGAAACTTGAAATTCTTTTAGACAGGATTTTAGTAAATTTATGTATGAGACCTCGGACATGGTCAAAGACATCAGTCGAAATGATTTGACCTTCTGAGTCCAAAACTGTAACTAAATCTCAAATAGATAAAAAGATGACGAAGCTATGAGTTTGTACTTGTAAGAAAAAATCAAACAAACTCAGAGCCATCGTATCTTATCAACTAAAACTTATTGTATTTCATGAGGAAACATTTGCTCGTTCGTGCGGAATTGTTCAAACGTAAAACTATTTATGTATATCAGAGGTTAATTCCACGCTGAAATATAAGAAGAAAGAAAGTGACGCACAAAACGTTTCTTTCAAATAATCTCGTTTTCTATTTACATTTCAGCGCTGAAATAACCTCTGCTTGTTCCTTTTGCAAACCGCACACTAATGCAGCTCCCTTCTCCTGCTCAAGTCGTTTTTCATGTTAATTGTTGTAACTATATTAATTAATAGTAGTAATATTTGTACCCCCCATGAAGAAGGGCTCGGAAAATCGATGAAGGTGAGCAACGACTCTAAAGCACTTAAATAAATGGAATTTAGGCTAACATTTACAAAAGCTCTAGAAAAAACCATCTAAAAACCGCAACTAAATTGAAAGATTATAAATAAAGTTACTCTGATGTGTTTTACTTAACTCGTGTTGTACAGTATCATATCTACGTTCATATACCGAAATATTTTACTAATAGCTTAAACAGGGGGTTGCGTTTCGGAAACATTTTGTTTGGGGAAGGACAAAGTTGTCTCGTCATACGAAACAATTCAAACCGCGTGAAAACTAACTAATTATTGCATTTCTAATGACAATAAGAGCGATTACTGCTTTGAGTAGTTTAACAAAATCAATCAAGCAGGGAGTTTATATAAGCCATCGTTTATGAAACTGTAACATTAATAGTTTTATAAAACATGGTCTAATCAATTGTCCTATCGTCGGGAATCATAACACAACACAAATAATTCATTCATATAATATTATATTCACTAAAAACTATCAACTGCTTATTAAAGCGTGGCGCCAAAAGCGATACAACCCATAAATCAATACGAATGATGCTCATAGAAAAGGCTACATGACACAGTATCAACAAGGTTGCAGGCCCACGTGGACATGGCTAGGTACTTATGGCGCTGGACTCGTAATCTCAGGTTAGCGAATTCGAATCCCCATCACACCAAATATGCTCGCCCGTCCAGTCCTGAGGATGTTATAATGTACGATCAATCTCACTATTTGTTGGCAAAAAAGTATCCCAAAAGTTGACGATGGGTTGTGATGACTAGCTGCCTTCTCTTTCACTGATAAATTAGGAACGACCACCATAAATAACTTTCGTGTGGCTTTGCGCGAAATCCAAACAAAAACAAGTTTGAATAACATAATTTTCTCTTTCTTTTTACAGATTTATCGGAACTTAAAAATATCAGCTTACATGGAAAGGACATTTCTAACGTACCAGCAATCAACTCTTTGACAGATCAGTCTTCTCACTTGATGACGTTAAATAAGGGTTAGTTTTGTTTGTGTTTTCAAGAGAGGATGAAAAATCAAAATTACCGAAGATTACAAAAACTTAGGTTAAATTTTACTGTTCATTACTTTTTGAAGGAGATAAATATGTAGTAATAACAATAAATAACTTAATATTATCCTGAAAACATTTTTCAATCACACGCGCATGTATCGAGGAGTTTGACTATAGAAAAAGAGTAGCAATAAATAATACTCAAAATATGACAAAATGGAGATTAAACTGCACACAAAAAATCAAAAACATGAATTTTGGCGTCCTATATTGAGATGAATGTGGACAAGCGGTTAATATGTCATTGTGTGTATCTGTGTTCTTCACTTAGTGTGTCATATTGTGTATCCTAGTCATCATTTAATGTGTCATATTTTGAACCTTGGTTCATCGTTTAGTGTATCAAACTGTGTATCTGGGTTCATTATTTAGTGTATCAGATTGTGTATCTCGGTTCATTATTTAGTTTATCAGATTGTGTATCTCGGTTCATCGTTTAGTGTATCAGATTGTGTTTCTGGGTTCATTATTTAGTGTATCAAACTATGTATCCGGGTTCATTATTTAGTGCATCAGATTGTGTATCCGGGTTCATTATTTAGTGCATCAGATTGTGTATCCGGGTTCATTATTTAGTGTATCAGGTTGTGTATCCGGGTTTGTCTTTCACATCGATCCCATCACCGCAAAAAAAAAAAAAATCACGCTCCACACTTTGGACTGTATGTTCGTTATACTGGTTTGTTTGTTCTGGAATTTCGCACAAAGCTACTCGAGGGCTATCTGTGCTAGCTATCCCTAATTTAGCAGTGTAAGACTAGAAGGAAGGCAGCTAGTCATCACCATCCACCGCCAACTCTTGAGCTACTCTTTTACCAACGAATAGTGGGATTGACCGTCACATTATACGCCCCCACGGCTGAGAGGGCGAGCATGTTTAGCGCGACGCGGGCGCGAACCCGCGACCCTCGGATTACGAGTCGCACGCCTTACGCGCTTGGCCATGCCAGGCCCGTTATACTGGCAAAAGTGGAATCCCACTATTTGCTTTGTATCGAATGTTTGAAAAACAAACAAACAGCATATATAATGTGTAATTTAACATTTTTAATACTTATTCCAATCAATTTGTGTATTTGACAGAACCAGATCTACGTGTTTTTTATTTGTTTTTTTTTTGTTTTCACGTTTTCCTTAATTATTGCATAATGAATTTCAAACCATATCAAACTGGGTTTCGTTTCCGTTTCAGAAAGTTAAATTTTCGTGTAATTATTTTTCTCTAGGAAACATAGAAAGAATGGGAAGCCTTGGGGGTTCAAATAAACTGAGCAAGGAAAAAGACAACAGAAAACCAACTCATCAACAGAACCCTGTATTTAATCATTGTAAGTACTTTATGTATGATGAAAGTTTCGCCATCTCTAGAAAGTTTAGATAACTAGAAACAAATGAACAAGTAATTTTCGACTTTTGAAATAGCAGTTTAATGAAGAAACAAACAAAACATATTATAACCATTATTGCTTCATTGTATGATTTTTAAAGATATCTTTTTTTGTTTTTAATCTTCAAAATATATATTTTTCGCAGATGATTTTTTATTTTTATTTTCAGCGAATAGAGGCTATGGTATTTTTATGGATGGGAAGTTGATCTGTGTTTTGGCGTTGTGGGTTATCAACCATTGGACTTCAAAGGTTTAAGGGTTTTTGTATTCCATTTGAAATGACAGCAAGTAAATCCAGCTATATCGTCAAACTTATAGTGTTAAGATATATGACTGTGAACTTTGACCGGAATATCTTATGCTTAAGAACATAAACCATACCTTACAAGTTTGGGTGAACTCTTGTAACTCCCTGTATATTACAAAAAATACGTGACTGAAAGGAATGATTCGAAATAAAGCTTCAAGAAGGATTTGATTTCATTAAATGTACTGTAACTTGTAACAAAACACACTTATCAAGAAATGAATACGCGAGTATATTAACTGTGTACTTCCGTTACTATACCCTATCTCAGTTTTCATTCTAAACAGCTAGTGCATATGTCTTACTTCCCAGGATATGGAACTCATAGAAGATACAGAAATAACTCATTTCCGTTAAATGATAGTGTTCAATATCACTAAACTCAAATACGGTAAATAACCACATTACATCCGTTTATATTATTGGTAAGCAGTCATTTTATATCCAATATTATTTGTAAGCGACCATTTTACATTTTATCTATAATTCTTACTGGTCATCATTTATTTGTGCACATAATGTTTTATAATAAACTGGTAGTTGAATATTTGCATGAAAATTTAGAAGTTGTTAATATCTGTGGTATCATGGTGGTATACGATATGTTTACTTTGTAATGATATCTTTACAAAAATTAGAGAAATTTATGATTGTTTATCAACGGTTTGTATGGCTAATAATCACATATAAGGAGAGAAACTCCTTACTTTGAATGGTAATATTTACAATACACGTTGTGTCATGTTAAACTATGAAAGAATTATTGTATTTATATGGATCGTTATTTAGCCGCACCATACCGTTATGAGACTGGATTATGCTGTAATGAAGTTGGACTATTCCATTATGAAGCTGTATCATTGAGTTATTTGTCCAAAGCACACCAATATGTAGCTAGATCAGGCTGGACTATGTCAGTATAGCTATTTCACTGCATAATGTATGTGGAATTATCATTATGAGGCTTGATCATACTGTTATATAAGTAGAACTCGCCGTTATGTAACTGGATCATGCTATTGAATTTAATACTTAGTGTATGGTGAGCAGTCACTAATGTTTGTGTTTTAAGTTCATTTAAGATTATAACACTTTTAGTTTGTCCTTATTATACAATAGGTTGAAGTACAGATGTAGCAACTTTGATTCACTCACACATCAGGCTTTCCGCTCATTGTAGTGGGTTCACTAAATGGTTGCAAAGAATATAAAGAAGAACCAAACGGCCAGTTCTTGCTTCTAGACATAATGCAGTGCCAAATGGCCAATCAGTTCTTCTAGACGTACTGAAGAACCAAACCGTTGCATAGTAAAAACGTGTCGTTATACAACTGGACAGTGTAATGAAGCTTCTAGACGTAATGTAGCGCCAAATGACCAGCCAGTGCCTCTGATTATGTAGTGAAATGCCAAATGGCCAGCTTTGGATTCAAAACGTAATGAAACGCCAGATGCTTCTAGAAGTAATAAAGCGCGCCCAATGGCTAGTCCTTGCTTCTAGACGTATGAAGTGCCAAATGGCAAGTCAGTGCTTCTAGACGTTGTGAAATTCGAAATATCTTGACTTCTAAACGTAATGAAGATCCAAATGATCAGTCATGGCTTCTAGACCTATTGAAGCGTCATGTGGCCAATCGTTTCTTACAGACGTAAATTATGCTGTTGTTGTTACAGCACTTTTTTTTTTGGAATCCAGTTCTCGATGTGTTGCCGGGAAAGCACGCTTCTCATTTCGGTGTCATGGGTGAACTATAAGATTGACGATTAATTCTTACTATCAAATCAGTCAAGAGTAACTCAAATGTTAACGGCGGGTGCTGTGGTGTTGATGCCTTATCATTAGACTAGTGGTTGAAAATTAGGGACGGCTGTGAGCATTTCAATGTGAAATGTTGAAGTAAACAAACAAAAATACAGGAAATTATCCGTTCTAATTATTACGCGTAAAAATGTATTTAATTTTTCAGTCAACATTAACTTTAACAAGTTTCTGTAATTCAGAATAAAGGTACTTGGATATGTTCAGTCATTATGCAGATATAGTAATATATAAATACATGTATTTAGAAAAAATCAACCATAGTCTATCTGTGTTGCATGCTTTACTTGAATACTTGAAGAGCTCGATTCCATGGTTTAACGAACAAAGAAATGGTTTCACACATGCAAAATAAAGAACATTCTCCGCATCAATTAATTTAATCACATTGTACACACGTTCACGAAACTTATTTGTCACGTGATTCGTTAACTTTAAATATCACCTGCACAAATAATAACTACAAAGATGCAAATCATTCATCAAAGATGTACAAGGAGTTGAAAGATAAAGTGGTTTGTTGAGGGATCAACAGCTATATAAAATATCAAGATAGTAGTGCTTCTGCTCTCAATATTTACTTGCATGCTAATTATGTGTTGAAATCTTGCTTCTCATAGTATTTACTTGCATGATAACCATGTATTGAAGTCGTGCTCCTCATAATACTTACATAATAATTACAAATATGTGATTTTACTCAACAAAGGGTGGAGACATTTCTTCAGGCAAGAGTAATATGACATTAAAGGGCCAACTCAGACAATATCACATACTGGCTAAACATTTCAAATTTAAAACCAATTTCTAAGATGTATCAATTGCACCAACACATCAGTCAATTGCCCGATACTGGGATGGGCCAATTTATCCTTATGTTCAGCTCACTAGATGGTATTGTGTAAGATTTAGCTAAAGAATACGGTTAAGATGGCATCTGCACAGTTTATATTTTTTTTAAGTTAATACTGTTTGTTGGTTTTTAATTTTTAAAATATGACTAAAACCACAAGTATCAAAGTCTTAAACATTGGCAGTTAGCATTTTAGTTTTAAACCAGTTACATACTTAACAGTTACTTAAAATAACATTTATTGTTTAGTACGTGGTATCGAGAGAAGTATTGAAATGTGTTCTACATTTCTTGCTGTTGTTGTTTTGCAATATTTATCTATAATATTTTCATTTAATTGCAATTTAGCATAATCATTTATCTACCGTAAAATTGGAATTTTCTTATGGGTAGCTGATTGTTAAAATCGTAGAAGCTATACTTTAAACAATAACAAATATATACCAAGAACCCATGAAGTCTGAGGAAGAGATTCGCCGAAGTTATTAAAATTTTATTTCATACAGGAACCCTCCAACGGTAAGCTTAAAGATTATAACACTAGATTTATGGGGTTTTTATTCATGAGGCAAACAAGTTCAATTAATCCGTTGAGTAGCTTTGCAATAAAATAGACTTTTCACAGAAAATATTGTCTTTTAAAGTAAATTTCTCTGATTTAAAGTTAAGATCATTGGAGAATAATATGTTTGTATGTGCTCTTCTATAAGTACCATATAGTATTAATAAGTCTTGGAAAGTGTGTTTTATACTGTAAAAACAACTTTGTTACAAGTGGTGGCTTTTATATTGTAAGAAAAATTTAAAAGATTTTGCTGTTGTTGGTACAACTAGAACTCGATATTCTACCATTTGCAATTATTATTATAATGTAGTTAATCATGCTTATGAAGTTCTTCTCATAAACATGTTTTTTCATGGTTTGAGGACAAATGTATGGCTACCATGACAGGTTATTTATTGTATTATATATTTATCAATTTTTGTGTGTATATAAGTTGTAAGAAATAACCGAATGTGGTGTTTTCGTGTGAAATGAAGTCAGTACATATTTACTGTGGTATTTGTGTGTAAAGTTGCATATACAAATTCAATGAAATAAGTTTATTTCTACATAAATGTGACAATTAACTAATATTTTCTAAAGATATATTATAAATAATATAAAATAATCTTTTCTCCACAAGTATGGCTTGATTTTATATTTTACGTTTAATTTGTATTTCATTTGAGAAAATAAAATCGTCTTTTTTTCTACAAAAATAACGTGTACTTCTCACACTCACACTGTTGTTTATCTTTGGTATTAAATAAATTATTATTGGATTAAAGAATGAAGTTAAATTCTTAACTTTTTGTGAGCAGACAACAATAAAAACGAATAAAATAATATTAAAATATAGATCATTCACTTAAATTTTAATTATATTGTATAACTAAATAGATGTTTTCCTACATTGTGACAGTTTGGATGATCAAGTGACCTAATATTGATCGTAAAAAATCATATTTATTAATCGTCAATAATTTTATATCAATGGTTTGTATAAATAATATTATACACAAATATGAATTATAATACACATCCATCAATATCACTCTATGCTCTATACTAATATTAATGATAATAGATATTTACATCAATATTTCTTTCATACCTGAAGACAGACCAATGTCCTGTTGAAACATGTAATATGTTACACCATCAATAAAACTTTTTCATTGTGCTTATAAATAGTTTTTGCCTATCTATTATTAATGTTTCGTTCAGTTGACAAATTAATGTTATTAATTTTCTTTTTACATTTTTATTGTAATCTTGCGTTAAACATAACATTATAGCTACAGTGAAGATCAACATAAAAACCTTACAAAGATAAGTTTGATACGAACACATTTTCCCCAAAACTACACTTTTAGAAAAATAAAATAAAAATGTACGTATGTGCTTAAAGATATGTGCAACTTTGGTAATTCCAATATCATACGTTTGACGCTCTATGCTTGAAATTTACTACAAAGTGTAGTGCATTTTGCCCCTTAGTATTATCAATATTGCAACAAATCACTAGATTTATAAAACAGTTCGCAGTCAGCTATACTTTAGTAACAATAAAAATTTCATATTAAAATAAATTGTAATAATGAAAATAAGTGAACCATTATCAAAGAGAAAATTTAACATTGCGTTGTGGTATTAACAGTTGAATAATTGTAACAGAAATATGTCAAGAGTTTCGCATCGCTCTGTATAAGATTAGTAGTGTGATTGTGAAGTGCAATAAAAGTTATTTAATCATTGTCGGATATGCTATCTGTTCTGTGATACTTTCGAAAACTTATGGTGCGTCGTGCCTCACAAGTGTACACATTTAAAAATTAACTATTAGAAATCATTATAACAGGATTCCATTTCTGTTCTTGGGGCTCGTCGTGGCCAGATGGTTAGGGCGATCGATCGACTCATAATATGAGGGTCACAGATTCAAATCCCCATCAACCCAAACATGCCCACCCGTTCAACTGTGGGAGCATTATAATGTGAAAGCTAATCCCATTATTCTTTAGTAAGATAGTGGCTCAAGAATTGGCAGTGGGTGATGATGACTAATTGCTTTCCCTCTAGTCTTACACTGCTAAATTAGGGACGGCTCGCGCAGATAGCCCTCCTGTAGCATTGCGCGATGTTCAAAAATAAAGAAACAAACCCGTTTTCGTAGCCTTGTGTAATCTAGTTAAATACAAAACCGGTAAATACAACTCACCATGTAACGTTTAAACGGTAAAAATACTGTTAGCATTTTGCAACATGTTTTATCTTGCTTAAGATGTAATATAACTCATTAAATTATAAAATAAATTAGATTTACTTGTTTGTGTATCAGACTTATATACTACCATAAAACAGATCTACTTAAGAAAGAGAAAAAGTGAGAAGTTTGGTATAAAAAAGAAACACAGTCTTGGAGTTTATTCATTTTTTATTAACTTGGTTTTGTATAATAGAGAGGTAAACTTGCATCTTTAATTTATAGAAAATGTTTGGAAAGAATCAAAATAGATAAATACACATAAACAATCATAAACTGTAACTAATTCATACGACTTATTTTTTGATGGATACTGTAATTTTGGTTCAATAATCCTAGCGATGTTATCTTTGTTACAATAAATTAGGCAAGTCAAGACAGAGTGGAGTAAATGCTATAGACAAATGTTTGCTCTCTATCTTAATAAGTTACTTCAAGTTAGCGTTTCTTAGGTTTTATATGAAGGGGCCTAAAGTAAAATAAAAATTATATACAAAGTAAAACAAGCTTCACTGAGTTGTTCATGGTTTAGGTTGAAATACTAAATTATATTCCATAGTGGCAACTCTAACACAAAAAACAACATTTGAGAATTTCTTAAATATATTATTTAGATTGACCGTGTGATATTTAAAGAATATCTATCATTTACCTACCAAAGTTAACCCTTGTGTCCATGGTTTTAATGGTTGTGTTATTTACTTGAGTGTAAGGCTAATGTTAGGCTAACAAATTCTAAATATCGGTTTGGTTGTAGACATCTAAATTAAAAATCTAACTAGATCAACCTACTTGTAAAACATGACTTCTGTTTCCTTGATAATTGTTACTGCTTTTTTTGTATACTTTATATATGATAGGATCATATCATACCAGTGCCAAACTCGCGTATTTTTGAGATTTCTAATATGATTGCGGGTAAGTTTCCTGTGACTTCAAACAAATTCCACTTCCCAGCTGGTTCAGCGATAACTTCAAAGGGCTTATGACACTAAATATTTGGTTCGATCCTTGCGGATAAATACAGCGCAGATAGCCCATTGTGTTAGTTTACGCTTAAACATAAACAAACAAATTTCATGTAAATCTCATACTTGGTAAAAATATTGAGCATTCCATTTGAGCATACAAATCGTAGTACCATTATAGTCTCTGATAACCAATGAAAATGTTAAGTGAAACAATATTTCAAGTTGTGATATCCTATAAGTGATATTTTTCAACAAGATATCTCTATACTTGAAACGCTGTATAACAGTTGCTATCAAAGTTTTTATTGCAGATATGCGGATATTTTAAAAGTTATTATTTTTTTAACATTCAAAATGCTGGGAAATATTTTTCCCATGAAAAGTTGTACGTGTTGATTTAATAACCATTTGAGAGTGCTACACTAGCTCTAAAACTTTATTTTAAGCAGCTTAATAGCATATTAACAAATCATTTAGTTGAGTATTGCCTTTTAAAGCTGATAAAAAATTATTCATGCAATGTTTAACCTGATTATATTTAACAACTACACATTAAGGAACGTAGCCACTTTCAGTGATAAGATTATACATTTTGATTACTTGCAATGAATATTTATGATTAACTACTTGATTTGCATTAAATACAAATGCTCAAAGCACATCTACCTTGTAAATATTAATGCCGAAAGGCACGTTAATCGCCGAGTCACTCATATAATCAATATATCATACAGGTATGTATCAACCACAAAATCTTTTTGAAGCTATGAACATTTAAACCTTCAGGTTACTACAGTATTTGTGCAGTTAACAATTATTTGTTTGAATTTCTATAAATAATATCTCGAGGTACAAGTTTATAATAATTCATCTCCTGATGTCATATCAAGTCAGTGAATAATTAACAAATAAATAACCTTGAATCTTTATACAGTATGCCGTCAACAAAGATGATTGAAATATTGGTACAATTCCATAAAGTATTAACTCAGATATATACAATACCACGAGTTTTACGCGCAATAGTTATTCTTTTTTCACAAACTTAATCATTTACCTTTGTACTTCTCCAAGTGAGAGATTGCTGTTTCACAGAGTTTATGAATCCAAGTATAATCGATTCATGAATATATTTTTAAACACCGTACTTTAAACCAAAATATTATATACTGAAATAATTGTTGGTATTAATTTAAATATATTTTAACATATAAAAGTATTTTGTGATATCTTAAACACAGGTGTCTCTGACGAGCTGTATTTTATTTGAACGTCACAAAAAGACAGTCCTCAAGGAAGAGAGGAATGAATATTATTTGTTCAATGCGCACGAAAGGACTACGAAAAGACATCGTCTTTTTTGTTTCAATTTTTGTGGTAGTTTTTGGTTTGTTTGCGATTTTATGTGACTTTAGATGAAATTTCTGTCATTACTCGAAAATGAAATTCTTTTGTTCAAACAGTGCCCATTTTTACTCTAAAAGTTCGAGATTAGTTTAAAAGTAGATGGGAGTATAGTTTTTTTTAATACTGGTTTATCGTAAGTTACTCGAGAGTGTACGTATCTAAAAATTGCATTCACGAAGTTCTGAATATTCCGAAAAAATTCCTACTAAGTTTTTACGGACTGCAGGTAGTTTACTCAAACCTACCATGTTTATTGCAGGTAGGTTTTCAAGATCACCGAGATGATAGAAACATGCAGTTACTTCAACTATAATAATTCACCAAGAAACACCTGCGGCTAAAACAGAAAAGAAAACTATCACGAAAACTTACAGAGCGTTATAGTGTTCGTGGTTAAACTGAATCGTGTGAAAATAAAAGTGGTTTTCAATAATCCTCAAACCCGTCCCAAAGGGAAATGTTTCAACAGTAAGCTAAACATTATTGGGATATTATGCTCACTTCTTGCATTTTCAGAAAAAAATATGCTGAAATGATTTCTCATGAAATATGTTCTTTTTCTTAAATGATAATAATACTGAAGTTTGTGAGCAGTTTCACGTCTGGTCCTTAAGAAAATATCTGTTTGTGTATTTGTTTACGAAAAAGAATGATATATTTTATATCAGAACAACCAAATGTTTAAGATATCTTGAGAAACAACAAAAATCTATTGTAATTTTGTACAACGCTAAAGAGTTGAGCTTAAGCGTCGATCACATCCTCGTTAAAGATTGTTAAGATATGTTAAATATAATCTTAATCGTCGAAGATCTATAAATACAGATTCCTTTTAAAAATAAAAACTATCAGACAGGCAGAACATATATGAGATGTTAAAAATGGGTAATTACGGCAGTATTAGAGTTAAAACGGGATATCAGAACGCTTTGTACATTTAACAGAAAGAACGTTTGCCATTCAGTTGTACGTTTGACTAGAAACGTTCAGACCAATACTCATAAAATGTCATATCATATACATGACGCCTTAATTGTGACCAACAGCAAAAGCAAGTCCAATTTTTCCATTACTGCTACATTATATAACAACAAAATAAAGTTATTATCATTTGAACATAGTTATTTACAGCATCGCCTACTCTCATCTGTAACTAACATTATAGCGTGATTTTTATCTATTATTAGTTAAAATTATTATATTAGTATGACTTCGTTTGAATTTTTAGACAATGGTTATCATTAGAAAAGTTAAGCTTATTGAGTGTATTCAGCGTTATTTGATTTTTACGACACCATTTCCATAAATAATTTGATTCATTTAGAAACTTATGGAAACTAAGATGTAGTACACATGTCTAGTCTATTTATAAACTTGGGAAGGTCTATTCAATTTTTATGCATTTATCAAACATCGGAACTTCGATAGATCTATATATTTTGTAATTCAAAATAAACTATCGTTTACTAGTTAACGTGATTAAAACATACTCATGCTGCTAAACTGTCACGTTCAGTTTACTGGTTAAAGTGATTAAAATATGCTCATGTTACTAAATTGTCACGTTCAATTTGGTTTTGACCACAATTACATGGTTTTGTACTACTGATGTGACTAATAGGCGACTGTACCGGTCTAACACAATCTCCTCTCAGCTTTGCCAAAGAACTAACACAAATAAGTATTTGAGTTGCAACCATTAAAAGAAATATTGCTATAATGGTATATATCACAATCGCAGCCAACCCAGTCCAATTTTCGAACCACTTCTTTGGATTTAAAAAATCCCACAGAGCACTGTAAACCTTTTCATTCCAAGGTTCTTCTTCTAATCCTCCGACTTCCAATAATGTTCCATCCTCTTTAATTATTCCCTCTAGTGGCTCTTTTTTACAGGAAATAATTTTACAAATAAGATGCTTTGTGGATATTGGCCGCAAACAAATTTGTGTATTGTTTATGCAAAAACTTATTGGTTTGTAAATTGCAGACTTTGTTGGTACCAAAGATTTACTAATGATCGAGAAAGCAAACTTTTTATGTTCATGTCTTACCCATCCAAGTACCGTACCTTTAATAGAAAGAAGAAAGTAAGTAAAAACAAAAAATAAATGTGGATGTATATTTACATCACAAATAATAAAGCAGTAGAAGAGAAAGTATCTGTTTAGAAAATTGTTATTGTTTTACTATTGAAGAAACTTTTCCATTTTTACAGATAATTTACTTTTGTTTTTGACGATGTAATTAAAATACTTTTGAAAAACTTAATTACCAAAATACGCCATCTTTATACAACACTTATTAAACAACTCTAAAACATAAACATGCATCAAATTATAAGTAGAAACTAAAATTCGTAAAATTGTATTCATTATGATTCTATGGAAACATTACCAGAAACTCCTTTCAGGGTGATGTTCAAGAATTCATTTGAGTACTTGTCCAGTAAAATTTCAGCATCAAAATCGTGCAAAGTAGAGGGTTGATAATGAAACATGATGTCGACTTCCTCCTGGACATGAATGACAAAGTCAGTACGATGTATAGCTGATAAAATCTCTTCTACTCGTCGCTCTTCTCTGTTGTAGAATATCTTCTGGATCTTACCCAAGTATAAGTCCATTACTCGAGACGACATGTCTTCTGGGTTGTCTGTGACGTAGGAATGAACCATCTTGAAAGTTTCCCTAGCACAGCTCTGAGTTCTTATTTCAACTTTCGACTTTATCGTACTTTTGGCAGGAGAGTACCATTTATTATGATATTTGAGCCAACCCAATCTCTCCATTTCGTAAGTGCCAGGATAATTCAAAGAAACATGTGTGGGTTGAAACAGATCTCCTGCTGCGTTTACAAAGTACATGCCAGGTTTTAAGAATTCTTTTTGAACAGAACTTGTTATTTCTATTTCAAATGTATCTGATGAAAACCGACCTTCTTTACTGTCAGTTTCAAGTACATCTGGTGGTCCCACTGGTTCTCCATTTTCATCTATCGTAAGTTTTTTTATCCGTAATTTAGTGCTCGGTGCACCAAGTAAGAGAGCTATATACATTGCATTTTTCACCTGAGGTTTTATCCAAACTTTACAGCATATTTCAGCAGTTGAATCAAATAGACTGAAGAAACAACCAATGGAAGCGGTTTGTTGATAAATCTTGTAACAGGCAGCTGAATCCTCTGAGTTATTACAATCAGTATTCTCATATTCTGGGGCACACCTGTCAACTCCTCCCGGACAGTCACATAAACAAGATACTTCCAGATCTGCCTGACAGAAACTGTAAGTGTTCTGTACAGGGTATTCATTTCTTACTTCTTCTAAGCGAAAAACATACAATATCCTTTTTTGAAATCGTAATAAATCAGAATGATCGGATGAATTACGAGTGGATAAAGTGAAGCATGCTGTTTGTCCAAGGGTGAGAGGTATTCGGGCAGTGGTGCCTTGTAAGATTAATCCAGTCTTTCCTCTAGTTTCAAAGGCCACTTTGGCTACAAGTGGAATAGAAGAATCACACCGAAACTCTTCAGCGTAGTTTTGCACATACAGTGTTACAAATGTTAGAAAAACTAAAGGGGGAATTCTACTTACCATTATAAGTCGATTCAATAAGAATTAGGGGAGATATTATCAGATAATATGTTGATTTTTAATGGGAATACAGGTGAATAACGAAGACTTGTTCTATAAAAATAGGGAAAATATAAGGTTATTTTTCAAATTTTATAAAATATTTTCAAATCTCTAAAAACAACACACATACATAAACAGCACTGCTCTCAAAATGTTTAGTAAAATATCTATAACGTAATCTAGAATCAATAGTAATTTACTTGCTTTTAATTTTACAAAGCAATTGAAAAATTGTAGCGTAAAGTATCCGAATCTAAAAAAACTGTATCAGTCTTGTTTTTATTTCTTCTTTGCACACAATTATAACAAAATAAAGAAAATAAATACTTATTTTTTCTACAGCAGGAAACATTAAGTAATCACATTTTACAGGTATAAATATTGCTATATGCACTAAAAGAAAATCTGGAGAATCAGGAACAGTTTTATTGTACAATTATACTGATGATATTTTATCCGAAGCAAAATCTGTATTTATATAGCCCTTTTATAATTATAATGCAAAATATTTAATTAAATGATTAAATGAGATTAAAAATAACGTTTGCAATAATACTTGCAAAAGTCTTGTGAGTTGTAATAATATGACGATTCTAAAAACTTTGAAAATAATTTTTTGGTGAAAGTTCTGACAAGGTTTCGACAAAAAATATTTAAAGAGTGCTTAATAAGATGAAATAAACCAAAAAAGGATGTAGAAATTTCCTCTAAAATTTTTAACTTAAAAATGACTAGATTTCCAAAAATAGAAAAAACAAATAATAATTAACAAAATAAATGAGAAGGGCGAAATTCAAAATATATAAAACGTGAACAGCAATAGAATAGAAGATATTAATGTGATTAATCTCATAGGCGTAGATTTATTTAATTATTACATAAAACTAACGATTTATCTAATTTTTTTGCAATTAGACAGTTATTGTTGTTGGTATGGTTATAAATAAATACATATATAAACAGAGAGAGGTAAAAATAAATCTCAATTACATTTGCTTTAAAAAACAAGTGAGCTCTTTGGAAATGTTTGCACTACTATAAAATAAATATACTTTATGTCAGTGGAAAGAAACTTTAAAAATAAGATGTAATAAAATACTGGGTAATAATTAACAACTGTAGTTCACTTGCTTAATCTAAACTACGATATAGTAGTCTCTATTCAAGAATATTGGTAATATGTATTGTGCCTTCACTTTATCATTTCCTTGGTGTTGAGAGAAAGACCTTATTGGCAGTAGATGCAGGAGATATTATGTTTGACACATTATAACACATTTTCCTTTCCTTTAATTCATTGGTTCTTAACATAATTATGAGAAATGTAAGAAAAACATATCTCTTGTATTTGTGTTTAAAGAGTTATTGCTACTTCGTAACACTATTTCTGTGTACAGTATGGAGTTATAAAACTTCTTTGCAGCATAAACTGTTGGTCTCGTGTTTAAATATCGAATGTAGCTCTTAACTTACAAAATGCGAGCATTTATAAGTAAGACAACCAAACAAAAAAAGATAAAATTATGTGTTAGAGGTAATCATACTAGTATGAAAATCTACTGAATAAGTAATCATAATAAAATCTAATCGTAACACTCCAATGTTCTCAAACACTTCTACAATTCAGTATTGTATTATGTATTTGATTGTTCATGCAACATTGCTTTTGGTACGACATTTATGTGTTTCTAAATTCTGTTCTTCAATATAAGCTTAGTTAACTTCTCATTGACTTATAGCAATAATTTCTGATACTAGTTACTTGCAATAAAATATCTAATATTAGTTATATATAATATTTCTAATGCCAGTTACATACAATAAAAATTTTAATGCTCTTTACCTACAGTTAAAATTCCTAATTCTAGTTACATACAATAATATTTCTGATATTAGTTACATGTAATAAAAGTTCTAATACTACTTGCATACAATAAGATTTCTAATGCTAGTTACGTTCAGTATTTTTATACATTCCTTATGGGCAGCTCCTGAGAACTATTCTAAGTATATAATAAATAACACATCATAAGACTTTTTTCGCATAGTTTGCACTAAAACTCGTCGCTACTTAAAATTATTTTCTCAAAAAAAAGACCTTGCTTCTTAAACGATTAATTCCAGTCTTCACACTGATTTATAGAAATTCATAAACTTACTGTTATATACAACATTTGATGGTAATATTAATAATTTTGATTCACATGTTTTGATTTAAGGACACATTTTCGGTAATTATGCCCAATCTCAATCAAAAGTCACTTTTACCCTAGTATCTGGGTAATCAATTTAAGTAGCATGCCATAAGTTAAATATTATGTGCATCAGAAAAAAGTAAGAGGCTGGGAAGGTAAAATGTTCCTTTAAAAAGAGTCGTTTCAATTATTCTATTTATTAAATGGACCTGGTTAAAACAAGGCTAAACAAGAAGTACCTTTGAACACAAAAACTGAAATACGATGAAAAGATTCACACAGTTTTACACTTACGAAACTAACAATGATAATCCACAATGGTTCAGCTCACATACAAATGTTTTTATAACACTTACAGGTTTTTGTACGTGTACCTTGTTCGTTTCGTGTTCGTCATACTTTTGAGCTTGTGAATGCGTTCTATTATTCTTGTACTGTCTAGAAATTTGGGCTCCTTGACATCATCGTAGTTTAGTTTAAATTCCAACACTACCTCGGTGTCAAGCAGCCTGCTACAGTTATAATTATTACAGGTACGTAGAGTCATTTGTTATTCGGTCTTTCCTTTCAGTGATTATTTTATTTTCCCTCCAAAACATCCTATTATCCGCATTTAATCCGAAAGTCTCGACGATAAAAAATCCAAAACGTGGTATCGTGTAATTTGTACTCTTGTCTTAGAAATTTCGTCACTACAAATAACAACATTAGTTTGTATTATTTAGGGAAAAGGTTTCATTATTTCAGATTTATGATATTATATCTCTCTAGTAAAAGAGTCATGTATTCACTAATGCTATAAGAACTGCAGTTTACTTGGTTATGCTACAAACTCAGGGATATATGTTTCACGTAATCGATGATGCTGTCGCTGATTGGACATTGTTATTCTTTCAAACACACGTTTCCCACTATGCGTCGCTTTGCGACAGTCTGAGACTGAACATGTGTATGAACCTTTAATTGCAGGAGAGATTGAAGTGAGTTTTAGCCTATCTGGGAATTTTTAAGAGGGCTATAGTTGTCGTAAGAATTAAGTAAATAAATCAGTAAGTGTGTGTTTACATAACACTTTGTAAGCTCATGAGCTACAAAATACGTTGCTAGAAATCATCAAAATATTTAAATAATTTACTGCAAGTACATGTTCTGGTACAAGCCATCATGTACCCTTGACTGAAGGATGGGAAGGTTTCGTTTGTAGTAAATCGGCGTAGCTTCAAATAATACTGAATAACATTAACGTTTAATTAATTATTTATTTTACTAGTTACTGCTATATAAGTTTTACATTTTGTCTTAGATTTCGAGGTACTAGTGGTCCTGGCGTTTTGCAACATAAAACTCTGAAACAAAAAACGAGCAACTAATCAATTTTCGGTTTCGAAAAGATAAATTAATTTAATTTTATTTTATATTGTACCTTAACTTCCTTTATTGATTGGTTCTCGAGAAGGCGCAATAGTAGTTTTAATCACGCAATAAGGAAAATATAATGATACTATGTCATTTAGCTCTATTAGTAATTATTATAATATTTATTTTTAGAGAGTAACACTATCTATGAAATTACTTTGTTTGTAACTCATTAAATAATGTTCACATAATGTTACTAGCTGTAAAATTATTAAATATAAATATAAATGTTTGTTTGCTTTTTTAAATTTCTGTACGTGATGAAACATTAAGCATTAGTCGTTGGTAATTAGGTTTTACTTCAATGTGTAGAAAAATCTATTACACCAAATATCTTAATAGTTATATCGAAATTTCATGTACTAATCTAAATGTATTAGTACATACTGAACGTATAAATATAATTTCTAGAGTGGGTTTGGCCATTAACTCCAATATTTTAAGAAAGCCACACTTAGTGAATCATTACTGGGATTACTGCCAATAATATCGTTAACAGCTAATGTGACACTGTTTTTAACATGTCCATCAGGAAGCAACGCGCGTCTTTAGACTACAATTTGTCGATTAATAAAAGTAAGTTCAATCCCGAAACTTCCAAACACTGTAGATTTGAATGTATTTTTTCGAGATAACTTTTCATTTGTTAATTGATAAATTTAAGTGAAATATAACATTTACAAGTCTCCATAGTTGCTAGTAGTTAGGCCTATCTACTGGGAATAAATTCAGTATAGATATCAATAAAGTCACATTTCAAACATCATTATTTTATAATTAATTGAGAAATTTCCAACCTTTTATGCTTCTGATATCATGTTTTAATGTTCAAAGTTTAATTGAGACGTGAATAATTTCACCTGTAATTCGGTATGGAAGGTCGAAGCATTACGATAGTCAGCAGTAGGATTAAGATGAGCAGACAGGAACGTTTTGAAAGTAGCTACAGGTATAAAATTGTTCTCGACTTGCTGCACAATATCAATCAAGATGGTTCTAAAAGTTCCTGAATACCTATGTGTGTTATTTGGAAATTTCCTTGCTTCTTCTACTTGACTGTTAAGCTCGTAATGCAATGACGAATTTCAGTCACCTTATCACTTCAAATCACTTTTCGCAGTCTCAATGATGTAAGGGTGTGGGATGTCTTCTTTTTAACCATTAAATATGTATGACAAATTCAGTTCAAATTTATAAAAACGGATTAGGTAGTTTTGATGCTTTTTTTTTTAATAAAAATGTTCTCTACTGGCTCGTAGAGGGCCCGTTAGAAACAAGCAAACATTTACACATTTTGAGGAAGTGGTTGAGCTACAAGAACAACAAACAAAAAAATCTTCCTACTCCATAAGACAAGAATATGAAAGTTGTAATTAGGCATTGTTGATTAGCTGCTTTCTCCAGTTTATTAGTTCAGAATTAAAGACAGTTATCCAGAAAATTTGTCAAGACGGACCCACTAAATAAGTTTTATATTTTATGACTAACTAGCAACAAAAGAATGAAATGAACCTAATTTTAGTGCTTATTACAATTCCTTTACACTAAAACCTAATGTAAACTAAACACATTACATGAATTTTATTTTTGATTTATTTATGTTTAACTTTTCTTTACACCTTCTCATGTCGTGCTTATGTATATAAAATTGTTATGCTGATCGTATATATTTTTGCTTCAATTTTAAGTTTATTTCTTATGTTATAGGTGGGGTTTAACGAAGAAACTTTCACAATCAGTGCATAAAGAAGTCAATAGCTACCCATTTTAGAGAAATTACGTTAGGCCTAAGTTTATATGTTTAAATATTTTTTCTTAAATTTTTATGTAATCCATTGTGTTAGTGAGCTTGCTTATAAACACAAGCAAATACAGTAATTAGGAGTTAATATTATTTTAAAAGATTTAGATATATATTTATTAAATAATATATATTATTCTTTCTTTGCAGTAACAATTTGTTTTAATAAAATATTCAGAAAACATCCTGTAAACTCTCTAATTAATTTCAAAAAGTACCTTTTATTAGTTAATTACTAGTTCAGTAAATTTTCTAATAACAGAATTTTATCTGATGGGCATGGCAAAAAAAATGTATCTTGCTTTTGAAATTTGATCAAACATAGCACAACGTTTCATTATTATTCGTTAGCACTCCAACTAAACTAAACTTTTGTTTGGAAAGTACTGAAAATAATATAATTATATATATTTTATAAGAAAAGTATGAAATACACTTTATTTTTTTAAATGACTATTAATGGTAATGATTCATAAGTTCTTGTTCTCTAATGTGAATAACTTTTTAAAAATTATACCTAAATTTGAAGACGCTGCAGGATATAGTGTAGTTTTTAATACGTACTAACATCTATAACGTGTGTTCTTCTAAAATACAAGGAAGTAAAATTATGCATTTGTTTATTTACAATGTAAGATGATATTGTAATTGTGTTAATTTCCAATTCGTGAAATGCTGTCTCCAGCCTAATGAGACTATCATTATCTAATGAGCCAATTCACAGCAGAAAGCTGCCTTAACCAGGTACAGCATGTATAATCATATCAAGTAAGTTGAGCCATTAAAGAAGACAACACTGTTTTCTCTGTGTATTTACAATATAAAATAACTAACTGTCTTTTTCTATGCTAACTAGAGCATAATCCTCCTTCTCGTGTTAGTATGGAAAAAAATTCTACCTTTGAAGTTAATTCATAATTCCAATGATTATTTGTTGTTTTTTTTAAATTTCGAGCAAATTTACATGAGGGCTATCTGCACTAGCCGTCCCTAATATAGCAGTATAAGACTAGAGAGAAGCCAGCTAATCATCACCACCCACCGCCAACTCTTAGGCTACTCTTTTACCAGCAAATAGTAGGATTGACCGTCACAATATAATGCCCCCACGCCCGAAAGGGCGTGCATATTTGGATGTGCTGAAGAGGGAAAGTCAAATTTCACTACCTCGACAGACAAGAATACTTCAAGAGTTAGTGTTAGGTGATGTTGACCGTGATACTGACAAGCTTCCTTTCCAATGTTCAAAGTTAGAAGTCAAGTATGTTCAGAAAAAATAATGAAGAAACAAGGTATATCATTAATGCATCATGTGTCTAAAACACTCGTTCTATAACAATAACAAAAATCAACTTTCAAAGTGTTATGTTATCTCAGTAACAGTAACAAAGAATATAACTATACTGATTATGTTTTCAAAACCACTAACAAACATGGTGTGCCAATTAACTGTTGAAGAAAAACACAAAGCGGTTTTCGTAAATGTAGTTTCAAAGCTTAAAAATAAAATATGAAACTCATGAATTTGAATCTTTTACAATACTTAACATAAAGATAGTATATTCTATATATTCTAAAATAGTAAATATATAAAATCAGCATTGTTGCTAAGGTAACGTTCGAAAGTTTCATTCTTGTTGTTATCGTTTGGTTTTTTATCATTTGAGAAGTGAGCTGAAGGACGTACTTTGAAGATAACGGATCTATAAATTAAGTTTTATGTGTCACTTGAAAAAAAATAACGCCAGTCAATCACCTGCAATTTTTCTTAAACGAATTTATTTACGAAATCCTTGCGCATGTCTATGTAGTAACTAAATTACGGAGGTCTTACTAAGTTCAAAGTGTTTTATAACATTGTAATTAATGAGTAAATTTAAAGAAATAATGAAATTTTTAAAGTTAGCTTTGACAATGTTATTGTCCTTTTCTCGAAAATACTAAAGTACTGACTGATTTTTTTTTAAAACGATTAGTTTTTCACAAGTGGGGAGAACCCACCATTAAGGTATGACACAAACGTGTCGCTTTTGAGTCATCAATGCAGGTGTTATGGTTTTTTGTTTGTTTTTTTAAGCGCAAAGCATATAATAGGCTATTTGCGTGTTGTCCACAACGAACGCTAAATTTCAGCGTTGTAAGTCCATAAATTTACCGCTGTTCTACGTGGAATATAAATGCACTTGAACATATTATCAGTGTTTGTTTGTTTGTTTATTTTTAAATTTCGCGCAAAATTTCACGAGGGCTATTTGCGCTAGCCGTCCATAATTTAGCAGTGTAAGACTAGAGGGAAAGCAGCTAGTCATCACCACCCACCGCTAACTCTTGGAATACTCTTTTACCGACGAATAGTGGGAATGATGGTCACATTATAACGCCTCCACGGTTGAAAGGGCGAGCACGTTTGGTGTGACAGGAATTTGAACCTGTGACTCTCAGATTACGAGTTTAGTGCCTTAACAACCTGGTCATGTCAGGTCATTGTCAATGTCACGTATTATAATTTATCCCGGATAAGTCCCAGTTTGTTATGTTACGTATTATGATTTCAAATAACCGGAAGTTTGAATATGAATTTAGAAGTTAATTGAATGTCAATATGTGCCAATTTATGATAATTGACAATAAGATTGATACACACAGTTTTCTTTCTTAACACAAATATGTTTTAATGTACAAACAACAATACAATTTATAATAACGGTTATTACTGATAATTATTTATATACAAAAATTTTACAAGCTCACACATAATATTCAGTGTTCTGTCCAATCTGGAACTGAATATTTTATCTACGATCCAGGTCAACGACAAGCAAACTTGTTCTGAGCTAGTATTGTCACACCTCACTTTAGCTAGCGTGTTGGCCTCACACCTGTTAGAAGCTCATTTCTTATGACGGAAAATATTTAATGTCCTCGTAGAAATCCAAACCTCCGAAGTTAATTCACTGAAGTTGAACAATTTCTAATGTTCAAACCTATAAAAGTTTCTGGTGAAATTCTGTAGTTTTCCGACTAATAGGTGTTAATCATAATTATAGTCTCCAAGGCCTATTAGCTGTTACAAATGTCTGTAAAAATGCGAATGTCTAATGTGAATCCGTTTGTAATGTTATAAATTTTTAAACGTTCATGGTCAAATATCTGAAGTTTCTGATTAATAATTGTTAATTACAACTATAACTTCCCTGGTTTGTAGTACACCAGTTGTAGCAAACCAATTAAATATACTGTTTCCTAGTGTGTTGCATTGGTTATATTTGTAGGCGTGAGGAAAGTTTCTAGAAATTTCAACATCCACAACAACATAGACAATACAACAGTGTTTAAGTATATACACATAAATTGTTGATTCTTATACTCGAGAATTTTTTACAAGGTTATTGAATATAATGGAGTTTTGCAATACAAATTTAACAATACAAGTCATGTACATTTATAAATATAACCTTAACTCAAACAAACATCGTTATTAAAATAGATATCTGATAGTAAATCCGTCACAGCAACCATCACGCCAGTTTCTGCATAAGATACGTATACACAGATAATCATGCATTACTATTCACAAACATCTCCCATGACCTTCTATGTACAACACACATGAGCACAGCAATGTAACCTCAGTATACTGTGTAAAATCCTTCTTCAGTGTAACAGTTCATGAGTACAGCTGTCACACAGAACACCTTTTATGGTTGTAGAGACCAAGCCTTCATTCTGATATCTTTACTAGAGATTGATCACTCTTCTTTGTGTTGGAAGTCTCTTGAACAGAAATATTACATATTGTTATTTTTATGGCGTTTAATTAGATTTAGTAATTACTTTGTTTTTCTTTTATTCAATTTATTTGGCAAAGTTAATAAAGGAATTTATTCTATTAGAAAAAATTAAGTCTAAATCACACTAGAATAATAATAATAATGAACTTGTTTTTATCAGAAGTGAACTAGACGTAGTATAGTGGTTAAGGTATTCAGAATGCGAATCGGAAGTTCACTGTTCTCAAAAACAAAATTCATACTTAAGGAAGAACGAGGTTCCGTTATAAGAGTGATGACAAACAAGGGAACCTTAAGTATGATGACAAACAAGGGAACTCCAAGTATGATGACAAACAAGAGAACTCCAAGAGTGGATAGTGACAATTGTTGACTAGCTGTCTTCCTTTAAGCCCCCCTCCCCTGTTGTACAGCGGCATGCCTGTTGACTAACAACTCAAGAATCAGGGTTTCGATATATGTGGGGAACAGAGTACAGGTAGTCCATTGTGTAGCTTTGTGCTTGATTAGAAGCAAACTTCTTTCAAGTCTATCACTTCAGATTTAAGAGCTCTTAGTGAAGGTATTCCTGAAATTGTATACTAATATTAGGAACAAACTATAAACTGAAGCAAAATAGAAACTACTAGAAAATCAATGAGGAATTCATATCAACGAAAAGGAAATCTACATAAACCAAAAAATTACCGATTTTTATTACCTTAGGCAATCAATACATTACTTTCATATAACAAGGTTTTAAAAAATGCAAGTTTTATTATTCTTTGAGCGCACAGGATGTTTTTAAACTATGTTCTTGTTAATAAACTGCTCGGATGAAAAATTAATTTGTTAAAATTTCATTAATTATTTTATTTAGTTGTTTTAACATTATTTAAATAACAACCGACTCATTCCACAAACAATGCGCATCGTCTCGTTATAAACGTACGTCGGCACTGCGGTTTTCCCAAGTTTCGCAATCGAATATCATGCCTGTAGAGAAAACGGCAATTTTTCTCGCGCATGCGTTAACCAGCTGAAAAGAGTCAAAAGAAAGCTTGTATAGGAATACAAATAGAAATATTGGAGAGTTACCAAATAGTACTGTTTAAGTTTGTTTGTTTTTGGAATTTCGCACAAAGCTACTCGAGGGCTATCTGTGCTAGCCGTCCCTAATTTTGCAGTGTAAGACTAGAGGGAAGGCAGCTAGTCATCACCACCCACCGCTAACTCTTGGGCTACTCTTTTACAAACGAATAGTGGGATTGACCGTCACATTATACACCCCCACGGCTGGGAGGGCGAGCATATTTAGCGCGACGGGGGCGCGAACCCGCGACCCTCGAATTACGAGTGCACGCCTTAACGCGCTCGGCCATGCCAGGCCTACTGTTTAAGTACTGATAGTTTTGTTTTACTAAAAGTTGAACAAACGTCACGAGAATTTTTTTTACGTAATTTCACTTTTCAGTAGAGTACTTTAATCTAAATCGAATAGTTGTCTAACAGTCCAAACAACTGACAGCAAAATGAAATGAGTATATAACACACACACATGCATATATACACATATATATACACGCCATCAAAAAATGCTCTAGTAGTCTGGAATAACTGCATAATCAGGTATATAGGATATGTCTCCCTTGTAATTATAGGATATTTAAATTAAAATGTTTCAGAATTAAAACAACAATTATCTGTAATAGGGTAGAATTGGAAGACACTAGTTTCGTCTTTCAAGTTAAAAAACACACCCAAAAAAATTTAAAAAGATTGCATTTCTAACTTGTATCGCTACATAACGTGATTTTTTAAATTTTATAAACCTGATCGTGGTTGTTGTTAATCTTACGAAAGATTTAATTATCGTTCAGTTAGCCATTTGTTACACTGATTTTTTTCCCTGCACGTGCAGATATCTTCCAGCTACACATATGTACTTCTTATCCTTCCAGTGTTGTCATCACATCACTTTTCTCTCTACATTCATTTGAAAACCACACGAAATGGTTGAAAATGCTAATTACTTTTACACGCTGTGAAAAAAAAAGTTTCTAATTGAAATAAAGTTACATTTCTACAGAAAATATTGCAGGAGGTTTACTATAAACAAAAGGAACATGAATTCAATTTCATTCTGGTGTCGGACAAATCTTGCTAGGATATCTCAATTGTACTATTTCCTGTATCTTTATTCAAATATTTTGTGTGAATTGTTTATTTTAATGGTATGTACAATTCCAGATAACAACACCTAACATTTCAGAAAGTGGATTAAATAATACACCACAAAACTAATAATCTTTATATTAACTTTGCCCCCCAAAAGTTATTTTCTGCTGCTGACAGAGTGCACATTCCCCATTGTTTTGCTGTGGACTAACAAAACTAAACCGAGTTGGTTTGGTTTGGTTTGTTTTGAATTTCGCGCAAAGTGACACGAGGGCTATCTGCGCTATCCGTCCCTAATTTAGCAGTGTAGAATAAGAGAGAAGGCAGCTAGTCATCATCACTCACCGCCAACTCTTGAGCTACTCTTTTACCAACGATTAGTGGTATTGACTGTCACATTATTACGCCTTCACGGCTGAAAGGGCGAGCATGTTTGGTGTGACGGAGACTCGAATCTGCCACTCTCGGATTACGAGTCGAGAGCCTTAACCACCTGGTCATGCCGGGCCTAAACC
The DNA here is from genome assembly GCA_011833715.1 of Carcinoscorpius rotundicauda. Classification (NCBI taxonomy): domain Eukaryota; kingdom Metazoa; phylum Arthropoda; class Merostomata; order Xiphosura; family Limulidae; genus Carcinoscorpius; species Carcinoscorpius rotundicauda. The sequence continues at coordinate 44,357,329 of CM022395.1, read as the reverse complement.
AAATTGAAATTGAAAATTTCTATTTTACCCAGAAAAAACACGTAAAATTTTGTCAAAATGAAGTTAGTAAAAATACTTAAGTTAGAGTGAATACATCCTCAGATTAAAACTGATGCTGTCGGACTAAACTCTTGGTTCCTCAGCTAATGTCATTTTGTTTTGCTAAACGTGTTCTTTGCTCTGTTAACTAGGAAAAAAAAGAAGTCCTTGTGGAGCAGCATTTATCATTAATAGTGGCTTTAATAACTTTTATAACAATTCCTTAATACCAAGTGTTTTAGTTATTTTATGAATTTCTGGTAGAAGCAGTTAAATTGTGTTTAAAGTTAAGCACTAAGCTACACAACGGGCTTTGAGCTATCTGTGTTCTGTCTATTAGGGGCATTGAAACCCAGTTTCTAGTGTTGTACGTTCGCAGACGTAACGCGGTGGTCCCCTGCTAGAGAAAAGGTAAGTATTTGGATTTACAACGCTAAAATCAGGGGTTTGATTCCCCTCAATGAATATAGCAGATAACCCGATGTAGCTTGCTATAAGAAAAACACACACATACAGCGGTGACACTGGAAGTGAGAGAGCTAGTGGGTTAACAATAACTAAAATGAACTAAATGCCATAAAAATCATAACACACATTGGTTAACCAGTTAAGGAAATAAAGAATTTCGGTACTGATATTAATAAGTATGCTGGATAACAAAATCAGGTGATGGAGAAATGTGTCTCAAGATGGCTGGTATAAAGTAGAGAACAACCTTTCAACAAAGAGGTTAACCTAAAGATGACCTAAAAATGTCAAAACATTGTTCTCTCCTTTATTAAATATCCATACCAGTCATCTTGAGATACATTCTTACTTCAGTTGGGTTTCTCGTCATCACGAGATAATGGAGAAATTCAGAACACGATAACACTTGTTTCAGTAAGGAACAAAGTTTGCAGATCATATTGTCATTGGAAAACAGACAATATTGAGTTGACAAAGCCAGTAGTATATTTCTGAAGATTAAAACTCATTTCTTGAGGATTGGATGAAATACTTCACGTCACGTCTTGGAATAGTTCAATGGTGAAAAGCACATGGAATCCGGAGGTCGAATAGCTTGGATTCTAATTATGAACACCATACTAGAAATGGTTTCTCAAATCTGATGTCTCCCGCTAGTACAGCGGTAATTCTACAAATTTACAACGCTAAAATCAGGGGTTCAATTCCCCTTCATGGACTCAGCAGATAGCCCGACGTGACTTTGCTATAAGAAAACACCTAAACATTCAACGTTGATAAATTAAAAAGACATCATAGTAGTGAGCCAAGGTTAGATCCATGTGTTATAGTTATGGTTTTTGGTTTTATATGGAAAATTGCTATAATTCTCATTTCCATTTACAAAGGCTGATGCTATGGATGGTAGGAATAAAAATCAGAAGTTTCATAGCTTAGAGATGAAGTCCACTTTGAGTCATCCGCCTGATGTAAAATGTCTTCAAGACACTTATGTAAGCTAAACTGACGTTTGTAGAATGAGTAAGGTTAGATGTGATTGGTCAGTTTTTGAGTGTCGTAGAGATTCTAATGGGTACGTTGCAAGAATTATTAAAATACTACCCAAGTTGTTCTATGTAATTCACATTTATTATATGAGTTATGAATATGTGTGTGATTTATGTACTATCAATGTTCACGTGCTTTTTTTCTTTGCGTACACCACCTTGAGTTGATTGCTAGCCTTACACCCATGACTGCATAAAACTATCTGAAAATAAAAATACATCATTCAGAAATTTTCTAACAAGTTTAGCATGATTATGTGGTTAGGGCGCTCGACTCGTAATTTGAGAGTCGCGGGTTCGAATCCCCGTCACATCAAACATGTTCGCCCTTTCTGCTGCAGAAACGTTATAATATCAATCACATTATTCGTTAGTAAAAGCGAAGCCCAAGAGTTGGCTGCGGGTGGTGATGACTAGCTGCCTTCTCTCTAGTCTTACACTGCTTATACATTACATAATCTTACACATTATACAGTCTTAAGGTGTATAATGGGTGATCTGAGCTGTATTCTCTACAGGAAGTAAACTTCAAACTTTAGCGTTAAGCTCTCAAACATATCTCTGAAACACCTGCAGCATTTACTTAAAAGATCAATTTTATCTGCACAGCAAATTACTTACTACATTTATATTAGAAAGATCAAATGGGTGATTTTTAATACTAAACTTCATGAATTCTTCTTCCTTCGTCCTTAATGGAAAAATGGTAGGTTTACAGACTCATAACGCTGAAAGTTGAGGGGTTTGTCCCCCACGATATACATAGCAAATAGCCAAATATGGCTTTGTTCTAAAAACATACAAACATCTATGTCATTCAGTTTTCCTAAAATGGATAAAGTATTACATAAGTAAACCGCGTTAAATTTCATACTTTCAGGTTCATGAAGTTAGTTGAAAATTTTAATTTGTTGTTCAGTATAAGCATGAACATTAATGTTCTTGTCTGGTTACTTTTTCGAATTAAAACTTAATACACGCGTGTTGTAAAAGATTCCGGTTTGCCGTAAGAATAAATTTTACAGTTACTTTGTTGATTCATAGAACAATAAGTAATAAACCAAAGTAAAATACCCTTTTAATAAGAGTTTTGTATTACTTAAGCATAAATACAGCGAAAAAACACGTCATTAACGGAACAACAATAATAATATATGAATGTTAATATATAAGAGGTGTGTACGTTTAGACTTATAGATTTTAGAAAATGTAGTTAGTGTCATAAACAAACAAAATAAAGGTGCCATGGGCGATAATTGCCTGGTTTTGAACAAATTTGCAGAGATAACCTTGAAGGAATAGACTTGTTTGTGCTGTATTTGGAGGTAATAATTCTCCAAAACATTTCTATAATTATTGTCCTGAACCAAGCAGTTGTTGTCTATTCTAAACTATTATTTCGTTCATCATGGTCACATTGCCTAAACCATCTGTATATATCACGAAATTATTTTTTGCAACGAGATATCTGTTGGACAGTATTGAATAGATTGTTTCTTTCTGCATAAGTACCGATTTTTCGCGATTATAACGTCATTTCCTGGAAGCATCATCTTAGAAACGACAACAATGGATAAATTATTTTTTGTCAGTGTTAACTTTTTCTTGTTAAACATTCGCTACAAAATTATGAACGATATTCGCATTTTATTTTCATTTGAGATCTGCAAAACTTAATTTAAATTATGTATTTTTATAGTTGCATCCTTTTGATAAGATTTACTTTATATGATTAAGAAACTAACTGGGTTTGAACTAAAGCAATTTAATTGAAACAGACAAATAATAATATAATTGCACAGACAAACAACTGTGCGACTGGTGGATGATGTCTAATAATAAAAAAAGGTATGTCTTTGTACGACGCTAAAAACGGGGTTTCAGTACTCGTAGTGGAAAAAGCACAAATAGCTGAATGTGTAGCGTTATGGTTAAATATTAGGTTGTCAAAAAATAAATGTCGAAATTCTCACGATGACATTTAGAAGCTGAATACTGAGTTGGTTTAATCCAACCTTTGTCGCTTACAGGGTGTCTTAATTGTCTACTGTTCCAACTCTGCTTAGAGTAAGTTTCCCAAGGCAGTGTAGACAAGAACAACTTTCATCTGATTTTCCTCTACGACTTTAAAGGCGAATGAAAAACTACCGAAAATAGTTCAAAAGGTTTCGACATAGATATGAAAGTCTTGAAGACCACGAAGGTCGGGAAAGAAAGCCATCCTTAGATGAAAACAAAGTAAGGGAAGCAGTTGAAACAGACCCTCGCACAGCCGTACGTGAGTTTACAGAAAAGTTTGGCACAAGCAAAGCAAGCATTGCTAACCAATGAGTGCGATTGTAAAGACTAAAAAGTTGGATAAGTGGGTTCCGCACGAGCTGACTGAATATCAACAAAATCGGCGTTATGAGACCTGTCAAGGATGACACTCTAAAAATTGAACGAATGGGGAATCGAGGTTCTGCCTCAACCACCTTATTCCCCAGACCTTTCTTCTACATGTTTTACATTTTCAAGCACTTTGACAACTTTTTGAACAAAAAACCTTTCAAAACCAAGCAGCAGCAGAAAAAGCTTCCAGGGAGTTCATTAACCAAAGAAACTGTGACTTCTACAGCAGGGGCATAAACATTATCGTTACACGTTGGTAAAAGTGTGTTGAAGCAAATGGCGTTTACTTCGATTGAAGCATGTTTCACAACACTGGTTTATATTTTTCCAAACTTCACAGTTCAAAAACGACATTTATTTCTGAACTTAATACAAACAAACAAACAAAGATTAAAAAAGAATTAATAATACATAATAGTTTTTAACCGTATAACGTTTGTAGACACAAAATATATCAATTTAATCGCCTGGCATGGCCTAGCGCGTTAAGGCGTGCGCTTTGTGATCTGAGGGTCGCGCTGAACATGCTCGCCCTCTCAGCCGTGGGGCTGTATAATGTGACGGTCAATCCCACTTTTCGTTGGTAAAAGAGTAGCCCAAGAGTTGGAGGTGGGTGGTGATAACTAGCTGTCTTCCCTCTAGTCTTACGCTGCTAAATTAGGGACGGCTAGCACAGATAGCCCTCGAGTAGCTTTGTGCGAAATTCCAAAAACAAACAAACAAACAATCAATTTAATGTTTCAGTATAGTTTCGTATGAATTATTTATGATGATCTTTATATTAATATTTGCAAGATAATTAAAGATTTACAAATGTTCGTTGTAACAATGGAAAAGGCTTGAGGCAACAAAGTTTTACGTTTTCCTTCATTGAATTTCTTCATAATAAGAATACCACAGATAAAGAAATATTGTACATCTACAGATATCGCGCTATCATCGACCAGCTATGATTTTACTTGCTTGTTTTGTTACTAAGCGTAGAGCTCAACAAAGGGTTATTTGTACTTCACCCACCATGGATATCGAAACCTGGTTTCTAGCAGTATAAGTTCGCAGACATGTCGCTGTGGCACTAGGGGGCATCAGCTTTAATAAACAATTTACTTTCTCGGAGTTAAGAATTTTTGATGAAATGAAGGATTTCTATTCCACGATCTTTTTTCCAATCGCATGGTTATTGTTAAAAACTTAAAATGTAATAATATGATGATAAGGCAAATTGAGCCCTAGCAAAAAGTTCTAGAGTTAAAATAGAAATTATTATTTAAAATATTATTTCACCAAAAGGGGACAAAGAGGACCTATAATTTTTCATTTTGTAGACGTTTATCCACGTTTCTTGGATTTGCAAAATTTTCTTTTAAATTAATGAGTTGCAAATGTTTTCTTTTTGGTCAATAACTTTTTATGGAACTACCTTATTCTCCGGTATCTCTTTCGTAGATCGATGATCTGTACACAGAACTTTGATTGTTCTGAGATGATGACGAAATCGGATGGAAACTAGAAGAGCTAACCGGATAGGAGTCAATGTAACTGGCCAACGGTTGTGTATCCTTCGTCTTATATGTAGCAGATGCCTTAGATATTTTACTGTTATTACTTTTAGAACCGCTAATGTAACGTAAACTGTCAGAACCACTTGAAACGTAAATAGGAGAACCAGAACCAACATACGGTACGGATCCATATTTAGAAGATGTATTTGATCCATCTTGAGTGTATATGCTCGACCCAGAGACAGTGCCACCACTCAGACTGGATTGTGGCGTAACATATCGACTCTTCTGAGAAGTTTTGAAGCTATCTCTCTCACCAGCAGGTTTGTAGAACTTCCGCATTTGATATTGAGGAATGAGAATTTGTTTCCCTGCCGAAGAAGAGACATAAACAAGTTTATCGTCTGTTTGACCCGAATGGAATACAGAGTAATAGGTAAAAGGTTGGTAGAATGGCCTGTGGTAAGTTTGCGATCGACGGTAGAACAGATTAGACATGAAGTTTCGTAAACGTGATGTCAGCGAGGGATACTGGTAGACGTTCGATACGGATGGCACATTAGGTCGGATGTAGGGTGCAGAGACGAAAGGCAGGTGATAAGCAGGATATCCAGTTGATGTATAGAGCTTATTTTGTCGGGAAGATGATGAATATATTTCACCAAGACAATATACTACAGACAAAATTACAGCAAGTACGAAAACCTGTAAATGAAAATAATATTTTTGAAATTAATTATACGAATATAGTAAACAATGAAAGTATCGAAACATAGTTACTAGAGACAAACATTTTGTCGTCATACAAGATAAAAATGTTTTGTTTTCTATAGTATTTAAACGCATACATTTTACACCTAATGTTTTATAAAGGCAGACAGTAAGAAACAAACGATTCAACATGTAATATTCGCCTTAAGAAAAGAGAACATTTTCACACTCTTAGTTTACTAATATTATTTATCACAATTATTGAAGATTAAATACAGGGAGAATATAAACACTCGATTGTTGAAAACAAAAACAACTGAAATCTTACATCGTAAAAGATTAAATGCTATTGATATTTTCAACCTGAGCGTCACATTATGTGCAAATGACAGGGCATATTCAATAATTTAGTGCTTGGAATCTTTGGATAAATTAATCACTCCCGATCTAAGTTGTCAATGAGTATTATTCATTGTGTCAGGTCTATTAAGTATGGTGCATACCTTTCCTAATAATGTGTTAGACACCCAAACGAGAAGCTTATTACAGTGATTAATAACAAACACTTCGAAAATGTCTGCAACAGCCATTCTCTTTCTCAATCATATGTTTTGGAGGGTTGCCTACAGAAAATAAATTTTTGTCCTACTGGATCTGATAACACGTCCCCATCATTAAAAATGTAGCAGGTGTTTACTCTGTGCGAATAATGTATATAGTCTGTTCTTGGAGGAGAATAGTGCACATTCTCAAAAGGTAGAAAATGTAAGACAATATTTAGTTTTTTACATGGGCAGGAATAGTTGCTGTTACCATGTATGGTATGTTGTGGTATAGATATTCCATCTACCTTGCGCTTCAACCCGGCATGACTGGGTGGTTAAGTCACCGGACTTGTAATCTGAGGGTCGCGCGTTCGAATCTCCGTCACACCAAACATGCTCTCTCTTTCAACCGTTGGGGCGTTATAATGTGTCAGTCAATCTCACTATTCATTGGTAAAAGAGTAGCTCGAAAGTTGGCGGTGAGTAAACATGACTAACTGTCTTCCCTCTAGTCTTACACTGCACAATTATGGATGGGTCCTGCATATAGTAGTCGTATAACTTTGGGCGAAATTCAAAACATAACGCTTTATAGCAAATATTTAGAAACAAATTCTGTATTTTCCGTGTTACCAATAAATAATAAGTGTTGTCTCAATCTGTATGGCTGCGTTTTAAACACAAGTCAAAAAAGTATTAATATTTCGAATTACGATAATGCATAAGATGTATCAGGTTTAGTAGAAATACTGTGAAACTTGTATGAAGTTCTCAACTCAATTAACTTCTTTACAAGAGCACTGAAAGTTAGCGAACCTGTAAGTATGTGTATTCACAAAAGAAAAAGAATAATTACTCACTCACCATCTGTGAAATGTTTCGACATCTTGTACTTTACCTACATAATAAAAACTCACCCTCACCCAACTTCACACAGTTTCTGACCTGCTTTTTTGTAATATCATTGAGAAGTTAGGGCTAACCATATTGTGTTAAATCAGTAATTTGTAAAAGACAAGCACATTTTTCGTTTAACACTGCTCAGTGTTGACGTGGTCAGGAACTCTGTGATAAGTATACGACCACTATGTGTAATTTAATCATGATACTAATAAAGTTTGTGTAATGAAAAACAAATAAGTCACGAAACCCTTACTTTATGGTTTGCACATTTCGAAATGATCGCGTCATTTAAAATGTTAAAAAAACGTTTTTTGGGAATAATATATTTTTGTAACAGTATACTAAATTTCAATTTGAAATTTAACCTCACTTTCAAATCACTTGCACTCGTACCATTTAAGATACTTGGTTTTAAAGAAACAGATTTTTTGTTAAGTTTACTAAACAGAAATAATGAATATAAAGATCCCTGTTGCAAGGTTTTTCTCATAAAGAGTTGGTATTATTTAAACCTTGAGGTAATCAGATTTACTGTTTAATCGTGTTGACCTGCCCCTTCTGCGGTAACCGGTTTGGTAATTTTCCATTAACAGAACACACTTCAGATCCAGGAGGTAGGGATTCTTGTTCGCGTCCTTTTTTTCCTTCTATCTCTAAATCTCTGTGTATATTTATCACCTCAACATATAGTGGACTACCTAATAATAAATGTCCATTTATAGTCTATCTATTTCATTGGATACGAAAACAAAATAATATAACACCAATACTGTATTTAGTCGAAAAGTGATTTATAGAAATTCCAGTTCGTATACTGTTCTAACGCAGGATTGTTTCTCAGCCAAACGTTTAAAGATTTTTGAAAATGCTTTACCGTCATATTTACCTCGGATTTTGTAGTACCTAAGGTACTTTCTTTTAAAGCAAGAAATTAAGGCCCGGAAGAATATATTTCACTGCAGAAACAAGGAAAGAGTCAGTTAAACCAATTAGTTATGAAATGGGAATAGAAATAATCAATCCTATAAACATAATTATAGTAAACACTTAATGAAAGATAAAACAGTGATATATCTTATCCACAATTAAACAATAAGAATGCAGTAACTTTAAGATAACTCGGGTTTATCACTAATCGTCTTCCTCTTACCTGCACTAGACTAGACGCCATTTTCTCCAATCCTAGAATAAGACAGTTGAGAACTAGTTTTCCAGTTCAAACTAACGTCTTCCGCTTAACGCAGCACTTTTATACGGGAAATTCACATTCTTGGCCCAGCATCGGAAAAGGTTGATCTTAGGCCTTTTTAGTTTTGTCGTTCCGGTAGTAGTTCGGTGTTACTAAACTCGTTGGGTGTACTAAGCGTGTTGTACTATGACGCATTCTTAACGAACGCTATTAATAAACTTCGTGTAACAAAACCAAAAATTATTTCGCATTTTATAAAGCTTTTAATTATTCTGTGTATATGTGCATATACTTATATTAGCGTCTGTGTGTTTCTTATAACAAAGCCACATCGGGCTGTCTGCTGAGTCCACCGAGGGAAATCCAACCCCTCTTTTTAGCGCTGTAAATCCCCAGACTTACAGCTGTACCAGCGTGAGAAGCTTCTAAAGTAACTATATACATGTAATTATTGAGATTTGGTGGCGCTTACTGATGAATACAATTATGTTATTTCGCTATTCCTATTTATTATTACTGAATAATGCTCATACTTGTTTTCTTAAATAAACAACTTGATGAATGTAACACTGGAGTTATTTAACCAGTGGTCCATGAAACCCCGCTAGGAGGTCAGTAAATGGGTCAAAACAATTATTTCTTCCTTCATTGTTTTATGTGTATGTGTGTGCTTATGTGTTTATGTGCATTTTTCTGGGGAGGAGATCCATAGCATTTTAATTAAATACTCAAAGAGGTACGTGATCCAGAAATAATTAAGTAGGACTAGTATACACAACATGAATCATTCTTAGAATTGATGTTTGCGTATCTTTACTAGAAACATAATTAAAGTGTGTCTCGGCTGATCTTTAGTTCCTCCTTAATTACATAGATTAACCTAATCGGAAGGAATTGTTATTTATAAACAATTCTCAACACTTTAAACCTTATTGATATTAAAGACCAGTGTCCATCGTCGGGACTGGTATTTAACACGAATGGTTACCATGGCTTTAATAATTATTTACATCGTACAGATCATTCCTAACCATCTGCTTCAGCTTTATTAGATACTATAACATCACAAACAGCAAGGTACCCGACTGATGGCCTAAATCATAGTGGTCATAGAAGTTTTTTGTAGTTTTCTTGTTATTTAGCATTAAGACTACGTATTATTAAAAGTAGTTATTATTGTAAAATGTTAGTGGTTCTACTGATATAACACATTACCGAATTATAAATACACAGTTTTATGCCATCGTAATACTTATACGAGCTTTACATATGCAATAATGTTCGTGAATTAATTTCTTGGCGAATAAGTGTTCACAATAATGACAAAAATTACAAAAATCTCTTACAAGGTCAAGTTCTTGTTATAAAAAGGTACTTAGGTTAAGTTTTTAACAAGCTACAGTTTCAATAGTGTTACCTACAAATAATAATATTGCTCATCTGACAAGGCCCGGCATGGCCAGGTGATTAAGGCATTCGACTTGCAATCTGAGGGTCGCGGGTTCCAATCCCCATCACACCAAATATGCTCGCCCTTTCAGCTGTGAGGACGTTATAACATTACGGTCAATCTCATTATTCGTCGGTAACAGAATAGCTCAAGAGTTGGCGACGGGTGGTCTGACATTGGTAAATTAAGGATGGCTAGAGCTAATAGCCCTCGTGTAGCTTTGCACGAAGTCCAAAAACAAACAAATACCAACAATATGGCGTCATTTCCCGATAGAATTCTGAAAACCAAATATTTGTCACGAGCTTAACAGTGAAGTTCAGTAGAATTGTAAAATTCTTGTTCGAATAATTGCTGCAATGAGGGTTTCTGTATTACTTGAAGTGTATTAAAACACGTGCTCAAGTACTAAATTTTATCCTACCAGTTTGACCTTTAGGTTTCCTGACTTGTATATATTTATATGTATTTATGTAATTTTACAAATCTACTTACACATTCCATGACAAAATATATAACATGGGTAGCCAAACTTGCTTAACATAAGAGCTACAGACAATAAACTTCAGATGTTTGAGAGCCGCAAGACATGAACAAATATTACACACACGTTTTTGTTGTCACAAGTACATTTTGTTATATAAAATGTATATAAATATTAAGAAATACATGTAAATAATAATATTTATTCATGTATCTAGTTTTTTAAACTGTTAATTAGTATCAGTTTCAACAATCACAAAGCACGAACACACATATATATATCAAATGTTTTCAAAATCCTGGATGATTGTTGTTTTAACTATATTGAGTATATATCATACGGTAATTAACTTCGAAAACATCTAAGAAAAATATTAAAAAATTGCATTTTATTAACATTAATGTGACTACCAAAAATAAAAATAAAAAAGTGTAAAAACAGATATTTTTAATGATATTTGTTTTAATAAATATCTGGTCAAAACGTGGAGGAATATGTAAAACAATAAAATTATAGATATTTTAATCAAATACCACCTTATAAAATTTTCGTCTTATCATAATATTTTTCTGACACAAACAGACATTGATACAATTATCAGGTTATTTACTATCAGTACAAGTATTGTGAGTTTTCATCTTGGTTGCGAGTCATTGAAATTCCGGCTATACGAATTAGCTCCGTCAAGAATTGATTTGTAAGGATTGCATGATACTTCGACTTCACAAACTCCATCACAGAGTGCAGTGATTCATAGCAGCATGTTGTGCTGAAAACTGAGATGAATCGCACGATGGTTTTATTCAGTTCAGGATACTTTATTTTTGGAATTCAGTTGTAGAATGGAACTTATGAATCATCTTTAGACGGAGGTCTTCCTGTAGTTCTATTAGTTCCATTTCTACAGCAGATGACTAGAGGTTCGAGAATTGGACAACCATCATTGATCACATCAACCATCAATAGATATATAAGAAAGTTGAAGCAGGGCTTCAGCTTCTGCAAGTCCTCAAATATGTTTAAGAAATTATCAAGCAAGTCCTCGTAATTTATCTTTGTATTCTTCCAGTTTGTGGTCGTTTATATCAATATCAGCAAATATATTTACTTTTCTTTTGAGATTAGGAAAGTAACTGGTTTTTTTTGACAACATGTATCTTTAAAACAGTCTTATTTTATTCTGAAAGCTGAAAATTTTATCCTTCCCCTGGAGTGCCAAGTTGAGAGCTTGTAGATGATTCATTATATCAGTAAAAAACATTAGATTTTGCATCCATTCATCATTTCCCAGTTGAGGATAAAATCTTTTATTTTCGTCAAGAGAAGTAATAATAGGCTCCAATAGATCCACAAACCTATTTAAGACATAGCTGGTTGACAATTGAAACTCCAATTCTTCAATAAAATTTTTGAGACGTTGGTAGTTCTTCCTATTTAAACGTATAAAATTGACAATTTCAAAAATAAATTTCATAACTTGGCTGCCAGTTGGTCACGATAAATAATGCAATGAAGACGTAGAAACTCTGGAAATCTGGGAGCACTTTTCATAAGTGGAATTTGTTTGTTTGTTTTTTGAATTTCGCAAAAAGCTACTCGAGGGCTATCTGTACTAACCATCCCTAATTTTGCAGTGTAAGACTAGAGGGAAGGCAGCTAGTTATCACCACCCACCGCCAACTCTTGGACAACACTTTGATCAAAGAATAGTGGGATTGACCGTCACATTATAGCGCTCCCATGGCTGAAAGGGCGAGCATGTTTACTGCGACGGGGATGCGTACCCGCGACCCTCATATTACGAGTCGCACGCCTTAACACGCTTAGCCATGCTGGGCCCAAAAGTGGAATTACTCCTGCATTTTTCTCCACCATTGCAGGTGCTTCATCTGTTGCAACACTGATGAGTTTATCCAGTGGAATATCAGTATTTGTTAAGGCTCTGTCGAGCACATTTTTAATGTCAACAACACGAGTTGTTTCTTTTAGTGCCACTAAGTCCAACATCTCTTCTTTCACAGTTACATCAGAGGAAACATAACGAACAACAAATACCGCCAGTTGTGGGTTGTCTTGCATGTCTGTAGATTCGTCAAGGGCTAAACTCCATGCAAGGGAATTCTTTAAATCATTTTACATTTAGCCTGCAACATCAGCACTGATCTGGGAGATACCTCTCTCTGCAGTGTTGTGTGAAGCTGGTGCTTGTGTTATTAGTTGCTAAAGTTTTGTGTTAGTTGGATCTAACTGCAACAATGTCAGGTATATTCTTCTTAACAAAGTCACCATCAGAATATGAGTATTAAGCACAAGCAATATTCCATGATATAACAAAACTAGTTTCAGTCGTTGTATAAACTTCCTTACTGAATATTGTCAATAGTGTCTGCTGGCTATTTAGTGACGATTTTGATCAAATTAACTTATTTTTTTCCTAATTCTGATTTAGGTGAATAATCAGACAAAAAGTTTTTATGATTTGTTTCATAGTGGCATTTCAAGTTACCGGCTTTATAATGACTGAGTAGCACATTGCAGATAAGACACAAAGGTTTACCTCCTTTAACGGTGAACGCAAAATCTTTCTCCCACTCTAACTTTAAATATTTATATTTATATTTATCTTCATACTTTTGCTTCTAATAATTTGATGACGCCATCATCTTCCTTCACAAAATTTTCACAGACACTTCCAAAAACTTAAAATGAAAAGAAACAACAAGCTCCAACACGTGCAACGCAACCAACTCTACAGCGGCCAGTATCACACTAACAGTCTGGTAAATTCACTGCCCGCAACACAGCCACACACCCCATAATCACGCGATCGCAAGCCACGCCCACTATAACTAACATTGTCAGCACCGGCTTTTATGATTACTGATTCTCCAGTACAGTTCCTCTGTAACCGTTACTGATCTGAAATTTCTTTAATCACTGACTCAAATCTAGCATTAAACTTAGGATTTAAATTCTTAAATATATTTAATCACCATGAACATTAAGTTTACGTTTTGATCCAATGGACTCTTAATTTACATCTGGTAAATAATTATAAATCTCGAACATTTTTATTTATCTTTCATATTAATTAATTGTAATGCAAAAAGGAGCTCAGCCAATATGTTTCCGCGAGCTGCACATTATATGTCAAAGAGCTGCGGTTTTGCCACCCCTGATATATAAGCTTATTATATGAGCTTACAAGTACATCTTTCGTTTAAAAAATAACTTACTTTTGTCTTTCTACACACAAGTTTGGTCAATTATCATCTTGTGTACTTAATGAAGCCTGATAACCGTATATCTATACGAAAACACACAGACAAAAACAACAAATTTTATCAATCAAGTTGCAAAGATTGAATATATGCATTGATATACTACACATTGGGTTTTTCTTTCAAAATATTTTTGGAAATAGCTAGTTCTAAATTTAGATAAACATTAGAATACTTTCATTTGAATTTAAAATACGACAACGTGTAACGAAAAACGCAACTAGCTCTTATTACCACAAACAGTTATACACTTATTAACGTACAATTTACAATATACACATAATGTACGCATAAAATAAATGACGAAATAGCTCGAGCGATTTGCAGTTTTGCCTAATATTGTCAAAGTTTGTTGATGAGATTCAGCGAAATTTGCTAAATACAGTAAGCTCAACAAGTGTTACAACAATGGTGTGTAAGTTATTTTCACGTGTTAATATCACAAATGTGATTTTTGTTTGATAGAGGAAACTGTAAAATCGCTTTTCACTTTGAACATTTCAAAATAATTAACAGGTTACACAAGCAACTGACCACGAAGAAAGTCTTGAAACTACATGACCCGTTCATGCACAAAAAAAATTACGATTATATTACAGAAACATCTGCAACAAACACAAAATCTCCTCACAGTAGTGAGAAATACCACACAGAGACAAAAGTAGACGACTTTTCTGAATATAAAATCTCTGATGGTGTGAACATATTTTCTAAACTAGCAAATCGTGATAAGCACAGGAATGTTTTGCCCAGCACCCGGTTGAAACTCTTAAAAATATTTCAATTGACCCGGATCCACACTATCATAAAACAGTTGATGGTAAAGAAATTAAGAGGCAATGGTTATCTTTTTCTCAGACTTTTCTGCACTATGTACTTGTGCTTTTCAAGCAGTAATGCCAGATCATCATTTGTGTGTGGATACAGTGACTGATGTTTTGTTCATCACACTGTAGAGGAGTATGAATAATATAAGGAATGCATGCAAAATTTGAAGTGCATGTGATGAACATGAAGGGGGGAAACATCTTGTCCTATATACATAACTTACTGCCTGATAAACGAATACCTGAAGTTCAATAGAATTGTAAAATTCTTCCTGGAATAATTGTTGCTATCAGGATTATTGGAAAGCTTAATCTTATACTTAGAGGGGGTACAGAGGTGACGCTGTGATAAAGTAAATCATAGTGTTTTCTTGCAAGTGATAAATTGTTTGATTTACCATGACATAGGACTCTGAAACACTCGATCAAAGTAACTACTTCAAAGAAAAAACTCTGGAGCAACTGAAAAAGTTGCTTTACTTGAGCTATTAGTAAAGCAACACTTAACAATATGCTTTGCTATAATAAAGAATATGATCTAGAATGTTATATGAGATGAAGTTAGAAGTGCTTATATGTTCTCAATACAGATTAATTCCACACAAAACTTCATTGCAACTGACTATTGTGCTGTGGTAATTAATACGCGCGTGGTGAAAAGTTGTTGAAGGGCTTGAAGCACTCGTTCCCTCTTATGGCCACAGTTGTTTTTTTGTTTGTTTGTTTTTTGGAATTTCACAAAAAGCTACTCGAGGGCTATCTGTACTAACCATCCCTAATTTTGCAGTGAAAGACTAGAGGGAAGGCAGCTAGTCATCACCACCCACCGCCAACTCTTGGACAACACTTTGACCAAAGAATAGTGGGATTGACCGTCACATTATAGCGCTCCCATGGCTGTGAGGGCGAGCATGTTTAGCGCAGTTTGGATGCAAACCCGCGACCCTCAGATTACGAGCGCATGCCTCAACGTGATCGGCCATGCTAGGCCTGGCCACAGTGGTAATGGACAAGGACTGTCCGATCTAACAAAAATATATTTGGCGACTATATCACTGATATTGACAAGTGTGTTTTAAATAGCAAAGATAAAGCAACAACTTTCCATGGCAGTACAGTGGCTCTTGGGAAAAGTCATCTTCTGACATGAATACAAATGTTTACGTGTGCTACTATGCACACGTTCTCAATTTAGTTGAAAACATTAAAGATACTAATGCAAAAAACCACAAGTTTCCTCAAAGTTTCCAGAAGGAAATTAATATACGTAATAAGGAAACTTAAAGTAAGTTAGAAGAAGACAAATTGAGTAGAATTAAGTTGATACGTGAGACTTTTGCCAGGAAAACCAAGTGTGTTAATAGCTGTCTTCGAGACATCTGCGGACCACTCCAGAGCTGTTTTTCTGGATCTTAACAAGTGTCTGGTTATACTGCAGCATTCAAATAAACATCAGGTTATGACAAAACAAATACGGATTTCAAGTTTGTTAAGAAGTGTTATTCTAAGACTCATTCATAAAGAAATAGGAGACTTTAGTCTTAAAAATGACCACAAAGCCTCAGCTAATATTCTTGTATTTGTGATTTTTAGTATAGTTTTTAGTGTACTTGAGTAGTTGTTGACAGTCAATTGAATAATTTTATGTTATTTGACTAGTCAATTGACTACCTTGCCAACCTTCAAATAAAATGTAAATAGTAGTCAACAACAACCAATAATTAATTAGAGATGTGAGAAAATAAATTGATTTTATATTATTTTAATAACAAAACTGAGTTTACTCTGTTTTGAAAGCTTAAAAGACAAATTTGCAAACTTGTTAGCCAATACTTAATATAACATTAATTTTGTAAGTAATTAACAGATGAGAAGCATATGTATTACCATTCATATGTAGAGTTATAATTTAACTTTTTTTCATGCTGATATAAATTAAGGCCCCCCCAGTGGCTCAGCGGTATATCTGCGGACTTACACGCTAAAATCCGGGTTTCGATACCCGTGGTGGGCAGAGCACAGATAGCCCATTGTGTAGCTTTTTGCTTAATTCAAAACAGCAACAACAACGACATAAATTAAGAATTTTATTCCTGTTCAACACTTAAAACTGAACGAATCTCGTCAGTCGGTCAATAACAAAAGTGTTTTTTTTTCTTTTGTGAACCTTTTCTCAATGAATTCATGGTGTTTTAACTGTTCCTACTCTACTTAATTGTTTCTTGCCCCCCACTAACACAATGGTACATCTGTGAACTTATACCATTAGAAACTGGGTTTTAGTACCCGTGGTGGACTGAGCATAAATAGTCCTTTGTGTAGCTTTGTGCTTAACAACAACTACCCGTTGTTTCTATTTGATTGAGGTATATTTTTCAGTGTGGGCTTAACTTTCAATGATTGAACAATAGACAGGATTTTACTCCATATCAACATACTCAATTTCCTTGCTCTTTTTTTAGCATTTTCCCATTCCTACCCCTACTGGTAGTTTATCTGGTCGTGTATCTCTTAGTCTGTTTCACAATCTGTCTTTCTTTGACCATCCTAGAGGTTCCCATTTCAGAACCTTTTATTTTGGAACATTACTAATACACTTTAAGACCTATTCGCATCATTTCTGGAAGCTTCAACCGTGGTTACAGAATACCTTTCTCAGCCAGTCAGTATTCTATCAACACAGTAAGTTTTTCAACACTAGTTATTTGGTAGTGTTTACTCTTAATTGGACATGCTCCTCTTGAAAGTTTGTGACACCCTTCTTATGTCTGGGATTCTACTTTTATGATCTTCTATCCTTCATCCTTCAACTCTTTCTATCTTACCTCTTACTATATACCTACTCTCCTATTCATTTCCTAATTGTGTGTGTAGAATTTTCAAACTATTCTTATTCTGAAACCAACCTTTTGGTTTCGCTTTTACCACCTTAGTTTTGGTTTCCTTGATATTCGGGCCCCTTTTCTCCCTTGTCCTCTTTCTTTCTCTCTTGCTTTACACTTTCAAACTTCTTTCTTTATAAAAGGAAATTACCAAGTCTGTCACTCACTGGGCTGGAATTTTCACTAATGTGACGTTACTTTTGTTCCACTTTCGTCATCTTCCCACTATACTTCTCTATAACTATTTGTGGCAGATCTTTCGTCATTTTATTCCTATTTTTAGTTTCTTGAAAACTCTGTTAACAACATCAGGATTGAAACCAATGCAATTTAATGAAACATTAACCTTATTGTTAATAACAGTCTTTTTAAAACGTAATTTTACCATCCCATCCAAAGAAGAGTAAGAAATAGTAGTTTTGAGATTTAGTGTTACTAGAGTTTTGATCTGTCGGAATGACTACAGAAAAAAATGTTTTTGACAAATGGTCGTTTCAAATTTATCCTTATTCTTACTCGCTGGGGGGCTGGCATGGCCAAGCGCGTAAGGCGTGTGACTCGTGATGCTAGGGTCGCGGGTTCGCGCCTGGGTCGCGTTAAACATGCTCGCCCTCCCAGCTGTGGGGACGTATAAATGCGACGGTCAATTCCACTATTCGTTGGTAAAAGAGTAACCCAAGAGTTGGCGGTGGGTGGTGATGACTAGCTGCCTACCCTCTAGTCTTACACTGCTAAATTAGGGACGGCTAGCCCTCGAGTAGCTTTGTGCGAAATTCCAAAACAAACAAACAAATCTTACTCGCTAAATCATCCAGAAAAAAGCAGGCATTTATCTCAAATTCATAATTAAATGTTATACAATTACCAAAGCCATTAAGATAAGTATCAAAATTAACTAGTTCGTCTATATCATGCCACCAAATCAAAAATGTGTTATCGACATTGCTTAATTATAACTCAGGTTTTTATCCGCTTTTTTGAGTACTTCGCTTTCAAAACTGTCTATAGAGAAATAATACAATAATGGAGATAAAGGAGAACTCATAGCTAAACCTCCCTTCTGTTTATAAACTTTATGAATAATTTCGAAAAAGAGTTTTCAAAACATACTTCTACCTAGTTAATCATATCCATTATTTCCAAAACCAAGTTATTATTTTCTTTCGGGTTTTTTGTTTTTTTCGCAAAACATGCAATACCTTTTTCCACTGGTACTTCAGTGAATATTGACACAACATCAAAAGACATAAATATATATTTTTTTTAATATAAAAGTATACGCTCACATCTTTTTACAAATTCAAATGAATTGTTAACTGTGTATGAAAATGTTTAGGTATAAATTTTGCTACATTATAAGTTGAGTTTTTATACTGGATAAAATAAGTCTGAAACTGTTACCAGTTTTATGAATTGTATGTAAGGCACATAATCTAATTTAAGTTAAAAAAATTACTTTTCATAAGAAGTCTCATATGAGAATGTTAAAGTTAATCTTATAAATAAACTTCATGCAATAGTTAAAGAAAGCTAAGAGCTGCATAACGCATTGATATACGTCGCAGCATGTAAAATCTATATGGATTTTTTTCCATTCTCATAAGACACATTGAACAGCCCAACCCTTTAGAGGTTTCTACCTTCATTTGTCCTTACCCTGAGTCTCCTCTTTTTTCCATGGACCATTTTTTCTTCTTCTCTCACAAAATAGGTCCATCATTCAGTTCATTGACATGTTTATTTTGGAATGTGGATCCTCACAGACTTTATGACTTTTCTTAACATTCGATTTGTTACGTTTTTTTTGTTCCTGTTTATTTCATCTTCATCAGCCCTTGGACAAATTCCTCCAAGTGATCATGTAGTCTCTCTCCATACATTTATCTCCTTCGTTACATATTCTGGTTGTTTTATCTCCTGATAAATTTTGGCTTCCACGGGTTGTCATTTTTCAATCACCTCACCTTCTTTGAGACGAAAACATACTTTTTATTTTTGGAGCCCGATTTTCATTAAATAGGATACCTTCACATGATTAGTGTTGCTTCTCACGGTATACGTACCTAAACACCACGTTGAGTCAAGATAACAGAAGGCATTCATACCATTTTCTCCAGCTCTATATATGCTCACTGTGAGAGTGTGTATTCCTCAAATCTGCTTGATGTATCCTTGTGGTATAATTATATATATACATTTCATTGCCACATCTTATTATATAGAGTATCATGGGCAAAGCTAGCATCAAAGAGTTCCTCTGTTCACTTATCTTACTAGTATTTGCTGGTTCTTCAAATTAGGGTTTCACAGTCTTACATTGCGCTGTCTCTAATAAAAGGCATTTCTGAACTAAAAGGCTGATGGGGTTCTGGACACTTTCTGCTGGTTCTCCCAACATGAATTTTCCTCTTCTTTAAGTATAGCACAAGAGAACATTCCTACTAAAATAGTGGACCATGGATAACCTTCAATGCTTAGACTTAACTGCTGAGACTAGAAAAAGAAATACCAGTACGGTATTTTGGTAAAATTGGTTGATAGTAACATTATTAACATATTACAGGACATCCCTCATAAATCAAATTCATCACTCGTATTATCTGTTCTCTCCGAATGCAACCAGAGTTTGTTTATTAGAGCTGAAATGAGCAAGCAGCACATAGTAGTATATTGTCGCATGATCTTATATGAGTAAAACAAGTGTATATGTGAAAAAAAATATTTAGTTTTTTTTTCATAATCCATAGCATGTCTCTGTGTTTTATTTCTTATAGCAAAACCACATTGGGTTACCTGCTGAGTCCGTCAAGGGGAATTGAATCCTTAAATTCTCACAAAGTGTCATGTTGTAAAACTTAGAACAAATACCAAGATATCTGAGAGTTATTTAGGTTTGGTTTGGTTTGAATTTCGCGCAAAGCTAC
Organism: Carcinoscorpius rotundicauda; assembly: GCA_011833715.1. Lineage (NCBI taxonomy): Eukaryota > Metazoa > Arthropoda > Merostomata > Xiphosura > Limulidae > Carcinoscorpius > Carcinoscorpius rotundicauda. The sequence goes on along the minus strand of CM022395.1, from coordinate 44,336,687 downwards.
TCAAGGGCTATCTGGGCTAGCCATTCCTAATTTAGTAATGTAAGACTAGAGGAAAGGCAGCTAGTCATGACCATTCTCCGCCAACTCTTGGGCTACTTTTTTATCAACGAATAGTGGGATTGACTGTAACATTATAACGCTCCCCCCAGGCTGAAAGAGCGAACATGTTTGGTGTGACAGGGATGTGAACCTGCAACTCTCAGATTACAAGTTGAGTGCCTTAATCACCTGGCCATGCCGGGCCGTTTAAGATTTTTTAGTACTGTACAAAAAACTACGAAGTTACATTTTCAACCTAATTAACATTAGAAAAACTTTGACACGCTAAGGTTTTGAATGTGTGTGTTACAAATTGTATTAATAAAAAAGAGAGAAAAAAGAATAAATTTGTACGTTAAAGAGGTCTATTTCTTTAAAATTAAGCACAAAGCTACACAATGAGCTATCTGTGCTTTTCCCACCACAGGTATCGAAACCTGGTTCCTAAGGGTGTAAGTCCGCAGACATGCCACTGTGTTACTGTGGAGCTGTTAAATAGGAAAAATCTGGAAAACTACTTCTTAAGGTTCTTTAAATTTCAAGTAAATTAAGACACTTGTGTTTTAGTTATTGCATTAAAATTTTACTTCAAAGTTAAAATCAAGCGTTTAAAATTAAACTATGAAGCAGAAAGAAACAATATTAGATTTTCCAACACTGCCATACGTTTTTAAAATGCTACATGCAAATTTTTGTTTTGCTTAATTTGAAGATAGTAACAACATTTTTAATAATACAAGTGTAATAAAATTTTTAAAAATATGTAAAGACAAGTAGAGATTGATACATATGTAACCTAATTATGTTGCATATACACTGCTGACCAAAATCATAAAGAAAAGATATTCATTTGAGTAAAGCTTCAAATGATGAAAAAAAAGGGAAAATTAAGATAAAAACATTTTTTAGCATTTAATAGGGAAAATGTGAACACTATGAAATTAGCCTAAATACTAGCTGGTCAAAAGTTTAAGACCATACTAAAACGAAGCGTTAATCGGTAAACACGTAACGAAATTTAGTTATTTGTGTACAAGCGTCAGCGTTGTCAACATCTCCCACTGGCATTTCCTGTGTTACATTGGGTAAAAACAGGGTAAAGGCTAAAAAGTTGAGAGTTTTAACGTGGCAGAATTGTCGATCTGCAAAAGCAAGATCTCTCTCAACGTGCTATCGCTGATGAGATTTGGCGTAGTAAAAGTGCTATTGCAAATTTCTTAAAAGATCCTGACGGATACGGAAAGAGACTTTTAAGTGGTCAGCTCAAGAAAATTTCGCCGGCGTTGAGCAAGAGGATTCGAAGGGTTGTCCGGCAAGACACCAGTCCATCGTCGAACCAGATTAAGGCCCTTACGGACGCAGAATGTAGCCGAAGAACAATGAGACAGCATCAACGAGAGAAAGGCATTCAAAACCATAAACGTTTTCAAAGGTCATGTCTCCTTCCACACCACGAAACAGCTCGATTAAACTTTCCTGAGAAGCGCCAAACATGGGACGTAGAAAAGTGAATGAAGGAGTTGTTCTCTGATGAAAAAAAAATTAACCTGGACGGTCCAGATGGCTTCCAACATTATTGGCACGATAAGGATATCCCACCGGAGACATTTTCTACACGACACAGTGGAGGAGACTCCATCACAAACTGGGGTGCTTTCTCCTTCCACGAAACACTGCAGCTTCAGCTTATACTCGTACAGGGGCGTCAAACAGCAGCTGGCTACCTTGACATGTTGGAGAGAGCATCCTTATTGACTGAAGGCCCTCGCTTGTGTGGAAATGAGTAGATCTTTTAGCAGGACAATGCCTGCAGGACAAAAGACTTTTTCATGACGAATAACGTGATTCTTTTGGACCATCCAGCGTGTTCGCCTGAACTGAACCCCATTGAAAATTTTTGGGGTAGATGGCAAAGAAGTCTATAAAAATGGACGTCAATTCCAAACAGTGGATGATCTTCGTAAATTCATCTTTACCACTTGGAATGTGCCAGGTTTTTTCTAACGAATTCACTTGCTTTTTCTTTCTTCTATTTTTCCTGGTTTGAAGCTTAAGAAGCTAATTTTCTTTAGATTGTAATTTTTACCGACTCTTTCAGCAGTTTTGTTTTGTTAAAATCTTTTTATCAAGGGTTTTAAACTGGTTTACTCTGAGAATCTCATGCTTACAACCGCTTTTTTTGGAATGGTCTTCAAATTTTTTGTGTAGAGACTACACAAAACTTCCTTCGAGACTATTGACTATGTGTTTTTTTCATTGTTTTACTTGTAAAGTGTTTCACAACAAGTGGGTGGTGAAGCTCATGAACTATGTATAAACGTTGCAAGTACCTTTTACACTATAGTGTTATTAAGTAAGCCTTCTGTATGTTTATCTGAGGTATCTATTACTTAAGGTTCTAAGCCCATAAAATTACCGCTGGCCCACCAGAGTATGGGCTAAGATTATACGAATTTCTAATATTGGCATATGCAGCTTTATCCGAATGAAAGGTTTATTGTTTACAATCTTCTTAACAAGAATGTCATAGTACGTGAACAACACGTTGAAAATTTGGAAAACATTATCTTAATAAGACACATTCTCAACGAATTATGGAAGTGTGGAATTCGTGACTATTTCAGCCACTACAACAACTCATTTGGACTAAAGTATGTGTGATTGAGATTAATTAAATAAAAGCAATAACTTTTGTTTCCTCTTCTTTTACTTGTAAAGTTTTAATAATACATGATTTCAAACAAAAATATTGGCGAAATGATAGACTTTATAAATCTTTACCAATGTTTGATTATCTTAAGTAAATTTTTGAAAAACAAAATTCATTATTTTTAGTTTACATACATAAAAGGGAGGTGTCACTTTGTGTTTCAACTGTTTGAAGTTTCATTTTGTCGTTTTCAGCTATGCAAGAGGAAGGTAAGTTTCTCGTTTTTTCGAAAGTATTAAGGAATGCCTTTTATATTAGGAAATAAAACTAGAAAATTTCCAACTAACTTAAATTATTCGGATATATCTTTCTTATAGCATCACACTAGCAACGAAGTTCGACACTGGTTAAACAGCACTTGCTACTGGAACTGCGTTCCCTTTCAAACTATATATGTAGTACTGTATAATACTATTAATAGTATGGGTTTTGTACAATTTAAGAGTATAGCATAGAACTTTATCTGGATTAATAAAGATATTTTTCTCCCTCTATATCGCATTGATATAGTAGCATATAAATTATAATGTAACTTACGTAAGTTATATAGCGTGTAAATTACATTTGCAGTTCCTAACTCTACAGAACCGTTCGCTATTGCCAAAGTGAAAATTTAAAATCAAATGCAAGATGACACACAGCATATCATATTGCATATGCACACAACAGTCAAGTTTGTGATATAGGATTGGTATACTAATAGTAATGTTGTGCACATTTCTCCAAGTTAATCCTAAAGTGTTAAACTACCAAATATGTAACCTTTTGTAACAGTATAAGACCTATTGGCCCGTCTTGAGTGTTCCATTCTGTAAATAAAAATAATTTAAAAAATAAGTTTTCTTAAAGCCAGCCATTATTATTCATATACCTCTCAAGCTTTTTTTTAAACTCCTATAAATTCACTGCCTGAACAACATCTGAAGGCAATCCATTACAAAGGCAAACCACCTTGTTAGAAAATGAACTGCCTTATCTGAAGATGACTCCTATCCTGCCAAAATTTATATTTGTGTCCTCTATTCTTATCATTCTCACCATTAAGTGTGAAAATATATGATAAATCAACATTATCAATGTTGTTTACAATTTTAAACACATCAGTTACAAAAGACCCTATCAAACTCTTCTTTTTTTCAAGAGAAACAATTTAAGAGGTTTCGTCTTTTCCTTGTGTGACAACCCCTCCATTCCAGACATCATTCTAGTAACCCTTTTCCAAATTCTTTCCAATAATTGAATGCCTTTCCTAAGGTAAGGAGCCCCAGACTGAACATAGTATTCCAAATGTGGCATATCCAGTGAGCTGCACAGTGAAATTATAATCTCTTTAGCTTGTATTCATTATTTCTGTACAACTTAAACATCTATTTGCCCTACTACTAGCAACAGAACACCAAAACAGCTTTCAAAACTGTTAAATTATTAAATCAAGATTAATTTTCTTCATAACACTGTTTTGGTTATTCCTGTTCAAATTATACTTATAATTCAATTTTTGATAACATATATGCAGTATCTTGCATTTATTATAATTAAAATTCATCTGACATTTATTTGCCCAGCTTTCTAAATGATCTAAATCCTTTTGGAAATCAGCAGCAGTATTCTTTTCATTTGAAAAACTTAATATCATATCTAATTTTAAGTAATTTATTGACTATTTTTTCATCCGTGTCATTGATGAAAATAAAAAGAGAACAATGGTCCTGAGACTGAGACATGAAATATCCCACTTGTGAAAGTAATCCAGTGTGATTGAACTCCATTTATAACAACTTTCTTTCTTTCATCCAGCCACACTTTTTTCCAAGTTGTTAAATTATCCTCCATGCTTATACCAATAACTTGTTTCACAAGCTTTCATGTAACACCTTGTCAAATGCTTTCTGAAAATCCATGTATACAAAATCTATACATGAGCAACAACTTTTTCAAAGAATGTCACAGGATTTGTAAGGCAAGATTTTCCCTTAGTAAAGCCATGTTGACTATTTAATAAAATGCTTAACTTTGTTAAATAACTGGAAAGTATCTTTCAACAAACTTTCCAAGAGATTTCCCATAACTTACATAAAACTAATGGGTCAATGAGTACTGGGACAAAAGTGAAGTTAGATTAGTTAACTTCCAATCCTCTGGTACCTGATCACTATTCAAGGACTGACAACAAAAAAAAAGTGCATCACATATTCAATCTTTAACATCCTTTAAAACCCACAGGGAAATATCTGTCCCAGGACCCTTATCATTTTTCAAACTTCCTAATTGTTTCTTAGCCAACTGAATTAATGCAGTCATCAGGTTTCCATTTATCAACTGATGTGAGGTAATGATTAAATCTTCATTACTAAAAACCAAAGAAAAAGTTAAATTTTATAACTGAGCCATCTCATAATCATCAGACACTAACTTCCTTTGTCATCCCTCAAGACTCTATCTCCATTTTAAACATTTTGTGTCCCATAGCATATTTAAAGAAATACTTTCTGTTAATTTATAGTTTCAGCCAACCTTTTCTTGTACATCCTTTTTGATGCCCTGATTTCCTGTTTCACCAACTTTCTTGATCAAAATATTTTATCTTCTAAATTTCCTGTCATACCAGTCAATTTAAAGTTTTTAAGTTTATGATGCTTTTCTTTAATTTCATCTCTTACACTCTTTGTGAGTCAACCTGGTTTTAAATTTGTAGCTACTCTTTTCTCTTTATAAGAAATATATTTACCTTAAATATTTAAAATTTTATTTAAAAAAAATGTTCACATCTGATCAGCATCTCCAAATGACTGAGCTATCCAATTCACAACAGGTAGTTCTTGTTGCATCTTTTCAAAATTTTGCTTTTTGAAATTTGTAACAAAATATCATTATTCCTTTTCTTCATATGTAGCAAAACATTAAACCCAATAGAGCAATGACACTTGCATCCAGATCTTCACCAGTTTCTACCTTCTCAGTATTTGCTATATTTAAAGTTATCAATAAATCTAAAATAGGAGTTTTTAGTAAGTTCCTTGACTAACTGGTGAAGAAAGCCATCTTGAAAAGTTTCCAAAAACCTTTCTCCTTTATAGTTTGATACCAGCATTTCCCAATCTGTATGTCTGAAATTAAAATATCTCATAAATATGACTTCCTTAATAGTTGAAATCATAATCTTGTTTTAATTTCTCACTAATTTCATCATTATAATTTGGTGGTTTCTAAGAAATTTCCACTAAAATTATTTTCCTTTTAAACCCACTAACAGAACCCAAATGAATTTAATCTCATTGCTGTTATCTTTGATGTCCTTAGTTTCAACAGGATGTAACTTAGGATTTACATGTAAAACTTTCCCTTTCTTTAATACTTTATTCCTATTAAATAGTCTGTAACTCTGTATTTCTAAGAAACATCTGTCATCAAAATTATATTTAACCATATTTCAGTCATTCCCATTATGTCAAAATACTCCATTACTATTAGTGCTCTAAATTCATGTTTTATTTCTTGTACTCCCAGCATTATAACAGTAACATTTAAGCTTATCTTTATAACTACTTTGATACTTATTTCTTATGCAAACTTTTTCCTGCTTCTAATTCTTTTTTCATTTAGTTTTTCTTGGCCCTCACCAATGTCTAGTCTTAGTTTAAAACTTCTCTTACAGCTGAATTAACAGCTTTATCAAACAAACCAGCCCCTACCATATTTCAATGTAAACCATCCATTCTAAAAAAACACTTTTCTTCCACTGAACCGTACCACAAGTGAAAACAGTTAGTTCTTTCTTGTGTACTAACCTAAACCTAGAATGTAGCCCTAGTGGCCTATTTATAACTTTATCCCCACAGTTATTTGGGGGCAGTATCCCTGACAAAATTATGACCCATTACTTTAAATGCCTTTATCAACCCCTTGTACTTATTAATTAGCTTCTCTGACTTACCTTTCCTTACATCATTCGTTCCTGCATGCACCACAAAAACTGCATCTCTACTAGCTCTCTTTATTATATTTCCTGCTCTGTCAGTTATATCTTCCATCTGTGTCACTAGGTAGCATAATCTGATTCATTTCTCCCTATTTACCCCACAAACTATTCTAACCATATACCTTGTCAAGTAATCACCCATAATTATAACCTCTTTATTATCCATATCCTTTTCTGACCCTTTTTTTTTTTCCTTCAATAGTTACTTATCTGCTGAAAGCTAGGGCTGAAATTTTGTGCTCAGTAGAAAAGGATCATAATAACTAAATTCAATTCTTTTAGCCCTAACAGTACTCTTTCTAACTTCCTGAAAGTTATTGTTGATCGATCTATCCCATGCTTAATCTACTCCTGAAATCCTGATGCAATTTATCTACTGGCTCTACTCTAATTAGGATAATCTCCAGTTTCTCCTTTAACGTATAAACTCTACATAAAATAGCACTTTTCATAACTAGCTTCCTTAAAAGCACGTTATTCCTGAGTTCTAAAATAAAACCCACAAGTCACACCCAACAAACTGTGAAAGCTTATCTCCTACACTGGTATCAACCATTGTATTTACACTTTTAACCTGAAAATAATCACTCAATATCAAATACCATTAGGCTGTTGTTAACACTTACTATTAAACCTAACATTTAAGAACCAATTATATTATTCTTTTCATCACAACTCTGTCTGTACACTGAAGTAATAAAGTTTAATTATATAGAATTTAGAGTTTAAGTTTATTTTTAAAACACCAAGAGACAATAAACTAGTTTTTAGATTGTATTTATTTAATAAAACAATGTATTTATCCTGTTTTATGATAAACCAGTAAGTTTAATACATTAAGGCCTAAAATACTGTTATATATACTAAATCTGTTTTAGGGTTATGGTAAAATTCACACCAGACTGTAAATTAAAACTTTGACCATCTTAATCTTATTTACCAGAATTACTATATTTATTATTCTATTCTATAATACAGATTCTAATATTGATATTAAATAACTTTCAGAAATCTATAACAGTATTAGAGCTTAACTTTTCAACATCTTCCCTGAAGTAGATATATACTTTGAGTTTGATACTTTTACTAGTATAATTTATATTGTAAGTTTCAAAGGTAGAAATAAAATAGCTGTACTCTAATTGGTATTGCTCAATAGTGTAAGATTAGACTATTTTAGTATTTATCTTATACCAATTAACAGTGTTGTAGGTTGTTCAAAATTTGTGCTTTGATAATTCCATTAACTCTTTACTAAAACTAAGAGAAGTTTACTGGCAATTTTTACCAGTACTTTTCACAAAAGGTTAGGAATAACCAATATTGAGCAAAGCAGTTCTGTTGAAAATCTATAGTGACAAAATAATAGCAAATAAATAACCAAGGAGCAGGTTTAGACATTCTTTAGAAAATTAAAAATATATGTTCTGATAAAGACCTCTTGTCTGTCTGGATGATGCCAGAAAAGTACAAATTTTACTTGCTTTTCGTGTGCTACTGAACTTGCGTTACATACCAGCCATCAACAATCAAGTGGTACAAGTTCTGCTGTTACTGTAACAAATATGTAAATGCTACCTGAGTAGTTGGTTAAGCCCTGTGTTATTTTTTTAATTACATAACATTCTTTGCAAATAATATGATAAAAATCTACAATATAATCCCAAATTTGGCTGTAGATAAATTTGCAAACTTTACAAGATAGAAGCTGCATATGGTCTTCAAATCATACATGCAAATGAGAAAGTTGTATGAAAGGGATGCATTTATTTTGAAAGCAAAAACAGTGAAATGCCAAATAACTTATTGGGCTCCAATGTTCCAACAACATTTGTTATAATTTTGTTGTAAACATCTCAGATCAGAAACAAATTAGGTTTAAACTTCACAATTCATCAAATAGTGAATAACTGAGTTTGTTATATGGCACACTAGAAATTTGTTTGATTTATAATATGCCATACCAATAATGTTTTGAAAATAGTATAACATGGTAGACTAGAAAAAGAAAAAGAGAAGGCTTTAATAATTGTTAAAAAAAGGGGTGGCAAATTAGGTCAGTAGTTTGTACTATATTCTATTTGAGAATCAGGACAACCACATATTTTTGCTAGACAGCTTGATTTATTTTTATTTTATTTTTTCTTGACTAGGCATTTTAAGAACTTTGGGATATATTTATATATATATACATATTTATCTCAGTTCTGAACATTTTTATAACTATTAAAGTGTGATATTCTTTCTCGTGCCTTATCATTAAAGTATGGGCTAATCTCAAATAGTAAACTGATGCTAGGGGTAGTTTTGAGTTCCGTAAATAAAGTGTTTGAAAGTATGTTTCACATTTTAAAATGGTATTTTAACCCATTGAAACACTTATTCCATTATGTGTTTGTAATATCTAAAACTCAAGTTAAATGCAGTGTTTGTTTCAAAATTCCTCTGTCAAATTTAAAATAATAGAAAAAGTTCTGAAATTTGTGAGAAAAATTATTATACATGTGTGTAGAACGTGTAACACCTTTTGAAACTTACCAGAGAAGTATAAAAAAGCTCGATTTTTACAGAATTGAGTCATGTAAGAATAGCAACAAGTGTGACAGTATTGATGTAGTGGAATAACATCATGAAAGTAGATCGATTCCGTCCAGTTTTGTGCCTTCAGTACGTCTTACTTGGATTAGATTTGTTTATCAACTCATTTGCTGACTTCTTTCGAGATCCTGTTGTCACTGAGCTCATTCTTTACATGTAAGATTACTTTCGCTGTTTACTTTGCTTAAATAAAGTGTTATATTTCAAAAACTCTTGCTTTCTTTTAACTTGTTTTAAAGTATACATGTAGTTACAGGATTTTACACTTGTGATATCTTTATTTACATTGTAATATAAATTCTATTATGTCACTTACCTACTTAATAAGATCATGTATACTTGTTCACTGCTGCCCTCTATATGGAAACTTTATCTTTACACAAGCCTTTGCTTCATCCTTCACCCCACTCCATGTTGGAATTAATATGTTCCAAAATATTTCTCATGCAGCTCATCATGCATAATCTCTTAACCAGTAATAGCAGGAATGCTCGTGTGACTCCCTTTACATCCTTGTAGTTAAGTTGGCACAATTGCTGTTCACCCTTTCAAATTGGAGACCTTATTTCATCTTCTCATGGAAGTCTGATCCCAGAGTAGAGGATTTCAATTAGAGTGAACCAATCAACATAAGTCCTTACATGAGTTCGAATTGTCTGTCTTCCTCCCCAAGTTACTGTTTCTGTGCCATTGGTAACAATGGTGGTATGTAGAATTGTTACAGTGCTATCATTGACTGTCCCTCATTCTTTCCTTACAGGGATGTTATTACCTTTAGATGATGTCATACTGTACCATGGTTGGGGTGGGGAGTTGCATGCTGTCATAGTATAAAAGACTGTTTAGTATAGATGTTACAAATTAGTTTAGTTTTTGAATAAATGTTTTATGACTGCTTACATTTTTTATTATTATAAGAGAGTTAAAAGCAACAATTATTGAAAGTTGTGTTTGTAATTCATTAATGTTGAGGATATAGAAAGTAGACAATTTAGTAATAAACATATAAATAGTATGAAATGGATAGAAAACAACAGATAAACAAAGATAATACCAAAATAGAGGAAAGTCATGGCCAAGGAACAGTTTGGCATGAAAATGACTTCAATAAAAGTGATAGGCCTAACATTCAATATGTTAGAGTACGACTAACAATAGAAAACATGATTATGAGAATAATTTACTCCATCAAAGCATGGATCTAAAGCATTTGAACTTACCAGAGTGCACTTTGACAAAAGGATTAGAGGATGGTTTTTTAAAAGAAGACTAAACAATTACTGGCAGAACAGTATACAACTGCAATAACTTGTGCTACAATCGTAAGTGAATTGTACACAAAACAGTCGTGCAACATAAATAGGAAAAGGTAGTTTAACTTGTAAACTGAAATTCTAAAGTAAGTGAATAGGCCTGAGTGGACTTTTAACAAGAAAAAGAGAACCATATTGTGTGTATAATATCCTTATGATCTCCATAGTTTAAAAACTTTTTTTTTATATATGTACATTAGATTAGTTCCGAATGTATATTTACATTAAAAACAAGTGGACTGTGTGCTGTTCGTTTGTTATTAACTTTATCACCAACAAGACATAGACACCTACTGTTGAAACATTCTAAGCTCAACAATAACAACACGGTATATATTTATGCTGTAAAGGAGTACAAGTAAAAGTCTTTAATTGAAAATTGACAAACATTGCCTATAAAATCTGACACATCCTTTGAATATCAGATGTTAGTTCCCTGAACAATAGATCAGTGATGATCCTCATGACATATCCAGAAATCAGTGCAGGTCTTAATACTCAAATCATGAGGTTTAGGTGAAGATGGTATGTTTCTCATCCTTTCCTGTTGTGCATATTGATATCCTACAAGGAGGTGTTTGATGTGGTTGGCTTACCAAGTATTGTCCACAGTGCCTAGTCAATCTACACCTTACAATTTCTTTTTCTTTTCTATTACACAATCTACAAATGGGCAAAAGGTATACTTGGTCCAGAAATGGTGCAATTCCCCTCTTCTGAACTTTGGATCTATATATCTCATTGTCAGGGTTATCCTTCAGATGCTTTCAGGAATTCTCCTTTTATTACCTTGCACTGGTCCCTTCTCAGTGTGGGATTCCAGCTAATCTTATGAGGGGAAGGTAAGTACTGTATCATAAGTAATAGTTTTTCTGTACTTAAGTGTATTTCTGATGGTTACTTACCTCTTTCATACTTTTCATCCTTCCTCCACACTTCTCCAATGCTCACACGTTCTGCCAAACTTAAAAGTGAAGGTTATGTATAAAAGTGAAGAGGGGTCACTTGCATTACAGGAACATATCATGCTACTTTTGGTTAAAAGATCATGCACACTGAGTTACATGAGAGACATGTTGGAATATTGTACCTCCAACATGGGGGATCTTCAGGCTCGTGGCATGTGTATCAAAATAAAAGTTTGCATATGGAGGGCAACATTGAACGAGATAGCTAACATTATGAGAGAAGGTAAGTAGTTATTTAAAATACATTTTTAGTACAGGAAAATTTTCACTTTATTACCTTACTTTTGCAACAAAATACGTAAGTTTATTGTGACCTAAGAACTGAAGTTTAAAGTATTATATCAGTACTTATGATATATTAATTATAATTTTAAAAGGTTTTGACATCAGGTCTTCACACACATAATGCAGAGTATTTTTTTTTCCCATACTGAGAGTCATTAGTTGTATGAAAGTTATTTAGTGTAAAGTAAATCATGTATTTTAATTGGAGACATTTTATGTATCCAGGATTAGCTAATAAAGAACTTGTACCTTATTATAATTATGTAAACTTCTCACATGTTTTGGCAACAAAGGGATGAGGTTAAATTTTCAAACTTATTATTTTAAATGTTTTTTTAAATTATACATCTCAACATATAATTATTTTACAGATTTTTTTAAACCTTTTTATAAACCATTGTGCTTCCTTTTACTTTCAGAATTCAAGATGTTTGTATCATCTTCAGTATCATTATTATTTTTCTGATGTTTTTCAATACATACATTTTCCGTGCTGGTCTTGTGGGCATACTGTTTACTCGGTTCAGACTTGCTATAAGTGTTTCACTTTTTTACTTGGCATTTTCTATTTCTCTTCACATTTGGATTTTGGTATGTATTTATACATATTGCCTTTAATTTACATATTATTCTGTTGCTAAAATGTTTTTTTGAAAATATTTTTAATACATATCACATAAACATTTGTGGTCTCAGAAAGGTTGTATATTTTATTTAATGTATGTTTTTTTATTTAGTCTTCGGAATCTGTATCAACAAGTAAGTTTCAAATAATTTATTTATCTTTTAGTTTTCGAAGTATAAACACTTTAGAAGATTTAAATCATTTTGGTTTTTAATACTTGAATTGTGCCATGATCAGTTAAATTTAATAATAATAATATAATAAATACACTGTTTATGCTTACAGCAAAGCATAAACTTTTAATCCCAGATTATTGACTAGTTTTGTGATTCTATAACCAGAGTGGGTAGCTTTATAGAATTTTTTCTCGCATACCCTTTTTGCACAGCAGACAAGGGGTTTGTAGTGGCTAATGGTTAAGTCTAGGCAAAGTAAAGTGTATACCCTGGATGAGACATGATGTGGTATTACAGTTGTACCCCTATAGAGGCTCTGCCATCAGGTTTCATATCCCATGCACTTCCTTTAGATGCTTTGTAAAGGAAACTTCTCTAAGCAACCTTTCCATTAGTTCCTCTGCCACAACATGGAATTCTAGTTAAACTGTGTGGAGAGATTTCTTATTGTCTTGAAAGTTAACATTTGCTTTACTTGAAAATATATTTCTGATAAAAGATCATATCTACACACATTCTTTTTCTGTTGTACATTTTCTTACCTCATCAAGAGATTAAGATTCGCTAATAAAGCTTCATAGGATAAGTTAGTGTGCATGGAGATGTGTTACCCTCTTACTGGTGGAGAGCTTTTGTCACATGATAATGTCATCATGCAGTGCCACAATTCATGTAGAAATACATGTAATTAGGTGGGAGTTGCCCTATAGCTGGTGGCAGAATACAAATCTTATTGGTATACACACTCAAGAAGATAGTTAAACTGTGTGTGGAGATATCTATTAAAAATACATTTTTAGGTAAGGAAAATGTTAACATATCAGAAATAGTTTCTAGATACGAGTACTTAATCAAGTAGCACATTACAAATTGTGCTTCAGGTGGCAAGTACAATAACTAAAGAATTAACAAAGGTATTACAATATGCAACTGGAATGTGTTCATGATATGGTTAAAACATGGATTTTTATTTATTTAAAAAAATGTTATTAGACATGTCTTTATAGTGTCATATGAATGTCTTTATATTTAAGCTTCAAATTAATGATATTTTGTATGGTTTGTGGTTCAAGAATTGCACACTTTAGTGAAATAAAAAAAAACAATTTGCTTATAGATTGCATCATGTTTATTTTTTATGACAGCATCTGAGGTGGGAAGATCCACACAAGTATATTTGGACCAAAGGGTTACTTATACTCTATGTAATACAAAGATCAGGTAAGGGATTTTATTTATTCCTGTTGTATTTTTTGTGATATTACAGACTTTAGACACTACAACCCGAAAGTGTTCAAATATTAGATAAAATCTTTGTCTCTATAATTTATTACCTCTTAGTTTTTAATTTTCAATTTGTTTAACTATAAAGCATTTGTAAGGTTTTGTATAGTTTACAATTAACCTTAACGTTTGGTCAGTAATTCATCACAACCTTTAGTTTTTATCATAATTACAACTTCTTAAAAGTGTAGACAGATACAGTAGTTTGTACTAGTGTATTACCTATTCTGCATAATGTGTTTTGTTTCAAGAATAACAGCAATTTGATTAGGAAGGAATGACCAATGTTAGAGATTATTTTAAACTAGAGTTACTAAGTTAGGTACAATAGGATATTGGCACTTGTAAACTGTATAACTGCCAAATACACTTGACCAATTTATGAGCTGTTTACTTACTGAAGTTAATATAGTTTCATAAGTTTGAGAATTATAACCACTGAAAATTTAAAATGTTTCAATTTTTATCAGTTTTTTTATTAATAAAAGTTTTATAATTTTGTAAACTGTGAGCAGTTTTGCTTAAATAGTGGTTAAGTATACTTGTATAATGTGTTTGTTGTTTGTTTTATAAAATGCACTGTTCAAAAAGTTAGGGAATAAACAGAATTTGTATTAATACAGCAACATTGTATGATGAATGTAACAATCATCTTTATAAAATAATATCTATTATCTCTTCAATTAAAATTTATGCAAATCAGGAATTTCACAATGAACTACGTGAGCAAGAATGCATGTAATTGGCTGTTCAGTTTTTGTGCATAAATGAACATTTGGTAAATTTCTTTTTACATTTTCCAATCCTTGAAATTTCACTTCAGTACACACAGTAAGGACAGCATAATACTGAGGGTATCTGCATGAAATTAGAAAGTTTATGAAGTATTCACTTATGACTGAACACTTCTCTAGAAAGGGAATTTCCTCAGCATTTTTTGTGATATGGAGTTACTTGATGAAGAATGATTCATCTCCCAAGCAAATCCTGTATATATTCATTTGGATTGAAATGTAATGAGCATGAAGATCACACTGTGTATCTCAGGATGGCTAGTATGGGTATTAACACTGTTACTAATAAAGCAGAGAACAAAGTTTCAACCTTCATACTTGCCAACCTGAGATACATTTTTACTTCAAGTGGGTTTCTTATCTTCATGAAGATCACACCAATACAGGTGTCATCACTCATTAGATTGAAGTTGGGGGCTACTTGCAACACTCTGTATCACAAAGAGTTGTGGGACATTGATTATATTAATCCACAGGATATAGAAGTCAGTTCAAAAACTAATGCTTATTCCTTCACAAATAATTATTTCCTTTTTCTGTATGTCACATTTTTGTGTCAAAATGTGGTATATATAGTTCCAAATTATTTCCAAGTGGACATAAGCATCTTACTGCCTGTAGTATGAAGGAAAACTCATCTTTAACCCATTCCATACAAATTGCAAAAATTGCCATACATAACGAAAAAAAGACTTTTACTTACTTTCCAATAAAAATGCCCTCCTTGAGAAGTTTATCAATTAAACTTATATAATTAGAATAATCCTATTTATTATGCCATATTTTTCAAAGTGTTCTGCACTGCATAGGCCTGTTTTTTCAGGAAATATATTGCAACACTTTTTTGTCTTGTCAAAGTGTTCTGTTCTGCATAGATCTGTTTTTCAGGGCATCTATTGTAACACTTTGTCTTGTCAGAGTATTCTGTACTGCATAGACCTGGGTTTTTCAGGGAATCTGTTGCAACACTTTCTTGTCTTGTCAAAGTGTTCTGTACTGTACAGGCCTGTTTTTTAGGGAATTTATTGCAACACTTTTTTATCTTGTCAAAGTGTTTTGTACTGCATAGATCTGTTTTTTCAGGGAATCTGTTGCAACAGTTTTGTCTTGTCAAAGTGTTCTGTACTGCATTTACCTCCTGCATCCTCGTTTTTTATCGAAATTTTTCTTAAAATCTCACAAAAAGCATCCAAGAGTGTACAAGGTACATTTTTTTCACGTCATATACTTTGATAAAGCATAGAAGTTTCATAATTGACATGTTCCTGTCTCTACTTGTTATGACAGCACAGGAAAATTCATTGCCTAGTTCATAGGGCATTCTTGCCCAATACTAGTTTATATTGCTATAATTACATATTACAGTATAAAAGTAAAGAGCAAGAAACAGAAATATATTATTTTCAGTGACATATTTCCATTGGATATTATTTACAATTTCTTCAGCTTGTTCAATAGCATTAAAAATAGCTTTTGCTTTATCACTTACACAAAGAGCAATATGGTTTATAACTTCACTAGTAATAGCCTTTTTCTGATAAACAAGCTGTGAGGTTGATCCCACTGAAATTATGCATTAATGCTGACTCCACTTGGTGCCTAGCATCATCAAACACATTTCCATCATAAATGTATGCAAAATGAGATTTATTTTTAGCTAGTTACCATTCAATCAACACCTGCATGCAACTGACATCACCCCATTATTATTTCAATCAGTTATTGCATTACTTATTTTGTGAAAGTTTCTAATTGGTCATTAAAAATGGCATAATTTGGATTGAAGAGCATTATAATACTTTCAATAATGGTCTCATAAGCATAACGGAATATTTTTTTCTTAAACATAAGCATTATGACTCCAACAATGGCATCATCTCTGGAATAATCAAGACTTCTCACAATGCAAACATTGGAGTCATCTTAGGAAAGGGGTTAAAAAGAATATTTCTCCACAACTTGTTGGTTGGCCAAACGTATTTTTGGCACATAAGTTTTATGTTCTGCTACATGTTGAATGTCCTTACTTGTTGTCAAGCATACTGACCATCTTTGAGAAGCTTTTTTTGCTAACCATTTTTATGTTCACACTGAACATCCGATTCAGTAACAGAACCTGTACTCTACCACCACATGTGTAAGATAACAAAGTATCTTCTGTGAAGTGTGAGCCATGGTTCATGAATAGTTGGCCCTGAATGGCCAGGTGGTTAAGGCACTCGTCTCGTAAACCCGTCACACCAAACATGCACGTCATTTCAGCCATAGAAGCATTATAATGTGATGGTCAATTCCAATATTCATTGGTAAAAGAGCAGCCCAAGAGTTTGCAGTGAGTGGTGATGACTAGCCACCTTCCCTCTAGTCTTACACTGCTAAATTAGGAATAAGTAGGGCAGATAGAGCTCAAGTAGTTTTGCACAAAATTCAAACCAAACCAAACCAGGAATAGTCTGAAGTAGTTTGAACTCTGCAATTCATTTCTAAGTGATGACTAAAACAAGAATGTGTAGAGCCATATCAATAGTACAGGCTAAATTTTTGACCATTTACATCTTGGTATACATGGTTGATCACCATATGTCTGATTTACCTAAATATTAATCAAGGTGGAGGGCTGATATTATTTCACATAGTGGTTTTGTATTACCATAGCTATAATATAAATTTTAGTTACATTTTAACTGTATAATCATTATACCAAGAGCTTTTAAACAGAATAAGTTTGTCTTTCCTTTTTAAATAATCATTTCATTCTGTGCACATGTTTCTTGCAAGAGTTGGTCCTAAGGTGTGTTTTAATGTAAATATGAGGGCTGTTCAAAAAATACGCGGACTGACCTCATAAAACAAAATGTACTCTAGAAGTTACAGGTCTGAGACCCCTTCAAAGTACTCTCCTCCCCAATGCACACACTTATCCCAACAGTGTTTCCACTTGTTGAAACAGTCCTGGTACGCTTCTTTTGTAATGTCCTCCAACTCCTTCATTGCATTTGCCTTAATATCGGGAATTGTCGCAAATCTTCTTCCTTTCAAGGGTCTTTTGAGTTTGAGGAACAAGAAAAAATTGCAAGGAGCAAGGTCAGGTGAGTAGGGATGGGTGGGGAAGAACTGTGATCGGGTGTTTGGCCAAAAACTCACAAGTTCTGAGGCACAAATTTCGTAGCAACGCGGTGCATCTTCAACTGATATCCAACACTCTTCAGCAAGCTCCCTGACAGTAAGATGTTGACTTGTCTGCACCAGGGGGTTGATTTTGTTGACAGTAGGGCCGTCAGTTGACGTGGAAGGACATCTAGGACGCTCATCATCTTCAATGGACTGTCGACCATCCTTAAAACGTTTATGCCACTTGAAATGTGCCGTACGCTTCATAGCAACATCACCGTAAGCCGTGTTAAGCATAGCAAAAGTTTCAGTAGCAGATTTTCCAAGTTTAACACAAAATTTCACAGCAAGTCGTTGCTCCTTCAGATCATTCATTCTAAAATTCGCCAAACGAAAAAAATCACATTTCACTTAAAACTACGTAGCTGATACACAAATGAAGATATCTGCAATTGGGAAATGGCATAGTAATCAGATGATCTGTGCAAACCTAGCGACACCAAGTGGATTCCCCTGGAAACAACTGGAGCCGCACAATTCAAACAGACCGCGCATTTTTCTAACAAACCTTGTATAATTGACTTTAGCAGAAAATGCTTTGGTTTACTGTTATTGCCAGTTGTTGAAATTGTATATATACTCTCTAAGGAATATTAATGCATTTGAATAATAACTTGTGTAACATTTTCAGAACTAGTTAAAAGTTCTGAAAAAATATTTTCCATTTTTAAAGAATGTATATATTTAAATGTTATTTAAACAATATTTTTGTCCTGTACAAAAGTCAACAATAATAAAGAACAAAATAAAATTTCACTAATTGTTCATGTATACAGAATAACATTACATGCATTTTGTGGTTCATTGAAAAAAATAACTTTGTGGTTGTAACAAAAAGTACTGTACTTATTGTTTTATGATACTAAAATATTGATAGTAGATACATTTATAGTTTTTATTTCATTATTATCTATTTATCTAACAATTTACTGTACATTACAGGAGCTGTTTTTTATTATTATTTATACAAGCGGACTGCTTTGAAAGTGGTTGACCCTCGTTACTATGAAAACAGTGAATGGCTTCAAAGAGAAATAGCAACCAGGTGATAGCATACAGTAGGATTGTGGTGAAGACAAAATATAAAGTTGATTGTTATGTGAAAAGGTTAACTATTATCATAAACATTAAGAAAATAACAAACATGTCAACACACTACAGAAACACCAAACTGCACTATTATGAACAAGACTGTTTCTTCCTTGCCAGTGTCATATTCTAGTTGTATGTTTCTACAAAATCTTCTGCCACCCTTGTGTGATTTTGTAATGCAGTTAAAGAAAAATAGTAAGTTATTTTGTATATACATCTTTTGTGTTGAAATCTTTCATTTGAAAATTAGAAGATTCATTATCATCTCCATGACAATATCTGTTATCCTCTCAAATAATATACCTTAAAAAGTTTTATGTGTTAATTGTGGAAAAATAAGGTTACCATATGAAGAAGTGCAAAAAGAACCAGAAAACTTCAACATCCATAATGTTACAATTTTTTAGTTTTTGCTCAAATAAACTGTTTTTGTGCCATTAGGGATGCACTGAATTTGTAATTCACCAAGCTGAGAATAAAGACTTCAACCCCAAAGTTTTTTCAACTGAATTAATTAATACCCAAATTAAAATATTTCATTAGTTTGAAATATAGAGAAGTTTTCTTACGTTGATGGAAAATTAATAATTGCTTTTTTCTTCCAGGTCTCTCACTGTATTTGATACAGTGGTGTATATAAAAACCAAAAGTTTAAGTTTAAAGTAAGAATGTCATTAAACTTCTGCATTATAATCACTCTACCCTTCAAACTGTTCAGTCACATAAACATGCACCCCTTAGATCATAACTTTCATTCATGTACTTTGAAACAAGAGTCATTATAAAGTTTTAAATGTTTCTATAGTTTTAATACACTGAGCTTTGTAGCTGTAAATTTAAATACAAAAAAGTATAAAAAGACACAATTATTTTAGATTTATTTAATTTACTGAGTTTATTAACTTGAAGTTTTTCTAGAAGTATTGAAATATATTTTACATACATTTTCTTACAGTATTCTTACAATATAATTTCTGTACTAAAATTGACTCCCCCCCCAAAAAGTCTGACCTATTTTTTTGTGTGTTTTGACTTTGAATTAGTGTTTGTTGTATTATATCAGTGTGATAAATACTGTTTCTGATGTCTCATGCAAGTACAAAATGGAAGTTCTCTGTTATGAAGATGTAAACATAGACCATGTGATTATGATTTTGTTCAATATTAATTGCATACAAACTAAGATCTATCTTTTTTTTAATGAAATTTTAATACCTAAAATCATTTTGTTCCTTCAAACATGTTAGTAACCAAAACAGTATTGAAACTTTTTGTGACTTCTACTGAATGCAGATAAACTTGCAAAAAGGACAAACATTTTTTTAACATCACAAACTGATTACAGTAAAAAGAATATTCAGTTTGATGATAGCATGGATGAGTACTGGTTAAGTTGAAGATGACCTAAGGAGGTTGAAACGTTATTCTGTACTTTTATATTAATTAAAGTTTTAATGCCCATACCAACCACTTTTAGAATAAATGTTCACCTCGTATGGGTTTCTCATCATCATGCATTTTTTCACCATTATCATGAAATGTTTCACATATCAAGCTTCTCAACTCTACCAACAGAATCACAACCAGTATATGGGATCAACTCAATGAAAATTACTACAGAAAAAGTGAATTCACAGAGCCATATTGAACTGAACATTGAAAAGAGTTTTGTGATGCATAAGTGGAGAAGCACTTACTCCACAGCATCTTCTTTCAGCTGATGAGAATTATAGATGTAAAAGTGAAATGAATCTTACATGAACCAAAAGGCAAGCCCGAAACTTTCAAAAGAAAGGAACTTGTCAAGTGAATATATTCTCCAACCAATTCATTTGACATTGCCATTCAAAATCAATATCTTCCATGTGCCTCTCCAGGTTTAGAAAGTGTGTGAAATCTTCAACTTTCCCTTTCCTTGAAGTTTCAGGCTTAGATGGTGATATGGATCAAAATATGCAAGTTACATGACAGAACTTCATCCTCAATCAAAGAGTAAGTTACCAACTTTCCCTTCTCAGCAAGAAAGTCTTGGATTGGAGTAAACAAGGCACCAAATAACTTTTACACCTTTCCATGACCCAAATACAATACATTTCTGTTTCTTTGCTGAAGAACTGTATTGTTCATCATTCTTCTTATGTTGCTATTTTCAGATATGAAACTTATCCATGCATGAAATGGATGTAGGGGATACTTAGGTAAAGTGTAACCTTCAAAATCCTGAAAAACATTTTCCACACGCATATAAATAATGTAAATTTCAAATAATGTGAAAACAGAACAAAAATTGTAACAGATGAAGAGCATCAACTTACCATATGTGGCAACAATATTGGCCAACAATTTCCCATAAAAATCTTGAAAACTAAAAACTTTATACTGCATTTCCATGCACTTTATGTCATATGTTTGACATCTGTTGTGCCATTACATTTTACAGTAAATTAACCTAGTTTAGTTAGCCATTTTGGAGTTGTGATTTCTGGTAATTACATGTGACATGATTGTAAAACAACCCTGTGGAACATGCTTTATAAGTTGCATAATCTACATAAAGACAGGAAATAGCAAGAAAACATTTTCTCTATAACATTACAATTATTTGCACATTAATGAAAAGTAATTTGTTTCATCACAACTATAAGAAAGAAGGAACTACTTTGTTTAACAGTCCTATAAATCAAACTTTCCAGTGATAAGTCTGAAAGTTTATAATGCTAAAGACCAGGTTTCAATACATGTGAGCACAGAACAAGTCGCTCATTATGTACCCTGATGCCTAACAACAAACATATAAAGCATGATTGATTTACATTCAAGACAATATGCCTCTAATGATAGATGGTTGGCTTTCAAACTGTTAAAATATGCCATGGGTATTTATTTTTCAAAAAAATATCTGCATCCTTATTTTTTGAGCTTATCCTTTATTGTAAGTTTTCATATCTCTTGAAGTGTACATTCCATTTATTCTTTTGTGTAAGTCTCCATGTTTCTTGAAGTATATAGCCTATTTTACATTTCCTATAAGTATTCATACTTTTTGCACTGTTTAGTCCATTTTTCGCCTTTCCTGTAAGTATGAAATCTCATTTAAAACACAAGAAATGTGTTAATAGACTAAATACACAATCATTTAGATGACTGATGGACTGTCATAAAAAAAGTTTTTCACTTTTATGTGGATTTTTTAAACAAATTGATGAAGTCAGAATATGGCCTAGCTTAACATCTACAATGGCTAATATTTTTATGTGCTTTTGAGAGAATATTCGACTAATGAGGTCATCGAACCACTTGTTTACAATTGTCATGTTGATAACATGTTTAAAATATTTAAAAATGAAGACTAATTAATGAATTTTGTAAAACATAACATTAAGTTGTGAATGCCATCAGTGCTCTACTCTACCTTTTCTTAACACATAATTTCAACAAACATAGACTTTATGATGTGAAAAACTGGCCCACACCAAATTAAACACCTGTTTAACAGTTTGTTCTCCTTCATTTCAAAACTTGTGAAAAGTCTTTTACAGCGAGAGTTACTCAGGCTAAAATCTATTTTAAAACTTGAATCCTTCTCAAACAACTTTATTGATTTTATCTTAATTAAAACTGTTTAACAACTATATCTCTCCAGGCCTCTAAACTATGATGTTCAAAAGCTACAGGTAATGATTTCCCTATAGCACAGAGACTCAAGCTTATGAATCTTGAAAACCAAATCCCATACTTAATATAGTCTTATCTACAAATTCACCTTTAATGTGTGTTTAGACCTTTATTGAAGACTCGGCATAACCAGGTGGTTAAGGCACTCGACGCATAATCTGAAGGTCGTGGGTTCGATTCCCAGTCACACCCAACATGCTTGCCCTTTTATCCATGGGGGCGTTATAATGTGATAATCACACTATTCATTTATAAAAGAGTAAATAGTGGGTGGTGATGACTAGTTGCTTTCTCTTTCTTTGCTAAATTAGGGACCGCAGTGTAGATAGCCCTCGTGTAGCTCTGTGTGAAATTCAAAGCCTTTATTGAAAATTTAGGATTCTCTTTCAGATTTAAATTTGTATCCAGTTTTCTCAATAGTCATGTCTTATTTATTAATTCTGCAACCCAACCTGGAGGAGCACTTATCTTGGATGAATTGTACGATTACTCGGAGATCATATAAAGGAACACTAATCTGTGGTTCAAAGACAGATCAAGTATTGTTTGGCACTCATAAAATGAATATGATGTAGTTTCAGCTCTCGGTATGGTTTAAGTAATCAATAAAGCCAAAAATAAGATATCCTATAGGTGAAGCTTAGATTAATCACCAAATAAATACTGAAATTTTACACACAATCCACCTACTTAAATTTCAAATTACTAGATATGTGTGGTTATTATAAAGATATCTTTAATGATGGTTTCTGATTACATAGGAAACAAAGCATTAGAAGAACACAGTAATTAGTCACATGAATACCGATTTCACATGTACATAAAAGTATATGTATTTAAACAGATCTTTTAGTTCAATAATATAAACTGTTGTACAGTGTGAGACACCTTCAGTTACTGCTAATCCTATGTCATATCACATATACTTACTTTGGTTATTAGTCAATCAAAGATTCAAGTTTGTCTACTGACGTAATGTGAATATACTCCTGCAACATCACTGCATCCAACCCTGGATTAACCATCAAGCAAAATAAGCATGTGCTTAGGGCATGAAGGTAAAGGAGAGCACCACAGAGTTTTTCCCCTAGCTATCATGCTCTTAACTCTTTACTGCCACACTCAGCTTTAGTTGATTTTTTTGTAGTTGTCCTTATCTGCCTTTTTTGACTTTACTCTGCATTGTTAAAAACAAACATTTTATTTGGCTAGGTGAGTGACTAAAATTTCAAGAAAATACCAAACTATGTAGCTCAAGTAAGAAATCATTGATTTGCACAAGATTATTGTACAGAGTAGTACTAAATGGTGATAAAACTTCATGTAAAAGATGATCGTATGTTATAATGTCTGACCTTGAAGATGAAGTATGTAGTGGCTATTCATAAGAAATTATAGGCAGTGGAACTGTTTTGTTTTACCTTTTACTGTTTTATTCAGTCACATCAACAGAAAAATACAGGGCAACTGATACCCTAAGCACAGCCCAACAATGGTGCCCCCCTCCATTGCTTAATTGACGAGACATTCAGACTCAATAAATGCTGAAAGTGAAGTAAAATCTTAAAAATGTATAACCCTTCTTCAGTTTTCTTCCAGGTCAGAACCCCACAACTATACAACATAAACTTTTATTTTATTGATTTAACAGATTAAGCATAGATCAAAATCAAGCAATGACTGGGGCCTTTTATATAAAAATGACGAGGGAAATCACTTCAATGATAATTAAAAATAATTAATTTTACTGTATACTTGTTTCCATTCTGAGTTAATTCTCACTTTGATGTTAAAAAAATAAAAAATTTACTCAAAACTCTTTTGTTCAAAAAATTCTCACTTTGATGTTAACAATTTCTCAATTTAAACTTAAAATCCTGTAAGCAAATTATTTACTTATACCTTTATATTTCTTTAAATTTTAAAAAGTTTTCTCCTAGATTTTTTAAATTTCAAAGTCAATTATCAAGTTCTAAACTAATTTGGTGTAACAAATCTGCTTCTATAATTAGCAGTCGCATAGCTGTTCTGTTGGGATTTCTAATATGCTTGAGTTGAGGAAATGAACTACCAGCTGTGCAAGTTGTGACCATTAATGTAAAAAATATACATAATGCAATGTCTACGACTGGAAATGCATACTCAATTTTGTCTCCTGAAATTATTTTATAAAGTTTAGCATGACTGAATGTGGTTTTTACAGTGTTTTGTTGCACTGAACTAATGGTGCACATATGAGTGAAACTCCTGAAGCTCGGCAGAGAGATTAGTGTCCTCTAAGTATGCATCAATTAGATTTTGGGAACATTAAGAGTATCTTTCAGTTTCAGTAGATGAAGTGACATCATTTGGCACATCACTTAGGTGAGAAAATCTGTATTTCTTTATACACCTCTTCTTCTCATCTGGGTTTCTAGTTTGTCAGCAATTGTGTAGAAAATGGTGATACGAAATTTATCTCTGTCATTCAGATCTACTTCTTGTGCATCTCCGTCATCGAGTGCTTTCTTTCTGACACGTTTGCGAGATTGAATTGCATTGTAATCAACATCTGATAGTGTTTCCTTTGCAACTGCTTCATATCTTTCAAAACCATCCCTTAAAGTGCATAGTTGGTCATCTAATGACCTGTACAGAATTGCATATGTTTTTTACGTTCACATCCTCATTTTGCAAAACTTGACTTGCTTTATGAAACTTTTGCAAAATCTTATCCCACATGATCAACATAAAATAAATTTTAGCTCTTCTATCTTATTTGTAATATTGTCTTCTTCTCTTCTAGTGTCTCCCTTTTGTGACTGGTCTTCAACTACACATTCTAAAGCTTCCAGAATCTTAAAGAAAGACTTCAGAATTAATGTTGCTGCCATTTTATGCGCTTCCCATCTGGTATCAGAGAGGGATTTTAACACAGTTTGACTTCCATGACAAGCTTTAATAATTTTTCACCAGCTGGTTGAGGCTGTAAACAATGTATATAACAAATGTATTGTAGAGAAAAAATTAACTGCCACTTGACACCCGTCAGCAGCACTTCTGTGTACCAGATTTAGTGAATCAGCTGCACAGGACACATATGGCAAACACATTTTTTTTCTAAAATCTTTTGCTTCATCCCCTTATAACACCCAGACATGTTAACAGCATTGTCGTAAGACTGATCCATACATTTTGAAAAATTAAGTTTCCAAACTTCACGAAAACACTGCAATACCTGGTTTGCCATTTCCTCACTGTTATGGCTTTACAGTTCTAGAAAGTTTAAAAAGTGTTCAATAGGCTTTCCATTGCGTATATTTTTAACATTAATGGTCACAACTTGCACAGCTGAGCATTCATTTTCTCAACTCAAGCATATTATAAATCCCAACAGAACAATTTTGCGACAAGACAGGCTGGATTCCTTGACTCTGCTAAGTATGGAAGCAGATTTATGCCAAATTAGTTTAGAACTTGATTATTTGTTGTTGTTATTGTTTTGAATTAGGCATAAAGCTACACAATGGGCTATCTGTGCTTTGCCCACCACGGGTATCAAAAATACTTTAGAATTCAAGAAATCTAGAAGAAAACTTTTTAAAATTTTAATAAATATTAAGTTATAAGTAAATAGTTTGCTCACAGGTTTTAAGTTTAAATTGAGAAATTGTTAACATCAAAGTGAGATTTTTTAATAAAAGGGTTTTGAGTAAATTTTTCATTTTTGTTAACATAAAAGTGAGAATTTGTAACATCAAAGTTAAACAGTGAAAGATCCAAGGGATGTATCATTGTTGGGCTATGCTTAGGGTATTAGTTGCCCTTAATTGGGCTCTGACTGCATCTTGTGTTTTAAATAACGTTTCTAAAAGAGATTTGTTGAATTTGTGACATGACTGGTCAGCATTAAATTCAAACTACTGTGGTTGGCTGACACAGGCTAGAATACAATATATTGTAGTTGTCTGAAAAGTTTAATGTGAGTGTTTTACTTATACACATTTTCACAATTTTTGCAACATTATAAATACAATTATTCCACAAAAAGTGATTATTTTTTTATAAATCCCTTCCAATATATTATATTTAGAGTAAAACTGCTGTTCACAAACTAAACAGTATCTATTCAATCTTTACTTTCCAAAATGAAAGAAAGTGAACTATGACTATGTGGCCTCAATTAATATAGTTGTGTATATTGAACATAACACAAATCTTTTTGAAAACTATGGATATAATTTTTACTCAAATATATTCTGTCAAAACACCTTACTTATTACAAGTATCCTTTTTTTTAACTGTTTTTTTTTTTCATTAGTAAAACTAGTACTATAAAAACAATTTAGAAAATATTGACAATTTGTACAGTGTACAACTTATAAATATATTATTTGTTCACTGATTATTATTAGATAAACATATGCACTAACTGAAAATGTAAAACGTTACAATAAGGATTTCTTTAAATACATTATGGGTAAGAAAGGTTAGAATTATAGTAAGAGATCCTTCGAGAAATAATAAAGAGGGACTCCTATCTGAAAGTAATGTGATGGCTGGCTTATTAATTTCTACATTTTTTCAGTTTATACTGATAATGATTTAAGCAATCTTATTTGACCTGAATAGTTACCACATTGCTGCAAAGTCAAACAACATAAGTACATTAATTCTGAGTTTCTGGGAGTTTCAAGGTCGCCGTCAAGCAAAGCAGACGTACAGGTCAAGTGCTGCGAGACAAGTACATTGAAGTCTAAGTATTCGGTGAAGTGCATAGTTTTACTCAAAAAGGTTAAACCTTAGTCCTTATCAGGACTAGTAAAACAATATGAAGCGTAAGAAGATAGTAACAAGATCCAACGGACAAGCTCTTTCAAACGAAGAGATCATGGAGATGCTAAATAAAGCTATCGAAGGACCAGCCTCTGAATCACTGAGTAGTTCAACCGAGAGTTCCGAAAGCGAACACTCAGGAACTGAAGAGACACCAAGACCAGACTTTCACGAAACAAACGAGACATCCAACAAGAGGAGGCTGAAGAAGAAGAAGAAAAAGGACACGGTAAGTATAGTTTCTAACTATTCTACTAACCCTAACCTTAACGACGCTAATGATAGTACTAAAAATCAAAGTATCAGTAACACATCTCATGTTAGCGAAGACAAAGCCACTTGCTCTAAAGATAATAACTTGAATACTAACAACACCACCAACGTTACTAATTCTAAGAACAACACCACTGTCACACAAACACACAATTCTCCTAACTACAGAGTCCCTACTCTGTTCATCGAAGGAGTAAACAAAATAACACGCATTCCAGAGATTGTAAAACAACTGAGGGCCTATTACCCAGGCATTCAGTTTAAAGACATCAAACGTCTTCCTAATGGAAGAATCATGCTCAAATGTACCGAACCGCAGGAGTTTGCGTATATTTTGGCCCACTGGCCCAAGGATGCCTTTGGTGTTCAAGCCACTATCACTACACCAAAAACCAACACACCAAAACCAACAGTCATTATCAGAGGTGTCGATTTCGACATTGAAGACCAGGAAATCACCGACGAACTAATAACTCAAGGCTTTGACATTGCATCATCAAACAGAATCATCTCATTCAAAACGAAACAAAAAACACCACTGATCAAGGTAACCGTCAACAAAAAAGACGATCAGGAAAAATTATTAAAAAACGGTTGCTTTCTATTTTTCAAAAGACACACGACCGAACCGGAAAAAACACACCAAAAGCCAATTATCCAATGCTACAAATGTCAACGGTTCGGACACACAAAAACCAATTGTATGGCTAAGGACAGATGTGGCGGATCCCACGAGGTCGCTCAGTGTCCTAACGAGCGTAACCAAGTTAGATGCGCTAACTGTCAGGGCCCCCACGCAGCCAGTTACAAAGGCTGCCCCAAAATACACCCAAATACGCAACAGATTCCTTCTCAAAACCACGAACAACAATAATCAAACCCACAGCTACCAAAACAACACCAAACAACCTTTACTACCAACTCCAACCGACTCGCAAACCAAACACGCTCAACCTCAACCAACACGTACTTACGCGGACGTAACACGCCCGAAAACATCACAAGCATTCAACCCCACAGATTTCACTACAAACTTGCTAGCAATGCTGATAGAATTGAGTGATCTCCCCTCATTTGAATCGAGGCACGAGTCACTCATAGCTGTTTGCAGCCTTGCAAGCTACTACTTTAACCTTCCTCACCTCAAACCACACCACCTCTCACTCAAAATTCATGCAAGAGAAATAAAACAACACAATGACACAACACATTAAAATCCTACACATCAACTGCCAAGGAAATCTCAAAGACAAAAGAATAGAAATATACAACACAAATAAACATATAAACGCCAACATAATCATCGTTTCAGAAACACTTTGCACAGAGAAACAAAACACCACAATTCCCGGTTTCATCTCACACAGCATACCTCACTCAGAAAACAATAGAGGTATAATAGCTTACTTCAGTACGAAAATATCGCATCTAATCTCGATAGAAGATTCCTTTAAATCTAACATTAATGAAACCATTTTCTGTAATATCCACTTCAACAACCGGCTAACTATTCCGATTCTAGCCGTATATTGCTCACCATCCAAAGATATCGATATTAACTTCCTACAGAAAAGTATTAATCGTAAACCCAAACCAATTATTATTGGAGATTTTAATTCACCACACTCAGAATTAAGGGGTAACAGAGACACACGGACAGGATCATGCTTAAAAATTTTTTTCTCAAGAAACAATATGCACCTAATCAACGACACACTTTTCAGCTGCTAACGGCTCATATGATGTACTGGATCTCATCATCGCACCCAAGGACATGGTTAATAGAATATCTAACTTTAAAGTGCATGATGAGATCACCAGTGACCACTTCCCCGTGTCATGCATGATTCACCCGCGCCACCCTGCTGTGGCGTACGTGACTCCTTCAGCATACACCTACACTGAAACAGACTGGCTCACTTTTAATGCCTCTCTGGACTCATACCTACCCCATCCAATCGAACAGGTAGATAACAAAACATATATAAAACAAAATATATATAATGAGGTTTTTCGAAAGAATAATAATTTTATGACATAAAAATCATTTTGCACTCAAATTAGTAACGTAACAGACTTGATATTTTCACAAATAAATATTTAGTACAAATACTTATTTAAAACATCTGATTTATTGTGTACGAAAAACTTGTAATCTTTACTAAAAGTTTTTAACTTTTATGTAAGTCCATATAATACATCAAAATTTATAATATAAATACTTAACATGTATATTATACTTAGCTCATCGTGGAAAGGAGAAAGAACTCTGATCCCAAATCACTGGAGGCGTTCATAGAAAGTAAATGTTGCCTTGCGAACCCACTCATGACAAATAAGTGAAATGCTTAAATTTTTACATGTTAATATCCAAGGTGGTTTGAATTAATAAAATATTTAAGCTTTTCAATCTGTGATTCTCTAGACTTTGATGATATTACTATAAATTAAACCTTTACTAAACTCTATAAAGCACATTTAAATTGTCTAATTACGTTGGTCAACAATATTTTTGTGTCTTACTAAACGGTACAGCGGTAGGTCTGCGGTTTTACAACGCTAAAATCAGGGGTTCATTTCCCCTCGGTAGGCATAGCAGATTGCCCGGTGTGGGTTTACCATAAGAAAACACACAAACAATTATTGTTTATGAAGATGAGGGTAAGGATGTATATTTGGTATATCTGGATTTTCATGATCTTTTGATAAGATGCCACATAAAAGGCTCGTAAAACAAATTATCTATATAAGCATGGGGGATAAGTCAGCAAATTGGACAGAAGAGTGGCTGGATGGAAGAAAGGAGAAAGTTGTTATAAATGGAGTTCAGTCAAACAAGATTAATGTCACAAGTGGGATACGTCAGGGCTCAATCTTAGCAACGTTATTCGTTTTTATTTACATCAGTGATGTACACGAAGGAACTGAAATTTAATTATTTTATTTAAATTTGGTGTTCCTAACTGTGAGGAGAATGTTACCGTTCCACAGAAGGATTTAGATCATTTAGTGAGATGGATAAATAATGGCAGATAAGTTTCAATTATAATAAATGAAAAAAATGCACGTGATTTATTATAATTTGAATTAAAAGTATAATTTGGATAATATTAACAGTGCCATGCTGAAAAGAAAGGGACCTTAGTTGTCAGTCCATTAAGCCATCCAAGCAGTGTGGTGTTTTAGGTTGTATCTGCAGAAAACAAGTTTAGTGAAGTTATTATTGTATTATACAGGTTCCTGGTTAGATCACCTTTGGAGTATTATGTTCAGTCTTGAACTCCTCACCTTAGGAAAAATATTGAATTATTGAAAAGGGTTAAAAAGAGGACTACTAGAATGGTGTTTAAAATGAAATGGTTAAAATCTCTGAAGCCCCCCAGTGGCTCAGCGGTATGTCTGCGGACTTACACGCTAAAATCCGGGTTTCGATACCCGTGGTGGGCAGAGCACAGATAGCCCATTGTGTAGCTTTGTGCTTAATTCAAAACAACAACAACAAAATCTCTGAAATTCTTTTCTCAAGAAAGAAGAGTCAGAGAAGATTTGTTTGAGGTGTTTACGGTTGTTAAAGGAATTTTTTCATACTTAATGGTGAGAATTGTTAGACTAAGGAACAAAAATATGAAGGTCATCTTCAGTTAGCACAGTTTTATTTTTCTAACAAGTTGGTTGGCTGCCTGAATTGATTTCCTTTGGATGTTGTGGAGACAGCAAGTTTAAACGAGTTTAAGATAAAACTTAACCAAGTGAATGATAAAGCTGTCTTTAATTTTTTTTTAATTTATAATATATTTTAGTTTAGAGGATGTGACAGTCAAGATGAATCAATAGGTTTTTTGTTGTCCTTAAACATTATATTTTGTCAAAATAACCTTGTTTGGCCAGTTTCCTATTAACTGTCCTTCCTGATATTGATATTTTCAAATGGATATATGTTCATGCCTTTCCTGTCGTGAGGTTTTTGGCGAAACTTCTTTCGATCTCGTAGTGTTAACCTGCTCAAAACACGAACCTCTGAGTAACTACCAATAGACATTACTGAAATAACGTTTATTGTAGTCTGGTGAAGTTTAGGATCTCGAATACAGTACATTAGAGGTACCCTAATGTTCTGGTAATTGGTTAATTGCTTCATACCATTTCTGGACAGTCGAACAATTTGAAGCCCTATAACTTCCGGCACGTGACTAGGTATGGCTCTATATCAATTACAAATAAACTGTCTGAACAAAGCGTTGATCTGTTTCGAAAAATATTATAACAGAAACACGTCTCTTTATACAAAACAGGCGTGTATGTGTGTTTTGAATAACAAATGCTCTAAAAACTTTTACAGATTACAATAACAACCTTTAGGTAATAAATGTTCCTGGTCACAGACTGTGAAGACGTTTAAAGCTAGCTTAATCTCACAACAATGTTTCTGCATGAAGTCAGTTCCAACTATACACTTTCTTCAGTGTTAATTGTTCACATATCATGAAAAGCAGCTTCCTTTACTATGAGTAAGTTCCAACATTCATCTATCTGGTACTTTATGCCCTATTGTCTTTTGCACAATTTCATCTTCTTTCATTGATGTTGAAAATGTCATTTCACCTTTCATTACCAACTTGGTCAAACTGTTGCATCTGTAGAACCGGTGTTGAATAACATGGTGCAAGACTTCCCACTAATAAAGACATGGAACTGTTTGTTTTAAATAATAAGCTTTTCATCGCATTTAAAGAAGATAAAGTAATTCCATTTGAGCTTCTTCCCATAAGTCCAACTAATTCCTCTTTCTTAGTTAAGTGTAGATTAAATAAGTTTTCCAATTCCATGTTTTGCAATAGATAGTGCTTTTATTGAAATTCTTGGGCTAATTGGATCTTTTCATTTACCAGTTCGTTTTCTGTATTTTCTTATTCTATCACTGATGTTTTTTCATCAATATTCTCATATTTCATAGATATTCTTTTTTTATCTCTTCAGTTTTGCCGTAAAGATTTTTCAATACTTCTTTTATTACTTTTACATTTATTATAACTTATTGTTGATGTACAGTCATGTGAAAAAGTTAGGACACCCTATAAAAGCCTGTATATTTTTGTAACATTTTTGGATATATAGATATTTAATCTCAATTTTAACAATACTGAGGGATTATTGGAATATAACTATAAATTAAAACTGAAGAAAAGACTTTTCAAAATCTTCTGTAAATGTAACTCTACAAAAATGCATATTTTAACTGAGGAAAAGTTAGGACACCCCACATTTATTCCCACTTAAAATGACTGAACTCACACACAAGTGTATCACACCAGGTGTACATAATTAGAAGATCGTTACTCAGCATTTTGAATGAAGCTTGCCCTATTTAAACCTCAGACATTTAGTTTGGTGTGCTCCTGCCTATTGAAGTGAAAGTGAACACCATGGAGAGAGCAAAAAAGCTGTCTGAGGCCTTCAGAAAGAAAATTGTAGCAGCCAATGAGTCTGGTAAGGTTTTTAAAAATCCCAAAGGATTTTGAAATCAGTCATTTCACTGTCCGGAAAATAGTTAATAAGTGGAGTGCTTTCAAAACAACTGCCAACATGCCCAGGTTTGGTCGTCCAAGCAAGTTTACCCAGAGAGCAGACCGCAAGATGCTAAAAGAGGTCTTTAGGCAATCTAACATGTCATCACGGAAGCTACAGCAGGCTCTGGCTGCTGTTGATGTGAAAGCGCATGCCTTTACAATGAGAAAGAGACTGCACAAGTTTAACTTGCATGGGAGGAATGCAAGGAGGAAACCTTTGTTCTCTAAGGGAAACGTCAAGACCAGCCTGAAGTTTGCCAGAGAGAATGTAGACAAAGACCAGAAGTTCTGGAATAAGGTTTTTTGGACATATGAGTTCAAAATTGAATTATTTGACACCAGAACAGAGGACACATTTGGCGAAACGAAATGCAGCATTCCAGGAAAAGAACCTCATACCAACTGTAAACCATGGAGGTGGAAGTGTCATGGTTTGGGGCTGCTTTGCTGCAGCAGGATCTGGACAGCTCACAGTCATAGAATCCACCATGAATTCTATTGTGTATTAGAGGGTGTTTGAGAAGCATGTGAGAACATCTGTACGAAAATTAAAGCTGAATCAGAACTTGACCCTGCAACACGACAATGACCCAAAAAATACCAGTAAATCCACCAAGGACAAAGAAAACTAAGAAATAGAAAGTTCTGGTATGGCCGAATAAAAGCCCAGACCTTAGTTCCATTGAGATGCTGTGGGGTGACTTGAAACGGGCTGTACATGCAAGAAACCCCTCAAACATCTCACAGCTGAAAGAATCCTGCATTGAAGAATGGGGAAAATTTTCTTCAGACCGATGTCAGAGACTGGTAGATGGCTACTAGAAACGTCTCATTGCAGTTATTTCAGCCAGAGGGGTAACACTAGTTATTAGGGGGTAGGGTGTCCTAACCTTTTCCTCAGTTAGAATATGCATTTTTGTAGAATTACATTTACAGAAGATCTTGAAAAGTCTTTTCTTCAGTTTTAATTGTTTAGTTATATTTCTATAATATCTCGGTAGTGTGGATATTGAGATTAAATATCTATTATGTCCAAAAATGTTACAAAAATGCACAGGCTTTCATAGGGTGTTCTAACTTTTTTACATGACTGTAACTTTTTTGTACGTACAAATCAACTTTGAGGATCCAGTCTTTAATAGAATTTACTTATGTTTTTGATATATTTTTGAATATTTTATCTCGTTATTCTGGTTGTATTTATTTCTTTTTGATGTTTTTGGTTCTATTTTAATTTTTTCCTCATTCTCCTCATATTCTACATATTTCTTTTCTGTTCTTCGTTTAATTGTTTTATTTTCTCTATTAAAGTTTCAATCTCACTTCTAAATCTGGTTGTCATATTGATATTGAGCCAAGTTTTTGGTGAAAACAATCACACTTTTGACATCTCTCGTTCGGCGAACGGTACGTTTTCGGACTTTGAACAGAAAGTGTCCCCAAGTTCAAATTTAGAACAAGAAAGTTAACTGTTTGGCTGTATCAAATCGGGATTAATACGTCATTTTAAATATAATAAATAAAAGAAGTGAACATACTTAGCTAAACTAATGTTGAAAACTAAAGAATACTTACTCAAACAAAAGTTACAAGAAAACGTGAGGAGAATTTTGAGAATAAAACTGTACAAACCTGTATAAAAGTGGAAGTTTTTCTTTAAAACACCTTACAAACATCTGCAAAAGCCAAGTAGAAATACGCGCAAATCTGGTGCTAAATTCATGTAAAATTTTGCTCTCTCAGCCTCCAATCCTGTTTTAAGTATTGCAATAAACCCTTGAGCAGATGAGGAAGATGGTTGAGAAAGACCAGACGAAAAATAGGGGTGAAGATACCAATAAAACGACTAGATCACCAGCATGCCCATTATGCTGGTTGGAATGGTATAGTTTCCCTAGAGCCTCTCTTATGCATACTCTGTGGTTTCGAGTTTTTAACCAATAAAGAAGTAATTGGTACCTGTTACATTAGTTGACCACCGAGCAACAAAGATAATGTGCGTCCACTAGCAGTTACTGCCCAATAAGACTAACTTGGTATGGACACGAAAAAGTAAGTTGTTATTTCTGCCAAAGAATTAGATGTAAAAATGATGAGTCTCCACTTGACCCATATATTTCCTGGGAAAGGATAAAATTATAAACCTGCATAAGCAATGATCTGTTCCAGTCTTGTGAATTATAAAGAAACAAATTTAGCAAACTTACGTCTGAACTAAAAGGAGAGAAAATGTGTTGTACAAACAAATAGTACACATCTAAATGTACTGTTTTCTGTAATCTGGCTCAATTACTAGGTGTTGAGAGTCAGTGAATAATTCCGCTTGGAATTGTTTCTTTTGAGCAGTGGTGTTTCTGAATTTGTTGACGGTATTCAGATGCTGAGAAAGTTGTTCAAACCATTCACATAATTATTGAACAAGAAAGATCCTAAACCAAACCTTTAGATGTTTCCACTACTCTCAGTCGAGAAACAAACAAACTCGTTTGTTACATATCTTTGTTCTGTACCGATTTCGCATTAATACAATTTCATAACTAATGTATCATCATTTATCTTACCAAAGAGTCTCCCACGTGGCACAACACTATGTCTGCGGACTTACAACGCCAAAAACCGGGTTTAGACATCTGCGGTGGACAGAACATAAATAGTTAATTGTGTATCTTTGTGTTTAATTACAAACAAACAATCCTTACCAAAGCATTCTTTAGTAGGTCAGCAATGAGTTTACGGACTACAACGCTGAAACACGAGACTCAATTTCTCTTGGTAGACGCTGCGTAGATAGCGTATTATATAAAATTGCAATAAAGCAAACAAATTATTATCAAAGGATTCCTGAGAGTAAAGCTAAACAATGTAATTTTGGATGTCATGATAATAAGAAAAGACTGAGAATAATTTTTTAAAAAAATCTATTAAGCTGGTAGCGAAAGAAAACATTTTTTTTGGAAAACATGTTGACAATCATTAATTGAATCTCATCTTTCCCAATCCTTCTGTAACTTATTTTTGACAGTAAATTCCAGCATGATTTTAGCAAAACAAACTTTGTTGTTATTTTTAAGTGCAACACTACAAGATGGGTTACCTATGTTTTGCCCACCAAAGATATAAATTCCATCTTTAAGCATGATGAAATTGTTATTGTTTGTTTGTTTTTAACCACAAAGTTACACAACGGAGTATTTATGCCGAATCCACAACAGGCATCTAAGAACCTTTTCTTTAACATTACAAGTCTTCAGACTTACCGTTGAACCTTTGCGGGCCTTTATAAACCTTCAAAATTACTGCTGAGCCATCGGGCATACAGTACAGAGACCAAATTAGTGAATCTATAATTTTTAGAATACTTCTTATACCTTTACGAATCTATATTATCGAATTGGAAACCTTTCAATTATAAAGGATATTTTCTAGTCTCAGAGGATTTCTGAAATAT
Source organism: Carcinoscorpius rotundicauda (assembly GCA_011833715.1). Taxonomy (NCBI): domain Eukaryota; kingdom Metazoa; phylum Arthropoda; class Merostomata; order Xiphosura; family Limulidae; genus Carcinoscorpius; species Carcinoscorpius rotundicauda. Next base: position 44,299,875 of record CM022395.1, on the reverse strand, counting down.
ATCTTTGCTGTTTTCGTCCCTAATTTAACGATATAAGACTACAGAAAAAGCAACTAGCCATCACCACCCACCGCCAACTCTTGGGCTACTCTTTTACCAACGAATAGTGTGATTAATTAGACATTGTAACGCTCCACAGCTGAAAAGACAAGAATATTTGGCGTGACGGTGATTCGAATCCGCGGTTTTCAAATTACGAGTCTAGTGTTATTGTTGTTTTGAATTAAGCCCAAAGGTATTCAATGGGCTATCTGTGCTCTGCCAACCACGGGTATTGAAAGCCGGTTTTTAGCGTTGTAAGTCCGCAGACATACCGCTGAGCCATTCGGGAATACAAGCCGAGTGCTTAAGTTTTGTTTAATTTTTAAAATTTATGAAAATGTTGTCAGAGCACAAACTTTATTCTGAAGGAATTATCCAAGGTTTTTGAAGTTGCTACTCCTTCAAAATAAATAAAATTGAAAGATAATTCTTCTTGCGTTTAAAGAATTAAAGCGTTTAAAGAAATAATTATAACTACTTTACTTTTCTTTCAATTATTTTTATACAAAAGGTTTACGGTCAAAAATGATCTGTCCAATAAAATTACACTGTAAAGACGGTGATGAAATGTCTTGTCGGTGGAGTTCATGTAATAAGAATCAACGTGATTTGTTTTTCAGAATGTGTAGTTTTTATAGATGAATAAAATAAACTTTAAGTGTGTTTTAAGTTATGATTTTAATCAATAGATGAATATCAGTTATGTTTTAATTTCTAAGATGTAAGTTAATAAAATAAACAAAATAGCCGAATATTGCAATCCGTTTTAACAAGCAAGCTAGTCTGATACTAATATGATATAAATTTGACTGAAAGTGATGCATTATTTTCATTTGTATGGACTTGGCTGGCGTTTTAAGTTGAACTGTTATTTTCATAATGTTGTTATATGTACGAAATTATATTATAATTATTAATTATTGCTTAGTTAGACCTTGAGCTTAGCAGTTTTTGCCATTTAATGATGTATTATTTTCCGACATTATCAACAGTTATAATATATCGGATGCCTTCTCCTTTATGACGATATGTATTTTCATAACTATTTAACAAAGGCGTGGTTAAACAAGAAGCTTTGTAAATTCAATATTCATTGCCCAGTCAAACATAAAAGCACCAAAACTGGAGATAGCTACAGAACAGCTTTTAAATTTTCTAAACATCAATTTGTTCTTAATACCATGGGCTACAATCAATATGTTTTAGTTAATTTTGAGAGATTACTTCATAACTGCCAAAAGAAATATCCACTGTGGAAAATTCTGTTTTATGGAACTGATGAGTTTTCCTTGGAAAGTCTCAAAGCTCTGAATGAAAACAGGTATTGTACATGTTTTTAGAATTATAAAAATTAATTGTAATATTTTTCACATTATTTGCCCATTTTATGTCTGTCTTTTGATAGTTTTCTTCTTCAGATGAGATATTTAATACCTATGAAACTGTGTTATTAATGTGTTTTTATAATCTAATAACAAAACAGTAATATAGCAAATTACTCTGTTTAAACTTAGTAAAGAGCCAGATTGATGAGTGGCTGTTTTAGTTATAGTTATAAAAATGCTCTGTTAGTAATAGCTGCTTTCTACTATCAGTTCAGTTTTGTTATAAAATATTTACCATTTTCAATAATTTTATAAGGATCTGAAGAGTAAATCATTCTAAATGACAATGTGAACAGTGAAATTTCTCAAGGGTTTGGTGTGGTGTCTTTGTTTTCCACCATTCATGTTAACAGTTTGATTAGTTAGTTCAAAAGTTCTCATTCCAATTGTATGCTGTGTACAAGTGAAATGAATGCAACTGATTGATAGTCATAAAAATTGATACTAAACAAAGCGTGAGATATTGTAATGGAAAATTTTTAGAACAATTAAAAATATGTCAAATATAGGCCATCATCTGCTCTCGTGTAAGGACAGTCTTTGTGTTGTGAACATAACTATCACAAGTTTTACTGATGTCCATATTCTATATTTAAACCATCTCTTTTTTTGTCTCGGAGCATGATTAATTCCATTTAAGAGTTTTTAGGTAAATAGGTTTCTTGTAACCAACTAAATGCTTTTGTCTCAGAGTTCAGTTATGTCACATAATGAAAACCTTCTGTAATTTGAATAGCATATTGTATCTATGCACTCTTACATAAAGGAATCCTAGATATGATACATTAAATATGTTGTCTGTATTATTTTATATTGAATTTGTCTATAGATACAAAATTAAATTGTTTTCATCTGTTACTCTCTTCTTTTGTAATGCTAACCATTTTCTGACTGTAAAATGTTTGAAGTGAATATATTAACTTAATCTAAAACAAGACTGTATCAACTATTGAAAAATACACATTGTTATGTAAATTTATTTTTTCATGTTCTTATATCTCTGATTACTCTTATTTTTCACATATCCCTGTGTAATTCTTTTTTACTATCTTTTCTTGGTGTTAAAAAGTGCACATACAATAATATTAAATATTTCAATGTTCATATCCATTACACCTTTAGTGTGGTAGGTAAAGAAGCAATACCTTAATTAGCAGATGGACTCGTTACTTTAGTACCTTCTTCATTTTTGTTTTAATACACAGAATAAAATTGTCTCTCTTTCTGTGTTAAAATTCATTTAAATGCCAGAAATTACCAATAATTTTCTTTGTGAAGTAAGAAATTGTACAAGAATTGTTCACCCCTGAAGTTTTGAAAAGCATTTCAGAGTCTTTACTGACAGTCATTTGTATATGTACATGGTGTGTGTGTGTATATGTAACTGTGTGTGCACTCATGTATATTTTAATCTATTTACTCAGACTGAAGAAACATGTTACTGATCAGGCTGTTGAACAGTTGGAGGTTGTTTGTTCTCAGGTGAGATTTAAGGTATAATTATATTTTAGATTTCATATTGTAAGCTTAAGTGTTATGTGCTCTGATTTTTGTGACAATGATACAATTTGATGAATCACATAAAAAATACTTAAGTTTGCTTTTGTGGCAATGAATTTACTGAGCTTACAACTAGAATCTGTTTCTAAAATTAAATTTAAGGAACAAAGAAGAAAAAATATGTTTGTTTTTTATATGTCTGCAGAATTTTATATAAAAAAAGTCATCTGATTTAATGATTCAAAACATTTAATAATTTCAAAAACCTCAATCATGTTTTCTTGAGACCTTCTACATTGGAAATTAAAGTGAAGAGACTTCAACCTTTTTTGATGCAGTAATCAATTTAGTCGTGGTTGTTGTATTGAATTGAGCACAAAGCTATGCAATGGGCTATTTGTGCTCTGCCCACCACAGGTATCAAAAGCTGGTTTTTAGTGTTGTAAAGCAGCAGACATACCACTGAGCCACCGGGGGGCAATTTAGTCCTGGAAATATTGTCATAACTTTTAACCTTTTACAATAAATCATCATTTTTTCTTAAATAAGGTGACCACATAAACAATATTCCAGTCCTCTGCCTTCTATCATCTAATCAACTCTCACTCCATTTAACTAATGTATTTCCTGGCCCAGGAGATACAATCTTCAAAAGTCTCTTACACATCAACATTTTTTGTCATTGGATGAAAATTTTTTCATCTTCATTCTGTAAAGGATCTATTCACATTTCAACACTCTGTTATGTATTTATTGTGTGTGTGAGCAATTTACTTAAGAGTTAGTATTTTAACTGTTCAACAGGATTTTCAGGAACACATTCAACTAACAGAGTATTTTTATTGCTCAAAAATATAAAAAAGTTTTTCAATATATATTTAATAAAGAGGCATTTTTGCTGTTTTCTTTTGTTTATAAGTTTTAAGTTTTGTAAACATTGTTCCCTTATATTTTAATGTGAATAAAACATCTGTTACCATTACTGAATAATGTCACTTCAGTTAATGAAAACTAGTCATGTCAAAGTTCTCTCATTCACAAGTGCTCAAGCCAGTGTAGACAAGTTATGGTTAATGTCTATTTTCCTGTTTATAAATTGGACTATTAGTGGTGTGGTATATTTCTTGTTGGAGAAGTCACATATATCTATTTCTTTACCATACTCACAGCAGTTACCTTTAGGCTGCCCCTATTATGAGGTTGTAACAAATTAAATTTTGATAAATATCACAGCATAACGGTCTTCAATCATTTTTTATGGTTGTTTAACTTCATTGCTTCTGTTTGTGAATTATCAGTTTTTTCCTGCTTTTCAGGTAAAGTTATTTTTTATAACAGTTATTACTGGGTCGTTTACATGTGTAGAAAAATAGTCCAGTTCATCAATACGCAACAAAAAACAACTTGGTAGTCCACTGGTGGCCATTTGCTGTCCCCCCTGGAGTCTTTCATGTTGGTGTGGTAGTATCTTTTGGACATCTAATACCACAACAGGCGATTGAGTCATGTCATTAGTAAGTATTATTTATTAATTTTTAGATGTGCATGACTCTAACACATTCTATACATAGGCATGGAATGTTTTAAATTCAATTTAATAAATGGTAGAAAAATCATCTTGACCTTCTCAAGAGCCTACTTGTCCCCTTCCCATGTGATAAAACACGCAGAAATGTTGTATATAAATTCCAGAATTTTGCTTGTATTTAACAATAAACACAATCAGTACAATGCTGTTGGTAGCTCAAGATTTTGGGGAATTGCATATACCACATTTTGCATCTAAGCCCTTCCTATTTTTTTATTCACATATTTTATGGTTTTGAACATTTAGTCACTACATTGTACATTGTAACACTTAGAATATGCATGAACTGATGAAAAAAATCATGGTTTACATTAATGCTGTCTTTAATTGAAATGATGTTCAACATACAGTGAATCTTTATTAATCTGGACGTCAGCAATCTGTATGATTCTCCACCTAGACACAGTGTCATAATTCAAAATTTAATCAGTTTTTCTTATATTTACATTCTGAGTTTCAATGGCTATTTTTCTGAAAATAACTCACTGAAATGATTGAAGCAAAACAATCTTAATTAGCAGTTGGCACCAATTTACAAAAGTTTTTATGAGAATGACCTTCACAGTTTGGATGTACATGTAAAGTATAACAGCTATATATAGAGGTGGTCAGAGTGATTTATACTACAGTTAAGTGACAAAATGAAGACAGTAATATCAGCATCATTAAAATGTATATTTGTTTTTACAAGAAAACAATACATCTGCTGTGTATTTTGTATTCTATAAGTAAGCTGTTGGCTTGAACAAAATGTTAACAAAATAGCAAAAGATGGCACTTTGATCGTGTAACTTGTAGAGTTATTGATGATGTATAAAATAGTAAACTGTTAAGTTGCTTCTTGTTTACCAGTTGCATGTCCACCATTACATTTATCAATGCTATTAAGAGAGTGCTCATTGTATTATAATTGACCTATTCAACTATCCATGACTACTACTACATCACAAATATGTTTAGATTAATGAGATTTCATTGTATATATATAATAATATGAGTTTAAAGTTCTTTGTAAGTTTTCTTTTATTATCGTATACATTCTTCCTAGATTTATCAGTCAAACTTTATTTGGCTCCCACTGTAGGAAAAAAGCATGTAATAATTCAGATATGTTTGTTGCTCTTTGTATAACTAGGAGTTTGTGAATTAAAGAAATGTGTATAGTTTTCTTTTAGGGTTGGGAGATGCATATTTTTAAATGTTTATGTGTATGTACTAGACTTCTGCATCTCAGAGTTTTAAAGAACTTTTATAGCTTGCTAGAAATCTACCTGGAGTGCTTTTCTGGTGATAGAATAAATTGTCTGAATAAAAGCAAAACTACGTATCCAACAGGCAAGATAAAATGCTAAAACTTCTAGTTCCTCAGACTAATTGTGTTGCCCCAGGTACTAGTATGTATAGTTGTAGGTAAAAATATGAAGTTACAGGAAGTAACAGTGGAGAAAGTTTTCTGAATTTTTATTCTGTACGTTATATAATGAATCCTTATAATGTTGTTCACACTTTAGGATTGAATTTTAAAAAAGTATGCTTATATTAACAGCATAGTGATGCTCAGTGACAGTTCATTTTTATGAATTGTATTAAAAACACGTTTTGTATATTTGCTGTTCTACATGATACTGCCTAACATATTTCATTCATTACATAATACCTAAAATTTGTTTTTGATAAAAAAAAAAAATTTGCTCCACCTTTTTAAATAACATTTGTTTTTGAAAAACTTAATTTTATTAAACATTGTTCAAATAAAATTGAAATTTAGCAGTGAATATCCATTAGGTTTTGTGGATATTTTCTGTGTAATTAAATTTTCTTAAACTTTTTTCTTTTTTTCCTTTTACATGTTTAAAGTGCACTCTCTTAGCCCACATGTCTAGCCTGAAGTATTATGTAACATACCTAAATATTCATGGACACAATTGTGACAGCTCATTTAGTATGGACTAAGTTCTTGATTGTTTTTTCTGTAATAAATTCTGATAACAATAATAATAATACCTTGATAGTAATAGCTTTGATAGTCTGGCAGAGATCAGAATTTAGTTTAATTTTACATTAGCAGAATGATATGAAACAATTTAAATCTGGTTGACAGCAGTGAGGATTCTATAATTGTCCATAAAGACTGATTGATTAGTTGGATAAACACATGGTAAATGACATTTAATTATGATAAGTATAAAGTTATGAATGTAGATTATTATAATATAAATTAGACATCTAACTGAGATAGATATCATTTTAGTTATGTTGGTGAGGAAGATGAACTGGAGGGGTTTGGTTGATAGAACTCGTAAGCTTTCAAGACAGTGTTAAATTGCACATTTTTAGGTTGTGTGTATAGGAATATTGAATACAATTCTACTAAGACCATGTTTTCTTGTTTTTATTTTTATACAAATCACTAGTTGGGCATTGTTATGAGTTCTGTTTTGGTCCTCTTATATTAAGAATGCATTAACCCTTTTGGCACTGAATAACATATTTTAATGTTTGGCATGGTACTGAATATATATGTTTAATACTTTAGCTAATTACAGTATCAGTACTAAAAGCATAATATCTCAACAATAACTCAGCAAAAGTTCCTGAAATATTCGGTGATTGTACCCAATACTATATATGTTAAATTCAATACATGAGAATAATAGGAATAAAGGGAAGGTCGCCTGCTGCGCTGAGCATTCAAGTCGACTGCAGTCACCGAAAAGGTTAAGTTGTAGAGAAATCAGAAGAGGGACATTAAGATGAATCAAGGTATGGATGGATTATCATATAAAGATTGGTTAAGATCTTCTAACTTGATCCCCTTCTTAAGGCTGGATGTACTGATAATGTTTCTGTTGTTTGTTGAGGGAAAGTTGTTGTCAGGATATCCTTGGTTGGCCAAAAGCCTCTTAAATTAATGCAAAACATATGATGTGTGCTTGATAATATCTTTTAAAAACAAATATGATGATAACTTTAAAATTAAGAAGTATTATATGAGAAAATTGCATTCCCTGATAATGAAACAAAGATGAAGGCCCAGGCTTTACAATTCCTTTTTTTTATCAGTGAAGGTATTCTATTTGATAGTTCTGGACTATTTCTTTATAGCATACTTCTCACTGCAGGAAGCTTTTGCACAATATTTTTAGGTTAATGTTGTTCCCTTCCTTTTTATTTGATTTCTTCAGTTCATCAGTTGTATATGATCTAAGATCTATGAGACCTTTTGAGCAACTCTCATGCACATAAGTGCATGGTGGATGTCTGTAATTGGTAATATGTAATGTTGCATTTGTATTTGAATCTTCTGTTGTTTGTATGTCAGTTTATTTACATAATTTGGCATGTTTGTGTTGATGAACTTGCACATCATTAGTATCCATTTGATGTCTGCTTAAGTTACAATGATGTGATCATATCAGCTTGACGGTTAGCTTGTCTTAGCATTTTATATTTACTCTTAAGATGTTATACTTTACATTATAGCTATAACTTGCAGTTACTGTATGTGTGGGAAAACCTTTTTATGCCCTCTTTACCATTTTAAAGGGCAGTAACAAGTTGCATGGACTTTTGCTGACATTTAAGTAGCTAAGTGCTTCAGTGCATGTGATCACATGTTTATAATAGTTGCATTCCAGATATCATGTTACAGCCTTGAAACTTGTCTTTAATTTGACTATTTGTTCTGGTAAAAGCCTGTGAATATAGCTGTTGTATCAGTTTTGTAGACCTAAGTATGTGTGAATTATCTCATTTAAAATTTCAAGGAAGGTTTCTACTCTAATTGTTTTGTACTTTTCTTATCTTTGTTTATGTCAAGTTAGAAGAAACATTGATTTGCTTTTCTTTATAGTGAAGGAATACGAGGCTTTGTGTCAGAAATTCATATAATTATTTCACAAGAAGTTAACTGTATGTACTAACTGTAACTGCTAGTGACACAATTCAATAAAATTGCAAAAAGATCACCAAGACTTGTAATGTGCTGTCAATAGCTATGGAGATGACTGGATGTAAAATGATCAGATGCATAAGTTGTTAAGTTAGGCCATGAACCAACTCTCTATATATGCAGTAGTGAAAATATGTATGAAGTGGCATGAAAATGGGAAATAAAATGCAAATGCTGTGACATTACCTTCCATTTATCACATGAAAATAAATTGCATCAGAATATAGTGACTGATTAATTGTTCACATTGTGATTAGTATGTGGAACTAACATTGTTAATAATAGTATTAGCAGGGGCAGAATACTGGAATTCTCCAAAACTGATGTTAAGTATCTCAAGATATGTTGTTTGTGAGATAAGAAATGAAAAGGAAAAGGATTACCACTGACTTTGCATTGAATTATGATTTACCTGTACAATATGTAACCTGCTCTCATATTTAGTTTTCCTGATTCATCACTGCCCTTTATTTAAAAACTTTTTTCTTGCTATTGAATTTCACATTTCCATATGATAATGTTGCATGCAAATAGAGGTGATAATCTTCCAACAATCAGAGTACACCGCCACCTTGGAATACAGTTGGTTCCCTCTACACTGACTGTTCAGTCATCACTTCTCAATGTGGCCCTGGTGTGTTAAGATATATTTTTTTTTTTCATCCACTGAGATTTATGAGCACGAATATTTGGTTTAAATATCTTTAAAAACAAACATTTCTACTACTGAAGACTTGCTGTCTTTTATTGTCCACAACCTGAATTACATAGAGACTGTTATTTTAATGCTGTTGAATATCATTTTTCACTATAGACTGACTCCCACAATGGCTTTGGGTTCTTCTTTGTCTGACAGGAAATGTGACAGCCATTATGCAGCAGGTATGAGAGTCTTGCATGTTGCCTTGACATTCTTCTCTTCTCCTGTAATAACTGTTCTTTTTCCTCTGACATCCACGCCCATACTGAATTTATTTTTCTCATACTTCTCAAATTTTGCACAGATACCCTGGCTTACATTTGAGGTGAAGCTCTTTTCTTTGATCCCCAAGCTCTGGAATATTTTCTTATGGTTGGGGCTATGATCCATTGTCTCTTCCCAGTCTTTTTTAAACTCAGTTTTCTTGCCTTTTTTCTTACTGTAACTAACCTTTTATGTTATTTATTCTCTATTCATATCCTTTTGAAAATAATCCTGAGGGCTTTTAAGCAGATACTCATTCTCTTCCTTTTGCTACATTTGCTTATTATTTTTTCTTGGAAGTCCCACTTTTCACTAGCTTATATTATTGTTGGGGAGGGATGTCCTTCTTTCCCAAATACATTTATCTCCCTTTTATCTTGAAGATCTTCATCTGGTTTGTTTGTTTTTCTCCACTAATGGTTTTTGATGGAGTACCTGATTCTTTGTAGTCATGGGCTTGAAGTTACATGCTAACATTTTCCTTGACTGCTCTTGTGTTCTGACTTTTGAAAGTTCCTTTCTTCCATTTGTTCTTTTCTGTATTCCTGATTCATTTCTAGTTCCTGTTTCTTTCCATTCTGTTCCTCTTCTCTCATCTGTTATTCCACTATCTGCAGGATTCAGTTGACAGTTTCATCAGTTACAATCATCTGGGCTCTGGAAAAGTGCAGATTTATTGGGTTTGATTTGTAGATCTATAGATTCGTTTTGTTAGATGCTGCAGATTTTATCCATTGACCTTAATCTTCTTTTCTGTTCTCCTTCTTGTGTGTATCAGTTTGGAATTCTTCCTTTTGATCTGATATCAGCTTCCTATGATTTTCTTTTGTCATTTAGTGTATGCTGTTGCTCATTTGTGGCTTGAGATTGCGATTCCACTATTAGAAAGATGACTGGCTTCTTATAGCTCCATTCCAACAAGAGTCTTCCAACCAGTTTTTCCCCTTTTTTGGGACAGGGGTTGGCTAGCCAAGCTAGAGAAATCTTTTCTCATATTCATCCAGTATTTTATTCATTTGGATGTGTTCTTAACTTCCTGTCACAGCCTTCTATGCTGTATTTAGCAGGTTATAGACAGTTTTCCTCAATTCTGTCCTCTCCTTCTCTCCCTCTGTAAGTGATTCTCCTTGTATCCCCCCTTATCTTTTCCTTGGACCATGCTTATATACATATTTTATTGTGGACTTTACATGATCAATGGGACCTCTTTCAGGATCTCTCTCTCTTTTCTTTTTTTTTTTGAGTGATCCCTCTGTCCTTAAGCCTTTCAATGGCTTTTTTTTGCTCCTGCTCTCAGAGTGATGACTGAACAATCAATATAGAGGGAGCTAGCTGTGTTAGGAAGTGGTGTCACACTCCTATTGATTGGAGGGTTGTTGCTTGTAACAGTGCAACAGTATCATGTGGAAAGATATGAGATTAGGTAGGAGCCTACAGGCTAGTGGAGATTGAAAAATTTTGAATATAGAGGGCAGCAGTGAATAGAAGTTACCTGTGAGAGAGGTGAATTTCTGTAAGAAATACATTTTTAGTGTTGAAAAACATTTAAAACAATATCACCAAAATCATACATCAGTTAACTGTATGGCAATATCAAAATGAATTGCTATATGCAATATTTTCTTTGGTATTCTTCTGTACTGTTAATCAATTTGCTACCAAATTTTTGTTACTCATTGTTTGTGAGTACTTTGTGTCTGTTGTTTGTCTGTTTCTATATTTGTTGTGTAAATATATAAAAATTAAATATATATGCATTCAAGTATGGTAATAAAATTGGTTTAAGTTAGCAGAAAAAGTTAAATATATTTATAATAAATTATGTACTTGTACATGTGTATGCAGTTGATGAGCTTCGGTTATACTTTATTGTAGGGGATTACGCTGATTCTTTATTTATAATTTGGTTAATTTCTTTGTCTAATTTTCAACAAGATTTGTAGTTTCTTAATTGAAAATCCTAATTTCCTGCTGTATTTGGCTTCATCTGTTTGCACAAATCTAATAATGAATGGTGTGTATAAACTGATCACTTTTTGTCCTTATATAGTGGAATGGTAAATGTCCATGCAAGTCTCTTACCTCGATGGCGTGGTGCAGCTCCAGTTATTCATACAATTCTTAGTGGAGATACACAAACTGGAGTAACAATTATGCAACTTTCTCCCAAATGGTATGCATTAAAGTATTGTTAAGTATGATTTTGGGAAAGGCACATTTATAAATTGATTTAAGTGTAATACATGTAAAAGCACATGGGTCTGTCATCTCCTCATTATGAGAAGTTTCAAGGTATGGTTGTTTTGAATGTTTATTGAGAACAAATGCTAAAGAGAATGAGCAAGCAAGTTTGAATGTAGTTAAATGCTGTTTATTTTACAATCCATAAGCATTGGTACTTTGTTCTGTATATTATTCATAATTGTAAATCATGAAACTAAAATAAAATATAACAATGCACATTTGATACATACAGTAAAGTATCTATGCAAAAAAATGCAGTAGATTACACCAATCTTGTCTCTTTCAAAGCAACTTTTTCTAAAAGTACAAAACTGCTCTCATAATTCACATTCCTTCTGTAGCTGACAACCACAAAACTGGATCTATGGTTTCCAGAAATATCTCCTATATTTGATAGACACAGAGCAATCCTGCACACAGAAAATAATACAGAGCATTATAGAGCTATTGCATGAAATAGGTTCTATGACTGAATCCTTCCACAGAAACACCCAAGTTTAATTAACACATTGTTTGACCTCATCTGTGTGATACATTTATTTGTATGTTGCATATTATTATATTTTATATTATTTCTTTAAAATACCAAATACAATAAAATAAAACACTAAAAATGGCAGCATATTTAAATAAAATTATTATTATTATTGATTTTATATCAAAATAAAAGTTTTCAAGTGTCACTGTTTATTACTGAGTTTAATAGCAATTTTTGTTCTTAATTTTTGCCAGAAATTTAGTTTATTATTCATGTTGTTCTGATTGGTTTAAACTGTGTACTCTGGATTCAGTATTATTTGTATTCTTAGTGTTTGTGGTTTTCATGAGATGTTTTAACCAAGAAATTAGAACCTCAATGAAAATGTTACAAGCTTGTAATATTTCTTGCATTTCATTGGTTCCTTTAATTTAAACATGGTTAAGTACTAATTTTACATAGAAATGTAATGGATTGATAATGTACATTAAGTTTATATCAGAAACTTAAAAATATAAAATAAATATGTGCAAAAGTTTTTGTTGTTTTTCATTTCAGCAGAGCATGGTCCAAGTTAAAAACAACTCGGAAATTATTGTAAATGTTGTTAATGTCAAATGTACTGTAGAAAATTTAAAGGCACTACATACATGTACTGAACTGAAAAACATTTCTTTCTTTTCAAATGTTAAATCCTCATTTAATACATGGATGACAAGTCTGCTTTTGAAAAACATATCTAGATGAAGTTGTGTTTTGACATTCTGACACAAGTAGAGATGGTCAACTCTGTTCATGTTGGTTTCAGAACTGCTTGTCAGTTTGGTGAATGACTTTTGCTTTGTTGAGTACCAGTCACGAAAGTATAAGCTCAATTTGTTGTTTTTTCATTTGTTACAAAATAATTAAACCATGAAATTTAATATTCCCATACTTAAATGCACTCACATAATAATTTTATAGATTTAGTTTATGCAAAAAATTGTAAATGAAACATAGTTGTTTATCAATGTGAATTTTCAGTGATGATTAAAGTACCTTAACTCTTTAAACCCATAAATTTTAGAATAGTTTTCAGTTAAATATTAATGTTATTTGATGCTGTTCCTGTCATATGGATTAATCAAGGTTTCAGCCAGATGGTGGGGATATTCATTTGGATTTAAGGAGTTGATTTTTTCTGGACATGTAATGTGAATGGAATGATAAATATAATAAAACTTTATATCAGTTTAGTACTTGTATGTTCACAGAAAGTTTCTATTAACAAAGATATTATTTTCCAGCTTTGATGTTGGAAAAATTCTATTACAACAAAAGATAGAGACACCACATAAAGCAACTAGTAAAGATTTGTATGCCATTCTTGCACCTTTAGGAGCTCAGTTGGTAAGTGTTGTTTTGTTTTCAAATGAATTATTTAATGTTATTGATGATTATTATAAAACTTGTACAGTTAAGATTTATAGGCTTTTCAGAAACTGCAAAGACTACGGGAAATACAACTAGATGCATGTATTGATTTTTTCTACAGATAAAAGTGGCTTACTTGAGTTCCTTTCTTTCTCACCTACTTCTTAATTCATAATCTGAGAGTCATGGGTTTGAAACTCCATCCTAAAAATGCTCTTGTCATTTTAACCATGGGTGCATTATAATGTGATTATCAGTCTCACTAGCTGTTGGTAAAAGAGTAGCCCAAGAGTTGATGATAGATAGTGATGACTAACTGCCTTCCCTCTAGTCTTTCACTGTTAAATTAGGGCTGGCTGGCACAGACAGCCTTTAAGTAACTTTGAGTTAAATTTAAACCAGTCTCTCTCTCTTTCAATTGACACTAACAAGATACATTTCACTCATTATTTTTTACAACAATGATAATTTATTGCAATAGGAAAAAGCTCTAAATACAATAACGTACTTTTTTTTTCCATGTTAAAGCTTCTTGCTGAGTTTCTTTCTTGTGTATGCTGTACAAACATGTTGGAACATTATTTAAATTGTTCTGTTTTTTGACAAATACATAGTACATATGTGTAAAATTGGCTAGTTTGGGTTGAGAAAATTTTTATGTAGAGGAACAAACAACAACTAACCTTCTTCAGTCATCATCAGGTTCACAAAGAAAATGTGAACAGAGACGTAGCTGTGTGTCCTACTAGGACAATAATCAGCAATGATAATTAAACCAAGTGTTGATGATATTAAAACAAAAATTATTCTAGCTGTAGTTTATCTTTTGCAATAAGACTAATTATAAACTTCTTTAACATTTAGCAAGTTCATAAGTGTAACACTTAGTACTTAGTAAGGAAGTGCATCAATTTGATTTCTTTTCCTTTTATAGCATGGTTGAAATTAAAATATGTCTGGAGTTAAATTAATAAGAGAAAGAAAACTGTTTTCAAAAACTCAAATACAGAAAACAGTGAGATCTTCTGCCCATGCTCTCTCTAACCCAGAGTCCACAATTTAAATTTAATTATTAATGTAAAAGTAATAAGGCATTTCATTTTCAAATTTAAAAAAATGAGGACATCTGTAACACTTTCCAGACTTTTATATGTGTAAATACGGCTGGTATGGGTAGAGAAAGCACTATGTAGAAGTGCAAACAAGGTTTTAACCTTCTTCGGTCAGGTCTGGTATGGCCAGGTGGGTTAAGGCATTTGACTCGTAATCTGAGGGTCACAGGTTAGAATCACCATCACATCAAACATACTCGCCCTTTCAACTCTGGAGGCTTTGTAATGTTACAGTTAATCACACTATCTGTTAGTAAAAGAGTAGCCCAAGAGTTAGTGGTGGGTGGTGATGTCTAGCTGCATTCCCTCTAGTCTTACACTGCTAAATTAGAGACAGCTAGTGCAGTTAGCCCATGAGTTACTTTACGTGAAATTCAAAAACAAACAAGTAATTCTTCAGTCCTCATCAGGTTACTTCTTTCTTTTCTTGTGAGCCTGATAATGACAGAAGAAGGTTGATACATTGTTCACTCCTCTACATAAAAATTTTCTCAACCCAAACCAGCCATTTTTACATGTATATTTTTCTCTTCAAGTGGGTTTTATTGTCATCACTGATAAACACATGGTGTACATGGATTAATTTGCAGACAGAAAAAAGTGACTCTATGAAAGTATATTTATATTTTCAACAAGTTTAATTTGAAATACATTAAATCTAGTACAGCAATCAAAGTGAGTGCATATAACTTGTCAGAAATCAACATCATGGTTTTTTTGTTTTGAGTTTTTATGTTTTGGTGATCTATCTGCTTTTAAACAGGTTTTGAGACATTCTGTTTCTTAACTTAAGAGAAAGTTGTTGTTTATAGTTAAATGCAATTGTTTTTGTTCCATTGTTTAAGTAATCCTTTTATTGATGATGCATAGAAAAAGTATCGAAATCACTTTTTTGCAAAGTAATTATGCCTGCTTAAAAAATCTTCACCTTTTCTCCTAGTTTCATTTATCTATTTTTATATTAAAGGCACTATTCAAACTGTTAAACAAATCATGTTTAATCTATGTAGGAAAATGCTTCAATTTCATTTACTTTTAATAGGCTTCAATACATTAGATAGAGAGTGTAGATGAATTAATTACTGTTCATTACAGCTAGCAGGTACACCTGCAAGAAATAAGCACCAAAAGTGAGAACCCTGGCCATCACATGACTAGTATCCAGGAAGAAATTGCTAAAATTTTTAAACTACTAACAAAAACCAGGAATTTAAAAAATGTGTTTTATGTTGCATTACTCACTTCCATTTACAGGATTAGCTATTCTCATCCTCTACTGCTCTCTAAATTCAACATTTTTGTTCATGCATGTCACAAGTCTTATGCTTCCTACTGTTGGAAATCATTTGATTCCAACATGTTTATCATTGCAAATCATCTCGTGTCACTTCTCCACATAATGAATGTGAATCCCTCTATATGCACTTACTGAACTATTACTTTTTTGTTAGCACTGCTTGTACTTGGATGTGTTTCAACTTTTATGTTCAGCTTTAGTATACTTATAAAGTGGTTTTGTTAAGATTAATTCCACATTTATTCATACTGTTTCTTTAATTCAATTGCAGTTCATTACAGTCACATTATTATCTATAATTTCAGTTTTTGGTTGACTCTTCATGACTATGAATTCTGAAGCTCATGTTACCAGTTCAGGGTGTCCTACCTGTGACTAGCACCATGTCACAGTCTTCAGGTTCTAGTGACCTGTCAGGAGGTTTATCAATGTTTATTTGCTAAGTGATTGAACTTTATGGTCAAACTCTATCTCTTGACCTTGCTCCACTTCCTGAAGATTCTGTTAGGCATATTATGGTCCATTGGGATTTCATTTTCTAGGTATGTGATGTTTTGTCTTTTTCCTCTTATTTTTTATGAGCTGCATACTTCATTATTGCATGACGAAACATCACATCCCTGTTTGATTTTCCCCCTTTCCCAAATATTCAGGTATTTGCTGACCAATTTGCCTTATAATTAATTGACAGGATTAGCATTCCCTCCTCCCCCACTAGTTTTGAATCAGTTTGTTCTTGCAAATTATTGTACACTGTTGTTTTCTAGACCAACAATAGTTAGGTTCTATTTTACCTGTTTTAGGGGCAGTCCCTGAATTTCTTGTAACTTTGTACCATTTTTTATTTTTTCACCTTTATCTTACCCCCACAAGCCTCTTTGAGGCCCTTCACTGAAATTCTCCCTTCATTCCTCCACATTGGCTCACCTGTCATTTTTGGCTCTGGCATTGCAAATGTGGTTTCTCTGATGTTCAAATCTTCTAGGCCATGATACAAACTAACCTTACATCTGTTTACCATTATCTTATGTTTGAGATTTATACAAGGCCATATTTTTGTGGCTTTAAGTATTTGACATGATGCCTAAATTCTTGGAGTTTCAAGTTATATCAGTTGCCCATTTGTTGCAGTTGGAGCCCAATATGCCACCTGTTCCACTTTCCCATCCTTTCCACCCCTTATGTGTTCCTCCTTCTTTAACAGTGCATGCCATGTTGCCAACAGTATTGGTGACTAATTGGTGGGTTTTGATCTTATGGGAGCTTCACTTATCAATTTCCTTCATCAGTGGCATCCTTTCTTGATGGATCATTGTGTTCTTCAGGCTTTATTGAAAGGATTTTTGATCCAATTTCTTTCCCCACCTCTCATGTCTCCTATAAATTGCATCTTTCTCTCTGCTTTAGGATCCAATATCTTGCCACTATCTATCAGAGACAATCCAGGACCTATTGTTTCAACAGATTATCAAACCTATTCTACATACTTCACCTTGTTTCTCTTACATATTCTTTGTTGTCTGCTAGAATAATGGGGAGAATTCCTTCACTCAACTTGTATTAACTTAATTTGTTTGTTTAACAGCCCCATTTTATCATTTAATCTTTTCTCACTGCATGATGGGTGTTTTCCCTGGGTTTATGGATGACCAGAATGGATGTTGCCAATACTTATTGACATATACCTGTTTCCACATGGCCTTATCTGCACATTCAGCTCATCTATCATTGGGTGGTCAGAGCTTTTGCTTACTAAATTCATGCTCTGGGGCTGCAATTACACCATTAGATATATAACTGAATTTTTCTGGCTCATTTTGAACTTCAGTTAGCCAGCCATATTCATCAGCTCCTTCAAGTGACTGCTCAGGTGGACTGGTTAATCAAATTGGAAATGTTTTTACTCCATTCTACTCAATATCCTGTCCATTTAGGTACCTTTTTCAACTCATCTTAGTCAGACCCAACCTTCTCTTCTACGACTTCATGAAATTTTCAATTCACCACTTTGTTTCGGCTCCCTTATTTTCTCCTCACAAGGTTATTTATTCTACCTTATGAGATGTGACTTTTTAATAACATCGCTAGTCCTCCTTGATATGCATATATGCTCAGTCCCTTCAGTAGGCTCTCTGAGATCAATGGAACCGTGCTTGGAATCCCATAATAGTTCCAATTACCCTTCTTTATATCCTGAAGGATGATCTGCTTTACTGTTTGAACAAGGCCTGAATTGTCAGGCATTTCACTTTCTTCTCCAGTTTTACATCTGTTAATACTGCATTTCTTCAAGGCTGGTGTGCATGGGTCAATCATCAAAATGCTTCAAGTTGTTGGCCTGTTATTGATAAGTCCTAATGTATCAATGTTCTTGAGCTTTTCAAAGTCCGTTGGGTCTTGAATAACTTTTCTCTTGCCAGAAATTGTCTGGTGATAATTTATTTTGACAGTTCTATAATGTTGGTACATATCAATCACAGGGAGATACCCAGTCAAGATTTGTATGTATCACAAAAATATATCTTCTATATTGGACACATGTATACCACATTCATTTCATTTCATGTCACATTCCAGGTGCTTTCAATCAAGTAGTGAATCATCTTTCCTGCCCGGACAACATTTTTGCAATGGAGTGGTTTTTATATCTTGTATTTGATGTTTTTGCTCTGTAGAATTTACTAGACTTAGATGCATTTTCTACAACCCTAAGTTACAAATTACCTATGTTTTTTGTACACTGGTACCATTTCACTTTCAGGCTCTGGTTGTTGATGCTTTCAGTCAGGACTAGCATTAAATTCCTTTATGTTTGTTCTCCTATTTAATTATTTCAATAGATGATCCATTTCTCTCATCCATAGCACTTCAACTCGAGTTTTTTTATTGCTTCTCGTTGACCAGCTCAGCCATGGTTTCTACAATTACAACAACTGCAACTTTTTCCTCTAGTTCCCTCTTCCCTGTCTTTTTCTCCTTTTCATCAACCTCAGTTACAAGTTTTACACCCAGACATTCCTGAATGTTGTCTTCACACCTGGCTTTTATTTGGTTCTTGGTGAGGAGATGAGGTTTATCCCATTGCATAGATTCTCTTTTGACTTGTTTCATACATTCTTCATAAATGAAAGTGAATCAGCACAAATAAAATGTGTTCCTCAATTAGTCTGAAACTCAAGGGTTCCCCACTGACTGACCTACACATGACTTTTTCACTGAGAATCTTTAGTCTCCTCATTCTCGGGTTATCAGACTTCCTTATTCTGAACCTTCTATTTCTCCTAGTACTGTTGAATTTTTGCTTCTCCTCTCTTTACCATGGTAATGCATTTTTTTCTAAGTTTGTCATCCTCCCAAATGTCTGAATTTTCAGACTGTAATCTTAATATGGTCCTCCATTCTCTTGCTTTACCTCTGTCTGAACTTATTTCACCATGCTACATGTTTCATTTTTCATCTGTAAAGCATATAGGGAAGCATTGTGTGATTTAGAAATGACAGTTGTATGTGCAATGGAAACTACTCTTTAGGGGTGTTTTAAAAATTTAATATTGTCAAATAGGTCATGACCAGATTTGGTAACATTATGATTCTCCAAAATCATTTTGATATATCATATCAAATTCTCTGTTTAATTTATCTTTATTTATAATTTACTTAAGTGGATACTTTTGTTTTGATATATCATACAAAATTCCGTGTATTTAATTTTAAATATACTCTATTTTCAATAGTTGATAAAGTGCCTGACTAGACTACCATATTACCTTGAAAACAGCTTTCCACAACCAAAGAATGGAGTAACATATGGTAATGAATTTTTATAGATGTAATATTTAAAATTATGTTATTTACATAAAATTGAGATAGATTTAGTTACTGATTCTTTTTATCTTTAACAGAATCCATTCTGTTTAAAGGATTAACACTTAAATATAAAAATGTTCTTCTGTGATATGGCTTTGATGTTTATCAGTTTATTGAAAATAATCTTTCTTAACCTGCAATTAAAAAATGAATGTAACTTTCCTTTGGAGGTGCTTTAATGAAATTTGTAATTAACAGCCTTTTAAAATTAAATTTACAAATCAGGTACTCTTATCTCTGAAATATTGAAAAACTTTTATTTCTAGTTTTAAATTTATGCCATGAACTAAGAATTACTTAAAATTTATGCATTTATTTATATATTTGCATACCATATATGACACATACCCCCATAAATACACCATTCTTCCAGCTTCGACTGAACTTATTAATGCTCCTCCATCAATGAAGCTTACATAAGGTCTGCTTTCCTGCCGTAAGTTAGATTTTGTTGTTTCTGTTGATATGACATTTGTTTTGTTGATTTCTGCTGTTGCTTAACTTTCTCTGCTTTTATTGAAAGTCCTATTTATGTAATATTTCTGTATTGTATTGGTTGAAATTGGTGATCCATTCTCATCAGTGGTAGCTCTACATGTCCTTGCCATTTTCTACTTATATTTTTGAAGGATATACTGTTTTGAGGATACTTCATTATTGCACCATATGCAGTTTTATTTAGTTTAACATAGGCATTTTTACTTAAGTTTTATTGAGTTTTGTGTCTTCAGAATTGGCTTTATTTGCTCCAGCACTAATCCTAATCCTGAACACTTCCGTTGTTCTCAATTCCTTTTGCTTTTAGTTATAGTCTGTACTTTCAATAGTAAACCTATTTTATTTATTTCTGGCACTACTTGCATCATGTGAGATGATATCCATACTGCTGATCTCAATTCCTTTTGCTCTCAGGTATAGTTTATATTTTCAAGATTAAATCTGTTTTATTTATTTCTGGCACTGCTTGCATCATGTTAGATGATATCCATACTGCTAGTCTCAATTCATTTTGCTCTCTGGTATAGTTTATATTTTCAAGAGTGAACCTGTTTTATTTAGTTCTGACATTATTTGTGTCATGTGAGGTGATATCCATATTTGTGTTTTTATTTGATTTTGGAGGTTAGGATAATTTTTTGAAACCAGCTCTGTATTCATACTTTCATAATGCAAACTATGACTTGACTTGTTTTGGTATATTGATTCTAGCATTATTATCAGTTATTCTAATTTTTCTGATTCTTTTACTCATGTTTACAGTGTATACTTTAATACACTTACGGGTCTCACTGTTGCTGTTTCTACTGTTATGTTGTTGTTATATTTCTTAAACCTTTTAAGTGGTGTTGCAATGTACTTGTAACTTAATAAGATTATCTATGATTTTTTAATATTTGTTTTGTCCACTCATAGTTCTAGTGTAGCATTCCCCAGTTGGTCAACAGTAATTTTAGATACTTTAAAAGCTGCAACTCAGGGTTGGGTTAACTGTTATGGGTGAGAGTGCTGATAGCATATTGTATAGCTTTGTGATAACCCACATGATTAATTTTTTGAATTATCTAGCATCATTGTAAGTAATGCAAATCTCCTTCACTGTGTTGTGGATGACTTCTCTATACAGACTTTTAAGGGATATTTGTTTATCTATGAATCTTTTACTTCACATGTCTTGGGTTTACCAGATTCTTTACTTTAATTTTCTATTCATGATTCATTTCTTCCAGTCTCTTTTTAATTACATACCTGGACATTTCAGAGATTTTCCATGCCATAGGGAGATATAGAGGTTGTACTTCATGAGAACTACTTCTTTTTGTGGGGTCACAGACAACAGAAGATTGAAGACTCGTACAGTATTCAAGTCCCATTTATTTTCTTGATATTCCTCATTTCTAGGTAGAAACTATCCCAATCTTGGATAGTTTCTTTGCCATAGTCCAGTTGAACTTCTAATGACTTATTTACTAATATTCATTTTCCACACATTGGAATGATCTGTTAGTTTATGATCCTTGCTTTTGATCTAGATTAGGTATTCTATGTATTCTCACATGCAGTGAAACATTTAGTTGGTCTGTGCATACCTTAATATTGATTGTCATCGTATATGGATTATTAGAATATTTATGCTTAGTAGTTGCCTTCAACTGATTTGCCCTTTGGGTTTTCTTCTGCTCTTAGTTGAAATTTTCAAAAGTTTTTTAAATCTCATTTTGCATCTATGCAGTATCTGGTTTATTTTTGTACCCTTTATAAGTCATTGTACAAGCTGGTAGGGGTACAAAGTTGTATTATTTTTTTGCTTCATCACATCACTGTGTATTTAGTTTTAAGGCTCCATTTGTCACCTAGACTTTCTATAGTAATCCATTTCTGATGTATTTTTGTATTTCCAAATAATCTGGGATTTTGAATAAAACAAGATAGACAAAAGAATTATATAGTAAGAATATATTTATATGATACTACGTTTGGACTTTTGCAAGATTCTTTTATCTCTGTGTTTGCTCTGGGCAACTCACATATTTACTCGTTCTTTTAATACTCCTATTCACATATCTGTGTGACTAAGGTTGAAATATTTGTGTGTGTTTGTACACATGCACATGTTTGTGCATGTTTTTGTCGAAAAAAATAGCAGTCAGGATTCTTTCAAGTTGCATTTATCTTTACATTTATTTTGGGCAACCGAAGGTCACAAATATAGGGTATGTCAGACAGTTTTTTGTATAAAAACTGAAATTCAAGTTGGTCTCACTTCAAGACAAATATGTATAAGAAACTTGAATCCTTTGTTTTTTACCAAACTGTTCTTTATTTTAGCAGTTTTTGTAGCATCATGGGCTACTGTTTGGAATAAAAAATTGTTCTAAATAACCTTAATGTTTGTTTGATATTATCCACAGTTTACTTGATGTTTTAGATGTTTGAAGTTAATATCAATTCTAAAAACCTAAAAAATTGTAAAACTATTTGAAATTAATTTTCTTTTATGTACCTTTGTAATACACATATAATTGTCAAACATAAATGTGTTATACACTGATGCTTTGAAGTGATTAGTTTACAAACATGTAATCTTAATAATGACATCTCTGACTCCATTCATTATGCTAGAGATTACAAGTGATGTTGTAGTTATCAGACTTGAAATCCTGGCCAAACTACAATGTAACCCTTAAGAAATGGAGATTCTCTGTATTTGCTTGTTCAAACAGATTAATTTTAGTAATTCATGATCTTATAACTAATTGCAAGTGAAATCATCAGTGTATGAAGACGTAACTTTCTACAAGTGAAGAGTACATTAGATATAGTTTTACTTCAATAAGTTTCTAAACTTTGGTGTGCCAAACAATGTTTAACATTATTACTTGAGAGTAATATGTATGTTATATTAAAGTAATATAACATTGTGTGTGAGCTCACACTTAATTATATCAAATTTAAAAAAAAAACAAATTGCAATACTGTGCTTCACAATAACAAAAAAAATGATAAATTAACTGGTAGAATTCTTAACATATAAACATGACTACTTGAAAAGAAGTTGTTTTTTTTTATCAATTTTGATTTTAGTCTGGTATAGCCTAGTGGTTAGGGCACTTGACTTATTATTTGTGAGTTGTCCGAATCAAAACTCATTTCAGCCATGGGGCTGTTATAATATGACTATCCCATTATTCAATGATAAAGAATAGCCCAAGAGTTAAAGGGTGGGATTGACAAGATGCCTATCCACTAGTCTATCACTTCAAATTTAAGGAGTACAAATGCAGGTTTTTTGTGTAATTCATTAACAAACAAATCTATTATCATTAATATTTTAATTTTAAGTTGTCTGTACATTACTCTTTAATAACACACTTATTCATATGTGCATGTACGTATGATATCCCAGTACTCTTTTAATGTTTTCTATTTACCCACACACTTTCTGTTTGTCTGTCATGCATTTATTAAAATTTCTTTAAACGTTAGTTAATATTAATTCTGGTGTAATAATGTGGTAAAAATTTAATTTTTGTCTTATAAAATGTGTTTGTGAAAAAGAAATACAATTTGTGATACAAATATGATTATTTGTGAGTGTAATTTTAGCTTTAAAAGAAATAGCTGTAATCTAGAGTGGAACTAATTTAAGTGAAAAAGGAAAAAAACTAATTTTGAAAAGAAACTATTAATATCCAAAGTTAAGACAGCTAATTACACTCTGTTTTCTTATAACTCACATTGCTAGTTTTATATAGCACTTTTTATTTTGTTTTCTATTTACATTTATGGTATTGAATAATTTTACTCTTGAGTTCTCAAAGATAAACATAGAAATTACTTGTTTTAATTTTATTTACAGCACCAAAAGTTCACCCATCAATGGGAATTGTTCTATGGGAAAAAAGTTGTTGTGAGCATGTTGATTGCCAGTACCGAGCTCTTAATGGAATTGTAAGCTACATATTTTTATTAAATGATTTATAATTCTCAGTGTGAGGATGCAGATATTTAAGCATAGTTCTAGTATGTTTTTTCTAGAAGTAGCGTTGTAAGATGTAGTAAGGCCAGTAAAGCCATGATCAGACCACTTTCTTATGACATGTACAGCTGCAACTTATCTCTTCATATTTATTAGTAGATGGAGTACTCATCCCTTAAATGGCAATTATGTAAATTCATGACTAATGACTGGTCATCAGAACATATATAACTGTTAAAAAAAAAAATGCAAACTGTCATAAAAATTGCAAAATGTGAAACCACAAGTTTACATGTATCTCTGCATGGAAAAACAAACCTTCTTGCTAAATTTGATGAAAATCCATGAACAGGAGGTAAGAAAATGCCTATAAAAATCTCAGAATACAAAGCTTGAAAATATGTTTTTATCTCCCCATAGACTAAATGAACTTCCATACCAAATTTAGTGAAGATCTATACACAGAAGGCAAAGTAGTGGTAAAAAATGCAATAATGCCATAAAAAGTACAAAATGCAGAATTGAAAATTTGTATGTATCCCTGCATAGACCTAATGAACATTCTTACCAATTTTGGTGAAGATCCATCCATATCGTGTGAAGTAGTTACATTAACATACAATAGACAGTACTATTATTGTTATATAGATATACTTTAAGACCCACGATCATGAAAATGGTGGATATTTTACTAAAAATATGGCTGATAAAAAAAGAAGCATACAGTTAAAACCCACATAAGTTGCAAACATAACTATTAATAAAGTTTATCTGTATTATTTGAGTTGATTTTAACATAGCTTTCAGATTTTTAATTGGTTATCAAGAAGCATGATTCAGGAGTAACTGGCAAAATATATGATGAGCACAAAAATTTAAAGAAAGAACATGCAATGTGTGCCATGTTTATCCTTTTTGTGATCCATTACCCTCATATACTGTAGCTACAACACATATTAACAACAATATAAAGCATAAAAATAGTCAGTTACTGAATCCTAGGCAAAAAATAACACAACAAAGTATAGAGAAGGGAAAACAGAAACAGTGCTTGGCTGATATGGTATATCATATGAACAATATTTTGACTGAGTACACAAATCTGTGTCAAATAAAAATATCTTGACAAGGATTTTCAATGTAATGAAGATAGATGTGACCTCTTTGGTAGATTTTCCAAAGGATGGACTTTATTATGTATCTGTTGCTAAAAAATTATATGGCAAAGAAAACATATTAAGAGAAAACACAGACAAAATTTGGCTGATGAACATGGTGTATCAGATGAACAACATTCTGACACAGTGAATGAATCCATGTCAGATAATCTCAACAAGGGTCTTCAATATTATGAATGTAGATGTGGCCTCTGGTGGATTTTTGAAAGGATGGAATTTAGTATGAATCTATTGCCAAATGAAGGTCTGAGCAGATGAAGAGCAAATGGATATGTGAATTGGTCTGTGACAATCTGGTTTCAGTTGTTTGTCCATCAAATACACAACAAATTATGGTCATTTATAAGGGATTGGAGTCAATAAAAATAAAGGATAATTTGAATAAGGAGAAAGTAGTAAAATATTTTGTATCTTTATTATATTTTTGAAAATTCCAAATTTTCCTAATTGATCAATATTCTTGTAGGCAGCTCTTATTTGATGAATTAGTGGAACTAGGTGATGCTACAGCTGTGCAAGTAACAACTTAAGTGAAAAACAGGGGCAAAATAAAATTTTCAACACTTCAGAAACTTTTTTGAATATTTTAGATGGACAAGATAATGCAAAGTATGATTATGCTTTTTAAATTGGTCCTGGAAGGTTGGTTACAACCTCACCATTCTTACAAGAAAGTTTGTTTTTAAAAAGTAGAAGTACAAAAGATGCTAATGTTGCTGAATATCTGGTTCAGTGTATACCTGTATGTATGAGCAGGGTGGGTGGGAGACTGATGGTTCTTTACTTTATGCATACCAAAGTGCAGTTGATGTAACTGAACATGTTGGTTGGCAAACCTTTTCAGACATGAGAAAACTTGTTGAAATGTGGTGAGAGTAAAACAGGATTTTTACATATTCCATCCATATTAAAGATGCATCATATAGCTCTGAGAAACTGATGAAAAGGAAATTGGCTCTAGAGTACAGTAGCCAGGAAGTAAAATCCTATATCAAGATGGGTGTCAAGGGCTTGTTACAGGACTAAAAAAAATGAGTATGTTATGTTAGAGTATTTTTATTGCCATATCCAGATATCAGACAATGATTGTATTCATTGTTGTATATATGATTGTGGTCAAACTTTCAATAATCACACAAATATTGGTAAAGTTTACAGTATATGTTCACAAGCGTTAAAATTATTTGTTGACCAAATGAAACCCTTTCCCAATCATGTGATTTTCATTCATGTGGTTCAACAAAAGATAAAGTGCAGTTCATGTTTGAATTAAAGTCTGAATTTCACAAAGTTATTCTATTTCATCAATTACAGACTAAGATACAAATCCTATTTGTTCAGAAAATTAAAGAATCATTGAAACATGATGATACGGAAGTCCTTGATCACAAGCTAAAAGTACTTCCAATAAAACACAGGGAAAGTCCAGTGGAGTATTGTGAAAGAAGGAAATGAGTTTGCTTAGATTAATGGAGGTTATGTGAGAAAATAGAAATTGTTGTTTCAGATAAGAGCACAGTTTTGTTGATAACATAATGCATGGATATTTCAGCCAAGACAACATCCAAGTTGCTGGTGCAATATTAATTCTTGTGTGTTAAGTAAGAAGATGACATCTGAATGTCAATAACATTGTGACCCAAAGTGACAGTGCTACATGTTTTGCATCACAAGAATTAATTCCACACATTTAACAATTAATTCTGGAACTTAGAACTGATACAAATTAAGAATTTCTATATGGATATTTTCAGAAACATAGACTCTTAAATTTTCATTTTTCTTACCTCAGTGTAACATTTGAGTCATTTGTTGAAAATAATAATGATATAACAACAGAAGACATCTTTCAAGCTGTTCTTTTGGATGCATGCAACATGGATGGACCTGAAAATAATGTTCAAGACAAAGACAGTTGGAAGTAGATCGACCCATGAAATCAATTGAGTTAAAATTCTGTACATGTAATTGCAAGCTCTGGAATTGGTACTACTGAAATTATTCTGCACAGTAAACTTATGATGCATTTGAAAAACAACCTTAATCTAAGTACCAAGGAATCATTCACTTCACAGAAAAATGCTCCTCTTTATCAAGGATCCCCCCCTTGATGTGTATTCCGGTACGTGGTGAGGGTACCTCCTCGGGAAAGTTCTGTTCTTTCAGTTTACCTCCTCTGGGATCTAAACATCCACTCGTGTTTGCCATGCATGGTGACCTGTGAAGGAAGGGAGAGGATCCTGTTGGTTGACAGGTCCAAACCAAACACACCACTTTGGCCTTGAATTCCTGTAGATGGTCAGTCTTGGGTTAACTCCTTGTGAGTCAGTCAGCTGGTCCACTTGGGCTAAGGTCAACCAAGTACCAGTGTTGGATGTTCTAAACAGGTATTGTGGACATTGTATCTGATGCTGGCATTTGAGTATAGTGCCCATGAAACCCTTGTGTTGCTGCAGTGTCCTTGTTTGGTATTATAGTGCATCCCCTCATAAGGCTCCATGGTGGGTGGGGTTCTTGCCTTAAATGATTGGAAGAAAAAGAGGTGCATCATTTGAAAATGATTCAAAACATTACTTACCCTGGCTGTGTGATGGATGAGTGCATGGAGTGATGGCACTGTTAGTTGATCAGCATGTGCCCACCCTGTCTTTGCCAATCAACACATCCTTGGAGGCCATAGCCATCCATGTTTTCTTGGGTCATACCACCACTGTTTGTTCTCTTTACCTGCCACCTGGAGAGACCTATGATCAATTGGAACTTGATGCCATCACTGAACATTTGTCTCCATTTTTAATCCTGTGGAACTTTAATGGACATCATCCCCTCTGACAAAGTGCTGATACTGATGGGAGGGGTCTATCCGAAGAGCGTATGTTCTTTGATTACAACTTTTTTCTTTTCAGCAGCAGTTCTTATACTTATTTTCATATACCTTGTCTGTCATTTAATGCTGTTGATCTCTCAGCTTCTGCCCTTTCACTGTTCTCCTACTTTTTATGGAAGGTTGTCAATAATCCAAGAGGCAGTGATTATTTTCCTATAATTTTGAGAGAGACTGGCTGTGGTCAATGTCACCCAACCTGCAGGCCTCAGTGGAAGCTGGATCAAGCATACTGGTTCTTTTTTGCTGCTCTTGCAGAACTTGATCTTTTTATCATCTGTAAGCCCTCAATGGATGACTAAATGGTAGCAGTAACTGATTGTATTATACAGGCAGCTGCTCAGTGTATTCCTTAAACCTCGATACATTTTCCATGGTATCCTTGTTCAACAGGCCCATGCCCATGCTTAGTGGGTAAGATATCAAAGACAGAAGGACTCTTGGATTAAATTCACAACCATCATATCTTCTACCACCAGTTTTAAAGTCATATGGGACAAGATTTGAAAGGTCAGTGGACAATATAATTCTGTCCCTCTCTTGATTTTGCTCTCGGATAGCCTTCATAGCCATCAAGACTGAGGCAGAGTGATCACCCCTTTCCTTTTAAGCTGATTGTCTCTCTGATTATAATTGCTCTTTTACACTGGTGTAACTTGAAGTGGCTCTTTATCTCAGAAAAGCCTTTCTAAAATTACAAAACATCTTGTATCAATATTCTTTGAACTTGAGAAGGCTTTATGATGTGACATGGAGGTATGGCATTTTGTAAAACCTTCATTTATGTGGAATACATGGCTATTTGCCCATTTTAATTAATAGTTTTGTAAAGGACAGGTGATGCCAAATTCATGTGGATCGACACTTTCCCGTTCTTTTCTATAGGAACTTGGAATTCCTTAGTGCTGTGTTTTGAGTGACACTTTTCAGCATAAAGATTAATGCCATGACTGAAAAACTCTCTTTTACAGTTGCAAATGTTTTCTATGTCAATGAATTTCTCATCTTCTGTCAGTCATCAAACATAAGGTATATTGAGCAGCAGCTACAAACTACCCTCAATCATTTATTGAAGTGTACCACAGCAAAAGGTTTTAACATCTCTCTCACTTAAACTATTTTCACACATTTTTGCACACTTCATATTACTAAAGTTGTGCTATCTATGGTCCCTGAGACAAAGCTCTTGGGACTTATCTTTGACCATAAGCTGACCTTTATATCACACATCAAGCAGCTATGGGTCAAAAATATAAGAGTACTGAATGTCCTCTGTGTCTTCTTTTTCACCACTTGGGTAGTTGATCAATGTTCTGTGCTAAAGATACATCATGCTCTTATTCAATCAAAACTAGATTGTGGATCGCTGGTCTAGATCTGCCAGGACTTTGGCCTTAAAGATGCTAAACCCCATTCATCATCAAGGACTTCGGCATTGGGGCTTTTCACACTTCCCTAGTTCAGAGCTTATACACAGAGCTCATGAACCTTCTTTGCACCTCCTCCATTTGCAACTGTCTTTACTTTATGCTTTGAAACTTTGTTCCTTACCAAAGCATCCCAGCTTGGGTTGTGTTTTCCTTCCTCAGTGGGCCATACTTTTTCAGAACAGATGATCTGCTATTGCTCCTTTTAGCCTTCGTTTCCAGGCACCGTTGGCTGAATTGGGTTTGTCCTTGGGTAACATTTCGGTATCCACTGGTCAGCCTATCCCACCATAGCTTTATTACATTCACCAAATGTGACCCATCTTTAAGTCATCTGAGAACAGCAGACACTTCCTATTGGAAATATTGTCCGTTATTTACTGAACCTCTTTGAAACTATCCTTTTATTCGTATTTATACAGATGGTTCAAAATCAGGTGACTGTGTAGGCTCTGCCATGGTTTATTGTGGTTTAGTGGTTGTGTGCAGAATCCCCACTACAGCTTCTGTTTTAACTGCTGAACTGTATGTCATTCCTCTTGTTCTGGATCACATAGAAGCTAAGCAATACTCAAATTGCACTATTTATACTGTCTCACTCAGTTCTCTTCTTGTTCTGGAATTGCTTCACGTTTGTTCACACTCTGTTCTCACCAATATTCAAAACTAACTGGCCCATTTCTCTTTAATATCTACTTCTATCCAGTTTTTCTGGATACCAGGCCACTTTGGTATTCGCGGGAATGAACTCTCCAATATTGCAGAAAAATCCGTCTTCTCTGGCACTGTCACTGCTGTGCCTATTCCATACCTGAACTATGGTTCTGTATTCAATGCTCAGCTCTGTGCCAGTTGGCAGTCGACTTGGAGTGAGCAATATGAAAATAAGCTTTTCCGAATAAAACCCTCAATTGGACTTTGGCAATCTTTCTTCTGTAAGGATCAGAAAGAGGAAATTGTTCTAACAAGACCACTCATTGGTCACAGTTTGTTAACTCATCGTTTTCTTTTATTTGGAATTGATGCACCACTGTGTAGTCTGTGTAACACTCAAGTCACAATAAGCCACATTTTACTATCTTGCCATCATTATGACTCTCAACAACAGCACCATTTTAAACATGTTCTGTTCCAAGGTATATCCGTAACGTTAGATAGTGTTATTGGCAATGGTGACACTGTTGACCTTAGAAATGTTTTTAGTTTTATAAAGGCCATTAATCTTTTTATTGTTACTTATGTTTTTCAATTTATATGTCAGACCTTTTTATAATGTGATTCCCTTTTAAGAATCAAAGTGCATGTAGTTCAACTTGAAAATAGAAAATGGTTGTAATGTCAAACAACTTGAAACCAGGACTGGAAAGGCTAACTTTAGGTGACTAATGCTACTGTGTGAACTTCCCATTTGAACTACCTGTTAGTCATCCTGGTGAGTTATAATAATTAAAATTATGCAACAAGTCTTTTTAAACTTTACTTTCTAAAAATGGCTGTAACGTCAAATAGCTCAACCAGGGCTGGAAAGGCCTACTTTAGGTAATGGTGATTTTTGAGCTTACCTGTCAGTCTTCCTGATGAGTTATGATGATTAAAATTATGCTACAGAAAGTCCTTTACAACGTTTATTACTGTGTTGGCTCTGCCATGGTTTGTTGTGGTTTGGTTGTTGCGTCCAGAATCCCTCATACACTATAAAAATTTGAGATAATCCCATTTATGTTTTTAATTCAAAAATTAAACTTTGTTTTACCTTAATTTCCTTTTGAATTTTTAATCATTTTACTTTAATTTTAACTTTTTACTGGAGGTTTGGCACGAATTGCATAGTTGCTTTGTGCCATTAAACACCAAACCAGCCAACCAATTATTAAGAGTCCTGCTGCATAGAATGGTAATGATAGTGCTGATAATGCTGCTGAACAACCATATTCTATATCTTCTAAAACAGTCCCATATTTTTTAGCATTAAGAAGTGGTATTAGCTCATTGAGATTTTCAAGAGTTTCAGAAGTATCAGGTGAGATTGATTTGGCCCCTTCTTTCTTGGTTTGTAGTTGGGCAAAGTATCCTGGAATTAACCTTACTTAAATAACACATCATTATGTTTCACAATTGTATGTCAACTGGGAAAAAACAATAAAACTTGAAAAGTTTCAGCAAAGAAAACTCTCATAAGAATTTGATGGTTAACATAATTTCTGCTGATTGGTTTGCCCGATTGAATACCACTGTATCCAAATTTAAGGAATTTTTACAGATGACACAAGCCAAAAGGAAAGATATTCCAAATTCCTCTTTGATGGACAGTTTGTGAAGCTGAGGAGTGAATTATACCCTAAATTTAACAAGAAGAGTCAACTTCATTGCTTGGTATTGAGAATAATGATTGGAAATTATATTTTATTGATAAATTTTAGGAACTTCATACCTTTCAAAATACATAATGAAATAAAAAAATCCATATTCTGAAACAAAGCAAACCTGCAAAACTGCTCTTTTCTATATAAACCTCAGTTATATAAAAAAAGAAAAAGGCACAATCATCTCAAGACCAAGTTTTTCATGCTACTGTGTTTTAAGTATAATGCTTATTTTCAGAGTTCAGGCAAATAGTAGGCCACCTTCATTATTTTTTGTTTAAGATACTTGGTTGTGAGTTACTAGTTATTAATAATCTTTTTATACACTTAACTGTTATAAGTTTGTAGATCACTGTTAAAAGTATTCTAACCTCAAAAAATATAAAAAAACTGAATTTTTGGGAGTGAGGGGTGTAGAAAAATTGTCGTAGACATTATGTATTGGAAGGTAATTAACTATTAGTTTTTATTTTATATGAAACAAGACTGTGGCAGCAAACACCTTTAGTGCTACCAAAGATTTACATGGATGTATTTCCCTGCAAGAAGGGAAAGAAATTTAGAGATCCATCTTAAATGTGTTCATCACTATATGTAAAAATAGCAAGACACTACTTTCTGAATTTATCTCTCTATTTGGGATTCAATTACAAGTGATATATTTTCATCTTGTTTTGTTGCATTTTCTTACTTTAGAATTTTTGCAAGATGTATTTTTTTGTTTAAAAACTTCAATTTTTTTATTATTAGACTCATCTGTTTACTTACTGGCAAGGGCAGAAAGTTAAACTCCTTGATATAGTAAATCAATCGGAGATTGTGGATGCTAAACTTCATATCTTGGTACCCCGTGAAGTACCTCCCGGAACATGCTATTTCCACAAGAAAAGACAAATAATATGCATCAGGTGCAAGGTATAAACATTTATATAAATACTTTATCAAGTAAAACTTGTTATAAAATAAGTATTTGTTGGTAGTAGTCCATCCCCTTTGCTAAGAATCTAAAACAGTAGTAAATGTTTCTTTATACACTTGTACATGTATTTGTTTTTAATTTTTTTTATATTAAAATGCTTTGTGTTGATATGTTTAACAGTAAATCTTAAAAAATATCAGAAATATAGAAACAAGTCCTTTGTATTTTTGTAATAGTTGGTAAAATGGGAAAAAAACATTAAGGGTTACTTTATTTGCTATTTGGGACATCTCGAAATATAACTTTTGAGGTGTGAAGGATGGGTTTTTTTAAGGTTATGTCATTTGATAAATTTCATTTATTTATCTTACTGGTTGAGTGAATACTTGGTAAAATTTGTATACCTTTTTTTATGGGAACATCTTGTAAAATTTGTTATTATATATTAATTTCATAATTTTTTTCACTGTTCATATGAAGCTGTTTTTCATCTCATTAAAGTCAAATCAGGTTTTTATAAACCAATAGCTTTTTGAATCACTTAATATACTGAATTCCTCTTTGGTAACAAAGATATTTTCTCTCATTGTTATGTGGACTATACTGCTTTTGGTTGAGTGTTTCTGTTAACATTGTGTACAATTCTAAAAACATTTAGGAAAACAAAGAAGATATGGAATTAAATGTTAAATGTTACAGATATTAAGATTATGTAGATAGTCTTTGATTACAAATGGATATGATTACTAAGTTTTGAAGATTAATTTTCTTATGTTTTGTCAAATACTTTTAGTGTGTGAATAAGAAAAATGAGCCTGAACATTTAATAGGTATCTAGTGCACTCATCAATTATCATATTCTAGCACTTCTTACAAATTATATTACTGTTAGAGTTGTACAGTTAATATAAACTGTGTTGTAAGATATTTTAATTTTCCAAGTTGAAATTAGGTCTTATCGTAACTTCGTTTTTGTAAATTATTTACAATGAAAAGTTTGTATCTTTTTACAGCATTTGCCTTGTAATAATGTTAAAGCATGAATACTGTTTTATTTACCATAATGATAACTGGAACATCATTTTGTTTTGTAGTGTATGAGTATTTTACTTATTAGATATTGTGTCTAAATATAAACATGTATAATTGATTTTGAATATGTTCTTATTTCTTTTTCTTTGTTTTCCCAAGGATGGGTGGGTAGGATTCAGAACATTTCTTATCCGTGGGAGAAAGAAAATGTCAGCAAAAGATTTTTATAATGGTTTCTTTTCAAAAGTGTCTTGTGAAAATTGGATTTTGAATTCAAAAACACCTACGTGACAAGACTTATTTTGGTATCTAGATTTTAGGTTCATTGAACAGTTGAAATTGAAACCAATTATAATTGTAGATTTTTGAGTAAAAGTGGATAAGATAAATAACTTGTTTTATGTTTACATTTTTTATCTTAAGAAAATAAAGTTCACAGTTTTAAAAAATTGTATTGAAATTATCATTTTGATGTTTTTTTAAGAGAATGGTACTTTTAAATATTATGATATTACAGAATGATGTTTAATTACATTAATCATCTAACTGTATGTAACTTGTGAGCTCCAAAATATCTAATGTTTTCAGCATAGTGTAAGTTAGAGTATTATTTATTTAAAATTATTACAGCAATTATGCATAATCAAGTTAAAAGTCAGTTATTTCTTTCATACCTTGAAAATTATATGATATCTAAACAAATGTATTTAAGCAACAGGCCGAAGAACAGTATTTTTATTTCATGAAACAAATGCACAATTCTTGTTGATGTTGGTCCTGGACTCATTGGTGC
Organism: Carcinoscorpius rotundicauda; assembly: GCA_011833715.1. Taxonomy (NCBI): domain Eukaryota; kingdom Metazoa; phylum Arthropoda; class Merostomata; order Xiphosura; family Limulidae; genus Carcinoscorpius; species Carcinoscorpius rotundicauda. The sequence continues at coordinate 44,264,960 of CM022395.1, read as the reverse complement.
CTGATAAATTGCTTGGAGATGACTATATGAATATATACATACATAAAGTACTTTTGGAGATAAGTGATTTTTCTCCAAAAGTCTAACTTCTTTATTGTGTCACCTTCACATTCTTCTTCTTATACATACATAAATAACTTTAAAAATAGCAACCTGCCAAATATCTGTCTCCACATACAGTAACTTTCATTTTATAAGCAATATGTGTAACAAAACTGAATTGGATGTTTAACTGACACCTCCTAATTCATGTGTTTCTTTGTAGGAAATGTGAATATTAAGGCTTGTTATCACTTCCTGTCAACTGCACAGCTGGTTACAGATCCATACTAAAATATCAAAAGTTTTTTTTTATTGTGTTCCTCCTGAAAGATTAATACTAATACATATGTATGAATTATCATATATTTTATTTAGGTGTACTTATTATTAGTTTAAGAACTATTAGAAATACTGTTTTGAAAAATATGGTTCTTTTCAAGTTCAGATATTTGAAGTTCAATCATTTATTCTTTTACATTCTAAGTTAATGCTAACTTTAATCTTTGTAAACTCATTTTTTTATTATAATTCATTTGTTATAAATAGCTATTACTATCACTGTCATCCTTATAAACTGATCATCATAACATAATGCTTCTTCAATATCCTTAAAACACTAAATTGTTTTTAACATCAAAAAGTAGTAATAGTAAGCTTAGTCAGGAATAAATTATAATACATATGTCGTACCACAACGTAGTAAATAAATTTTCTCTTTGCAATGAATACACTGATACTTCAGTAGTATTTTATTTTTCTCAGTTTGGGACTGTTATCCTCACTTTACTTACAATGTGAAGCTGATTTAATAATTTAAAATACAGTTTAAAATACAATGCATGCCAGTGATGTGATTAAACTGGATTTTGTGTACTGCCCAAGAATTTAGGTTTAAAAATGTGAAAATTTTCTTGTGTGCCAAAAATTCTTAATTGGATTCATTTCAGTGATTATTTAAAATGGTATACTTATTAATATTAGTTAAGCCTACCAATTTGAGATAATGTTTTCACATGAGAAAAATTCTAACATCATTTATGTGCTATAAACCAGTCAGTTTTATAACATTTTTAATAATTCTTGTACACTTTTTACATAATATATCATGAATGTCTTCTTAATAGGCAGACAATAAAATGGTGAAAAAGGTACAAATTTTAATGTCAAAAAACATTTCCATTAGTGGTAGTTTCCTGAATTCATGCAATATAATCTTTCTGAGTTAGCATATAAAGTTTGATTATCATTGTGGAGTAATTATAATAAAGAATAAATTGATACATTTAAGTGAAAACGTGTTCTAGTTTATTTTGTGTAATACCCTGTTTCAAACTTTTCAGGGTAGTCACATGCTCTTTGTTTTGGCAGTTTATTAAGCAAGTGAGATTTCCATTTGTAATTACAATAATGAAATGTTGATAATAGTTTTCTAAATGGATAAATTATTCTTTTGATATCTTTACATCCAGAAAGATCACATCTCTATAGTAGTTAAATTTATTGTTGCTGTTTTTTCTAAAATACTTCCTGTATAGAGGCCTGGCATGGCCGAGCGCGTTAAGGCGTGCACTCGTAATCCGAGGGTCGCGGGTTCGCGCCCGCGTCGCGCTAAACATGCTCACCCTCCCAGCCGTGGGGGTGTATAATGTGACGGTTAATCCCACTATTCGTTGGTAAAAGAGTAGCCCAATAGTTGGCGGTGGGTGGTGATGACTAGCTGCCTTCCCTCTAGTCTTACACTGCTAAATTAGGGACGGCTAGCACAGATAGCCCTCGAGTAGCTTTGTGCGAAATTCCAAAACAAACAAACAAACAAACTTCCTGTATAGTTTAATTTTGAAGATTTTTCTTGATAAATTATTATTGATGAAGCATTATCAAAAGTTAAAGTTTCTGTAACTTCATTTAAGCTGTTTTCTATTAAACATACTTAAACTCAACTAGCACAGTAATTTCATATTACCTTGTCCTTTCTTGTAGTACAATAGCATTGCTTTTATTTTCCCATGCTTTCAAGAGTTTGGACTTAAATATAAAAATAATAAATTCATTCTACTAATATTGCTGAAACATATGATATAAGGAAGAAATTTTGTAGTATTTTTTTTTTCTATCTAAATAATCAAGACCCTCATAAATTATGTAGTTTATTTATGCATTTTTATTACTAGAAGTGGGTGAATTAACTCATTATTTGTGATCACTGATTTCATTGATTAGTGGTGTTTCTTACATTAACTAATTAACTTCCTGAAAATAAACAAACAGGAAAATTAGCTCTTCTGATTTTTACTGTTTTTGATTATTTCAACTATCCAAGTGATAAAAATATTCCCATATATTTGTTTATTTGTCAAGCATGAAACTAGGCCCAGCATGGCCAAGTGGTTATGGCACTCCACTTGTAATCTGAGGATCGCAACTTCAAATCCCCATTGCTCCAGACATGCTCGCTCTTTCAGCCATGGGGCTGTTATAATGTGATGGTCAATCCTACTATTTGTTGGTAAAAGAGTAGCCCAAGAGTTGTTGGTGGATGGTGATGACTAGCTGCCTTCTCTCCAGTCTTACTCTGCTAAATTAAGATTGGCTAATGTAGATAGCCCTGGTGTAGCTTTGCACAAAAATCGTAAATACAAACAAAAACAAAGTGTGAAACTACATATTTTTGAACTGCTGACCAGCAGCAACTAGCTGGCAGCACCCATCACCAACTCTGATTACTTAAATGGCTACTACAATAATACTGTATTATTTGAAAGTACTTTCTAGTTTTATTTTTATTCATTCCCTACGAGTTTTCAAACTTTATAAGATAACTATCAAAAGTCTTTATTTTAAAAAATAAACTGATTTTATTCTCATTTTTATGTTGTTTGAATTAAAATCTAGGCTCTCTGAAGAATATCAAAATTGCTTAGATTTTACTTTGGCTCAATAATTTATTGTGTATTAATTAAAGAAACTGATTTTCAATTATTCATTCTTCTTGATTGGTCATAAACTTGAGTTGCTTTGTAGGCCCATGTATTGTCATAAACTTGTTTAAAAAGGTGTAAAACAATACTGAATTGTGTGAAACAATTAGTACTGAAAAGTATACAAAATATTGTTGCAGCAGATGACTGAAAAATGACAATCTGGCTTGTATGATACACTTTCATGCACAAAGTTTGTGATTAAAAAGCAACTTATTTTGCCTTGTGTGTAAAGACAATTTCTAGAATTTTTGTTTTGCCAATTGAAAGTTTTTGAGATGTAAATTTCAAAATCAATTTTATATTTAATTCTTACTATATTTTCAGTTTTAACTCAAAAATATTTTAGAATCAATTTATTGTCGTTTGATAACATTTAGTTGTGGTAATTCACGAAGAAAAAATTATATTTTAATTTCTGCACAACTGAAAGGTTATTTCGCAAGTAACCAAAACAATCCAGCTAGCTGTCAATATTTTTTAAAACTGTCACTCCTTAGAAATATTTAGTTCTTGATTTTCAAATGCTTCCCTGGGTTTTTTACACTTAGTTAATATCTTGTTATGGTGCCACTTCTAGTAGTTTTTAAAGCTAAATCTTCCAGAGATCTTTGTGAAGAATAATTAACGTTTCAGATTGAGAATACATAATGTTATATTCACACAATTCCATAAATTCTATTTTTCTCGGGCAGTGTTTATGTTACCTACGTATTTGGTTGCCACGGATCCGGGACATTGGGGCAAAAACAGAAGATTTTGTATTTTGTGTTCATGTCCCAGGAAACGCTGGATAATTAATTTCATTTTGGAGACAAAACCAGGAAATAATTAATTTCATGTGATCTATTGGTATTTAGAAAGTGATGACGAAAAAATAAATTATAATTAGTGCTAAATATCGCATACAGGTTAATTCTGAGACATTTAACATGTCGAAATGCGAATTTTTAATATAAAAATTGTTTTGTTTGCATTGCTCCTTTTTTTTTTTTTCTGTTATTAATTGTTATGGAGTATGAATGCAACCAGTAATAACTTACATAAGAAATAAATAGCTTGTTTTCGAGCTATCTATAAGGGCTATAAACAAGGCTTAGTTTGTCTTCTTGAAAGTAAAACTTACATTATGCAGTATCGTTTTATTAGATCTGAAAAACCTTTAACAAATTACTATAGACTGTTTTCATCAAATAACTTACACAAAGAACATTAAATACCTTGTGTATATTACGTCATTGACATAATGGAGAAGGAAAAATGTAAAATATATCAAAATAAAAACGTTAAAACTTCAATTTGAAGGTAACAAGTTAATTTGTTGTTGTTTTTTAATTTCGCGCAAAGCTACGCAAGGGCTATATGTGCTAGCTGTTCCTAATTTAGCAATGTAAGGCTAGAAGGAAGGCAGCTAGCCATCACCACCCACAGCCAACACTTGGATTAAAAATTCGGAAACACATGATGGTTTCCAAGAATACAGGGCTATTCGTGAATTTGTAAAAACAGTAGAATTTGTACCAGTAAATAACTGAATACACCCTGATTAGTGTTTACCTAACAATTTATAATTTAATGAATAAATCAAATTAATAATCCGTAATTTAATACATCGGATATCCACGTAACATGGTAGAACAATATACTGTTTCTCAAGCAACAAATAAAAAGAGAGAGAAAAAGACTCAAAATAGAGATGAGCACGTGTGGAAAGTATGACAGAATTATATTTCAAAGTGATAATATTGTTTTTTAGCTGGATTTTCAGACCACCATAAGCTCTTGAGATTGAGATACTAATTGTTATAGCAATTGTGTAGTGCTAATATCTAGTCGAGTACCGGCGATTTGTGTATAAATAAAAAATTTAAGTAGCATACTTAAATAAAAATAATGTAAATACTTTTAATAAAACTTTCACATAGTAGCACTTTTTACTAAATGTAATAAAACAAATTGAAACGGCGCTTGAGTGTTGCAATACTGTAATGCAGCATCATTATCAATTATGGAGATATTTGAATATAGATACATTCGTGTCTGTCAGCACCAGTTACCATTGCGCTTGTACACCATGATGGCGTGAGTTTACAAAATACCTGTGAGCATTGCGAGTGTGTTATCAGCTGGTCTGATCCAGTATATGAAGTGTCCTGTATGTAAATTAGAATTTACGACACAGTTATATATACAAGTATAATCTGGCGACATCGTGAACAATTACATTATTTGTGAATCTAAAACAAGAGTTCTGAAGAAGTAAACACTGTTCATACGATGCAATTTCACTGAATTTATTAGTTTTTTCAGTGACAATATAACCATTGATGATTGCTAAAGTCTGCAATGATTTTATTGTCTTTAAACTTTTACGTGTTCTGCAGTAATTCCTATATGTTGAATCCGAAAAATATTTTTTTTTCTCCATCACGTACAGAATTTTCACAAAATGTCATCTGTACTTTCACCCAAGGGAATCATTTTTGTGGAAATCGGTTCACATTTTGTTATGCTTAAAACGTTGACAACAACTGGCTATAGATTTCTCTAGGGCCTGGCATGGCCGAGCGCGTTAAGGCGCGTGCTCGTAATCCGAGGGTCGCGCTAAACATGCTCGCCCTCCCAGCCGTGGGGGTGTATAATGTGACGGTCAATCCCACAATTCGTTGGTAAAAGAGTAGCCCAAGAGTTGGCGGTGGGTGGTGATGACTAGCTGCCTTCCCTCTAGTCTTACACTGCTAAATTAGGGACGGCTAGCACAGATAGCCCTCGAGTAGCTTTGTGCGAAATTCCAAACAAACAAACAACCAAAGATTTCTCTAGATCAATCGTGACATGAGTTTTATAGATCGTTCTATAACTCAAACATAATAAAATGATATTCACTGTGGTAAACGAAATAATAATTTTATTTAAATAAGAGCTTTTCTCTTTTTTTATTTACAAAAAACAACGTCAAGTGAAAGTCAAAAAATGCATGGTAGTTTTTAAGTTTGCATAGCTAAATTACGAAATATCCGTTATTAAAACCAAAACCACTTGTATGAATTTTAAATTCGCATGTTTGTGTTATTTTTTGTCAGATATGAGGGTCAAAGTGGGACGTTACCACAATCAACATTTCATGTAAAATGGCTAATCTTTGTTTCATCTCAGGAGCACAGGAAATACAATTGCTTGTGATTGTCTTATTTAAAATAGTAGACTTGTTATGATTGATCATAAAGGCCTAGCATAACCAGATCGTTAAGGTACCCAACTTATAATCCGAGGGTCGCGGGTTTGAATCCCTGTCGCACCAAACATGCTCGCCCTTTCAGTCATTGGAACGACATAATGTTTCGGGCAATCTTATTATTCGTTGGTAAAAGAGTAACTCAAGAGTTAGAGGTGGGTGGTGATGACTCGCTGCTAAATTGGGAACGGCTAGTGCAGATAGCTTTTGTGAAGATTTGCGCTAAATTGAAGAAAAATGACAACAAACACTTCGAAAATATATAGAATTACCTACCAGTGAAAGAAAAAAAGCACCTTGCCTTTGTATAATGTTATACTTTATACCAATATAACATACAAGATACTTCCTGTGATATCGTGAGTGAGTGATTCAGAATAAGAGGTGGCCAGAATAAAAAGGACTTATCAACTTCCTTGACCAAAGTTCTATATTAAACCTACATGTATTTCTGTTTATAAAATATATCTTAGATGAGCCAACAGCCTTTATCACATTATCAATTGCTGATGGCTTGGCTAAACAGAAGATGCAGGCTGTACAGCGTATGCTCGCTAAGCTTGTGAATACTAACTGAATCAACTAGGATAAGTGCCAAACATATGTTATTATGGAATATACCATGCAACTGAGCAAGAGTCAGTTGGTATTTCTCTGAAGTTCTTAATTTTGGGACGAAAGTTGCTGCTTTCTACAACTACTTAGGCATATTAGCAAGTAGGTAGGCAAGCTATTATGTCAAAACAATAACAAAAAAGTGTGGTTATGATTTTCACGTATGGTATGTAAAGAATTTTGTGTTTGCTGGAAACTAGATGTGTCTCATATGTTAAAAGGACTGATGTAATGAAGTATTAGTTACAGTGATCGCATGAAGCAAAGAAACAGACTAAGCACATTAGTTAGATATAACTATGTCTCTTGAGAACTTGTCGCACCAGAGCATAGAAGAAAGTGAGAAAGCTGACTCTGATTATGATAGCACTGTTTTATACGGCTTATGAGAAAACGTATGGCTGCTTTGATAATTGGCTATGGGTAATGATGTTCAACTTCCGATTTATACTGATGGGATTATCTGCTCGATCAGTGACGATAACAATGTTTGATAGAAAAGTCAATGCCTACAGGATGTATTGTGATAACAATTAGACTATGGTACAGTTAAGACAATGAACTGGTTGAAGGAGCATTTGTTATATTACAATCTATGAAGCGACAGTTGGTAATTAGACATTGAACTCATGCCCACCAATTACTGCTCGATCTTACTTGTAAGTTGTAACTGTATTTTTACAGAGCAAAATATACAATACTTGCAAGATACAGAGCTTAGACAGGTGAGGTTGTCAGATAAAATTTGAGGAAACTTATAATTATTTTTAATGATAGATGGGAATTTTCGCAAACTAATATGCTGAAAGGGCTTTGAAATCCCTTCCTTTTGAAAACACAAGTTGATTATTTTGGTGAGAGTTAGTAAAAAATTGCGTCCAAAAGATTCCTGAGAAAACTTTGTAGTCTTACTCATAAACTGATGCGACCTTTGTGTCACCACATAAGATTGTGCCAGAAGGTCTGAGAAGTTCATACCAGTTTTCCTGAAATGTAGTTTAAGGAGGTGTTTTAAAAGAGAGCAAGAAAAATTGACAAATTATATAAATCATGGAAAGAAAGGTATCATTTCGCTGTATTTTTCTGTTTTAGTTATTTTTATTGGTATTTGATAAGTTGAATTTTTATTAATTCTAGAAGACATATCACTTCAAGACGACTTATAAGGTTGCAAGTCCGACAGACTTTCACCAGACTCAAAGGATTAAAGAAAAAGAAGATCCATAGTAAAACAGCTCTAGCACTTTTTGCCAATGTTCCAACTGCACAACATCATGCCCTACAAACTATTTCCCTAATAATTTCAAAACAAAATGTGGATATTAGGACCATTGAGATGTGCAAACAGGCCAAGATCGCCTTGAACTAAATGTTGTGTCAATAACACAAGCGGGTTAATGATTAAAAAGGTCATTTGATGCAAGAGAATACTTGCTTTTTCCAAGAAGTAATGTACCTCAAAAGCACGCAAAAAGGGGGAGATATAAATCTGTCTGCAAATTACTACAAAATGACAGTGATCTGCAGATGTCTTCAGCAGTATTTTGCCACTTTTTTGAGGATCATTGTAAATATTGTTTGTATAGTAGTAGTAGTCATCTGTGTATCTCGCAAGAAGATATATTAGGCACGAAAAAAATATCTAATTCTTCAGCCACTTTATATGACTGCATAGTCCTATTTGGATAAAGCACGCTCTGCTGCTGTTTGAGCAGGCAAAGGTTGTTGTTGGACATGTTTTTAATTCTTTCTGATGGCCTGGCATGGCCGAGCGCGTTAAGGCGTGCACTCGTAATCCGAGGGTCGCGGGTTCGCGCCCGCGTCGCGCTAAACATGCTCGCCCTCACAGCCGTGGGGGTGTATAATGTGACGGTCAATCCCACTATTCGTTGGTAAAAGAGTAGCCCAAGAGTTGGCGGTGGGTGGTGAGGACTAGCTACCTTCCCTCTAGTCTTACACTGCTAAATTAGGGATTTAAACCCGCGAACCTCAGATTACGGGTCAAATGCTTTAACCCACCTGGCCATGCCGGTCATCGTGACATAGTTAGAACGTTAAAAACCAGGTTTCGATACCCGTAGTGAGAGAAATACAGATAGCCTCTCGTGTATTTTTGTGCTTAATTACAAACAAGCTGACAAGCTGCCTTTTTCGCTTCTGTATTCCTCGTCAGTAATGCTCAATAACGTTTTCAATGTTAGGAATAAACTGATATGCTTGCGTCATCTTTTGGCAGTTTTCTAACTAAAAAACAAATGTCGTGCAGGTGAATAAGTGTTTTTATATTTTCAATGTTTGTATTTTTATTATTGATATTCTTGTCTGGGTCACTTTCAGATGATGCGTCAATGTCGGTACATAATTACGTCACTGTCATTCGCGCTAGTTTCAGAGAAATTACATTAAAAAACGTTTGTTTCGGGCAGTAACTAAATAAATTACTTTCAGCTTTAACCGCGAAAAAAAAGATATGTAAGTTTCTGTTATTTTAGTGGAATATTTTCTGCAGTCTCAAACACTTCACGATGAATATATTAAATTTAATGAGAAATATTTAAAAATTTAATCGAAATTAAACCTGAATTGCCAGCAAAATAATCTCAAAGATATGAAACCTTCAAAATCGTCTGCTGTTTAGATTCTTCTTTTCTGTCTCATTAATTAGCTATGTTATTGTCGGAAATGAATAAAAGTTTGAGTGACTACTAGAGAGGAAAACAAAGGTCCATTGTTTTAAATTATGTAAGTTGTTACCAAAACGTTTATTACTATGAAAAACAATATTTTAGGTAAACAGTGTAGGAAGAAGTTGCATAGTGAGGATGCTTAGCTACAAATACAGATATTTACTAAGATAGATTCAAAGTATAAAGAGATACTAAAGTTCCTCCCGTGTTGCAAAAGACGGCTTTGTTTTGTGGGGCCTAAGAGTATGCTCTCCACAAAATTAATATAATTTACAGTTCTTATATAAATCGAATATGTAAAAATGGGAATACTACAGCATCCCCGTTTTCAACTCCTTTGCTAAATATATAGTTACATAAGTCACTTAATTAAAACATAACCCATCCATGTCGTGTGTGTAATTTTTTTTATAAAAGAGTCACATCGGGCTACCTGCTGAATCCACTGAAAGGAATCTAACCTATAATTTTAGAGTTGTAAATCAGTAGACTTACCACTGAACCAGCGGGGGATCCCTCCGTGATTCAAAAGTAAGTCTGAGGATTTATAACTATTAAAAATCCAGCTTCAATATCCACGACAAGAAGAACATAGAGACCATTGTGGAGCTTTATGCTTAACAACAAACTGAAATCATAGCTATACAAGAAGAAAGAAACAACTCAAGAAATGAAGCAGGAAGACAATATTACAGATTACAGAGAGTACAGAAATCCTTTATATATTATTTTTTACCATAGGATATGCTAGTTCATAAAAACTTGTCATGCTGACAGGCAAATAAACTACAACTATTCTCTTACACAAGCTGAAATTCATAATATACATGTTTTATGATAAAAATGAATGAAAGAAAAAAAAGGATCTCTTGTTTAACTAGTGTTGAAATTAATCGACAAAATAAAATAATTGTAGAGGAGATTAAGGTCAGTGGTATCAGCGAGTGTAAAATGGCAACATTTACAAATAAAATAGTTAAGTTAAAACAGAGATAAACTGACTTACAAAATATTATTTGTGAAACTTTTCTAAGAATAATAATTTGGTGGGCTAGATACGTGTTATTATACATAATGTATTACTTAGCAAGGAAAAATAAATTGGGATTTTTTTTTATTTGTAAGAGAAGGAAAAAAAGAACGCAAAAAAGAACTTTAATAAAAGACCGTTTATTCAAGTCTTTACTACTTAATTTTTGTTATTATTATTGAAAAACCTTTTTTGTATAAACCTATTACAAAAAATATCATATCAAATAGTACTTATTATTCAAATATGTAAGGGTAAATTAACAAATAAAAATTGGATATTACTTCATAAATCGAAAGAGAGATATAATTTGGAAGTTTGTAAAATAACATATTATGCAAAGTTTCTAATTAAAACGGACTAATATTTATGCACTGACATGGTGTAATTACACCTGCTATTTAATTAAGGTACATTTTTTACATTTACATTATGGACTTACTCTTTTTTATTTCGTTTCATGAGTACTGAAAACCAACCGACAAGTAAACTTTGTATACTCATTTCATTTGCAATTCATTGTTTTCACAAAATATTACTCATTAGTTGAAAATACCTATTACTTGGAAATTTTTACATGTATCTTAGACAAACAACCATCTCGTTAACGAGTCACACTCACAAATGTCTACTGATAATACTGTAGTTATTAAATGAAATGTATTAAATTTAAACTACATGCCTTTTGATTGCGTATACAGCCAACTATGTAGGTTTGTAAACAAAATTCAATTATTAGTGATGTATAGAAAACCCACTCGTAGAGCAAAATATATATGTAAATACGGCTCGTTTGGGTTGAGAAAAACAAGTCCTTTTTACGTATATAAAATTCAATCACATAGTCAGTTGTACTTACGTTATTAGTTTCTATGTTTTTCGTCACATTCCGTTAATACGTTTACATATGAGAACACAAAGCTACGTGTAGAAATTTCGTTTACATATTTAAGAAAAAACGGAATGAGTAACATTTCGTATCTATATATTTGTGTATATATGCGATTTAACACAAGTTTTTACTGATGCTGATGCTCACGTTGCTTTGTCTACTGCCCACACACTGAGCATGCGTAATAGATGTGAGTTAAAAAACAAGAGAAAAAATTCACTTGCTCCCCCTTAAGCCTAAATAAAAGTGGGAAACATCGGGACAGAGAAATTTAATGGGAGTAAGAAGGAATATGGCGATTTAAGGCCTTTATATACAATACGTGTTCCGAATGAAGACATGAAACAAACGGGAACTTTTTTAACACAGCTTTGCATTTGTTTAACTTTTATCACAAGTCAAAATGGTGAGTCATTCAAAATATTTTTATTTTGATCCAAGTGGATGGTGGCAGTAGCATAGCTTGATTGTTATTCCGATTTAACAGTTTAAGAAAGTGCAACTTCTTGACGTAATGTCAAAAACAATAAAATAAAAAAAATACTGATGTTAGGAATGCTTTTTTTAGTTTCTAACAAATTAATAAAATTGTGATTTTTAAAAAGTTAAACCGCAAGTAGTATGAGCTTGTGATCAAAGCACACCAAATACATTGCACTTAATGATTTGATCAGAACCAAAACATAATTTCGGTAATGAGTATAGCTGATTAAAATTCTGAGTGTACCGTTTTTATTTATTTATGAAAATTAACGAACAGTTTCTTAACTTGACTATTATCGTTGTTTATGGTATTTTCGACCATAACGTAAGTTAATTGTCACAGAAAAAAAACAAACTATTCTATAAAGTTAAATTGAATAGGTTTTTTTCTCTGACACTGGCATTGAACGTTAGCAGTGTAGATTGAATTATTTTTCATTGATTTAATATTTTAATTTTGCTCTGGAAATGATTTTGATTTTTTATTAATATGAAACATAGTGGAGTATTTATTGTTTATTAGATTGTAAAGTATGTTACTGTTAATTTCATATGCAAAAACAGCTCGTTTGGGTTCAGAAAATATTAAAATATTTTAATTCATGAAGAGATTTTGCTGTGTTTAGGATAATGATATTGTTGCTGTTGGTAATGAGAATTTTTAAAAACTTAATTTATAGGTTAGCTAAAAAGCCAGAGAAACTAGAGGCATTTTGGGACATTCTATTATATTGTCCGATATGTTTTTTTTGTGTGTTTTGAGATGTAGGTATGAAAGGTAAGTGAATAATTTTTGGACAGTAAATATAGTAACAAATATAGTAAATATTAAAATATTTTCTGAACCCAAACGAGCCGTTTTTGCATATAAAATTCTCAACAAGTGGGTTTCTCGACATCACTGATATGTTACTGTTAGTAGTGTATTATTATCTGTAGTACATTGGGAAGGTGAATTAAGTCGTATATTTTAAGTGTAATTTCAGAACTAATTTCAGCTTCATAAAATTACTAACTGTTGTAATCCAAAGTGTAACCTAAGAGTTGACATTGAATTTTGCTAGTGGCTCAAAATTAGGAATTTGCTGCAACTAAATTTTGTTCAGGTCAGATATATATCAACTGAACATGTACACACAGCTAGTATTATTTTTGGTATGATTGTGAACATGCATTATGTGTGTACTTAACTCATCAATGTGAAAGTGTGGTCAAGTGACCATTGGTTACATAACTAGTCACAGTAATGGTCATTGTTTGGGTTTATTTTGGTTTTACATAAACATTAGCTATAACTCACTATATTGTTTACTTATTACAAACTAAAAATGTAATCAGTCTTACTATAGTGAAAAAAACTGCAAGTGGTTCATGTTCATTATTTTTTTATTCTCCCCAGAAAATACTGATTGCTGAATAACTTGCTCATTCAACTCAACTGTGTTTGTCAGATATTATGAAATAGGAAATAATAACAGGTGGAGTTAACATGAGGCCTAGTTTGGCTCTTGTACTAACAAATGTATATATCTGGTACCAAGAAAATTTAATAATTCCCTAAAGAATTTAAGCCACTGTTATATGTTAAGATATGTGGAAGACTTTTACTGTATGTGAGAATGATGAACAGATGATATTTCTTTAATATTTAAATAAATAATATAGAAATATTAAATTCATTTTCAAAAAAGATAAAGACTTGCGTGCCACTCCTATATATCCCAGTTATATTGGAACAAATATTAGCAATTTTTTTTAATGTTAGTTTTCCAAGTAATTTGCTGAAACTGTTCAACCAACTTATAAAATGTATTATAAATATTTACAAGCCACAATATAAAGTTTAAATTTTAATTTCTTACAATATGTACTACGGATATTTAGAACCCAGAATATGAAATATCTGTTCCTTGCTTTATTAAGATTTCATCATATATGTCCAACCCTCATTGATACAATCCCTCCCTATATCCACTGTCTTTCAAGATATGTCCATAATTTATTCTGACATTGCTATTGGACATGTTTTTAGCTAACAGAAAGAGCATATTCTAAAATTTCATAAATAGTACAGTTGTCAAAGCTTTTAATTCATGAAGAGATTTTGCTGTGTTTAGGATAATGATATTGTTGCTGTTGGTAATGAGAATTTTTAAAAACTTAATTTATAGGTTAGCTAAAAAGCCAGAGAAACTAGAGGCATTTTGGGACATTCTATTATATTGTCCGATATGTTTTTTTTGTGTGTTTTGAGATGTAGGTATGAAAGCTAAGTGAATAATTTTTGGACAGTAAATATAGTAACAAAAAAAACCTTAGTAAATCATGCATCCAATTGCAAAAGCCCTTAAGGCTAAAATATGTGTTAAATTTCTTGTATTTTTATGTTTATTTTGAACAATAGTAACTGGCGAGGTTGTTGGAGGGCTCGACTCATAATCTGAGGGTTTCAGTTTTCAATTCCTGTCACACCAAACATGCCCTAGCAAATTTAATTCTATTTAACAGCATGTAACCTAAATAGGAATTTGTACTTCGAGTAATTAATGTCTACAGTATCTCCAACCTTGTTTGGTTGCTTGTTTTATGATCTCAATTTGCATGTTTTTAAATTCCCACTTTTTTATTTACTGTGTTTGCTGGCTTTTTTATGTTCAGCTAAGGGCAAAGAATTACTTGATATGATAGCTAACTTTATACATTACAATGATAATAAACATAACTAGCTGATATGGTTAATGATGATTTACTATAGCTATTGATTGTTTGATCTCATTAGTTTGAGGTGTAAAATGTTAAGCTGCAGCTGGTGATTGTCATGGAGATTTGTTTGGAATTATACTAAGCATTTATACATTCTCTGTAATTAAATACTCTCTGTATATAATTTTTAGCAATGGACAAATATTGCCTAGACTAAAATATGACCTCTACTACAGATGTGTAAAGTTTTATTGGTAGGAAAGCAACCTTTTTAAATAGAACATACATCTCAAACATTGCTTTAAATAAACCTTTGTGTCTTTTAAAGTGTTTTTTCTATAAATTTGTGTAATAAAACTTAATACATGTATTGATTTATTTTTACTCCTTTACTTCATACATAAACTCCCAAAACATACTAACTGTATAGTGGACAAAGCATTTAGTATCCACATGGTATGGTCATGTCATATTCATCTAGTATTGTCTAGTATTCTTTGTTTTACCCCATACTTAAACTTTTTAAAAAGAACACCAGATATTTGTAAGAAACTTAAAGAGGAAATTATAACATCATTTACATTACAAATACAATGTTTTTAGTTTATATAAGGTATAGAAGTAACAAATGTACCTTTCAATATTCCTTCAACATTTGCAGTACCTAATTTAGTATTCTACAAAAGGTTTTGGATGCAATGTACTAAGTTGTTTTTTGTTGTATGCTGGCAAGAAAATAATAATAATAATTGCAAATGGACCACTTTGAATGGATTTTCTTTACCTTGTAGGTCTAATGTGTGATTTGTGTACATTTCTATATGAGTACAGCCTTAGCAGTCAGGAGTAAAGGTTTTAAAGTGTTTGAATTGAATTTTTTTCTATTTAAGGTGTGATTTGCTCAAATTTTCTAATAGGGTTTCCTGCAATTCCTTTTGATCTCTAGTATGAACCACTGTCATGGATACATATATACTGTATGCATTTTTTCACAATCTCCAAAACATATCATTGATAAATATTTGCTGATAAATTCTATTCATGAGTTTATTGCAAGAACTATATTATGTTGTTACGAATTGGAAAGGTGGAATTAATTGCGATTTATAATATTCGAACGTTACTTCATATACTTCACTGTGTTCAATCATTTAATGAAGGTAAAAAGAAAATGCCCTATATGAGTTTAGTACTATGGGAAAAAAAAAGTATTTATATCAAACTGTTTTATTTATGTTATCATAACTTATTATATTTTAATGCTTTCTCAAGTGTATAGATTGTAGTTTATGCTAACAAATTTATATATATTTTTTCTATCCTGAAAATTCTATCATTTAACTGATAAGTGAAGTAAAAAAAATCAAAAGGAAAGACTGTATTAAAAACAGCAAATTCAAACCTTTGGCAGTCAATGAAATAATTTAAAGTAATGCTACTTAAGTTTTTCATTGTATTTGCATATAATGTACAAACAAAATAAGTTTTGTTTTTAACCTGAACCATGAATTCTCTTGCACACTATTTCTTAAACTTCCTGAAGTCCAGAATCAACTTCTATGGCTTCACTGGTAATAGTATGCATTCTGGTAGTGAACAACTCTATTGCCATTGTGCGTCAAATGTTTGGCTTCAATCAACATTTTCTTTTTCAGAAGTTCAGGACTCATGGCTTTGCTTCTGTAGCTTTTGCTGAATTTGCTATGTCTTTGGATGATTGTGACAAGTTCTTTGCACTGCCTGCTTTTGCTTCTGGCTTTTCTATTACATTGAGGATCAGATATCCCAGTCTTTGTTCTTTTGAACTCATGTGTGTGATATTTCTCTTGCTCCAGTTGTTTTTGTAGGTTCACTGGCTGCCCTGTTGTAAGAACCTCCATCCTTGAACTTTGTTTCCTCCATTGTCTCATGTTCTTATTCTTGTAAATTATTCCTGTCACAATTTTTTGACTATTCAAAGTTCTTGTATCCTTCCTCTCAAAACCCGGGACTCCTATTGTGTAGCTTATTGTCAAGATCTGTGTTTTTTCCTGAAGCCCCTTGGTATGGATTTCTGTACATAGTGAGGGGACTTCTCAAGGAAGTTTCTGTTTTTTCAGTTTGCCTCCTATTGGATCTGAACATCCACTCATGTTAGCTGCATGTGGTGGCCCATGAAGTGGAGGAGAGGATCCCAGTGGTTGAGGGGTCCAACCTTAACACACCACTTTGGTCTTGAATTCCTGTAGATGGGCTGCCTTGGAGTGGCCCCCCTTTGGTCACTCAGCTAGTCCACTTAGGCTAGAGACAGCCAAGTACTAGTGTTGGATGTTTTCAACAGGTGTTGTGGACATTTTATCTGATGCTGGCATTTGGGTATAGTGCTCATGAAACCCTGGTGTTGCTGCAGTGTCTTTGTTTGGCATTGTAGTGTGTCCCCTCGTAGAACTCCATGGTGGGTGGAGTCAGTGGGTACCAAAATATTCCTTTTTTATTATGGATCCTCCAAATTAAAATTTAAACAAAATAAAAAAAAACAGTCCATTGGTAAACAACAATGTCTTGAAGATTCTCAGCAGCAATCTTCAACATCTATAAAATCTGTATCTTATTTTCTTATACTACATTCTCTTTCAGACAAACCTTTAGGGCAGATGCTTCCCTTTTTCATTCAGAAGGGACTTGCTGGCTCTCCAGAATCAGTAAAGCAGCTTTGCTCTGGTGACATATTGGTGGAAACATCCACATCTCTACACAGTGAACTACTCTTGCATGAGGCAGTGATCATTTTCCTATTATAATTTTGAGAGAGACTGGCTGATGTCAATGCCACCCAATTCATGTGTTTCAGTGGAAGTTTGATCAAGTAAACTGGCCCTCTTTCAGTGCTCTCACAGAACGTGATTCTGCCCTCATCTGTAAGCCATCAATAGACAACTGTGTGGCAGCAGTAACTGACTATATTATACAGGCAGCTGCTCAGTGTATTTCTAAAACCTTGACACGTTTTCCACAATATCCTCATCCATGGTGGAATCCTGCCTGCCACATGGCACGGAAGGCTCAAAAATAAGCCTGAGGTACTTTTTGTAGGTATCCCACACTCTGACAACGCATTGCGTTTCAGTAGGCCCATTTGAAAGTTCAGTGGGCAGTAAAATTCTGTCACCCTTTCAATCTTACCCTCTGATGGCCAGAAAGTAGCTGATACCCAGAACATTGCTGATACTTTTGGTGAAAGATATTTCTTGGTATCTAGCACTTCTGCTCCTTCTTCCACCTTCTTAGTCATCAAGACTCAGGCAGAGTGATCACCTCTTTCCTTTTGAGGTGATATTTTCTCTGACTATAATTGTCCCTCTACACTGGTGTAACTCAAACTGGCCTGCTTTGTTGGTCTGGCAGTACATTGGTCGGATCTGATGATGTACACTATGAAATGCTGTGCTCTCTACCACCTACTTTTCTTGCTATTCTTCTGATTATTTTTAACTGGATCTGGCAGGAGAATATTTTTCTGATGCATGGTGCCAGGCTATTGTCATGCCTTTCTCTAAGCTTGGGAAGCATCCCAAGATTCCTTCAAACTACCATCCAGTTGCTTTGATGAGCTGTCTCTATAAGACCTAAGAGAGGATGGTTAATGCTTGTCAGTTTGGTTCCTTGAATCAAATAACTTCCTCTCACCACCCAGTGTGGGTTCTGAAGACAGCAGTCTATCCTGGACTACCTGATTCGAATTAAAATGTCAATCAGAGAAGCCTTTCTCAAATGACAACATCTTGTATCAATATTCTTTGACATTGAGAAGGC
The DNA here is from genome assembly GCA_011833715.1 of Carcinoscorpius rotundicauda. Lineage (NCBI taxonomy): Eukaryota > Metazoa > Arthropoda > Merostomata > Xiphosura > Limulidae > Carcinoscorpius > Carcinoscorpius rotundicauda. The sequence goes on along the minus strand of CM022395.1, from coordinate 44,246,503 downwards.
TTATGATACAACCTTTGAGGTATGGAATTTTGTGAGACCATCCATATAGCAGCCATTTGTCCATTTTGGTTAACAATTTTTTAATGGATAGGCAAGTTCCTAGTTTGTGTGGGTTTGACAATTTCCTGTTCTATTTTTCAGGAACTTGGAGTCTTTCAGGGCTGTGTTCTGAGTATCACACTTTTCAGTATAAAGATTAATGCCCTCACTGTACAACTTCATCTTACTATTGCAAATGGGCTCATATCAACAACTTTCACATCTCATGTCAGTCATAAAACATGAGGTATATTGAGCAGCAGTTACAGACTGCCCTCAATCATTTACTGAATTGAATCACAGCAAATGGCTTTAATGTCTCTCTCTCTCTGAAACTATTTTCATGCACTTTTGTTACCAAGGGGGCATTCACTCCAATCCTGAACTCTGTATCAGTGAAATTATGCTGCCTGTGGTCCTTGAGACAAAGTTCTTGGGGTTTATCTTTGATCATAAGCTGACCTTTTATACCACACATCAAATAATTACGGGTCAAATGTACAAGAGTACTGAACATGCAGAATTCCCTCTGAACTGTATGCCATTTCTTTTGCCCTGGATCACATAGAAGTTAAACAGTACTCAAATTGCACTATTTACACTGACTTGCTTTGCTCTCTACTGGCCCTGGAATTGGTTCACGTTAGTTCACACTTTGTTCTCACCAATATTGAAAACCAACTGGCTCAGTTCTCTTAAACATTTGCTATCCAGTATTTCTGGATAGCAGGCCACTTTGGTATTTGCGGGAACGAGATTGCCAATATCGCAGCAAAATCTGTCTCCTTTGGCACTATCACTGCTGTGTCTGTTCCGTACCAGTTGGCAGTCGACTTGGAGTGAGCGATGTGAAAAGAAGCTTTTTTCAAATAAAACCGTCTATTGGATTTTGGCCATCTTGCTTTCATAAGGAATGGAAAGAGGAAGTTGTAACTAGACTATGCATTGGTCATAGCTTTTTAACTCGTAGTTTTCTTTTATTTGGGATGCACATATGTTGTCTGTGTAACACTCAGTTCTCAATAAGCCACATTTTACTGTCTTTGTGTCATTATGAATCTCAGTGATAGCATCATTTTAAACATGTTCTGTCCCAAGGTTTATCTGTAACATTAGATAGTGTTATTGGGAATTATGCACTGTCGATCTTAGATATTTTTTTAGTTTTGTAAAAGCCATTAATCTTTTAAAAATTATTTAAGTGTTTAATTGATACATTAACCATTTTTTAATGTGATTCCCTTTTAAGATGTATTTTCTTTTTATTTATGAGAGTCATCACTCATGTTTATGCTTCTGATGAATCCCATGTCCCTTTTTCCAGGAATAATTTGATTTCATTCCAAGACCTTTCTTTCCTTCCTTTCCACAATTTGGGTTATGAAAAAGAGTAATTGGATGTTTTCTTTACACACTGCTTTCAGTTTCTTCACATTTGTCTTGTGTTCACAGTATGCTGGTACCTTGCTGACACAATTCTTTTTCTTTTTTGAGGCAAGCAGTATTGACTTTTTGTCTGCCTTGGCATTTCTGTACTGCTTGTGTTTATTTTATTCCACTTTGACCAGATGGATTAAGTCTGTTTTTCTTTGAGAGAGAATCATTTTTATATATGTAATTACCTCAAATAGTCACTTCATTGTTTTCCTTGCATCTAGCAGACAGTGTGTTCTGAATAAAATGTAGATGTGAATGACCCCAGGCATCTTGTGTTATATTATAGCTGCTTCTTTTGCCAATATGTACCATTCTCCAATCTTTTCAAATGCTTTAAGTAAGTGAGTTGTTGACCATTTATTTACTGCTTCACCTTTTACCCGTAAGAAATATACAAACAAAAACAATATCACTCTAAAAACAGACCAGAGAGAAGTGAAACATATCAAATAAATGGTGTTGCCTCACATGGTTTAGATCTCTATCACAAAATCCACATTGAGTAGGGTATAATGGAAGATATTAAGTCTGTAATTTACACTAATTGCTTTCTGTGATAGAGCTGGGTTTTTATTATAAGACTGTTTTGGTGGTGGTGGTGGTGTGTGTGAATGTGTGTCCTACCTTCAAAGGAATAATAATAATAATAAAGTTGAATTATTGTGTCAATTACAGCTCATGACTATACCTGTTTCCTAATCCATTATGCAGTATTTCAGTAAAGGATCTTTATGGATGAGATGATTCTTTTTTTAGTGTATTCACCTCTTTTGTGTTTACCCATATGTAATTTCTCTATCCTCTTATTTAGTTGATTTGAGAACCCTTGTCTTCCCAGTCCCAAGATTTAAAGATTAATATGGAGAGTTTCCCTTCAGTTTGGTGTAATCTTATTAGTAAGAGATCAAGTGGATGTGCTCTTGAATTGAAAATATGGAAAGGGTGTCAACCTTGAAGGATGGTACAGGGAATTTCTAACACTAAGAACTGGTTTGCTCTTGTTAGTTGTGTTCAGCCACATGGATTTCCAAGTTCTCCTTAATATATAGGTGAAGAATGATTCATCCCAGAGTCTGCATATTCTTTTAATTAGTATTTGATTTATTTCTGGCATTACTTTACACCTTGTTATATTTTCTTAGCCACATATAACATGTATTGTCTGATGGATATACAGGACAACTGAGATCTTCCAATTGTTTCAACTTCATACATCTTTAGGAATGAACAGAAAACTGTTTATATGAAATTTTTTTCTGAATCTTTATTGGGTAGAATATTCCCTGCTAAAGATAAACATCATCTATCACCTAGTAATGCTCCCTCTAGGACCCTCTAGAGTGAGAGATGCATTCAGTGAGGGTTGTTTTTTTTTGACTCGTTATATTTTCAGATGAATTATCTCATCTATCTTCTTTTTCTTCTTTTCTGCAATGGTTTCTCCACTATCTCTTTTGATAAATGAAGAGCATGTTTTAAAGTTAATATTACCCAAAAATGTATTTCACAAAGATATCTCTGTATAGAATTACCAACACTATCATTTAACTTCTGACATTTCTTTTTCAATAATGAGCCTTTGATTTACACAAAGTGCTTAAGGGAAGTGCTACACAAGGAGGTTGTGCTACCCTCTTTTTGGTGCAGGAATGGTCTGCTGCTGAATCATAGGTTAGTGCAGTATGTGTTGTTAAATGTAAGAGTGAGTTGAGAGCTCATTTAAAGACATAGCACATACACAGAAACCTTTAAACAATTGCATGAATTAATAGTTTTCTTTTCTGTGAAAGGTAAATATCTGTTTGAAATTCATTTGGAAAGTAAGTTAACCTTTTATATGTGAATAAATCTCTCTCACACATGAATGAGTGATGGCACGCACAAACACACACACACATACTTCCAAAATATTACATATGATTTTTATTGACTTTGAAGTAAAAAGTATATTGTATAACTTATATAATCAATCAAGCAATTTCATGTATTTGTTCATTTATTTTAGTCTCTTTTGATTGTTCTCATGTCAAATGCTTATAAATATAAGCATAAATCTGACTCTGGCTCAGACATACAGCAGTGACTGAAAGTATTTTTCTTTTATTTGCTAATTTTCATCCCTGATATTAATTTATGACATTAACATCTTTTATTAAGTTAATTCTACAGGATTGCATTCATTGCTTTTATAAGTCCTTATCTGTAACTTTAGCTGTGCTGATATGTATGAATCTTTGTTATAAAAGGAAGTAAGTGTGTTTTGTTTCTCATGTTACTATATTATTCCACTTAACCATTTACTCTAAAACTAGTTTAAAATATATTAAGCATGCTTGTGTACTTGTTTGAGTAAGTTGTATTACTGTAATGATCAGCTACATATAAATAGCAGTGTGTAAGCTAGCTATTATTAATTCCTTTATTATGCTGGTGTACTTCTGTACTGATTGGTTTGTGAGCACTGTAAAAATTTGCAGTTGTATTCAATGAAAATATTCTTGTTTATTTTTAATTTTAAAATGTAAAATATTTCTAGCACATGCACTAACTGTGTATCTTTACAAACCTTTGTTTTTAAGAGTTCAATGTAACTATGACTTTTTTCTATTAGTTTACATAAATATCTGCATTAAAGTTATTTTATAATAATGTTTTACCTTTACCTGTGGAATATTCATTTGAAAATAATGGAAATTTCATTACATTGCACTTTGGATATTGATGCAGGTCAGGAGATTTACGTATGAATATAATTCACGCTTCTATTCATTTACAAAACACATAGAGTATCAATGTATCTAGTTATGGCAAAAAATATATTCAAAGTGATCTGTTGTACATCCTGTTGACCTTGAGCAGGATATGACATCCTCCATGCAAGTTTCCTGGAAACTATATGCTCCTTGGAAAGAACTTGCAAAATGATTACACTACACCACTGAGTTGTTCTTCTATTTTAGTTTACATTACACTAAATTCTATGTATATGGTATGTTTTATGTTTGCAACTAAATTTTTCAGTATTTCATTAGTTTCATTTACATATATGTAGATTGTGTATTAATATTAAATTATCAAAACACACACACATACACAGATCTGGTTACAGCAGTAAATTTATGGAAAATCCTCTTGTGAATGTTTTGTTTAAAATCTTAATAATATATCAACACCTAATTGCAGAGGAACCATTTTTAGGCAGTTGCACTGTTACATGTGTTTTTATGAAAAATGAAAATGAGACAATAAAGTATGAATCTCAGGTTAAGTTTCTAAATGTGAAATATGTACATTTATAGTTATTAGCCCATCTTTACCATTTTTTACATATCATAGAGAAATTAATGGGTAGCTTTGGTTTTGAGTTTCTGAAAGTACAGTATACAGCATTATAAATTTTTGTTTTTTAACATATGTTTCTAGTCTGGAAGAAATGCTCAAATAATATTGTTTGCCAAGTTGCAGATTATATATGGCATACCTCACATAATTTTGCCTGCTTTTATCTTGAGCTGGGCAATTTGTTGAATTTGCTAATTGATTAATAATCATGTACATTAAAGTAATTAACTATTCTCACATGAGGTGACTAAAAACAAAAACTTGTTATGTGGAAAGTTGTTTCAATACACCCAGTGGGCAAGAGCACAGATGGCCCATTGTGTAGATTTGTGTTTAAGAACAAACATAACGGTAATATTTTGATTACTTTTACCATTGGAATAATCAGAAATAGTAATAATTGGAATCCATGATTTCATTGTTAATTTTTTTTTTTTTATTAGTAGTAGTGATACTAAACACTTATGCTGAATAAACTTGAATTAATCAAATAAAAATTATGGTATTCTGATTATTGTACAGTTGCAATAGTTGAAAACTGTAATAATGAGAAACATTAATTTTAATTTATTGATTATTTTGTTTCATTAATCAAATTAATCATACGGTCAAGTAATTGATAAATTGTAATTGCTAGTAATAAATGTAACAAATGCCAATAGATGATTAATTATATCAACCATTTGAATTAACTTTTCAGTTTTAATTACATGTATGCATTTTTTGATATACAGGCATGTAAAAAATATCCAACTGTTGAGTTGCAGTATCAGAAATTAAATGTTTTTATGTTTTATGTTGTACGGTTAGTTGAAATATTAAAAAAATAAATTATCATCAAAAAGACTTGCCAGAAAAGTTCTCATATTGAATCAGCCATCCATCTTTACCATGTGTCTGGATAGTTATGGTTACTGCTGTAACCTCCTGTATGTTGCAGAACTTGTATACTACAAATGAATATCTATAATTGGGTCAAATGTTTTAATGCCATTGTAATAAAGATTGATGAGCACTAAGTCTTCTAGAGTAATTTGACTTAGTGTACTGCTTAACCCTGTTGCAATGGGCTCTGTATAATATACATAAGTCTGTCTACATACTTGCACACATTAAGTGTTTGCATTATAACTTTTTTATACATTATGTGTATCTTCACAAAATTTGGCAGACTTTTAGTAGAGGTTACATGCTTTTTGTACACAAAAATTCAGATTTTTTAATGAAATATTTTTTCTAAAGACTTGTTTGTGAAAAGAGAATTTGTTTTGTTACTAGTCTGAGTGCAAAGTAATTTTATGTTATGGTTAAGAAACTGTTCTTCATCCCAAAATTCTCAAATATTAGTTGCATAATTTCTAAAACCTCCTAAATATGGTTCAAATGTTTGTTATCAGTAAGACATTATAGTTTATTTTCTATACTTCAACTATCTAGGATCTGTCACTTGACCAAACTTGTAACCATCGTAAAAAATTGGGTAATTAATATAAATTTTTTCCATGCTAGAATAACTACATATTATAACACAAAAATACAAAGTGGCTTGAATCTCCTAACATAATATATATGAACATATATATTTATCATATTGACCTTTTAGTCATGCCTACCTAACATTACATAACTTGCATTGACACAGTGTATGTGTGCTCATGTCACTTATCCAGTAATATAAAACTGACCATTAGTCTTCCCTGTCTTTGCTGTATTGTAGTGGACTAGCATTTTGTAATATACAATCATGTTTCAATTATTATGTTACGTATACAGATTATTACTATTTCTAAAATAAATTATTAAACTTATTTTTCTTAAAATGTAGAACAGTAAATAAAGAAGTACTTGATTGTTGCTGGACATATGTTGATAAGCCTTTTAAAATTTTGCATGTACAGGATATCGAACACTTTTTTTTTTTTATAGGTTTCATACATATACTTGAACGACCAAAAAATCATAATTAACTGCATTGATACCATAGAATTCCACTATGATTTATTTAACTTACTTACAAAGATTTATGTAGATTTTATACAATATGAAACTTTGAGCAGACTTAATACACAACTTACCTCATTAAAATTTTGGATTGGAAGAATGTGGAAGATTCTCAAAGATTAAAATTATGGGGAAATTCACTCTGGGGTCATTATAAGCTGTTGATTGGTTATTCATGTATCATGTATTGAAGTAAGAGTATACAAGGAAATGTTTCAAAAAATGGAGAGTATTGAATGGGACCACTGTGTTTGATTCAGTACATATTTCAGCAAAATAAAAAGATACCAGATCCTTATTTTATATTTCAGCTTGTCAACATGAGTAATTTGAGTTCCTAATTTACATGAACTTATAACTTAGTATTTTGACATCACAACATCTAATTTTAAACAGTGCTGCATTAAACATACAATGTGACTTACTAAAATCTGTATTTAGATGTATTCTTTTAAATTAAGAAATTAATTTATGTTGAAGTTTGAATTACAGTTTACACTTTTATTCCAACCTTATTGACATAAATTCATGAAATGGTAATTCAGTAAGATTTTGAATGCAAATCATCAAATGCAATGACATGGCCTTTGACCTGCAACCTGTTGCAGAAGGGTTAATTATTATTAGTTGTTTTCATTTGACTTTATTGTTGTTCAAAGTCTGGATGTGTTGACAGTGTCATTGATAGATTAAATACACTCTGTATATATAAAATAAATGCTGAATTAAAATACTGAAGTCTAAAGTCTTTATCATCTATGCAAATAAGTTTCTTACTTAATGGTGATTAACATACATTAATTAAAGACCGACATTTCACCAGTAATTTTTGTACTATCTGCAAACCTCAGTCTAAGTACTACTATTGATGTTTTTGGATATTTAAAGTAAACTTGCAAACAGTTTATAAAATTTGTTATGTAATCTTGATTAATGTTTGTATTTTAAATATGTTAGAAAAATACCAAATAAATGGTGTTTTTGTGTAATTAATTATCAGAATTACCTGGACACTGAGTGGTGTTAGTAGTCATTATCAGTTTGACATACTCATTTTATTCATTTATTTATCATATAAATACTTTCTGATTCTGATAAATATATTCTGGTTTAACCAGATCAGTATTTACACTAACTTTTTATAAAATAACACTCTCATAATTTACCTCTAAAGCAATATCTTCATCTTTGCATTGAACATGTACATCTATTTAATAAATATGTTTGCAATTTAAATATAGTACAAATAATTGCTAAATATATGGATGATTTATTATCCCAAAAGTCATGTGATTATCATATTTACTCTTTGTAATGTTGTTCAGTAAATTGTAGAGTAGATATGACAATTATATGACTTGAACTCTGCAATATGTAATTTTTTATATTTAATTTCAAAACTTAAAATTTAATAGTTATTTGTGAAAGCTTTGTGTAATTGAATAAAAATATTAACTAATGTATTTGTTTTATTCATTTATGTAGCAAATCAACTCAATGAATACATTCAGAATTATGAATCACTATCCTATAATCCAGAAGAAGTACATAATAGTCACCTGCGTGCCAAACGTTCTGTCCACAGCTTTTTTGTACCAGTAAACTTTCATGCATATGGGAGGTGAGTTAACAAATATATATATATATCAATTTACTGATAGAAGGGAAAAGAAATACTAATGTATAAACATTTGTAAAATGGATGTTTTTGATTGTAAGAAATATTTTGAAGATTTTGGAAAGATGAATAAATATTACATTTCTCAATATTAAAAATGGGCAAGAAAAAGATTAAATAAAAAAGAAATTAAGAATGAGAATTGATAGGAATAATTAATATGTATATATAATAATAATAATTAAAAAAGAAAGTGACCAGACCAAAAAGAAAGAAGAAAACTGAGTACAAGGGGGATGAAAGAGAGTATGCAGTTCAACCTTCTCCAGACTGGTGAGTACCTTTCAGGAGTCAGCTACATATCTACCTATTAGATTTTTATGTTTAAGTAAAAGTAGTAATTGTAGCTATATTTTGATATTTTGTCACATTTATTTAGTTGAGCTTACAAATAATATCACATCCAATGTTGGGCAAAGGACCAACGTGAAGGACAGACTCTACCTGAGGATGACACAATGGACAAAACTCGATGACACTGATACCGGAGAGGTAGAAGCATTCTCTCACTGGTAGGATGTTATGAAAGCCTGAAGGTAACTATCAACATGGCGCATCACTACCTGACCCCAAACAACATTCTATGGAAGAGTGGGGTTGTGTTGTTCTGTTCTGTGAGTATAGTCTGGGGCAAGCAGATGGTAGAGAGAATATCTTGTGACGTGGTGTTACAATGTCTGATCACTGCAACAGCATCAACATACCACGTAAGAGGATCAAAACATGTTGGTTTATTCAGGCCTGGTAAAACACCAAAATGCCCGAGCCCTGTGCTAATCAGGAAACGAGCCAGTTGGCTCAGAAATAATCCTTCCAAGAGAGACAACAAACAGTGGCAGACAGGAAAAGAGAAAGACACTTGGTCCAGACACATGGGATGCCCAGCCCTTCCTTGTGGGGCAGCTGAACTAAAGACAACTGAGACAGTCTCAGTTTTACAACTCCACAGGAAGATGTAGGCATCCTGCTCAACAGCTCATGCGCAATGGTCTTTCAGAGAACGAATTGCACCAAGATACCATATCAAAGGGATAATCCTCCTCTTCACTACCTCTTCCCTGCCAAACAAGTTAGCAGGGCTGTAATGATAATCTTGAACTGCTGAACTGACATGTTGCACCACCTTTCCCCAGGTATCCTCAGGGCTTGCAAGGAAGCAAGTCCCAAAACACTTGACTGGAGAGGAAGCCCATGTCAAACCAAATAGTGTCTGTGGATGAGGCCCACTTGCCCATTCACTGAGCTTTAGACTTAGTATTGTTGAGACAGGCTGCACAGTTCTGTGAATACTTGTTAACAGTTGCCAGTGCTAAACCCAAGGATATTTGGTTTTTAGAAATAGGTTCACATCTTCCCTATGACTAACATACTTGATGGACACCCCATCCAGCAAATGAAGGCCACGAACAGAAACAGTGATACAGATAAGAGAGCAGGCACTCTGTCACCAATGTATAAAGAGATGGTGGTAATGACAAACACCCTTACAGATGTTAAAGGGTACCATCAAGTGTCCATTTACTAAGAGCCTGTTTGAAGCAGATGTATAAAACTTTGAACATAGTGCACAAAAACTGAAGGAAAACTATACCTCTCCAGAACATACCATAAAAATTTTTGGTGGACTCGATCAAAAGCCTTACTCTGATTGAGCAACACAAAAATTGCAGGGATATTTCTGTCTGTGAGGTAATGGAACATGTCACATAGAAAGACCTTTTTTTTTTTATACTTCTACCCCACACACCACATGTTTGAGTACCAAGGAAAAGATTGAGCATGACAGTATTCAAATGGGCACATGGGATCTTTAGAAACAATCTTTAAATCCACATTCAGGAGTGATATGGGATGCCATGAGTAAAGATCCTTGCAGATTAGCATAATTAACCTATCCAGTGTACCTGGAGGCATGGACCTGTGGGTGAGATAGTTAAAAATATAACATGCCATATGTTAAGATAGATAGAATTCCACTGGTAAGCCATCTGGACTCTGACACTTACCAAGTGGCATGGATCAGATAGCTGCCCACCATTCACCCAGTGTCAGACCGTGAAGGATTTAGAGTTGATAAGAACTGAGTAATGTCTCGCCAAATATCCTTGTCCATAGGCAAAGCTGGTTATAGTCAGCTATTGTAGTTAAGGCACATGTTGAGGATGCCAGTAATGTACAAGGACACCTAACCATCTTCCCTCAACAGGCTGGAGGTATGCTTATATTTAGACACCTCCTGTGTCTTTCACAGTAGAATCCCAGTAACATTTCTGGGATCAAGTGACTCCATCAGACTGGAAATGTTTGCAGCTTTGAATAATTTTTCATATTTCAAGACTGTATCCTTTTTGAGCCTCTCAGTGTCTGCAGGTATCCACTGATCCATTGGTCTGTTCCTAAGCAAGGCCACCAAGGTGTCTTACTTACTACACAGAGCAAAATGACAAGTTTGCAAATGCCTCATGCCTGCCTGTCTCAGCAAGGAGGCACAAGCTTCCTTAAGACCTGCCTACCAGGTCCCATTAATGACATCAGTGGAACAGAGGCCCCAGACAAAGGCTATCAATTCAATTCCCACCTCATCCTCAGAGAGGAGGATGAATTTGAGTCTCCACATTCCAAGACCCTGAAAAACGGGGGGTAAAATCCTGGAGTGCAGTAAAAGAGGCTCGATGGTTAGTCACGTGAAACAAAACATAACCACCTTGATAGATCGCAGCTCTAGCTAGGTACTGTTTTAGGCTGACTGTAACATAGAAACAGCCCAGGTGATAAGATACACCCTGACCAGTCCAAGTGGCAACAAAAGCATCCCCTTAAAGTGCATGCCAGACTTTGTGGAACTCAAATTCTGATAACACTAAATGCAGAGGCTGCGCATGCTGATCACCAGAAAGGGGATTTCCCCCTTACCACTACCAGGTGATTGTGTGTATAGATTTCTGAAGGTTTGGTCCACTTTTGGAAATGTGGGGTATTAAAATGGAGCTTGTGATCTCTTTGAACAATTACAAATTTTTAGGATTTGTGTGACCATCAGTAGAGTTCCGAGTTATTTATCTTCTCTCCAAGTTTTGTAAGAACCTCTCAATGGTTCTTACATCAATTTGATGATGAACTGGTAAGATTTGTTAACTTCTGCTCTCTTTGGTTTCCTGGCTTGTATGTTGTTGAGATTTACTAGGCAGAAATAATTTTTTGAGAAAGTTTATCTACTGCAGCCACCCTTTGTGAGTTATGTGAGGCTCCTTTTCATTGTCCCTTGATATTTGTTATATAGGTGTTTGAATTGTGGATTGTTATAGCTCATTTACATTTTTCCTTGTCATTGTTGGCCTCTTGACTTCCTTTGGCACCTACTGGAAGTTATGATGTTACTGCTCATCCTGTGTTCTGATTCCCAACTTTGGATCCTCAATATGTTGGTATTCAGAATAGATTCTGTTCTTATCCAAGAAGCTTCTGTGCTTGGGCAGATCATCATTGGTGGCACTAGTGACTATCCTATGCTAGTGGAATTTGTAGGAGTGCATTTACGATATTTTCTATACATTTGAAATTCCTTCACTACAGATCCATGGGTTCTCCAGGTTCTGGTGGTAGGATTAGTCATCAGTTCACATACACCTCCATTGTTTTCTTAACCTGTGGCATTTCCTCCCTCAACAGATCTGCAGAGTGAATCTTTGTTCCAGGGCTATCAGAGAGTTGTTGTTCAAAGGGAAGAGGAGAGAGTTGATTCCATTTTTCTGGGTTTTTATTCCTGTTTAGTTGTTGTGCCCAAGAAGATAGGAAATTGTTATCTAATCATTGATCTTTCTGGTCTCAACCAGTTTTAAGATCCTTGTAGGTTCAAGGTGGAAGTTCTATGTTATCAATGCTATCTCCACATTTTTATTGTAGAGTCATACCAAGTACTATCTGCTTTTCATGTATAAGGGTCAGGTTCTGCCCTTTGGCCTAAAATTTGCACATCATATGTCTTTGCAGAGTCATAGGAGTTTTTTCTACTCATTTGCATTCATTGGGCTTGTACACAGTCCATTATATGGATGATTTGTCACTTCTGTCACAGTTTTGACAGTGCATCATACCTAGATTCTCCTTTCTTACCAGAGCCGATAAATTCATTCTTATACTGTCTCAATACATTGTCTATTTGGGTGTCATTTTCAATGATTTTTAAGCTATGTTCAGCTGACTTCCATCTTTCTCCATGCTATAAAACAGGCATTTGGGTTTCCACGTGTGTCTTTTTACCTACGGAATGGAGGGTTTTCTCTCATTTTGAGATGTGGGTATCCCTTAAGTCTCTAATCCTTTTGGGATGAGCATATATGCAATCCCTTCAGTGATTGCTGTATGTTAAATAGATCATGAAATGTGATCCATTGGATCACAGTCTTATTCAGAAGCAACATTTTTTTATTTCAAGTGTTGGCTGGATAGAATTAATGCTACAATATGTGTTCTTGTAACACCCCATCATCCCAAAATTCATCTCTTTACAAATGCCTCATTTCAAGAATGGAGTTCTTTTGTTAATAGCTAGAAATTTCATAGTGTGTGAATGGATGTCAAATTTTCCTCCCACATAAATATTTTAGAACTTCATGCTGGCTGGTAGACAATGGCTCAAGATCTGTCTCTCTTGAAGGGGGAAAATCTTCATGGATTACTTTAGTATTTCCATTGTGGTATCTTACATTTCACATCAAGGGAGCACAAGTTCTCAGAACCTTTGTTTTCAAAATGGGGATATTCTCTACTGGGCTCATCCTATCATTTCAATCTCATGGCTTACCATGTTCCATGGGTGATTAATTTAATAGCAAATCATCTGTCTTGACCCAACCGAATAGATGCTCCATTACAAAGTTTTACAGTGGATTTGCTTTCAATTTGAGATTTCAATGATTGATGCATTTGTCACTCATTGGAAGTTCTGACTACCAATGTTTTGTTGTCTGTAACCTCATTCTTGAGCTTTGGAGATGGATGCATTCAGTCGAGACTGAACAGGATTACACTTCAGTGCCTTCCCTCAAATCATCCCAGAGTTTTGGCTATAGTTCAGTCCTCTCATTGTCTATTGTATAGTACTGTTGATAACCCTGGACTGGTTGGCCCAACTATAGTTCCTTCTTCACTATCTTCAAAACTATACTTCTGCTACTATCTCTTTGGCCATCTCTGTTGAGACAACCTCAGTCTGACATATTGTATCCAGACATTTCAAAGTTCAAACTTCATGCACAGACATTATGCACTCTTTTGCACAGCATTGAGGTTTATTTTCAAAAGTTTCCTTGCATTTGTCTCATTCTCTCCATATATACTCCCAGTAACCATTTACAGGGTGGTCGCTAGAAAAGCGGAAAATTTGTTAAACAGCTATTTATTTTTACAAAGTTTTTTAAAGGCATATGTTATATTACACTCATAGATGCTCAAAATTATTAAAATCATGCATTTTATTCATGATGTAAAGAAATCAAAATAGAAATGAGTAAGTACGCATTTTATTCATGATCTCATCTGACCCTCAAATTTTCCACTTTTCTAGCGACCACCCTGTATAAATGGAAATGACACAGTTAATGTTGGTGGTGTCTTAAGAGGCCCATTTCACTCAAACATACAAACCATAACTCATTTTTTTTTTACATTGACTTTTAGACAAAAGTCTAGCTTCTTATACTGTCATCTTATATAAGGCAGCTTTATCAACTAATTTTAGGTATTGTATTTTAAACATTACATATGATTTGAGTCCCTATTGCTATCCAATCTTTTCAAATTGTTTTGTATTCTTTGTCCCCAAAGGCCTTTTCAATTACCTAACTGAGATATTAAGATGATATTATATGGCTTGTATCAGCATTCACTCAAACCTTTTAGTTGCTGCTAGTCATGGACATTGTGAGTCAGAGTTGTATGCACTGCATGTACACAGGACTTTTTTACCTACACCTTATCTCTAGGATATATGCATTTACCATGCTTTTATGGCTGTCTTTTATATGATCTCACAGTATTTAGAATCTTGGTTGGCCTTAGTCCAATAACAGGTTACACTTTCATATCTGTTAGTTCATTTATCTCAGTCGGAACCATGTGTGGCATCTGTTACGGTTTCTTGTCCTTACACTTACCTTTTACCCCTTCTTGATATGCCATAGTTTATTATTTTCCACGTTTACACACATCACTTTGCCAATAGTACCTGTGTTTATTCAGTTGACTCTGGTCCAGTAGAAGCTAGATTTTGCAGCATTTCTTCATCATTGGTGCTCTTTTGTCAATGATGTTTGGGATTTTCAAGTGTTCATAGAAAAATATTAGATCCCATTTCTTGTCACACTTTACTTGTCTCCTGTGCCCACTTCCTTTTTTCATGGCCCTGCAGGACCAGGTGGTTAAGGAACTCAACATTCATCTGAGAGTCACAGGTTCAAATCCATGTCATGCCAAACATGCTCTCTTTTTCAGCTATGAGGGCATTATAATGTAATGGTCAATCCCACTGTTTGTTGGTGGAAGAATGACTCAAGAGCTGGTGGGGGTGGTGGTGACCAGCTGCCTTTTCTCTAGTCTTACACTGTTAAATAAGGGATGGCTGGTGCAGATAGGCCTTGTATAGCTTTGTGCAAAATTCAAAACATACCTTTTCTCCACTTTGGGATTCCATTGTTTGTTAGCATCTATTTGATGTGGTTCAGGACCTCCTCCTAGCTATTGAATCCTGTTCTATTCTTTTCTATGTTTTGTGTAGCTATCAGATATAAGGGTAATGTAAATGTCTTGGTTGTATTGTTTTTGAAGTATTGATATTAGCCATCCCTACTTTTATTTTCTCAAAGTTTTTCTTTACATGTTTACTTGTTTTTAATGAATTGTTTCAGTAGACATAGGAAGGTTGTATTTATAGCCTAGTTCCAAGTACAATGAGGTTTCAATCATAATGTTTCTTGTCTATTATTAGCAACTAATTTCTGATTCATCTTTTACTTACTTCTGTGAGAAAGTTAACTTCAAGGAATAATGTTAATGTTGTTGACAGTAAAATTATTATTTATTTTTAAAATTACAACTAGTTATTAATAATACTTGTAAAAGTGGATACTTAGTTTGAAACTGTGCCACTTTGGTAAATTTGGCTAACAATTTGATTGTTTTGGCTTTTGTGTTACTATGTAATAACCCCTTAATGTGGATTCCTGTATGTGGTGAAGGAACCTCCCAGAGAAAGTAAACTGAAAGTACAGAACCTTCTCTGCATGTTTGCCATGCATGGTGACCTGTGAAGGGGAGGAGAGGATTCTGGTGATTAAGGGGACCAACTCCAACACATCACTTTGGCCTTGAAATCCTGTAGACAGGCGGTCTTGGGATGGCTCCTTCAAGATCATTCGGCTAGTCTATTTGGGGCAGGGTCAACTGAGTGCCAGCGTAGGATGTTTGAATGCCAACTGAAACTGTAATGGTCTACATCCTTCCTATTTTACTTCTTGCCCTAAATTGGTAGAAGAGAAAGAAGTACAACATCTAAAGACAGTTCACAATATTACTTATCCAGAGGCTCAGAAATTACTATTTCCAGTTCCATCTCGGATTTATGCTGTTTCTGCTATTACAGTAGGAGTCCAGACAGACCTTTTTGTGTCTTCTACACAATCCTTAACAGTGCATCTAAAATCAACAGTTATTCAATCAGTATCTGCTTTTATCTCTTTTCCTACCACATTTTCCAGTCATTGCCCAACTTCACCTTGTTCAGGCTCAGGTGTTTCCATGGGGTCTTCCTCCTTTGACACCCCAAAAATTAAACAGACCATTTGTTCACCTCCTCAATCACTGGAACATATGTTTACAAACACTGACCTGTCTGCTCTATCCAGAACCGGATCACTAAAGAGTGACCAACTCGCATTCAGTAAAGAAAAAAGCACGATCTCAAGCAGAAGGTCTTCATGCCATATTTTCCTGTGAAATAAAGAAAAATGGCCATGCTAATCCAATGGAACTGTCTAGGTTTTCAATCAAATGTGAATGACATCAAGGATTTGATTGACTTTTATCATCCCAAACATATTTCTTTACTGGAAACATTTTTAAAATTTAGTAATACACTCACAATTGGACAATACTCCTTATACAGAAATGACAGGCCATGTGTAGGACAAGGACATGGAGGAGTAGCACTGCTGGTTGATCAATGTGGGCCCACCAGGTCCTTGTCAATGAATACACGCTTGGAGGCTGTAGTCATCCGTATCTCCTTTAGCCGTACCATCACTGTTTGCTCTCTGTACCCTACCCCTGAAAAATGTTATCATCCATCAGACCTTGATCCCCTCATTGAGCAACTGCTAACCCCCTTTTTAATTTTGAAGGATCTTAATGAGCATAATCCCCTCTGGGGTGGTTCTGGTATTGATATATGAGGGGTCATGATATAGAGCATATACTTCTGAATCACAACCTGTCTTTCTTTAATACTGACTTTAATGCTTATTTTTATGCACTCAGTCAGTTATTTACTGCTATAGATCTTTCTATCTGCACCCCTTTGCAATTTTCCACTTTTTATTAAGCATTTTTTAATGAACTGCCAATACCAGGTCTTTCCCTTTTTTCCCACATGATGTTTTTAATTTAATTTAAGATCTTTATTGGACTATACACTGTTTTAGCATGATTTTTTTTTAATTTTAATTTTATTTTGGCTTGAACCCAGGACTGGAAAGGCCAACTTCAGGTGACTGACAGCAAGTTTGAGCTTAATGTTTCAATCTTCCTGGCAGGTCTTAATTTTACATATTTTTACCTTAATTTCCATGTACCATTATAGTATACTACATCCTGTTTGGCACAGATAACCTAGTAGCTTTGTGCCAATAAACATCAAATACCTACCTACATATCATGTAGTAATAACAAGGAAGCAGAACAAAGAACAAGAAATTCAAACTTTTTGCTGTGATATTTACAGAGATTCCCAAAACTTGAGACTCGATCATTTCATAGATATTGTTATAGAAGAAAATGCCATATAGTATTATAAATTGAGGAGATATTTAAAATATCATTTTGAGGAATAATTTCATCCTTTCCTAAATACATTTTTCTGCTTGTCTGATATAAATAAACAGTGATGTATAGTAACTAAAATATTTGTCAACTAAGATTGAACTTGACAGGCAAAACTCTGTGAAACTAGTCAACCCTATATCAAATGAAATTATAACATTTTCTTACATAATATTGGCTAACACTTTAAGTAAATGTTGGGTCATAGTTTACAGGTAAACAGTTAACATCACCAACAGAATTTTTTGGGGAAAATTTGTGAGGCACATGACACATTAAAATTGATTCCAAAAGGTGAAGACCCTATAACTACTTGATTTTGCTAGTACTGTATAAGCAAAGAAGAATAACAAAAACACACATTCACAAAAAGCAACCTGTCATTAGAATTTAAGAAATCTTTGTTTCTCTCTTACTTAAATAATTTGTCTAAAGCATATTTGCATAAAGTAAATTGAAAAATGACATCATTACTTTACACATCAAGTTCATAGTTAAAATAATTTAACTGAAATGGTATGAAATTTGTTCTTTGTTGAAGAAACGAGATATGATTCAAGCATAAACATTTCCAAAATCAATGAATTAGTTTGAAAGTTTTTATTAGTGTAGTTGAGTCATGTGAACTAAATCTACAATGATCCTACTAATCACTACATGGATTACAGTGTGAATGTAACAATTCTCACATGACATTAACATGTACAAAATTAAAAGATCAATAAACATCCTAGATGTGAATAAACTTATTGAATATTAAAGAATATCTTGCACATTTTATAATTAAAGAATACATTAACCTTAGTACATGGTAAAAATCATGGTTCATGATACATGTCATCTATGATTATATTATTTTTGAGGTCTCTTTGTTATTCATTTTGGGAAGTTAATAATTTTATATTTCCTTTTACACTGTAATAGTATGCTTATCAAAGTTTTGTTAAAATTTGTTATTGTCTTGCACTTTCTTTTGTAATCATTTTTATTTTGTAATTTCAGGCATTTTAACTTAAGATTAAAGAGAGAGACAGGAGTATTTTCCCCAGATATTGTATTTGACACATCAAATGGTTTTAATGAAAAATTAGACACATCTCATCTGTACAATGGATTTTTGTTGGGTGAGTTTGTTTTGTTGACATAAATATGGAATGAATATAGATTTTAATGTAGCTTTTCTGGCATTTTCTGTTAACAAGAATATTTTTATTGCAATAATGTCATTCCAGGACTACATAAACATTTTTGAAATTTATGTCTGTTATAGTACCAGTTTCTGCTTCAGCAGTGTTAACCATGCCTATTTACTTTAGGATAATAATTACATGTGTAATTATTAAGGTGTAAGGAAGACTGTGTGTATAAATGCATTAATTTCAGAGTTATTTTATTGTAATTGACTGTACTGCATGTATGTATAATCCTGAATTCGGGTTAAATATTTAGCATACAGGATTACCTACAAAAGTTGTAATATTTTCAAAATGAGACCCAAAATTAGAGTGCTTTTGAATAGTTGACTGTCCTCCTTCAGGAGAATAAAGTGTATAATTCTGGTGTGTTACTAAGCCACTATTATACGTATTAAATTGCAATATCCTGTCTTTCTGTAACGTAAAGGCTGAAAATAAATAACAGCTAAAATAATGCCATAAATAGTAAAGTAGATGTTTCACATTAGATAAACAAATCAATTACATTTACAGACCTTCAACCAAAAACCCAGGGGTATTTTAATGATTTAAAAGTATATAGCTGTATAAAAAAAAAAAAAAGAAGGATGGGGGATCAAAAGCAAAGCTCTCCTAATTTCTTAGAATCTTTAGAAAAATAAAATTATCAAGATTGTATATATTTACATAAGACAATTGTATCATGTTTATTTTATGTTTAAACACAACACCTTTTGTTTGGTCTCTTAAAATTTCTCCAAGTATAATAGTATATCTATTATGTGTCTGCCACGTCAATTACTTTGTCTTATGATATGTAATTGTTTATAAATAATCTTTGCCAGCGTGAAGAAGGTATTTAATTTTTAGATACATTTTGCTACTTATATAAAATAAATGCTGAATTAAAATACTGAAGTCTAAAGTCTTTATCATCTATGCAAATAAGTTTCTTACTTAATGGTGATTAACATACATTAATTGAAGACAGATATTTCAGTTTGCTATCTAATTTTGATAGCTGTAAATTGGAAATGTAAATCGTGTGTTTTAAACTTTTCTACTGTTCTGCACAAATTGTAAGCTGAAAATTTTACCAATTCCAACAGAAACCAAAAGGTTTTACTTTATCAACATGATACATTTTTTTTATTGTATTATACACATCATTCTCTTATAATTCTTCAATATTAAAGCTAATAAACAATAAAGGTATTACGTCTGCTGCCTTTGATGGTGAAGATTATATTTTAACTTCTTTGTGTGGATATGTCTATTTTCATCAAGATTTCTTAAAAACTGAATGAATTTGAACAAAAAGTAATATACATTTGGACTATGATCTAACTTAAAAAAATATCTGTAACATGGGGACTGACTTTTCATACTACAGGGTGGTCGCTAGAAAAGCAGAAAATTTGAGGGTCAGATGAGATCATGAATAAAATGCGTGCTTACTCATTTCTATTTTGATTTCTTTACATCATGAATAAAATGCATGATTTTAATATCATAGAATGCATTTTGAGCATCTATGAGTGTAATATAACATATGCCTTTAAAAAACTTTGTAAAAGTTATTCTTTGTAAAAATAAATAGCTGTTTGACAAATTTTCCACTTTTCTAGCAACCACCCTGTATTTTTGCTCTATAACTTAGTCAATAATGATGAAACTTGGTAAATATATTTAAAATGTTTTTTCTTGTTGTTTTGCTGAAAATAATCTTTGTTTATTGATGATAATGGATGGATGGGTGGTCACTTTTTGTTGTTGTTGTTTTAAGGGTTGAATATGAT
This sequence comes from Carcinoscorpius rotundicauda, assembly GCA_011833715.1. Taxonomy (NCBI): domain Eukaryota; kingdom Metazoa; phylum Arthropoda; class Merostomata; order Xiphosura; family Limulidae; genus Carcinoscorpius; species Carcinoscorpius rotundicauda. The sequence goes on along the minus strand of CM022395.1, from coordinate 44,225,939 downwards.
TCATGTCATTTGTCAAAGGTATTTACTCTAATGAGTTCCCTCTAGTGGCACAGTGTTGTATGTGGACTAATACCTAGTTATAAAAATGATATAAAAAGCATTGCAACCTGAGCTTAAATTTTGAGAGACTTTTTCCACTTTTGCACTAAAACATGTTTCACTTGACAAGACAAAATTTGTGAACATGTAGATGGCCTAAGCATGCACAGCCTTCTGTTACATGGATTATGTGAATTGTTTATCAACAAAATAGAAAGTCAGGACTTTAACATAACTTTGTACAATGGTTTAGATATATAATGATGTATTTTGTGGGCTTAAAGACAATATGCATCATAGTCATTTCTGCAACATGTAAATAGCATTCATTCTTAACATAAAATTCATTCATGAAGAGATTTAAAATCAGGATTAAGTTACATGAACATCAAAATGGACAGAAACTCCAATAGTTTTAACATGAAAATCTTTCACAGACCTGGTAATAGCTATACAGATTGGGACTCTACATACTCAACTCTACAGAAAAAAGTGGCATGTATCATGCTTTTACAACACAGCATTTAACACTACATGTGGCCTTAATGTGCAGCATGAATTAGAATCACAATCTGACACATTTATTAAATGGTGTTATTTCCCTAAATGCATTATCTCTAAAATCTTAAAACAAGTATAAACACAAACCCAGTAACTGGAAAGAACAAACAAACAAAAGAAAGGGTGAACAACATGAACTCCATGAAGGAAACAAAATGCACAAACTCAGACACTCTAACAGGTGTCTTATCAATTCATGTCTACGTAACCAAAAACATTTTGAATCAAACAACCTCTTCTCACCCACCCAGTGTGGGTTCTGACGACAGCTCTCCATCGTGGACTACCTCATTTGACTTGAAACATCAATTAGAGAAGTCTTTCTTAAATGACATCTTGTATCAATATTTTTTGATATTGAGAATGTTTATGATACAACATGGAGGTATGGCATTTTGCAAGAACTCCATATATATATATGTGTTATGTGACCATTTGCTCATTTTTATTAAAAATGTTTTAATGGAAGGAGATTCCAAGCTCATGTGGGTTCGACTATTTCCCATTCTTATCTACAAGAACTTGAAGTTCCTCAGGGATGTGTTCTCAGTGTCATAGTTTTCAGTACAAAAATTAATGCAATCACTGAATAACTCCCTCTCACTGTTGCAAACGGGCTCTATGTTGATGACTTTCACATCTCCAGTCAGTCGTCGAACATGAGGTATACTCAATTGTCTACTGAAGTGGACCACAGCAAATGGCTTTAACTTCTCTCTTTCTAAAACCCTTTTCATGCACTTTTGCACCTGAAGAAGAAAGATTTGTCTTTTGAAAGCTCTCAGCATTTTATCATTTTGTCTCAAGACTTTTTAAACCTATGTGTTTTTCTGATGTCATGGGTTTAATATATTGTTTGTGGAAGGATGCCCACTATTTCTTTATAATTCTAAATAAGAAGTGATTTCATCCTAGATCTTTGGTTGAGCAGAGTCGTCTATGCCCTCTTCATAATTGTGGAGGCACATGAAGTGCTCATTGCCCAATGGGTTGAGGAGTGAGGATGAGTGGTTTGTAATGTTCAAAATCTATAAACATCCACAGCCAAATATTTCTGGTTTCCTGATTTGGTAAGTGTTAATCACTGTTATAGCTTTTGAGGTGTATAGTATACTAACTTTTGCAAATCAATAATAATAATAATAATAATATGAAAACTGACACTTGGCACATTGATTTATAATCTTTAGGCAAAATTCTAGAAAGTTCAGTTGATAATGATAATTTACTTGTACACATGGTGCATTTTGATTGTTACTCTCAAGCATCTTCTGTAAGTTTAGAGGATAGACTGGAATTTTACAGCTCATATTTAACACCAAGCTATATGCATTTCTAAATGTATATTAAACTGAAAAAAAATGTAGATACTAATATGTAACAGTAAATCTGTTACAGATGTTGCTTACTTTCTTGTCATGATTCAAGTGGTTTAGAATGCTTCACTCTATGGCTACAGGTTGGAACCTAATCACATGCCTATCTATAACTAACATTGCAGTCCAAATGACCTAGCAACCAGTGTGGGTCATAGGGACCAAAACCTCTTAATTCCAACCCCAAGTAGTTGAATCTTGCCTGTCTGGTTGGAGCTGACATAGAGTGATAATCACTTGTGTACTATTTCCACCCTTGATGCAAGAACTGTGCTCCAGGTGAAGTGCATATCTATTCTGGACATAATGTAGTTTCCCCACTTAGGTATCACTATCTGTGTACATCCTTGATCTGTATGGATAATGCCTTCATCATTTCCTGCATATTCTCAGTTTGGGATTCTATTTGTAATGTTAGCATTGATAAGTATGTTTTGGAAGTTTACATTTTCCTGAATTGAAAATGTATTTCCAATGACACATCCATTGGCACTCTCCTACTCTTCCTTCCCTCAAAGAGCCAGTGTCAGTGATTGGAATGGTGTAAATATTAAACAAGTTATTACATTATCTGTGTGAAGTGTTTATATACAGTACCAGGATAGAGGGCACATGTTGTTTGTTAACATAATGTTAGAAGGATATAATTAACAGTAATAATAAATAAATTAAGACCAACATCAACAAAAAATTAGTTTACTTTTATAACAGCATTAGAGTTGATGCATGATTTGCTGTGGCAGAGAGATTTGTGGATTAGATATTCCCAATGGTATTTAATTGGAATATAAAAGACTAGAGATGCGAGACCAATGCTTAGATAGGCAAAGCCAACTTTAATGTATGGCTGAAGTGTCAGCAGAAGTAAGTATTACTGAAAATACATTTTCAAGTTAGGAAAATGTTAGCTTTTGTCTTTTTGTTTTTTAAGTACGTAAATATTATTTTATGAAGGACATTAAGAGAGCTGTTTATGTTATTCATGCAATTAAAGTTAATATAGAAAATAATTAATTCTAATTTACTGACATTACATTGAATAAGAACAAATTTTTGGAGCTTTGTAAATAACTAGTTTGGAGAGAATTTAAGTCAAAATACCTGTAACATTAGGAATCAGGTTAGACTTGACCAGATGCTAAAGGTATATATTTGAATTGATTTTATTTTCTTAAAGGTCATTTAATTTTCTAGTATTTCAGGGTAGATTATTGACCGATGGTTAAAATTCAATGATGGACTTTAGTTTCTGAAAGGGACATTCTGATTCATTATAGTAATGAAGACAATAATTAATTTAAGTTGATAAATGTAATTGAAATATTAAAATTTTTATTCTTTACTTACATATTTTTTACAACTAAGAATAATTTATACAACAATTTAAGTTGTGAACAATCATTTGTTTTAAAATGCAAGTATTTGTACTTGCAGTTGCTTTGTTTTCTGTCATTTATCAGGGCTTCAACCTTTTTTGTAGTATTGCTTATGAGGTTTTATAACCCATTCTTAACTTTGACTGTTTCTTCTGAGGTGCCTTTTAGCCAGTCTTCTGTTTAATTAGTGATTGCATGATCAAAGTGGAGCTAAATTGACCTGATTGATAAAAGCAGTGGCTTGATGATGGACTGCTGCAACGAAGAATGTTTGTAAAAACTGTTGATGTTCTGCAATGTTGCTGAGTCCTGTGAGGTGTAGTAGAACTTTGTGGGTATGGCTGAAGTATATCCTGTGACTAGTCTTAAATGATTTGTATTTCTTTCAATTTTACCTAGGTGGCACTGATACTGGTAATTGGCAATGCATGTTTCAGGTTTGTGTGGATAACATTTTAGTACAGCAAACATAGATGACATTCTTTACCTTTATTTCTAGCAGTACCTTTTGGTGCAGTAATGTATTTTGGTAACTGTATGGGGTTAATGTGACCAATGAAGTTGGGTTGTCTATCAAGTACTTAATTGTTTCTTCTGGAGGGATAGCAGTACATATCTGTTGATTGTTGATTGTGTTTTATCAAGACTGATGAACATTCCTGTCTTTATTGAAGCATTTGATTACCTTGGTATAGGTGGTTGCATCTTAATCTTCTTCAAATGTTATAACAAACTAAACAGCATACAGTTTACCTAAAGCTGTCCACAATTAATTACTAACAGATTTTATCAATGATAATAAATTGTGTGAAAATAAAGCCATGTGAAAGTACCACAGGATTAACAACCTTTAACAAAGTTGCATTCAAAATGTAATTAAATTACTTTATTGTTTGTGTACATGAATAAAATTAGTATCAGAAAATAGATGATAAATCACAGTATTAAAGTTTTTAATTTGATAGGAAATATTTTATGTGAATTCCTAATTTCCCCTTGTATGAGAACTGTGACATTTGTTGTCTGTGTCATTCCTCTTCTATAATTTTTGCCACTGTTCTGAGAAGTATGAAATTTAATTTAAATTATTCATTATAATGTGTTCATCATTCAGGCAAAGTGTGATATACAGAGCAATAAAATGGAAAATCAGACCTCTCTCGCCATGCCCATCAGGTACATCATGTCTTTCAGAACTTGTTGGTCTTAGTTCTCTCTAACATTTAAGACTATATTATTTATAACCAATAGAATGCAAAAGTTTTTATATATCAAATGAGGTATTGTATTATATTGTCTGTTAAGAGAATTATCTACTTTTCTTTCAGTTCAAACTTTACTCCCACAGGAAATACATTGATGTGCTTAAAATGAACTTTTAATGAACAAATTGTGATACTTATGGATCATGTTTTCCTTTCTGCATGTTATTGTTTTTGATGTATTATTTAATTAAACAGTAATTATTTAATGCAGTAGTGTAATTAGTATGAAAGAAAGTGGGGTTAAGTGTCTTCAACAGTCAAGGGGGGGAACCAGCCAATTACTTTATTTTTTGTTTTTAATATGCATTCTTTATTTGTTATTATAAAAGTAACTATAATTTAAAAGTTAAAAACTTATTAGGTTTATTAAAGTAAAATAAATAAACTTTTATGAGGTGTACTCATGAGTAGTTCGTGTGTTACATAATTCATTACTATTATGTAGCTGTATATTCATTATGTGATTTGTAATGTATATGCTAAAAATCATAATCAAAGGGCAATAAAACAATAAAATTTAAGTATAAAGGTTGACATATGCTGTTACAAGCTTTAAGGTACTGAGTAGTAACAATTGTGGTTTTGTGTTTATAATCTATAGTTGTTCCAGACAAAAATAGGAGAAATTTAGATGTATATTTTTTGTTGTAGAGGTTACAAAATTGGTTAAATCAACTATTCTTATAAAGACTTGTGGTAAAGAAAATCAGACAAAATATAAAGTTCTGGAAAGAAGAACACATTTATTTATTTTGGAAGTTTTAGAGGTTATGCAGATATTTTAAAGTTTCCAGATTAATAAAAGTATTTTAATATTGTTATGAAAATTACTTTTCACTCATAAGTCATAAAAACTGAAGTGTAAATTGTAAATAATTTGTATTTTATTGAACATACTCTTTTTCCAGATGAGAAAAGTAAACTTACTGTACACTATAAATGAAATTTTCTGATATGGTACATTATCTGCTCTCACATCATAGTTATTCTCATTCAGTACTGCCTTCTATATGTTAAAAAGATTTCTATGAATGCTATAAGCTTTTTTCTCCCCTTTACTAAAGTTAACTGATTCCAATGCATCTCTCATGCAAGTCACCATGCATCAACCTTCCACCAGTAAAAGAGTACAACATACTTTTGCCATGCATGTGAGTCCCTCTATTTCAAATTTTGTTGATCTATCACTTCTTGTTTAGCAGTGTTCCTGTTCAAACATTTTTCTTTTGATGCTCCTTGTATAAATTGTAATTTTTATAGTTTAATTTCCAAAGCGAGATTACTTCATATTAAACTTTTCTTTATGTTGAAGAAATCTGTTAGTTTGACTTAATTTTCCAGTATTTTGTTTTTCACACTCGCATATTTTACATTAAATTCTTGGTAATTTATGTATTTCTTCAATGAATTCTGAGGTTCATGTTCACACTCTGGATGCTATACCTCTAGTACTCTTTTCACAAGCTGCAGATGGGAGAGATTCATCATTGGATTTCTTTGCAGTTATCCATTATGAGATTGATCATTATGTAAGTCAATCTTTGTATCCTAACTTACCCCACTAATTCTTCTGAACAGATCAACAGACTTGATAGCCTTTTAATCCTACTAAATTTTTTAGTGTTTTACTTTACCTCTTCTACAGAATTAGTTATACTCAATGTTTTTTGGGTTTTTTGCATGATTTCTCAGTTACGTTTTAACAAGTCCCTCTTTTGCCATCTTTGGCTCTCACTTTACACATGTTCTTTCTTCTCTGGTTGAGCAGTTGGAGATCTAACACACTTCTATCATTGAGTGTAATATTCTGGGTGCTGCTTTTGCTTTTGTTTTAGATCAAATTCTTGTCTAGACAACATTCATTTGACAGTTTTATCTCAATCATTTTTTTTTTCCAGTGGCTTTGACTTCAGTTTGGTGTTCCCCATCTTTTTGCTCTGATTATCAATGTTTTTAGCCAAGGTTGGACCTACACATTTGTCTATCCTTTTGTTCTCCTTCACTAGGTGATTTTTTATTCATCTTTGAAATACATTTTCAGTTCTTCTGATGGCTCTTTCTGAACTGTCTCAGCTGTGATTTCTAGTGATTGTCTAGCTTTTAATTCCTCCTTTGATACCTTTTCCATTATCACTATCCCTTTTTTACTACCTTTAATCACTGGTGTTTCATCCAGTCTTTCACTCCTGGGTTTCCTATGATCTAAAGTTAAATAATCCAGCCTCTTTTCTGGCTTGTTTTATTCACTCTTACAAAATAGAAGTTTCTCAGTGTAAATGGATATTTTCCATTGTTAGTGTATTGGTCCATGGCTTTCCTCTAATCAGTCTATTGTTCTTAGTCATGTGTTTTTCCTTTTTTGATTCTTAGTTGTCCACACCTTTTGTTTTTACTGATCCCAAAGGTATCTATTCTCTTACACTTTACCCTTGGACATGTTCCTTCTGGATTTATCATCTGCTGTGGCAGGTTGCTTTTCCTGATGGGGATAATAACTTTTAAATGGTGGCTATTATCAATTGTATTGCTACGTACAACATTCCTGCTATTTAAAGGTTAATGTGGTACTGCACTGCCTCACTTTGCCTATATTCAGACTACTCTCTCAGTGCTCCTTGTTTCACTTTTCCTTATTTTTTCCTTTCTTCTATTATCCACTTTTTGGATGTTGGTGGTCTGTTTATTTGCCATTGATGTAGCATGCACCCTTTTTCCTTTCTATGGATTATTCTTCCTGACAATTTGGTGGTTCATGTGGATAACTTCTCCATTTAGCTTTCACACTTTTTTTATCCCTGTCTTGATCCAGATAGACTTCTCTGTCCTTTATATGCTCTCCTCTGTTGTATTGCTAGCATGGCTTCCATGTGTGGTGTCTTTTCCTTCCTCTTTCTTTCTTGGCAACCATCCTCTGTTTGTGTTCTTTCTCTCTTCTTTTGCCAGTTGGGTTCACCTGTTCATTTGACTGGCTTCTTTCTCTTTGTTATCTTCCTCCAACACTTTGTTTTGAATGTCTTCTCACCAGTTTTTATACCTTACCTTTTCACTGGTGTTTCATCTCTATCCTCCTTTGGAGGTACTTCTGTAATCAACACATGGACCAATGATACATTTGTCTTTCACTGTTTGCATCAGATTATGGTTTTCTTTCTCTTTGGGTTATTGTCTTTCTCCTGTAATTATTCTATAATAGTAGATTTCAGTGAGGCTTTGACTGGGTATTTTTTTTCTTTTCAGGAGCACTTTTATTAATGCTCATTGTTTGGATCCCACTCTGTGGTAAGTGGGTAACTGTTTAAATCTGCACTGTTAAGTCATGTCAATTTGCATATTATAATTCCATGGCTAACCATGCAACACACACACGCATGCACGTGCTTGCTCTCTCTTTCTACAAAGATGGGACATTCCACACAAGCACATGTAAGTGTATCCTCACAATAGAATAGCTTCTTAAGGGTGTCCTTCCCAGACTGTACCTGCCCACTGACTACAAGGATAAAGTGGAAAGGGATAATTGCCCATATCTACTTTGTATTAAAAACATCAGTACTGTCTGCTTTTAAAAATATGGTTTCCTGGCTACCCATTGCACTGTGTCAGGTGCTGTTATTCCTCTGGATTATCTATTGTGTTTTACCCTTCCTTTCTTCTAATGGAATTTTAGAGTCCTTACACTTTCCAATTCCAAGCCACTGGGGTGGTAGACTGGAAGATTCCTCTTTAATGAGTCAATGAAATACAAACATTCTACTGGTTTAAATGGCATGATACCTTTCAATACAAAACATAAAAACAAATGAGAGTGAGACATCAAAATTACAGTTCACCCCTTAGATTGAGATCTCTCATCCTTCCTCCACATGGATGTCAGTTCCCAGTGGCCTGGTTTAGGATTTAGACTACAACGTATCAACATAAACCCTCACACATTTATTATAGATGTTTCTATTCCTCCCTCATTTATATTCCATTGATGTTGTGGATCACAGTGGAGATAATTGCAGATTGTTATGGTTCTTTCCCTTCTACTATCCCTTGAAGTTTTTGTTCTGATGATGATAGTGTGCTAGTGTTGTTTCTGATCAGTTTCTCCTATGAGGAAGATAGCGTACATTATGTATACATATTTTTTTATATCAGATGCTGAATTGCCAGGTTGATCGATCAATTTTTTGTTTTTATATGCTTTTTTCATGAGTCGGGGTACTAGATTCACTCTAATCTCATGAATTTGAATTAAATAATCTTAATATCAATTTATACAAATGAAATTGTCATCAAAATTTACATTATAGTTCAAATTTGTATACTGTTCAAGTTTAATTTATTTATAAAGAATCCTTAAAGAAAAATTCATGAATTTCAGTTAAAAACACAACTTATAAAGTTTAAAAATTTGCACATAGTATTTTGAGAATGATTTGACTAAACAATTTTTCCACATACAGAAATATTCTAGATTAATTGTTATGTTTGCCTGTTCTTCTTTCAAGTTCCTTAGGGTATGTTCAGAGGAAAGAGAAATGCTCAGTTGACCTACACATACATGCTAATTATTTATTGATCCATTTTAATAATGGAAATAATCTTTGCAAATTTTAGCACTTCATTATCTGAGCCTTATCTGTAAAATAAGTAAATTTCTCTGCTTGCTTTTTGGACATGCAAGTGCTTTGAAAGTCAACAGATTTCAATTCATCTTGCTCACAATTCCATACAAAATCTGTAAAAGGCCTTGTATGTTTGGCCAAAGAATGAAATTTTGTTAATGTACAAACTAGTTTTTTTCAGAAAATTTGCATTTATTTACCCTAGCATTTTTTTCTGCTTTCATTATTCCTCATTTGGTAATTTTGGGTAAATATTTACTCTGAAATTTTGTGAGTTTCTTTTTTCTCATGATTTGTAACTGCTGTAAGGTAGACATTTGAATAATTTGTAGTAAAGTTACTAAACCTTTTTCATAATATGTGCATCATGGTCCCCTCACTATGTCATCTTGAGTAAGAGCATACTATCCAAGATTTAAGGAAAAAATCCACTTTTCTTTTTGAATTATCAGACAGTTTGCCTTGCTTTGTGTATTTTTTTTTGTTCTGAAGTAAGGCTATACTTTTGAGGCCTGTAAACTTCAACAGTATGGTTTTACAATACAAAATGATTTATTGTAGTTAAATATAGCTGTAAAATAAAAATGTGGCATCTTCAACTCTTTTGAACTCTAAGATTGGGATGGTGTGATTGTACTGTGTGAAATTGAATTGGTTTGTTATGTTGTAAGGTTGTATTTTGTATCATTCAAGTCTTGTTTCTAATGGATAAGGATAAAGGATATTTGAAAATTGTTTTTACAGCTCCAATGAATTGTTGAAATTGTTACTTTGCTGGCTTAACATAATTTTTACAAGCCTTAGACTTGTAGACTGGTGATAATTTCAAGCCCTAATAAACTGTTACATTCATGTACTCTATGTAACTTCAGATTAAAACATTGTAAAGCATTATTATTATTTATTAGCTTCAATCAAGAAGCTAAATATTTTTCATCAGAGGTGATTACATTTCTCTCACTTTCATTTTTTCTTTTGTATTCAAGTATGTAACTGTTTATTTTTCTCAATAGGAGAACCAAAAACAGCTGTATATGGATCCATAAGGGAAGGAGTATTTGAAGGAAAAATTCACACATCAAATGAAACATTTTATATTGAGCGAACACATAGGTATTTTAAGAACAATATTAGTCCCTTTCATTCCATTATTTACTCAGCAAATGATGTTATTGATCCCTTTGCTTCTAAGCGAAAGGGACATGCTGTTGGTTGTGGTATCACAGAAAAAGTGTTGCAGTGGATGCAAGATGTCAGTAATTCTGCTGTTCCAGAAACAGATGAGAGCACTTCCATCTCAGTAAGTAAGAAAAACATAATTTGTATCCCATGGCTAATTTTAGCACAGATTTTTTTTTATTTCTTATGGTGAAAAGAAAACTTATCACTGATAAATGCCTAAATAATTTTATCTTCATGAAATTAATATTTTTATAATGGAGTAGCAGGAAGGTGATTTTCAATTCATTTATAGTTATCCAGGAACATTTTTAAAATATTAAACAACATACTGTCATTTTCATTTTCAAAGAATAGGATGATTGTTTATTTTATTGAGAAATCTTCAAAAATGATTTCAGTAAGGTCATGATATTTCATATTTTTTAAAAATGTTTTTATTTCTTTGTTGACACAAATTTTAAACATTCACCACAATCCTTTCACCTTTTGCAAATCAATGCATAAATGATTGCATGTATACAGCAGCTCTCCAACATATCTTAACTAGTGCTCTTTCAGTGTTTGTTCTTGTTAATCACTTATTGACTGGAAGTAGTACTATGCAGACGTGCTCGTTCTTCCTTGCAAGTTTATCATTTTCTTTATACTTCAGACTTTATGTATTTATCTATGCATTTCATAGATCTAGTTACAGTGTGTAGTTTTAACCCTTATGCATCAGTGAAATTCTCCCAATTTCAATTTTCCATATCAATCTAATGATCACAATTTTGTGTGCATTGTCAACTATGAACTTAATAACTTGTGTAACTCATTTGTTTTTTTAAGGATTTTTATATGTTGTTTTTGGTATTCTGTTTACTATAATGGCAAACTTTTTCATTTTTGGCCCTGGATCCTCAGGTATGGCTGATGTGCTTTTAGGATCTTCTAGGTCAGGATTTCATTCTTTCTTGAGTAAGGTTACTTACTACTGCCTTGCATGACTTGCTTATGACACTTTTTATGTGAAAGAGGTGTTTGGGTTTTTTTCCTAAATCTCAGGAGACCTGAATTGAGTTCATTCTTTTGCACAATTCATTTTTCTCATTACTTTCTCATTTATCCCATTCTCCTCCTATGTCTTATCCTGCCCCCCCCACATCCAACCCTCTGCTAGTTCCAGCTTTTACCTATGTGTGGACACCATTTACAATAAACCCATGAATCTGGTCCTTTACTTTTGTTGTTGTTCTTTTTTATGTACTGGCCAGTGTCTACAGGAGATGGTTTGGGACTTGTTTCAAAAGAGGCCTTTGTATATTTGGAACCTTTTGAGCTAGGGGTGTATCCCTATGTGTTTATCATACCCCAAAAGGTGGAAGATTTATTTTTCCTGATCATATTCAAATTGACATTGCAGTGTTGGAGTTTTACTTAACCCTTTGGTGGGTTTTCACTCCTGGGTTATGGATGATGAAAGTTGGTATGTTGGATGCCTATCTACACATTCCCATCTCCCAAGCATCCTGGCTTACCTTTGTGTTGTTGTTGTTTGTTATGGGTGTGCTTATCCTTTTTTTTTTTCTTTGTGATTTATCAGTGTAAATGGTATACCTTCCACTGCTGATCACCCTGCCACTATATTGTTCTTCACAACATTTGCTACCACAGTTACTGCATTTTCCCCTTGGTTTTTTGATAGGGGACTATCCTTGATTACTGGTTATTAAGCAGAATTATCTTGCATATTCATATTTACTGAATTTGTCTTCCAACCTACCATGTTGTCTTTGTTATTGTAATCATTCCCTTTTCTGTTCTCCTTCCTATATGTCTACCAGATTGGAATCTTATATACTGTCTTTGATTTTCATGCTCTCGCTTCTTAAGTATATATGTTTGTAACCAAAAAACATTAATTATAAAGTTATTTAGGATAAACTTAAATTTAAAACCTGATATTTTGTGTATGAAAGCCTTGTAATGTTTGCTTATAATCTGCAAGATTTCATGAAAATACTCGTACTGTATTAAAAGTTATAGCATGAAAAGTCTAACAAGCACAAAATAGTTATGAGGTGAGAGAATTAACACATAAAAAAAACACACACACACACAGAAATAGTAGACAGGGTAACTAATGGGTATAAATTAAGGTAAATTCAAACTGTACTGAGTTGATGCAGTTCTAATAAAGTGAGGAACCCATATAAGTTTAGAACATATTTATTTAGATTTTGTGTTTTTTTTGAAACTTTAAATTGTAATGCATTTTGATTCCTTTCAAGACTGTTGTTAAAGATCAGCATTACCTTACACAGAGCAAAAGGTGTTTTATTATTAATTTTTGCTTTAAATTATGGTTATTATAATACAAATTGTCTGTTGTAATCATTGTTGGTTCCACTAAGAGACAGGATAAGTTTCAACTAGGTTATTCTTCTGTACATTTCCTATATCATGTGTTGCCTCACCTACATCAATTTCTGCACATTTCTTTTTCATATACTCATCTTTTTCTATGTACACAAATGTCCAATTTCTTTATTTACTTCCCTGTATTTTTGTCTATCTTTTGATAATTGCTTTCTTTAACTGTCTTTTTTAAAATGTTGTTATTCATTTAAGTGATTTTTTACTTCTTTGTCTTCTCTTATACTTTTTGTAACATCTCTTGGAACTAAATGTGTTAGGTCTTCAACTTTTTTTATTAATGTTTTCAACTAGGCTTATTTGTTTGATCAGTAGATTGTGGTCAGAGCTTGTCAACTCCTGGAAAACTTCTAATTATTTTAATATCCTTTAACCAGAAAGTATTATATCTGATTCCATATTATTATTTCATTATTCTGTGGTTATTCCAATTATAAGAATACCTAGGGTAGTTTTTACATGAAGTAATTCTTATTACTAAGCCTACTTTTTTATAAAATGATATTAAATTACCTCTTTTCTTATTCCTTTCTTTGAGACCAGGTAGTCTATCTAGCATTGCATTTGTTCCTTCTCCTTTCTTTACATTAAAGTCTCCCATTACCATTAGATTTTCTTATAACTTCCTTGCTGTATAGCTTCCTTACCATCTTAATAAACTTCTTCAGTACCATATATAAGTACACTGATTTAAATGATGGTTAAATCAAAGGTTTTTTTTTCTCTAACTTAGCTGTTATTATGCTGTTTGAGACATTTACACAGTTATTTAATCCCTCTCTCACTAGCATCATACTCCTCCATGTTGTTCATCTCTTCCTGAATGCAAAAATGTATAGCCTTCACTTGTTGGTGCTTCTAAACCAGTTTTCACCTATTTTCAGTTAGCTTTAGAATATCAAACTTCATATCAAAACTTCTATCTTTTAATTTTTTTTGTCATGAATTGCCTAAACTTAGTTTTGTAATAGGATTTCCATGTTTCCAAGTTCATATCTTTTACCTTATTTTCATCATGATAAAATGTTCACCATTACTTATTTTATGGATTCCAACATTAGAACTGAGGGTGCCTTATGATTTGGTTTTGCTTGCAACTCGTCATAAGAGAATTCACTACTGACAGGTACACCAGACCCCTTCCTGGTAATATACTTCAGAACAGACTGTCCATGGGCATGACAAACTGTTGTGAGTGCTTGAAATGCCATGGTTGAAGATTCATTGAAACTTTTGTTCATTTTTTAATGTTTTTTGCCTTTTTCTTTTAAACAAAAACTATGCTGCTTTTAAAACACAGGTAAACCATAAATGTTAAATGAATTATTTGTAATATAATATATATTACAATTATGTTACTTTTCTATAGGACTTGGAAAGAAACCAAGAAAATGAGAGAACTAAAAGGTTTGAGGAACAAAGTTATCACAATCTTTATACCAGAGAAATTCAGTGGAGGTCGCCACCTCGTTCTCAGTCCACAATAACTCCAAATAGAAGAGCATGTTCATTATATATCCAGACTGATTCTTTCCTTTGGGACCATGTAAAGCGTCATGAGTCTACAGATACAAAAGTTAAAGAAGAAATTATTTCACTTATAGCACAGCATGTTAATGCTGTAAATCGTATATATGAAGACACAAATTTTAATGGATATACTGGAATAAAGTTTGTTGTTCAGAGAGTAAAGGTGAGCTATAGATAATTACATATACTTATGAAACATTTTCTTGGTTTATATATATATATGAATATGAGAAATGTTTTGTCACAAATTATTGTTATTGAAAATTAATAATGTATTCAGTTGGAGTTTCATGTATATTTAGGACAAAATCTCAGTATTATCAATTTAAAGTCAATGATATGTGACACATTATGTGGGATGTACATCTTTTTAAGATTGATAGTTTGAAATTACATGATTTTTATCTGGTCTATTATGGGCTTCTATTGGATAAAGTGTACAATATTATTTTGTACTAGACTGGTGATGGTGTTGATGATAGGACATTTGCTCAACACTAGAGTTCTTCAGGAATATACTTATCACAATCTCTGCACTAGAAAAATTCAGCAGAAAGTACTGCTTTGTTGTCAATCCACAGTAACTTTGAATCAAAAAACATTTTCATTGTACTACCATACCAAAATTTATTTTTGATTGCAAGTGATATTCTTTATTATTAAAAATGTAACTCATGTTCTGAAATTTTAAGACACTACTTACTTATCAACATAATTTTTGTTTTATATGTTTGATTTAGTACTTCTGTTTATTTTAAGTCCTTTGTAAATGACTAAACATTGGAATTAATTTTGAATTTACTTTGAAATCTCAGTTACTTTCAGTAACCTGCTATATTATTAATTTAGTAAACAATGATTTGTAAACACAATAATATTTATTACAGAAAGCATACTACGTTTTAACATTTTAGTCTCTTTTCTTTATGTGTGACACAAACCTAACCATACACTGCTATTAATAGTGTTATAGTCAGTGGATTCATTCAGTGGAAAATGTAGTCTGATTATGAACAGGAGCACTACAATATGTATTTATTTGAATGTTTTAGAATTTACACAAACTATGTTACTGGTAATAGAATATATCATTTCTAAATTGTTTGAATAAATATACTGTTATACATTACCACGATGCTCCTGTTCTTGCAGTCATTGTAGTTTAGATTTGTGCATGGAACTGTTCTAACAAAATGAAAAATCTTAAATTGTTGTGAATATTTTTTTTTTTGCTATGCTTGTGAATAGTATGTGTTAACTTAAAGGTAAAAATTTGTTTTGATGTTAAGCTACTGTGACGATGAAATCCTTTAATTCTGTTTTATAAACTCAGAAGTAATTTTTAGACTGTTTGAATCATGTTATATCCTGTAAACTGTGGTTTATCTGTAAGTGAAAATACCACTTGTTTTGTTGTTATAGTGTGTATTAGAATATACTTTGTTTATTAATACAGGGATATTTACCCAAATTGTAGTTTCTATTTTATGCACTGGATATGAAAACCAACATGTAAAATAATTCTTTGTAAGAGTTTTATTTACAAGTGATTGTAAATTCTTGGCATCTCTAGAGTTGCAGAAAGTTGTTTCATTATTAATTATGATTTTTTGGTTATTTATATATGTCACTTAAAATAATACACATTCAGTTGATTATTTAATGAGCAGTGTAAATGAAACAGTAATGTTTTTGCTTCCTATTTAGATCAATGATTCTTCTGAGTGTGATACACCAATGAAGAGAGGAAGCAATCCTTACTGTATTCCCAACATTGATGTATCTAACTTCTTGAACTTAAACTCTCAGACTAATCATGATGAATTCTGCCTTGCCTATGTCTTCACATACAGAGATTTTTCTGGAGGAACTTTAGGCTTAGCTTGGGTTGCTTCTGCTTCAGGTACAGCTGTTGTTAATAAATTTGCACAATATTATATCTAACAAAACTTAAAAATAGCTCAAAACACTTCAGAACACGCATTCTTTTAAAAGGCAGACCTCTAATTGTCCTTATTTCTGAAATTTCTCAAGTCATTGAGTTATTTTTAATTGTGACCTGGCATGGATACATGCATCCCAATTGTTTGAAAAACAACAGCAAAAACTTGTATATACTGAACTACTTTGAAGTGTACTGTTTGCTTGAAATAGTGCATTACAACAAGCTACAAATTATTTAATTCTAGTACATAAGATAGGTTTTTATAGTTGTCCCACGTGCAGTACCACTTAAATAATAGAAAAGTGATTGGAAATGTAATTAGAAGTTATTTTAGCCTTGTGTATAATATAAGAAATAAGAAATGCTCGTGGGAAGACTGCAGATTAATAATAATTGTATGACTTACTTTCCATAAACCTGGTTATTATGTGTAAGTTTTTAGATATGTATATTATCAATAGTGAGAATAAGTAGAAGAAAAATTTATTTTTGACCACTGAGCAAGTTTATTAAAGTACGAGGTCTGTTAAAAAAATACGCGGATTGACGTCATAAAACAAAATGTTCTTTATTTAGAAGTTACAGGTCTGGGACCCCTTCAAAGTACTCTCCTCCCCAGTGCACACACTTATCCCAGCCATGTTTCCACTTGTTTAAACAGTCCTGGTACGCTTTTTTTGTAATGTCCTCCAGCTCACTTTTGACTTAATCTTGGGAATCGTCTCAAATCTTCTTCCTTTCAAGGGTCTTTTGAGTTTGGAGAACAAGAAAAAATCGCAAAGAGCAAGGTCAGGTGAGTAGGGGATGTGGGGAAGAACAGTGATCAAATATTTGGCCCAAAACTCACGAGTTCTGAGGGCTTAATGGGCTGGAGCATTGTCGTGATGGAAAAAACAGTCACCACTCTTCCACATTTCTGGCCTTTTGTGATGGATGGCATCCCTCAGACATTTCAGAACTTCAATGTAGTAAGTCTGGTTCACTGTGGAGCCTTCAGGGATGTATGCGTGGTGAACAACACCCTTAGCATTGAAGAAAACTCTCATCATCACCTTGACCTTGGATCGAACTTGGCGAGCTTTTTTGGGTCTGGGGGATGTTTCACCCATCCACTGGGACGATTGGACCTTCGTTTCAATGTCATAACCATAAACCCATGATTCATCACCTGTTATGATCCTTGACAAGAAGTTTTCATCTTCTTCTGAATGATCAAGCAGTTCCTGACAAACCTTGGACGCAATAGGCATTTTGTTCGTCTGTCATCAGGCGTGGCACAAATATCGCAGCAACATGGTGCATCTTCAATTTTTTGGTCAAAATCTCGTAAAAAGGTCCAACTGATATCCCACACTCTTCAGCAAGCTCCCTGACAGTCAGACGTTGATTTGCTGCACCAGGGTGTTGATTTTGTTGATGTGTGGGTCGTCACTTGATGTGGAAGGACGTCGAGGATGCTCATCATCTTCAATGGGCTCTCGACCATCCTTAAAACGTTCATGCCACTTGAAACATGCCATACGCTTCATAGCAACATCACCATAAGTAATGTTAAGCATGGCAAAAGTTTCAGTTGCAGATTTTCCAAGTTTAACACAAAATTTCCCAGCAAGTTGTTGCTCCTTCAGGTCATTCATTCTGAAATCCGCCAAAGGAAAAAATCGCACTTCACTTAAAACTGCATAGCTATTACACAAATGAAGATATCTGCAATTGGGAAATGGCGTCGTAATTAGCTGATCTGTGCGAACCCAGCGACATCAAGTGGATTCCCATGGAACCAACTGGAGCTGCACAATTCAAACAGTCCAGCATATTTTTTGAATAGACCTCGTATATACAGATGGAGATTCCAAGTTGGGAGTTTGTTTGTTTGAGCAAAGTTATACAAGGTGTGATTGTAACAGTCATCCCTAATTTTAAAGTAATAGATGAGAGGGAAGACAGCTAGTCATTGCCATTCACCAACAACTCTTAAACTTCTCTGTCAGACTAAATAATGGAATTGTTTACATGGGTGAATTAGAAAAAAAAGTTACTTTCATCTATATACAAGCTAATGCAATTATATACTTATCAAAGATTGTAAAACAACAGATGTTATTAAAATAAGTTACTACTGGAGATGAACACTAGTTTTTATCTATTAATTTAAGAAAATATTTTCTCACAATTATTGTAGTAGCTAGTTGATTTAAACTTAATATCAGAAAGTTAAAGTTCATTCTGTACTATCAGGACATTCACCTAAAACCCTATTTATTAATATTATATTTACAGATGTAAGTTAAGTATCACTGTTACATAATGTGACATTGGGTTAATTTTTGTATTTTTGCCTACTTTACAAGTAAAATTACATTCCTGTGTATATTTTTACATCAGGATGTACAAACAACTTTATTTCTTTATAGAAGTACATGTAATTGGAACATATGTAGTCAGTTTTTTAAATGTAAAAATTATAAAAGCAAAATTAATTTTTAATAAGAAAGTTCTATTCATAATACCAATGTTTGGCATTACTGAATTATTTTGTTTACGTATAATGTTAATTGCCAAGTACAACTCCAAAACAAGAAAATAATCTTCAAATATTTTATATGCAAGCAGTTTATTAGATAAATTTTAATTTCATATTAAAAAACGTAGATCTAAGAAATTTCTCTGACCCATGATTTGTAACACAGACATAATCCCTTGGGAGCTCTCTATGTTTTATGACTAGTAAATTAAAGATATTTTATGTACTGTCTCTCATTGGCTCACTTAATAAATGCCATTGAATAAGACATTGACAGTGGATATTTACCTCTTAACTGTCTTTTGTGTTTAAAGGATGTTTCTTACACTTACAAATAGTTTATATTATGAAAGACTTGAATTATAAAATTTCCCAAAACTGACTATATCTTAATATCCAAGCAAATTTGAATTGAACAATGAATATTAATTTCAGATTAACAGTAGTGCAATGGATACAAAGATGGCTTCAATCTATGCTAGTATATTTTTGGGCCATATTGCAAGCTAGCTTACATAGCGAAGTCCTTTGAAACTTTATGGTTTGAGAGTTTTATAATTGACAGCAGACTATGAATTACTTTAGACTTGATTTTGTATGCTAATACCTTTTACAAAACAATCAACTTTTTCCTTGATTACTCTTCTGCCCAGATTAACTTCATGATATCTTTGTTTATTCACTAAGTATTAGCCTTTTATACATTGACTTTTACAGAAAATTAACTGGAAGACCACAGTATTTACCTTAAAAAACTTCCACCCCATCTACACTGAATAGAACATTATCTACACTCAAGTACTCTGAATCAAGAAAATCTATACCAACAAAACAAATTATAGTAAATACACTGAGGATTTGCAACAAAATAGGTTACAGAGAAGCTGTATATATACTAAAATTAACAGACATATTGAAAAAAACTATAAACACTCAAAGAAAAAAATATTTCAAAAGAGTGTCTAAAGTGTCCTTTTTATTACTTATAATTTTAAACAGAAGTATTTTGTTTATTCTAAATAAAAAAAACAACAAGTTCCATTTAATACAACTTTAATTAATGATTGCATAAGTATGGACATTGCCTGAAATTCCCATTACTGCCTCTGGCAAATCAGAAATTTTAGTTATTTTCTGCAAAAAGTGATTTATAAACCAATGTGGAATGATTTATTTTTGTTGATTAAAGCTTGTTGTCTAACCTGCAAGTTCATAAAAACTACTGGCACTTTTTTTTTCTAGGAATATTATTAAAAACACTTAAATTACTAAGAATATTACTTACATGATACTATTTATATTGTATATTGTAAAAATACCATTATAAGGATGCAAGACAAATTCACATGGAATATTGCTATTACCCAAAACTTCAGTCAACTTAGTAATTATGTGAATGATATTTTTGTCATAGGTATGGAAATTGGTTTCAAAACTAATGCTGTTTCAGAAATGAAAAATAATTTTTTGGATTATTATTTTCAATGCTGTTCAACTTTGTGAAATAAACCTGGGTTTGGGAAACAATGATCTTTAATCATTAACTCCTTTGATCCATGTATCCATTACTACACATGATGGGACGTTTTAGGGTCTTACATTCAAAATTATATTAAACTATGTTCTGTTTATGTTATACCAGTTAATATGGCATAAGCACTTAATTAATAATCCATATATATTAATATTATAATATTATTAATATAATATTAATAGTATATAAGTTTTAAGTTCTTAATTCTATACAGAATTTTTTTGTTTGCAGTTTACAAGGTTGGTTAAATTGACCAACCAAGTTTTGAGTTAAGGTAGATGAAGTATAAACTTATACTTGAAAAAATATGTTTGACATGTATTTAGGAGGTTTCTAGTATTACACAAAGGAAATTTAAGATGAGAGAAAAATATTTTTAATTTTATCATAAATTACTTTGCACATGGACTATTCAAAGCAAATACTTGTTATATTTATGGACAAGTCTATTTCAGTTCATTAAAAATAAGATTTTTTTATGTCAGAAAGACTTATAATGGTAACTGTAAGACAGCTAAATTTTGTTGAAGATATGTGCATTATACTGAAAGTTAGGGGTATTAAGTCCATAAATACTTTAAATGAGTGCAGAGAGTTCATGTGATCAGTCAAATTGACCAAGCCCACGTTGAGAGAGTTCTCCTTTTGACAAATAAATAATTTTTTTATTATTTTCTATATGTAGTGTAAATTCTTGATTTTTACCCATAATTTTTAATACTTATTTACTTATGATAAATTGCTTATTCTTGTTTGTTGCCTCTGCTACCAAAAGTAGATAGAAAGTTGTTTTCTCCCATGTGTGTGTTTGCAAGATTTCTTAAAAAATGTTGAATGGATTTGGACAAAATGTAGTATACACATAGACTATGACACAAATGAGGAGTGTTTAGTTTTGATGGGTCAAGATCACAGTTTGGTTATGAAAATCCAAATAATTCCTATCCTATCACGAGGACCAATTTTTTACCCTATAATTATTCCGTAACTCAATCCAGAATGACAGGATTCTGATGAAACTGGGTGGAGATATGTAGAATATCATTCCTTGTTTTGCTGAAAATGTTCTTTATTTATTAATGACGATAGACTTGTGGATGCAATTTCACTTCTTATGAGATTTAAATGTGATCAACTTTGTTTGGTGGAGGTATGCTCTCAGCTGAATGCCCTTTTAGTTTTTTATTTTTAATTATTTCTGTTTAACATTATCTTCCAAATTGATATTTCATGTCTTATGTTTGCATTATTAGTATGCAGTATAGTTTTTCTTTGAAGTTGAATTTTTTTTCAAAACAAAACCTTTCTAACCTCTCTATCATTCTCATTTCTTGTCATTCTGCACAAAGGAAATGTGTTGCATCTGCAACATTCTTTTCAAAAATAATAAAAACACTCTTGAGATATCATGGTTGTCCACTTTATGTAACTGTAATGTCACTCAATCTTTTGTCACATATTAATTGGTAATTCTCAAGTATTTCCTTGATGAAGAAAGATCTCTATTTCAGAAGTGCTCCTGTTATATTTTCTTATTTTATATCTGTAGATGTATAGCAGTATGTAATTGGGATATTTTCATGGAATGTTATTCTGCATGGAATATAGTTTATATAGCATTTAAACATGTTTTAGATATTTTGATTGTAATTTATTCTGAAATACTACATAATTTCTTACTAATTATAGGATACAATATGTCAATCTATTATGGTAATGTCAGTAAACAGTTATTAAGTAAGCCTCTTTTTGTCACAACTTTGTGTCCTCAAATCAGGAATGATGTTCACCAGTGTAATTTATTAAAATGTTCAGTAGAAAGCAGACAAGGTAGCCAAGTTTGCTGAACAAAGGATCCTAATAAATATGTCATATACCAAACTTCTTTTTACGTTGATAGGAGCTTCAGGAGGTATCTGTGAGAAATACAAATCTTACACAGAAAATATTGGAGGTCGACAGGTACAGAATAAAAGGAGTCTCAACACGGGTGTAATCACGTTTGTCAACTATAACAGCAGAGTACCTCCCAAAGTTTCAGAGTTGACACTAGCTCATGAAATAGGCCACAATTTTGGTTCACCAGTAAGTCATAGGGTTTTTATTTACCCTTTTTCTTTATGGCTCATGATTTTAAATATTAAGATTTCTTGGAATGTATGTGTGTGTAATAATTTTTCTTATTTTAAATTAATCTCTAAGATGTGTGTAGAACACAAACACATTATATTTTTACTTGGCTTTTGTGATTTTGTAAGTTCTAATTTTAAACGTTTAATAAAATATAAATGATTATTAATACTTCAAAACCTAATATTGTTTGAATTATTTTATAAGTTATGATTAAACTACTGTATATATGAATGGTTAAGATCTCAAAAGCTAGCTAAGCCTCAGTTGATGCAAGTTTTTTGTGCAAGTAGAGGAAGTGTGTTCATCAGAGGAAATAGGTAATATTCTGAACTCTTTTATCACTTTAAGATAGTATTTCCTAACTTTCATTTTGAGGGCACACAAGGAGCTACTACAAAAAGTGCACCATGCTACCATTTGCAATGTTTATAGCACAGCAAGAATAAAGCCACACACAGAAAGCTGAAAAGCATAAAGTGGTAAATAAAATGGCTTGAAACCACTTTAATGTGGTCATTACATGAAATTTGTATTTTTAACATTTAATTTTAAATTTGATGTAAAAATTGCAAAAGAAGAGCTTAATTATTTTGTGGCACACTGGAGTACCATAGCACTTTAAGAAAAAAACTGCTTTTAGTTAAACTCTTTGAAAATATTTGAGGTTTATATTGTAAAAAATACTTGTAGGTGATTATTTATCTACAAAGGAAGTTCTGTATGTTTTTTATGCTTTATTAACTGATGCAATTTCTGAAAGATTTAACCTAAGAAAACAAATTAATCTAAATATAAATATCCATTAAAATAGTTAAGCTCAAGTCATGATTTTTTAATATTGGAAGTGGAAAAAGAGTTAAACATGAGTAACTATATTGTATGTTTATGTTTTTCACATGCATAGGAATACAAGGCAGCAATGTTCTAGTACAGTGGTTCATAACCTTGGTTCAATCGAACCCCAGGGGTTCAGAGGAGGTCAAGGCACACACACTGTGTGTGTGTTTGTTCCATTCAACAAACTCATATGATTTGGATGTCATGCTCCATTTGACCATCATTGGCTGCAGCTGATCACATCACATCACTTGGTCTTAATATCTGTGCCGTAGGGAAATACGTGCACTTAGCAGCCGACTTGACTGTAGTAATTGTGCGTCATTTGTGATTTTTTTTCCTAATCTTTCAATCCCTTCATACTATGTTGAGCAAAAACAGAAAGTGGTCAGATGAATACGTACAATATGGATTCACATGTACAATGGAACATGATGGGAGTCAGCATCCTCAGTGCATGATTTGCAATGCCAAGTTAAGCAGTTCTAGTCTAGCACTGGCAAAACTAAGAGAACACTCCCTAAAGCTGCACTAAGCCAACTAGTTGTATTCGTGCGCTATGTGAAGAACGAGATAAAAGTTTTTTTTTTGCAAGTCTCTTACAACAACAACAAAGAAACTTGTGGATGACTTCTTCAGAGACAAAGATCTTTCATGGGATATGGTTTCTGCAGTTTGTTTGGACAGAGTTCCAGTCATGCTGGAACAAAACTCTGGTTTTGGTGTGCTGGTGAAAGCCGATGCACAACACATCATTGTAATGCACAGTGTTCTGCACAGGCATGCATTGACAACAAAAACCTTGCCTTCAAAACTGGCAGAAGTATTTAAAATTGTAGTGGAATGTGTGGACTTTGTGCAAAATAGTGCCCTGAAGCACCGCATCTTCTAATGTTCATTGGTTACCCCGGAGAAAGGTGCTGAATCATGTTTTTACCATGCATGTGGAATTAGCCGTGTTTTTGCAAGAGCACCAACATTGTCATGCAGATTGCTTCAAAAAATATGAGTTCATTCTCATTTTGGCATACATGGCCAATATCTTCAATGCTCTCAATCAACAGATGCAGGATAGTGGAGTCAACATAATCGAAACATAAGAAAACTTGAAGGCTTTTCAAAAAAGCTACCATTATGGAAACAACAAACAGAGAATGATAACTTCTTAAACTTTCCCCTGCTGGATGACTGTGTAATTAAGATTGAAGATGTGTCTGAAATTGGAGACATTTCTGTACCTGGGGAACTGAAGCAAGCAATTGCCATGCACTCAGATGTGCTTGCAAAGTCTCTCAACAGATACTTCCCCACCAGAGAGTCATATCTAGCATGGGTGAGACAGCTTGTTCATGTTTAATGTTGTGACAGCAGATGTCAATGATGAAAACCTCAACAAAATCATTGAACTTCAGCAGAGCCAGGCTCAACAGCAATTTTTCAGAACAACAACGTTCTCAACGTTTTGGTGTCACCAAATCGTAGCGTACCCTCTTATTGCTAAGATAGCCCTTGAGATACTCATACCGTTTGTTATAACGTATCTTTACGAGCAATCCTTTTTGAGGATGATGGGCATAAAAACGAAGAAAAGGAACAGACTTTGTTGTGAAAATGATATGAGAGTGGCACTTGCAAAGGTGAAACCGCGCATTTCTGAACTTGTTTCTGAAAGGCAACAGCAAAAGTCACAATGATTTGCAGTAAATATTATTTGAGTTATGTTTTTGCTTTTCTGTGAAATTTATGTTCTTGCAACTGATGCATGGTTCATTTTGTGCACTAATAAAATATCTATTTATGTGTTGAATTTGAAAAAAACATATTTTATTTTTCCAATTACAAAGGGTTCAGTGAATGCAGGTACGAAACTTCCAGGGCTCAGTACCTCCAACAAGGTTAAGAACCACTGTTCTAGCAGTTCTTGGACATTTTAATAATGAAAAGTCTTAATGTTCTTTGAAAAAATATACTGTGTTTGGAAAACAAGAAAGTTTATCAATGTAAATATATTATTTTGATATGAATAGTTATTTTACTTGTAGCAGTTTGTTTTTATATTTGGTTAGAACATAACATGTTATGGTAAAACTGAAGTTTTCAACATAGGTTACATTTTAATCTTGAGAAACCAACCCTTTCAGTTAAAAATGACAAAGTATGCTTAACTGTTTGTATTATACTCTTGAAAGTCTATTGTCAATTTTGTATTATAGCATGACTATCCAGATGAGTGTCGCCCAGGTGGTACAAGAGGAAACTACATCATGTATGCAAGTGCCACATCAGGAGATAGATATAACAATAACAAATTTTCTCAGTGTAGCATTCGTAATATTAGTGCTGTTTTACAAGCTGTGTACAACAGTAATGGAAAAGAAAATTGTTTCTTAGGTATGTTTGTGTCATTTGATGTCTTTGACCAGTCCTTTACCCTGCTCTATCAAAATAACTGTTCCATTCTCATTATTACATTGTAATTTTTTAATTATAAGCTAAGTGCTGCATTTACTACAGCTAAGTACATTTTATTCTTGTTGAAGGAGTGAAGCTATGTAGGAGAAGGGTTTAACAAAATATTGTGGTAATTTCTAAAGGTAGAATATTAAAAGTTACATGCTAGTGAAAAAGAAATCTATCAAAATAAAACATTGTTTTGAAATGATATCAATTATAACTTTTATAATATCAGTTTTAACAACTAAATTGATTCATCAAATGAATATTTGGACATCAAAATGTACGGTATACATGAGTGTTCAAAATTTCATTTTAAGACAAGTGGGAGGGGTCACTTTATACTATCTTTCAAAATCTGTTATTAAAATACCATTTGTATATTTAGCTGTTATCAAACACAAGGAGATGTACATTAATGTAGAAAGTGTTTATAAAGTTTTACAGATAAATTTAGTGAGATGTTCTAGTGTATTTTAAACATATGATGTGTTTATCTTTACATCCAAGCCAGAGCTAAATTAACTAGAATGTGATAGTTCGTTATATTAAAATCTTTATTCATCACATTGTAAAGGAAATAATATATGAAGATATTTTGTAATTGTTAAAAATTTTTGCTCTTGACTAGTTTCAGTATTAATTATTTCTCACATGACATAATAAATGATATCACCATACCTTTAAATTAGACTACTGTACCATTAATTTTTAAAAATACAAACAAAACCCCTCAGAATTACTAAATGGCTATTTTTATCAGTATACAAAACTCTTAAAAATTTAACCATGTAAAACTCTGTGAATGTTTGTTCTTTGTTTTCCCTTGAAATTAACTTCATGTTGAATATAAGCATTTGACAAATGAGTGTTAAAAGCGTAAGAAGCTTTCAGTGTGAGTGTTGTTACCATGTTGTGAATTGTACAGTCCTAGTATAAAGAAATTTATACTCTTATGTAAACTTTTTGTAAATAAAGTGTACATAAGAATTTTATTTAAAAATTCAAACTCAAAAGTATGTTTGAAATAATTTTAGTGTTGCTTTGATTAATTTTGAAAGAAGTATGGGAAGGATAATTTCTCAGTTTATTAAACTTGTGGGCATCCTTTACTGAGCACGTTACAAGGTTTTAGTGACTTGCATTCAAAGTTTTATTACACTGGTTTTTGTTTATGTTACACCAATTAATGTAGCATAAATCTTAGCTATTTAATCAATATTTTAACTTTAACAGTATTTAAGATTTAAGTTCTTAATGTTATAAAGCAATATTTTACTAAATTCTAAATTTCCCCTAGTATAATGCATGATATGTCTTTGCTAGGCATCTTCTCTCTCTCTCTCTCTCTCTTTTTTTTTATCCACCACCCCTTCAAATGTAATACATTTAATGTAAATTATTCACTATAAAATTATCATTGCTCAGACAAACTAAAAATTTCATAGTTTTCAGTTTTGTTTAGTTATAGAGCTATAAATAAATAATCATACCCTTCCTGCTATACCAACCTGTTATATCCTGTTTCAGGATTTATTCATAGTTCTTTCTTATGTTTAATTCTATATTATCTAAAATCAATAGAAAGCTGAGGTTTCTATCTAGCAAATAACATATTGTTTAGCAGGATTTGAGCTAGATAATTTCTCTGTCTGTGAGCAAGTGTTTCTTTTTTTATACCCTAATTTTGTAATGGTCTGTTTTGTATCTCAGGATTCCTTTTGTCTGTGGTGAGCATTACCTGATCAGGTATATTTGTTCTTAAATTCATGCCTGTTTATCATATATGCCATCCATTGAGATGATGTGTTCTGAAAGACTTCACAAAATTTGGCAGTCTTTCAGTAAACATTACAAGTCTTTTACATATTTAAAGTCATATTTTGGGAAGTATGTTTAGTAAACTAAAATAAATTTGTCTGAGTATTTACTTTCAATTGTTCATGTGCAAAGTGATTTTGATGTTGAGACTAAAAAAGTACTTTTCATCATCTCAAAAATCTCAAATTTCATTTGTGTAATCTCTTAAACCACATAAATGCATTTCAGGTGTTTGTTTTTAGTAAAATTTTATATTTTATCTGCTATTTTCTCGCCCCTAACTCTATACAAGGTTGGTCAATTTGACCAGTTTCATGATCACCAAAAAAAAATCAAAATAAATCTGAACTACCCTCTTCTTTCAAAAGTGTATTCATATATGTTATAAAACTATATTCGTTTATCCTAAGTAGCTTCAAACTTGTAACAGTATACATCTATTTATAATTAAGTTTTGTTTTCTTATTGCCTTTTGTCGTACTACTATTTACACATTTTAAGTTGCAAATCCCTTATGGAGGATGTAATTCTTGTGATGCAATCAAATTACGTTATCTATGAGCTACTCTGGGATGCTCATATATTATAATTTATATTACCTTAACTAACCTAAAGAGATCCTTTTCTTACATTTTAGTTATTTCTGTAATAATAAATAAAGAATAAACAAGAAATAAAGTACTTATTTGTATCTTTTTGTTATTCCTTTCAACTATTAATGATATTTAACCATAATGGTAGTAATGCAGAGAATGATTTTATTTAATTAGATAACACACCAAAGATCACAGACTAATAACATGCAAAAACTGAACAATTTCTCTAACTATTGCAATTTTTCTGATTTTCTAATTATGTGACAATAGCCATTACAAATTTATCCAAGCTGTTGTCTTTCCTATGGAAACAAAGCTTTTACTAAAAGAGAAATTGCCAGTTTTCTGTTCTGAACACAATGTAATATAATATGTCATTTGATAGATTAAAATGCTATTATCTATAACCAATAGAAAACTATAGAATTAAATGTAAGGAAAAAAAACAACAAATCATGAAAAAGAAGATGTGACAGGTAGGTGTGGCAAGACAGGTCTGATTTTCTATTTGATGGCTCTATAACCAAAAAAATTGAAGGCTGTAAAAATAAGGGTTTGTCTAAGTAATGATGATTTTATATTGAGTTATTTATGTTAAATTTCACACTTGAAAAAACGTATCACCTTTTTCACACTAGTGGAAATTCATATTTTTTGAAATATTGCCTTATAAAATTAAGAACTTAAAACTTGTATGTTATTAAAATATGGATTATTAGCTACAATTTTATGCAATACTAATTGATATAAGATAAATGAAAAAATAAAAATTTTAAATGTAAGCTGCCAAAAACTTAGTGCAGTAAATGATGTCTGGACAAATAGGATTAAATTTAAAAACAGTTTGTCTTTGTTGATTAAAATAAAAGTAACAGTAGTTAATCCTTTTTGTTAAATGTTTTTGTAAAATATATTACTTCAGTATGAGTTAAAATCATGTAATAAAATATGTGTATATGAGGTTGAGTGTTTATATGTATGTCAAAAATGTTAGCTTAGGAAGACATTATCCCTATTACAAATACATATCATATTGTCAGTATGGATTATACTTTATGGACTATTCATAATATAAACTAAACACAACTGTTACATAAGAGAAGTAAACAATAAAAATGTTTAGCTTCAGTGAGGTGTATATTATTTGTACAGTAGTAACTATGCTGTATTATTGTGTTGCATGATTTTTTTGGCAATTAACTAGCAGACTGTACCTTTATCAGAGAAAAACATTGTAAAAGCTGTCACAAAAGTTTTTTATTCTTCTTATTTTATAACAGTAAATATATTCAAATTCACTGTTTATGTTACTTATTATTGTTTAACTTTAAAACATGGCTTAAATCATATTTTATAACAAAATACCAATCAATGTAATTTTGTACCATATTAATGTTTTTTCTTGTGCATTTTACTCTGATATATTTGTTTCTATCCCTTATTTGATCAATAATACAGAGGATGGAGGACCTTTCTGTGGTAATAAGATAGTTGAGGAGGGAGAGGAATGTGATTGTGGCTGGGATATCAATGAATGTAGTGAAAGATGCTGTTATCCTAAAGAAGTGGAAACATACAAAGAGAGAGATCCAAGGGCAAAGCCATGTACCAGACGCCCAAACACTCAGTGCAGGTTGGTTTAAAAATGGCATTTGTATAAAATTTTTAATGAAGTTTTGTGTTAGTGAAGAGAAAGGGGGTTTGTAAATACTTTCTGGTGATTTCAAGAAAGGAAAGCATAAGAATGGAAAATTTGATCTGTGTTTGTTGCAAAATGGAACTGCTTCAAATAATTTTTAATTACTTGAGGTATTGTTATATGTCATTTTTTCTTTTTGTAACAACCTTCTCCAGTGTTAAGTCTTTTTTATTACTGAACTATATAAGAGTAATAACTAGTGGGTATGAATACATTTTACTTAGGCATAGCAAACTTCTATTAACAACTTTATTTGATCAGCCCCTTTCTTAGTTACAGCTATAACAAACTGATATTTTGGTTTTTATAGAATATGACTAACAAAGGTAAACTGTTCTTCTGTCATAACATCAAAGGGACCTTCTTTTTTTTTCCTTATTCTTTTTTCTTCTTTTTTTTTCAGTGCTTGTTTATGTTTTATGATTTTTCTGTGTTTGTATGAACAAAAACATAATTTTACTTTCATTATTAAGTTTACCATATTTTTTCTGTGCATGTTAAAGAGGTTTTCAAAATTTAATTAAACTACTTTATTTTCCTGTTATTCTTAATTCGTATAGCACAAAAACATAGCTGATAATCTATAATTTAGTAACATATAAGTTTTAATCTCTTACTTTTATAAGGCACTATTTAAAAAAAAAAAAATTCCTCTAGTATGATAAATGTGACATTTACTTTCTAGACATTTCCTCTTCTCTAATTTATTTACTACTCTTCCAAGAAGTATGAAATGTAATGTAAAATACTTATTATAATACCATAATCATTCAAGCAATGCATAACTTTCATAGCCTTCAATCTTTTGTGGTTAAAGAGCCATTAAAGTAGACAATCAAAACCCACTTTTCATTCCCACCTGCCATATCTTTCAGAAATTGCCAATGGTTCTGTTTATCATTTAGTATTATATAATTTATAACCAATAAAAAGTTAAGGTTTTCATCTATTAAGTGATGTATTATGTTATTTTCTATAAATATAATTGCAAATTTCACTTTCATTTCAAACATGATTCCTGTGGGAAATTCATTTATGAATTTTTAACAGCTGCTGTTATCACATAGTTATAAAGCCAGAAAAATTGTAATAGTTAGGTGACACTGTCTGATTTTTGCACATTATTATTTTCATGCTCTTTGTTACTTAATTTAAGTAATAAAGTATTTAGTACAGTATTACTATTAGGATAGAAAAACTGTAGGATTAAGTGTCACAAAACAGAAAACAGCAGAAAAAAAGGCCCTGATAATTACTTTTTTCTTGTGTATTTGTTTATTGGAATAAAAGTAACTAAAATGCAAAAGGATGAAACTTTTCATGTTAATTAACATTTGATTAGGTGAAATAAATAGAAATAATATAATACAAATTCATCATGTTGTATGCTTGTGTGTAATGCAAATAGATAACATATTATGAGCTGCACATTTACCTAGTGCTTTGTAACTTATGCCATGAAGAGTAATCAGTCATGGTTCAAATGTAAATAAAACTATAAAATTTAGGTATAAATAGATGTATACCATTACAAATATAGATTATTTAGGATGAACAAATGTTAAGTATTATATTTTGAAGTATTTTCAAAAAGAAAAAAGTTAATTTAGATTTATTGTGATTGTTTTTGGTGGTTACAAGGTAAATCAAATTGACCAACCTTGTATAAAGTTAAACTAGAGAAAATAGCAGATAAAATATATATGATTTTAGTGAAGAAAACGTTTGAAAATTATTTACAACATTTTAGAAATTATATATGATTTGAGATATTGAAATGAATAAAAGTATTTTTATTAGAAGTCATTTAGTACTTGGATTAGAATATAGAAATACTGTACATATATATGTTCATGGACAAATCTTTAGTAAAAATACTTCATTAAAAAAAATGTGACTTCTCTACAAAAGACTCCTAATGTTTACAAAAAGTACTGTATTAAACGTTATTCTATGAAAACTGTAGCAAGCACAAAATTGTTATGACATTGTCCTTGGGACCAAGCCCATAGTGAGAGATTTAATTTACCCTGTTTAGATGTGCCATGGATCAAAGACCATGTCATCGTATTTGTTGATTTCCATTCAAAATTTTATTAAACTACTATTTTATAAGTTTAGGTCAATAATTGTGGTATGAAATTATAGGTTGTGATTCAAATTTTAGTATTATACATTAGTTAATTTCTTAATTTAAAGGTAAATGGAAAAATATCATTTTTTGTGAGTCACATTGTATGTTGAATGCAGCACTGGTACAAATTAGATGTTTTTAATTTCAAAATACTAAGTATGTTTTTCTACAAATTACCACTGTTGACAAACTATAATATAAAATAAGAATCTCATGTTTTTTCTTATAGCTGAGAAGTGGCTTATATCCAAACACAGTACCCTATTCAGCTGTTTCCAATTTTTGAAATGGTCCCTTGTATATGTTTATTTCAACATATGACATGTCCCTATAGTTTTATTTTCAGCCATTTGAATGTTGTAGAAAGCCAAATTGTTCTTTCAAACTAAGATTTCATGGAGGTATATTCTGTCTTTAGTCTGCTCAAAATTTCATATTGTTTTAAGACCTAAATAAAGTTTAGTTACTAAATAAATTATAGTGGAATTTTATGTTTTAGTTATTCAACTCTGTGTGTGTGTGTGTGTGTGTGTGTGTGTATATATATATATATATACTGAAAACATATTTCGTTTCATATCCTTCATGTGCGAAATTTTATGATGTTTAACAACCTACATCAAGCAGTAACCAAGTGCAAAGAATGTAGCTGGAAGAGATAATTGTTTGCTTTAATTCTTTATTTATTGTTCTATATTTCAAGAAAAATAAGTTTAACAACTAATTTCTAAATTTTAATATTCGATATAGATTTATAATGTATGATGACTGAAGTGTGATTGTATATTACAAAGTAATAGCCTACTAAAACAAAGCCAAGACAGGGTCACTTTATAAAGACTAGAGGTCAGTCTTATGTTATTGGATATGGTAATGTGAGGGCACATGTGTTGTGTCAATGCAAGTTTTATTATGTTAATTACACATGATGAAAGAAGGTCAATATAATAAAAATAATAAATGTATAACACTGTGAAACAAGCTATTTAGACTAAACATTTTTTTGTGTTATAAATTATAGTCATTCTATGATGAAAAAATTTATATTTATTTCATAATGTTTATGGTGTTTACAAATTTCGTCCAATTTACAAACCCCACATTGGTAGGATAGGGAAATAACAGACAAAATATAAAGTCACACTTGTAACAAACATTTGAAATGTACATAAGAGGTTTTAGAGTTTACATAAATAAGATTTGAGATATCTTGGAACGAAAAATAATTCTTTCATCATAATTTGAAAAAAATCTTTTTGCATTCAGACTATTAATGAAATAGACTTAATATTTTCACAAACAAATCTTTAACAAAAATAATTTATTAAAATATCTGATTTTCTGTATACAAAAACTTGCAGTCTATACTAAACTTGTACCCAAACTTATGAAGATAAATGTACTACATCAAATGTTACAAGTACTTAACATGTCACAAAAGAATTAAACAGTTACACACGTAAGTGTATGCATTTATTGTTAGAAGAATCACTTTGAAATTTGTACTTTAACATTTGTTTTATGTAGTGTAATATGTGAACAGTTGTATAATGCAGAACAATACATTTCTGAATATAATTTCCATTTAGAATGATCAGTCAACATTTATTTTATGATCATCACTGTGCGACTTAAGTAGATCACTTCAAAAACTCATGTTTTGTCCTTCAACTGTGTAAATAATGTAATCTTTTCATGTGGATATTGTTTACAAATGATGATGAATGAATGATTGATTTCTTAATATTTTTGTCTTTTTGTTTTACTTTATTTGCTTGCAGGAGAAAACATAAATTTACACTGTATTGGTTTATTTTCTAGTCCAAGCCAAGGTCCTTGTTGCACAGATGCCTGTCATTTTGAAAACAGTAACAAATTGTGTCGAGAGAGGTCTGATTGTAGTTTCCAGTCAGTGTGTGGATATCCTTTTACAAACATGTTTGAATGTATTGAAAAGAAGAAAGAATGTGGTTTTTATTTTTTAGAGATTTGTGAAACATAATAATTTACTATTAATTAAATTACATTTTACAGTTAGAATTAATTATAAAGTCATCAAAAATGATTATATTATATTGTTTCAGACTTAAATTTATTATTGCAGTTTTTACCAGTAATTTTTATTAACCCAGATCCTATGTTAACATAAGTGATCCAGAATTTACATAAAATCTTTATAATATGATATATGGTTAAATATTTTCTAAACAGAAGATACTTCATTGAACAAGTATTCTGTGAAGACCCTAAAGTAAGTTTCTACAGCATAAGAGATTCATAAAATTCCAAAATTTTGCCAACTACCTGGAAGAGAAGTGGATGAGTGTCAAGTTATATTAATTATAGCTGATGTTTGAAAGCATGTCAATTTATGGTTATCATCTACTGAATATATTTTGCATAAAAGCAAAGGCTGCTATGTTTACTTGTATCAGTTGCAGAATTTCATATTCTTTAAGACCACTTTGGGATAAATTTGTATGAAACAAGTCTAAATTAATAATTTCAAAAGGACTAATTTTGTGTTTTAGCCTTGTTATTTTTTTCTTTTTGTTGTAAATTTTTTGGTGCCAAAAAACACAAAGAAGTTTTTTATATTTTATTTTTTCTAGACAAATTAATACACTGTATTTTTATATTAAGTCTGTTTTCATGCATTGGTGAGTCCCTTCTTATTGGATAAATGCCATCAGTAATTTTTAGAACAGTTTATCTGAGTTCGTGATAACCAGTGTACAATAATAAATACACAAATTAATTCAGAAATACATGTCTAAAATGTGTCAAATTATTTGGATATTTTTTAGCTTAAAATGTACCTTTTAAACTTTTACCTCTGTGGATTGGTTGGGATTTTCTTAAAGGATGTCATATTTAGGTTATTGTGCAGATCTTAGAACTATGCTAATTTATTCTTTCTTGTTATAGAATCCCCACTCCATTAGACTTACTGAGTTTTAAATAATTTCATCATTATTTCCTTTTTTGGTAACAAAATAAACCCTCTACTGTTATTGAGTTTTAAGTAAATTGATTAATGTATTCTCTTCTGTTCACAGTAATTATTTCACCCCACCCATTCACATTAATTGTGTAACTTTTTAAATACTTTATTAGCCTGTTTTTCTATCATAAATTTCTACATTACTCATGGCATGTTTTAAAGACTTGAAGAAATAATAATTAATTTTCAGGTGTGTTTTTTTTATTGCAATTTATTCTTTATCCTATAGATGGGAACATTGCTTTTCTAGTTGAAAAGGAAAAATGTAATGCCAAATAATTAAGGTGATGTTTTCACGTACATATTTATGTTTCTTTTGAGATGGGTATAAATATGTTAATCAGTTGGCTCTTTTTTGGCTAAATCCATTGGTCATCATGTGTTAAATACTGACTTTTTAAATTTTGTTTTGTGTATTGAATACTATTTTTGTTGTAATCATTGTTTCATATCACAAATGTGTTTTGATTACTATTTTTTAAATAGTAAATTGAAACCATTATATCTAAATGCTTCTTTCCTTAATTGGAGATTACTGGTAGGAGTGCATTATGCCCAGCTTCTCTTCCTCTGCCAAACAAGACTGAATGTAATGAAGGCACTCAGGTGTGTTGGAATGGAGAATGTTCTGGATCTATCTGTGAGAAGTATGACCTAGAAGAGTGTTTTCTATCCAGTGATCATGGTGTAAAGCCAGAGAAGATGTGTGAGGTTGCTTGTCAGGAGCGACGTAAGAATTCAGGACTGTTTCTCATTATCATTTATTTTTGTAGTTACAGACTAGTAACTGTAGTTCATGTTTGGAAGAGAGTATGCTTTTAACATTCTGTTGTATTGAACATCATGGATATATTACTTATTTTACATGTTTATGAACTAACAATAACCATTTGTATATGTAATGATATAACAAACCCAGTCTCGACAACCACTGCCTATCAAAAATAATAATTTGTGTTTTCAGTCTGTTTTTTATTTTACATAGTACCATAGCTTACTTCTCAGTGGTGAAGGAAAATTAAGTCAAGAAATTGCTCTTACAAAGATTTCCTGATAGAACTTTACACTTCCCTCCCACCCACCAGAAAGAGAGAAAGGTTTAAGATGTAGAAAATAACTATTAGTCTAGCCTTTTAGTAGTTAAGACATTTATGAAAGGTGATTGCAAATTGTGTAATATTAGCTAGGTATGTCTGGAAGGTCAATATAATGAAAAAAATAATAAAGTATTATGAGACTTAATGCATTAAGAAAAAATTTTTATTTTAGTGTTATGATATGTAGTCATTCTAGCATGAAGAAAGTATAATTTATATTTATTTTCTAATTTTTTTATGATGGTTGTGAGGTTGGTTAAATGTTTGTTTGCTTTTGAATTTGATGTGTAGTTACATATGGGCTATCTGTTTGTAATTTAGCATTGTATGTCTAAAGGGAAGGCAGCTAGTCATCACCATCTACTGCCAACTATTGGGCTGTTCTTTTCATCACTGAATAGTGAGATTGACCATTGCTTTATAATGCCACCATGGCTGAAAGAGTGAGCATGTTTAGTGTGATGGATTCAAACCTGTAATCCTCAGGTTTCGAGTTAAGCACCCTAACCACCTGGTTATGATGGGCCTTGGTCGAGTGACAGACCCCACATAGATAGCATATAGAAAATAACATAAAATATAGTCTTACTGAAAAGAAACATTTGAAGTGTATTTAGGAAGTTTTAGAGATTATACAAATAATTGCAAATAATATTATTTAAGATTTTTGGGAAGAAAAAACTTTTTTTTAATTATAACATGAAATAACTTTGCACTCAGACCAGTAACAAAACATTATATTCACAAACAAATTTTTAGTAAAATTATTTCAGCAAAAAATCTGTTTTTCTTTTGTATACAAAATACTTGTAATCTTTGTTAAAAGTAGATTTTGTGAATATATACATGATCTATCAAAAGTTATAGTGCAAATACTTATTATGTGCAAACATGTAGATGAACTTGTGTGTATTATACTAAGCCCATAGCAAAAGGGTTAAATCTTGTGATAAATAGTTAATAGAGTATATTTGGTCATAATTTTCATATGTTTAAAAAGATTTTCATTGTGCATCAGTTGCTGTAGCAACAGTGAAATTATGTGGGTGTTTTTCAAATACAAACAAAGATAAAATTTACAGTTTCATAAATGAAAAACTTTTACGAATTTTCAAAAATGAAGATTCACACAAATACCATGTACATAACATTTTATGGAAGTTACACTATCTGTCAAAGGCTTATCTTAAGTTTAGAGCAATGCCATTTTCAATGTCAAACAGACCATGCAACAGG
Source organism: Carcinoscorpius rotundicauda (assembly GCA_011833715.1). Lineage (NCBI taxonomy): Eukaryota > Metazoa > Arthropoda > Merostomata > Xiphosura > Limulidae > Carcinoscorpius > Carcinoscorpius rotundicauda. Next base: position 44,188,568 of record CM022395.1, on the reverse strand, counting down.
TTTTTGATGCATAAAAATATCTTTGTAGACCAACCAGCAACATGTAAGAGTACATATGAAATTGAGAGAATGAAAAATATTAAAGGAATCAAATTGCGACCAGGATCTCCATGTAACGACTTCAAAGGCTACTGTGATGTTTTTCAAAAATGTCGTGCTGTGGATGCAGAAGGCCCTCTAGCTCGATTAAAAAATCTCCTTTTTAATCAAAAAACCCTCATGGATATTAGACAGTGGGTTACGGTAAATTATTTTTCTTATAAATTTGAACTACCTCACATTTTGGATAATTTTGTTTTTTAAATAACAAAATTTTACTTTAAAAACACTTTGCTTGTGAAACTACATTTAGTTGTACCTATTTATTTTGCATGAATATGTTGCTGATAGTATTTTGAAAAATATCTTTATATTCAGGTAATTATAAACTGCAATTTTTGCCAATTATAAAATAGTTATTTGCTTAAAAAACCATATGAAAAACTTAAATAATATAATTTCCAATAATTTTCTTTCTTTTATAGGATTTTAACAAGAATAGTGGAACTGATAATTAAAGTATTTTAACTCTAATAAAATGTATAAACAGTAAGGTCATATTCAAAACCTTCTATGATGTATTAAAATGCATCAATGCAAGAAATTTGTACCTAGTGTTATTGCATTAATTTTTGTTTTTGCATTTTTTTACAACCAAGAATTAACAAAATTATACAACTGAATATTTTCTATGATTAAACAAATTTGGCTACACTAGACAGTTTAGGAAATTGTTTTTGATAAATCTAACTTTTGAACAAAATGTATGAAGTTTTGAAATTACAAGTATACTAGATATGCTGACACATCAGTCATTTTCCTGAAACTTTTAGTCTGATCCAGGCCCTCTTTAGTAAGGAGCCTGAATATAGTATGAATAGCTTATTCTCACAAGATACTAACCTATATCTCAGGTTGTACCATCTTCATAAGTATCAAGTTTTGAAAAGTAAATTATGCATAAACAGCAATTAAATATCTTTTAATTATGGAAAAAATTTCAAGTTCATAATTTCTTTATATGTAAATTGAAAATCATCCAAAATAACTTGGACAAATTTATATTATTTCACTGGGTTTTATATACTCCTTGATGAACAGTTAATACACATTTATTAGTTCTACTCTGATTGCTGATGCAGCTCAAAACATTATTAATTTTATAAATGTAGACAAGAAAATTACAAAATTATTCATGTTTTTTGCAGATGTCCCACAAGTTGTATTTTGACTTATAGGTGTAGTTGACACATTGTCATTAAATCGCTCTAACCTAAAATGAATGATATTCTTAGCTCTTGTTCAAACTGTTTGTGTTTATTAGATATTTTTTCTTTAGACTTGAATTTGTTTTTTCAACTGTATGATGTTGAAGTGTTTGTAGAGATGGTGGTAAATTTATTGATTCAACAAAGCTTATTTTGTTTTCTTAAGTAATTTATATTTCATTTTCCAGACATATTTTTTATCCTATATTGCAGACTTATTGGTGGGGTGTCATGATGATATTGATTGGATTAGCTGTCTTTATGGGTCTATTTATTAAGTGTTGTGCTGTTCATACACCAAGTAGTAATCCCAGAAAACCTCCTGCCCTTCGTATCACAGACACGCTTAGGAGGCCAGCAGACACTTTAAGAAGGAAGGTGTAAAAATATTTTTACTAACTGGATTTAGTGTTTAGGATTTAGCAGATTAAAATAGATATGTCTTATTAGTATTTTCAACAACCTGAGAGTCAGAAAATTATAATAGGATAATTGTCATTTTATAAAATTATAAGTTGAGAAATGTAGTTGCAGTGTTGTTTGTTTTCGAATGCTGTAAATGTTAACCTTCAATTTGTTAGTGTAATAATAATAGAAATTGTCAGTTATACCAAATATAAGTTAAAGTCCAGAATTCAGTTGTTGCCATTTAGTAAGATGTCATGATGACCAGATTTACGTTTTGAAGGTTGTTTGGCAAATATTTCTAAGAAAACCAATGAAATAGAAGTGAAGACCAAATTCTGATGCAGTACATAATCTCCATTCATTGCTGCCTTCTACATACAAATAATGTTTGTACTCATGTTACAAGCCTTCTATCTTTTCCCCCTTGGAATTCAAAGCATTTTTCATGCAAATCATTATGCATCAACCCTCCTCAGATAAGAATGCAATATATTTTAATGGTGCATAAGGCTCCCTCTATTCAGTTGTATAAAACATCACTTTGAGTTTTCCAGTACTCACACTCAGACGTTTTTTGTTTTCTTTTCTTGTTGTTCATGTGAATTGTGATTCTAATACTTTAACTGTTAGAGTGGGATTTCTTCCTTATTATTTTTTCTCTTTCACACAGATTTGATATTAAACATTTTTGTTTAATTAACATATTTCTCCAATGGATTCTGAGGCTCTTGTTCCCACATTAGGTGTTGCACTTTTAGCACTGTTTTCATAGGCTGCAAATGGGAGAGATCTGTCATTGGATTTCTCTGCTGTTATCCATCATAAGGTTGGTTATTATACTGGTAAATCACTAATTCTCCTGAACAAGCAGAACCTGTTCAAGCTGAAGAAGATTTGATGGTCTTTTTAAACCATTGAATTTTTTCATGTTTTCTCCCTAGTCCTTTTGCAGAATCTGCTACGTCTAATATGGCATTTTTCTACATGATTTCTCAGGTATATTTTATCCAATACCACATTTATTTGCGATTATTTATTACTTCTCATTTTGGCTTTTGCTTTACATTTTAGCTTTTCCTGTCTCTATTCCTTCTTTATTACCCCCAGTTACAGTATTTTTTCTAGACCTTCGTATCCTCTGTTGTCTTACCTGATTTTAAACTGGTCATTTGTGAAGTGATCTAGCTTCTCCTGATGGTGGGTCATTCCATGTCAAATTTTCCAGGTGACCCTCTCAGAATGCCTTGAAAAAATTCACATGTACTCATTTACCTATATAATGAAAAATTGCCAAAGATTAGATCAATATCTCTAATAGTTTTTGATTTACAGCCCTGTAAAATTTAGTTAATTTTTGGTAAATTCAGTTTTGGACAACATTGGCTGCTTAAAGCTGCAAGAGTAATGGTGGTAAAAGGCTGAAATTTGCTACGCTGACTGAATTAATTTCATAAATTCAATAATGGTCTCAAACCAAGTTTATCTCTCTCAGGATTTTCAAAGTGAGGCTGTAAAATCACCTGAAAACCCAAAATTGTAAAAAAAACATTGGTTTATTTAATAAGCCGTAGCTCTAAGACTTAACATGATACAAAGCTGAATTTTATTTTCAAATTTCCTATAACATATCAGTTGATAAATTAGCAATTTTTGTTATTAAAAGTCTATTAGATCTCCTGTAAAAACATTAAGTTGCATGCAACTTTATATGATTTAGCTAAAAATAGCCCTACTTCAGGCCACAATTTGACAATGTCACCAGTTATTCAGCCTTTTCTGTTTTGTACCATATATTCTTACATCTCTGAATATAGCGTACATCATTTTGGCCAAAAAGCTCAATTGTTAGTCTTGTCTGACCAAAGAATACTCATCCGATAGGTAAAGGGTTTATCTACATGCTTTCTTGCATACCTCAATTGTGCTTCTGAATGAGCAGGCTTTAAATATGGAGTTCTACAAGGACGGCATGCTTTGAACCCAGAAGAGAGTAACATGTTAGTAACTGTAGAGGTGCTTACTTCAACCCCAGTTTCCCTTACCAGTTTCTGTATGTCATTACATGTTAAACGAGAGTTCCTACTAACATCTCTGAGAACCTTCCTCTTGGTTCTCTCTGGAATTTTGGTGGGGCATCAGGAATGAGGGAGGGTAGCAGTTGATCCTGTAAGCTTAAACTTTAACAGTAGATTTTTGCACATTAAGTTGTGTAGCAATACTGGAGAGACACACAAGACTTGTATTTTACAATAATTCGGTTTTTTAAATAACTGGACAGTTGTTTCCTGTTCCCCATGGTGATCAAGCAGATAATAATGGAGATGGCGCTAAATTGCCGGAAGTAAATGTTTGGCTGGCTAAAAGTGTCTAGTTCTGGAATGGTATAATGTAGTTTATTTGCCAAACTAAACAAAATGTTTATGAGAATATCAGTTTTTTCACACATTCTGAAATGTAAGAACACTTTCTGCTACTCCTATTTTTGGTTATTTGTTTATAAACAGTTTTATTTGTCATTTAATTTGCATAAAAATTTATGTAGATGTGTGTTAGTATAATATTTATAATACATGATACTTTCATCATTCTAATCATGATACTTTTTAAGTTACGAGGGAAAAACTACTCATGACGCAGGGGTACAAACACTTTCTGTCATAACTATAACATATCAGAAGACATAAATTTCCTACATTGAAAATGTATTTCTAATAGGTATTTACCACCACTACCCACCCTTCCTCCTGATGAAAACCTGGTACTTCCTTCTTCTGCCAAAACTTAAATTAGTAGTTCAAGATATTTGAACAGTGGGAGCCACATGCATCACAAGAGTATTTTGTACTTTTACTAGTAAAGGGTTGACATACGATAATTTGTAGGATAGATGCATTGAAATGAGTCTGTTCCAGTGGAGGGGAGGTAAAAGGTTTGTGTCATGTAAAAATGTTTTTTGCATACAGTGAGCAACACTGAACAAAGAGTAACTATTAATTTTATTTTTGTTGTAGGAAAATTATAATGTTTATATAATCAACTTGACTTGATAGCTTAAGTTTTTGTAGCACTTAGCCAGGAAGCATGAATGTGGATTTGTATTATCTTTTCTCATATTTTCACATTTTTAAAAAATAAAAAAAACTAGAGCATGTGTAAGGAATGAACCATTATCAACAGTTCCTTCAGCTGTTAGATGTGTTGCATCATTCTGCTGTTTAGAATTTGTAATTGAAATAAATGTACTTCCTAACATATTTACAAGAACAAAATTGGTGTGAACTAACAGTCGTGATTTTCTGTAGTTGAATCAAAATAAAATTGACTTTTAACCATTCATAACATAATGTTATACACTATGTCATTTTATAGATGAAAACCTTGAATTTCTTTTGGTTGTAGGTAATATACAATTAAGCTTAAGAAAGAACTATTAATGAATTATGAAAGAGAGGATGTGACAGGTAGATGTGGCAAGAGGGGTCTGATTTTATGTTCAGTGGTTCTGTAATCAGTCAAAATTGAAGACTATAAAAATATGGTTTGTCTGAGCAGTAATGATTTTATAGAGAGTAATTTATGTTTAATTTTGTACTTTTTCGAGGGGTGGTGGATATTTTAAAATAGGAAAGATGATGTGCTAATAGAAAATGTTTTGCATGTTTCACACTAGAGGAAATTTAGGATTTTTAATGGTTACTTATAGGATTAAGAACTTAAAATTACATATCATTAAAATATGGATCATTAGCTAAGATTTTATACTATTTAATTTGTATAATGTAAAAAAGTAATTTAATAACATTTTGGGAGTAAGGCACTAAAACCTTTTGACATGCAGTAAATGATGCTGTGGTGATAGGGTTAACATTGTTTGGCATTTGTTATCATTATGATGCTACGTAAAACTAATTGCTTTTTTGAGTTACCAGTTTTTCTGACAAGAGGTATTCATATACTTAAATATACGGAGTTATTCAGATTGGGGATTTAGAATTTCTAAGAAGGGGATATTCCTTGTAGTTAATGAGATTGAAAAATAAAGGAATATGAAACAGTTTGGGACACCAGCCCAGGACCACCCATAAACACATACCAGTAACAAGTCATGCTGTACACATGGTAAGCAAAGTATGGAATCTTGAAATATTTGAGAATCTAAGAAAAAGGCAAACGAACCAGGCAGCAGTACCCAACATAATCAAGAACAATCCCCATCTGGAAAGAGCAACATAAGTTGCTTCTATGACATTATTGTTCAATTATTACAGATCTCAGACAGCTGGAAAATCAAATGAGTATCTATGCTATTCCATATGAAGACATTTTGGTCAAGTCGAGAGGTTGAATTCTGTAGGTTTATGTGTAATCAAATTGTGGAAATGGTCATTGGGAAACTATTGTTTTTGTAAATTAAATGGATTACTGAAAGCCAGCAGGGAAGTGGGGTGTGCTTTTGACATAACATTAAAGCTTTAACCTTCTGAAATTCAAAAGGCACTGCAGTACTATTTTCAAGGTACATAGATGTCAGATAGTGTATGACCAGATGTGGCAATGTTGACTGTAAAGACATGATGAGGTTTCAATAGACTTAATAACTAGTGCTGAGGCTTAAAAAGATTATTTTACAGAAAAAAAGCTAAGAAACCCAACACATTTTGTGCACATATTACTGTAAAAAAGTAAGTTATTATTGTGGTAAATATATTCTCTAATTTGCTTCAGGTCTTAAATGCAAAATAATTTGTAAGTGTTCAGTTTCTTGCAGTTCAGGTGATTTAGGAGTGCCATAATTTAGCATATATGTGTATACTGATAAAGCTTTATTTGTATAGATTCTAATATAGTAAGTAGCTATGTGTATTTGAATCATGTTGTTTAGTTAACTCTGTGTCTCTGTTTTGTCAGTCTCAGAGACATCGAGCAGCTCATCAGCAAGGAAGAACTGTTCAAGGACATTCAGTACCCCAGTCTCAGCCCATTCAGCAAGCTCCTCCCAGTGATCCTCCACCTCCTTATTCAGGGCCAAGTCCGTCAGCCCCACCTTCCATTTCTGGACCTTCCTGGGGTTATGGAGAGGGAAGGGGCCACTATAACAGAAGAGAAAGAAATCAGCTCCATCCTAATGTCCAAAATAGTCATGTAGAAGAAAATTTGTATGCTCCTGCTCGACCCGGTAGAAGTAATGTAATGGAACTAAGGTCCAAAAATCGTGCCTGACCTTGGTCACTCATAGGCCTTAAACTTATCTAAATGAAACAGAGAATAGTAAAAAAAAAAAAAAAAATTCATACCTTCATCTCATCAGTGAAATGCATGACTTGAAAGATAGCATGTTCACAATTATATTTCTTAAAGATGGAGTGATTTTTGACTTGTCTCACTCTATTCTATGGCATATACATATATATATGTATGCTACTGTCCATGAACACACCTATCCAGCAGGCTGAACCTTTGTTAATGTATGTTGAATAAATAACATTTATTTCCACTTTGATAATAGAACTATTTCAGAAGCTATAAAATATATCATTGTAATTCATGCTATTTTATTGTTTGGTTTTAGAACAATGTAGTCAAGTTAATATGCAAATTGTATAACAGGTAAATTTAACTTTACATTTTCAGTAGTTATGATGAAATCTTAACGAAAAGTAGTGTAAGAAAGATTTTGGACTGGATTTTACTGTTTTTATCAAGCTTTTTATTAGACTAGGGTTTTGTCATTTGTGTGAATTTGAACTTGGAACATGAAGAAAATTGTGAAAAATCACAAGAAAAACTAGTTAATTTTTAACTTGTTGGCTTCCTTGACCAATTAGTATTACGTTAAACCGATTTGAACAAACAAAAGTTTTCAGTAAATTATAATAATGCATTCATTTTGAAAGTGTTTGACTACTTTAAAAGTGTACACAAAATATACACATTACTTCAACATAGTGTTTTAAGTTTTGACCTGTGATATGTTGCATGCTAAGTTCCAGGTGGTTTTGATACTTTTTGTTTTTTCTAAGAATGTTTCATCGGTTTATTTTTTTTCTGTATATAAACAACACAAAAGTACTGATTTCAAAGTAAAAATATTAATTGTATGGTCATAATATGAAGGTGTGTTTCATCAGACTTTAGTTCTTATGTGAATACTACACTTTGCAGATTTTTGCTACATTCAAGATAAATTCAGTTTGAAACATTAAATTGTTACCTAATTGAGTTCTCTTTCTTCATAAACTTTGGTCTTTACAAGTGGTGAACAGTTGCTTGGTCTGATGCTGTTAATTAACATGTTTTTTTTAATACGTTAGGTACTTTTCAACATGTTAATTTATATCATTGTGAATTGCTGTAATATGTAAAAATATGTATTTAATGTACTATCGTATATAGTGAATTAAACATAAGAAATGAAAATTAACATTTCAAAATTGATTTTAGCTAGAAAGACTGCACTTACTGAATATTTCAGTGATGGACGTGATGTAAAAATATTTTCACCTACTCTTGTACAACATGTATTGTTAAACTTTTGAACCAATCCCAAATTCAACACATGATTTGGATTTATAAGTGTAACAGCATTATTCATATCTGAAAATAAAACCCAAATGAAGATGATGGTTTTATCAGGTGAAAATATATTTTCAACTATCACTTACGGTTTGAAAGTTAATATGTTCAAAAAAAGTACCATTCTAGGATTGATTTTTGATGGTGAACAGTTAAGAGTGAGCTGTTTTTACTTCAACAACTGTTGTTACAAATTTAACTAACTTGTAACTTTCAATTATTATGGTATAATGTACAGTGCATTTAAAATTAAGTCTCAATATATTATTAATTGGGTCTATGTACAATATTTTGTTTATTTACATCCATTTACTTTACAGAAATTAAGTCTATTGTTTTAATACATTATCTTAGTGAAAACAAACAAATAAATCCACTCAAATTAAAGAAATAGAAGAAACATTTATGTAAAGAAATATCATAGTTTTCAGTACTATGGATAGAATGTTTAATTAGATGCTTTGTATTTTCTATAACTTATAACATTAAAAAACAGAACCTGTAACATTTTATGTTTTGATGTATTTAAATCTTTCAAATTTAATATAAAAGGACCTTTTACTTTCATAACTAAAATAGTATTGTACTAAAACATTTTTGAAAACAACTAATTGAGAGAAAGAAGTTTAAACGAGTCAGTTAATTTTTGAAAGTTTTTTTTACTTGTGAGAACGATCTAGATTTTCGATACAATATTATTGCCTGCTCCTAATACCTGTATAGTAGGTAGTTTTGTAAATAAGTTTGCAGATTTATTTTGTAAGTTTGATAATGTTACTTCCAGAACATCCAGTATTTCATATGTAACATTTTCTTGCTATATTATATAAGTTTTAAATTTCATTCAGTGTTTTTAGTTGAAAGGAGCTGGAGCAATGTTATATTTGTGTGTATAATTTCCTTATACAGTTCAGTTTATTGAAAAACTTTCCAAACACAAACAAATTAGCACAAATTACATTTTATAAATGTATTTGAAAATTGAAAAATTTTCAAACTTTCACATTGCAAACACTTCAACTTATTCTGAAAAAAATTAAAATTCTAACACTATTTATCAATGAAAAATGTATTGTTTGAAGCATATGCAAAAATTCTAACATAATGAAAAATTAATATATTAAGGGCTTTATATTGTATAGTGCTTAAATGTAATAACTTGTAATAACAATCATTTAAGATAATCACTACATTGTAAAACTCATTGATATAAAGTAATGAACTGAGAATTATAGATTCTTCCCTCATTGCATTATTTATTTAAAGCACAGAATTAGTAAAACTCCTGATATGTAATTTAACTGAATTTGTTTTTCAACAACTTTGTTTTATTCAGTTTACTGCATAAGACTATGATATGAATAGTCATATGGTTCTTTATTGGGTTACAAAATCTTGAAAGATGATGAATTTCTGTCCTGAACATTCTCTTCATTGTATATTATCATTCACATCCATTAAATGTAGTATTTTTGGAAATTAATTTGGTGCATTTTACTTTTGCACATAAAAGATGCACTGTAATAAAATATCAGCATTGACATGAGGTGCAAATAAGTGACTGTTCACACAGATCATGTTTGATTTGTCATATTGATAAAATAGCACATTAAAGCCTGTTTAGGATTTTCTATCAGATTGATTCTGAAGAACAAATGTATCCTTTAAACGTAAACCACAGTATTACAAGGCATAAAGCAGTTTTCACACTTTTCTCAGTATTTTTGTTGAAAAAGTTCTAGTCATAATTTCAAATTCTAAACTTCATGTGTTTATACACTCTAATACATATATGTATCAACTACTATTAGTGTGTTTTCAATTTCTTTAGATTCTGAGTTGTCATCAAACTGCTTGGTCATATTTCATGAGCTTTTTATTTCATCCTTAATAAAAGTTATGGAAAATGTGTTAAATTTATATTCTTAAGACTAGTAAATGGTTTAATTTCAAAATTATTGTGCAATATTTTGCTCTGCTCAACAGTACTCTACTATGCTTACTAAAGGTTTTCAAAACATGAGTGATTTTCACCACACCAAAAAAGAAAAAAAATCTTATATAAATATGTCACTCTTTGTTTATATGTTCACAAGTTTTGCATCTTATAAGCAAGATCGATTATGTGGGCAGAAATAGTGTTTGGAAAGTTTTGCAACAAGCTGTTGAAACAAATGGTTTAATGTTGACATGTAAATATATTAAGTTAGCTTATATAACAATGTATTACGAGGAAAGAAGTGTAAGACTTTTATTAATAAGATCTTGAAATAAGTTTAGAAATTTATAAACTTCATTAGCAAAATCTTGCAGGTTTTATTTTTGTCAGCAGCAGACGTTTTAAAAGGAAATAATGGATTTCAGGTGTTATATGAACATTCAGTATTTTGGTTTGTGCGATTCTTTGTATGATGAAGTGTATAATGATTTTTTACTTTATCTTTATGCACACACTTTTATTAAAATGTACAGTATCTGGATTTATTGTAAGCTTAAATTGATGAGCCAGTAATTAGTCAGGTTAACCTGTAAAACACTGTTATATCATAATAGCCAGAATTTGTAAAGCTGTCTTGTGCTATTATACATAATAAATTCAGAATTGTTCCCTTTAAGTTCTAAATACCTAATACAACTTGAAACATTAGTTAAGAAAAGCAGTTAATAAATCACAACATAAAAACATTTTAACCCCAATATTATCATTACTTCAGAAGTAGAATTGTTACTATGAGGTATAAAGAAATTTAGTAAGAAACGCAAGTCTGTTACTTCTAACATTCAGTTTCAAAAACTAGTCAGTATTTCAAATGTAAGATCAGTTGTAGCAGACCACAGAAAATAAAATTAATATATAATTCAAATTTTAAATTACAAAAACATAGTTACTGATGCTTTATTTTCAAGTATTTTATCAAACAGAATATAAGTTTAGATTTATTCTTATAACTTAGTTTATAACCTTGCAGTTATAGTAAATAGAGAGAAACACTTGAGGTTCATAGCTTAGTCACAAGTTTTTGTTTGTTCACAATACCAGCTCCATTTATATATTTAAAGAGCATAATTCGGCAAATGAATTTGCAGTTATTTATAACTCAAGTATTTTTATTAGTATTTCCAGTTATTTTCATAATCTAGAGAAGTTTTTGTGATCAGTAGTCTTTTTAAATAGTCTTTAAAAGTGATTTATTTTTGTGCTGATTTCAGCTTTAATGTTTTTTAAAATCTGAAATATACTTTTAAAGTTTAGAAAAAAAATACTTTGACATTTATGTTTTTGGTTTCTTTTAGCTATAGAATGAAAAAATGATACTAATATAAAAAAATCAAAACAAATTTTTTATTAGTACCCACTGTAATAAAAATACCTAATGTAATGTTTTTTTATTTTTGGTTATTGTGGACAGTAACAAAGATTCACTGTTTTTTATATTAATTCAGTTGATTATTCATTCTATAGCTAACTGAAACTAAATAAATAGCATTAAACTTAATTTTTTGGAGATTTAGCATTTAGATGAGATTAGTATTTTGTGTTCGTTGTAAAACTAGTGTTTAAATAAATGATTCTTATAAAGTATGTAATCAACCAAAGCACAACAGTTTGTGTTAAGAAAAAAAAATGGTGCTGAAGACTTGCCTCTCATTAATAAAATTAGGAATACAGTACAGACTAATAGATATTCAGTAAAAGTACTAACAAATAAACAACCTTATAGTTTTAAAATAAGCATTAGCAGAAATGTTTTAGCTTACAGCACTATGGTTTATTATATTTAAAACTTGTTAAGTGAATTTTAGGTATATATTACTGTTTCGGGTGTTAGTGTGTGTATCACAATATACGTGTTTTCAAAATGTGATTCTTTGCATCTTTTGAAGGTTGAAATTTGTGTTTTGATATCATAAAAAATATGAAACTTTCTTTTTACCAATCTTTTTTTGTAAAAGATTGGTATACATCCTACATGTCTCATAAACAAATTTTTAGTTTAGAACAAAACTTGGTGTTTAAAGTATTTTGCCTCTATAGATATGGTTTTGTCTAAAACTTAGCTGAAAATTCTTTCTTTGAGAAATGATACTGAAAACTTATGAGTCATAAGATGTTAGTCTTATGTCTGTAAATGCAAATGATAGTCGGATCGTAATTTGAAGTGAGAATTTTGTAATTTATCAGAAACTGTAATACTACTTTGTTTGTTTGCTATTCTTTGTTTGTTTGAAGTTAGAATTGTACAGCCTTTTCTAACCTGAAACTAACATATTTTTACTCCAAAGTTTTATAATAGCGTGAGAAAATTAAAATTATCAGGAAGTTTCAGTGTTTGTACAGTTCGTAAAGTAAATCATTTATTTCATGTTTGAAGTGAGTTCGCTGTGTTATTCCACACAACTTGTTGTTTACAATCATGTTGAACCTAAATCATTAAAATAAAAGTGTTGTTTACCATTATAATAATTTTTTGTAATGTGAAAAAAATCATTGTTAACTGACTGAATGGTAGTAAAGGAAATACCATAGGTATTATATAGATGTGTATATTCATTTTATATATATATTATTATTGTATTCATTTTTATTTCACCAGAAATACCTCTCATATGGTATTTTTAGAGGGTAAAAATGATTTTGCTTATATTTTTACCTTGTATTTTGTGGTTTGCCAGTAGCTGATGATTTTCCTCCAAAGATTTGTATTAATAGATAAGAAGCTGTTGATTATACTTACTAACCAGATGCATTTTTGTACTGTATTCTGAAATTTGTGATAAAGCAAATAATTTGTGACATTCTGTATAATGGCTTGAATTAATACACGTTGTTAAATTCATTTAGTTTCATAATAAGAGATCGACATAATTACTAGAATATTAATTATTATGGTAAAATTCAGTAATTGCTGGTGAGATATCTGGTTGAAAAACTTGTGGTTATTGAATGTAAAATTTTGTTTCTAAATTCATGCTTAAATTAACATTTAAAAAGTGAAGTGATATACCTTTCAAAGATTTTAACTTATTACAGTGCGAATCCTCTGTATATATAATTGCCAAATGAACCATTACGGTGCATTAGCATGTTATTCATTGACATTTAAATTAAATTTCAATAATTCGCATATTATACAAGATTATTTAGACTTTTATAGTAATATGTTAAAGGCTCGTTTAAGTAATATCCAAAAACAAGTACGATCCCAGCACAATGTTGTATTGAAGAGTATTTGTTGGTTTTAATCGTGTTATAAGACTAACGTGTCAGCACGAACGTTTTTTTCTTATTAAATCATTATTTTGCATAACAATATAATCAATAGTATACAGAATTATTCATCACTTACGGTTGATTTTTGTTTATATAAGGAGTAATGTGCTTTTTATTTTACAATTAACATATTTTGGCACTTGCATACTTTTTTAGCCTAGCTGTGCAATTGCTACAAATTAAAAATTATACGTAAAATTGTGATAACTTTTAATAATTTACGATGCTTAACTTTTACAGCTGTAACACGTTAAGCTTAAAAAGTAAGGATAAAATTTCGATCCGTTTACGTTGAAAATTAATATGAGGAGTAACAAAACGAGTGTAACATTAAAACGAAATAGACCCTCTCATCTTAATTCTGTTTGAAACATAAAAGTTACTATGCCTGAAAAGTTGAAGATATTAATTAATCCATTGACAGGAAGTAAAGTGAAGTGAAGTCTGAATGCGGTCTAGCGTGTCCCTAGGGTGGCAGACCGTAGAACCACAGTTCCATGGTTCATGCTTGTTGTTGCCAAATAAATCACGCTTTAAGAATTGTAAGATTGGTGGTTAAAATTCCACTTACCAACAATTTGCGGCTAATAGTGTTGTGTAAGTGCTTTTCTCTATTCGGTCTCCTTAAAATTAAGGACGAGTAAATCTGTGCGAAATTCAACTAACAATTAAAAAAAAGGGGTGATTATTCTATCCCCAGAAAAATAAGCGAACAAAACCTACCCTCTGTTGTTTGGGTGGAAAAAGGCCTGGCATGGCCGAGCGCGTTAAACATGCTCGCCCTCCCAGCCGTGGAGGCTGGTATAATGTGACGGTCAATCCCACTATTCGTTGGTAAAAGAGTAGCCCGAGAGTTGGCGGTGGGTGGTGATGACTAGCTGCCTTCCCTCTAGTCTTACACTGCTAAATTAGGGACGGCTAGCACAGATAGCCCTCGAGTAGCTTTGTGCGAAATTCCAAAACAAACAAACAAACTTGGGTGGAAAATGAAAATAACAAAAATACTGAATGTTGTTAAGTTTTACTTGACTTTTTTCATATATTTAAAAACTATTTTGTGAAAGGATAATGAGAAACATTACTTTATTTTAATTAATGTTTGTAATCTTTGTACTAATTTATAACCTACCTTTTCAAAAGTGGCCATTTTTTATGTCTATTTTCAAAAGCAATGCTTTACAATGGGCTCTATACACTTTACCCACCATCGATATCGACCTCAAATATTTAGTGATATAAATCCTCAAGCTTACAACTGACCCGTCAAAGGACTTTCTTATATTATGGGTAGGGATTAGCCTTGTGATAAAATGATGTATTTTAGAATTCGTAAGCCGACTTCGAATCTGTATGATACCACAAAATATTCACTGCTGTGGCCAATCCATCTGGCTGGTAGTGTGCTACTTACAGGTTACCATACGGTCAGAAACACAAAATTAAGGACGACTACAGATAGGCTTAGAATACTTGCTGTAAATAATAAAATTTATAATAATTACACTTCATTTAATCTTGCTCACTATAACAGTTCATGTCATTCGTAACATAAAAAGGCCCCTGCACCAGAATTTTGTCGTATCACAGGTATCGCCCCCCAGTTGCTCAGCGGCATGTCTGCGGACTTACACGCTAAAATCCGAGTCTCGATACCCGTGGTGGGCAGAGCACAGATAGCCCATTGTGTAGCTTTGTGCTTAATTCAAAACAACAACAACAACAATCACAGGTATCAAGATGTGCACTTGTATTCACTGAAAGGCCTCGATAGTGTGGGTGTTGCATTGTAATATGATGGTTTTTATTTTTATTACTAAGCTCCTTAGAAGAAATACATAATTTATATTACTAAAACTTGAAATTAAATTTTGAAATAAAGTTTATCATAATTTAATTTCAAATTTTATTATTCTCACTGCAATAATCAAAAGCGATACAAAAAGAAAAATCTTTCATATCCATCATTTATAAGTTAAAATGTTTTGGATGATCGGTTTTAGACATAATTTATGTCTTAATATGGTAACAAAAGTTGTTGAAGATAATTTTTTTTTCTGTTGACTCGTTGCAAACACTTAAGTTTTAAATACAAAAAGCAACTGCCCTTTTTTAATTTTAAAAGCAATTCTTGATGGCCTAAATATTGCGTAAGTAAAAAATTAACTTGTATCTTCTTAATGTGAATTTCAAAAAATGATATTTTAACATTTTTACAAAATGTAGGATTTAGAAACATCACTATGATTATATCTTTAAAATAAGTGAAAAAAATGTTTCTTTGTTGTTAACATCTGATTTTAATTAATTAATTTGTTTAATAAGAAATTTAATTTTTCTACATTTTAAAAATTAATTATTTCCTTAAGCTAAAATATTTTATTTGGACGAAATGGCCAAATGGTTAAGGCGTTCGACTCGTTATACGAGGTTCGCGGGTTCGAATCCCGGGGGCACCAAGCCTGGTTGCCCTTTTAACGTGGAGGCGTTATAATGTGAGGTTGTTAAAAAAAGTAGCCGAAGAATTGGCGGTTGGTGGTAATAACTAGTTTGCTTGCTGTGGAACTAATAACCATTGTTTGTTTTTGAATTTTGCACAAAGATACTCGAGGGCTATCTGTTCTAGCCGTCCCTAATTTAGTAGTGTAAGACGAGAAGGCAGCTAGTCATCACCACCCACCGCCAACTCTCGGGCTACTCTTTTACCAACGAATAGTGGGATTGACCGTACATTATAACTCCCCCAACAGCTGAAAGGGCGAGCATGTTCGCGGATGCGAACCCGCGACCCTCAGATTACGAGTCGCACGCCTTAACACGCTTGGCCATGCCGGGCCACTAGCCTAACTGTTGTTGTTGTTGCTGTTTTTGAATTAAGCACAAAGCTGCACAATGGGCTATCTGTGCTCTTCCCACCACGGGTATCGAAACCCGGATTTTAGCGTGTAAATCCGCAGACATACCGCTGAGACACTGGGGGGCCAATAAAGAAGGAAAAAATATTAAAAAAACACAAATATGAGAAGTAGCTTAAATATAAATAAAACTTTATTATTGATAAATAAATAATATTTTTATTAAATGATGTCGAATACCAGAATTTGTTTGTTTGCTGTTAATCGCAAAGCATGGTGATTGGTTATTTGGTGTTGTGCTCAGCATAAGTATTGAAGTTAAAAGCTTTTAGAAATATTAGTGAGTCACAATGGTGGGCGAATATCGGAGACATTCAATGATTTTCAAACTTAAACAGGCTTTATTTAAGTTTCAAAAAGGTTGACTCTGAAAGTCAATTGAATTACGAATTATTTAATTGTTTAAACATTATTTTAAAGTAAATACGTTTACACTATAAATGGCAAGCAACCATATGATAAATATTATCGTTTATTGAATTATTAGTTTCACAAAACTAGAGTTCATTATTAATTTATGCTTTCGACGCTTATTGAGAAAAATTTATTCCAACAGCAAGTTACTTAATACTTTAGAAATGTGAACTAAAAACAACAACAACGGGTTGAGAGATTTGTATGTTAAATTATTACATTTAGCCATGGACATAATACAGTATGCCAATTAATCTGTATTCCTTAGCAACAAATTAATTTTATTTTAAAAAAAAACATCTCTTCTCAATCACTTAATTTTCCACTTAAAGAATTTTGGCAAAAAGTTACGAGATGGACAGTTTTACTAATTTTCAAGTTTAGTTTGTTTTTTTTCACTCGGCAAGTTTCCTTCGTGGAAAATATATTTAATTTGGTTACCTAAACAAATACCTTTGAGTGTGTTTTTCTTATAGCAAAGCCACATCGGACTCTCTGCTGAGCCCAGCGAGAGGGAATCGAAACCCTGATTTTAGCGTTGTAAATCCGTGGACATACCGCTGCACTTACGAGGGGCGCAAGTAACTTTGATAAACCAGTAAAGAAAAAACATATTATTTACTTTTCATTTCTTCTAGTGACGTGGAAAAAAGCACAATTGGATTTTGGAAAATATTTTCTGTTGCTTTCACAACAGAAAATTTGAAAACTCGTGTGAATTTAGGTAAAGGACAACAGGAAGATCATAGTTGATTTTCATCATAACTTCGTTGCGTTTTTCTAATGAAAGCAAAAAAAGTACAATAAAACATTCTAAACATCAATCACTAATCTGTTGCAAGCTCCAATTATTGAAAAATTATTAAACGTTTTCTTTTTAAGCTATAAAAAGGCATAGCTGATAAAATATTCTTAATTAATATTAATCTACACAGTGTCATTGTTTGAGTTTGGGAGTAACTGGTGGAGAATTAATTTAAAAACTAAGTCAATTCTATTATTTATAAACAATTTGTGAAACATGGTTTCTCAAGATGGCTGGTAGGGATGATGAAATTTTAATTAAAATAACGGTCGGTTGTAAACTTATTGTTAATCTGAATATGACCTAAGAAGACCGGAACGTTGTTCTGTATTTTATTTCAGCAGTAAGTCTTCGGATTTGCAACGCTAAAATCAGGGGTTCGATTCCCCTAGGTGGACTCATCATATATCTCGATGTGGCTTTTCTATAAGAAAAACACACGCACACTTTATTTTAATTAAAATTTTAATACGCATAACGTACGTAACTTAAGCTCTAGCAATTGTCTTACTTTTCAACGATGTGATGCAAATATATATCTTTGTTATGATTACAATAGCAACAAATGCAATTACAACTTGCAGCACCATAGCAGCTATTCCTGTCCAGCCTTTAAACCAGTTCAATGGGTTTAACAATTGTCTAAAATATCCGAAACCCTTATATTTCCAAGGATCTTTTCCCAAGACATCGACGTTTTCATAGGTGCCATCTTCTCTTATTATGCCCTCTAATGGTTCTATCTTACACGATATATTTTTGCAGATAGTTTGCTCAGTAAACAATGCTCTGAGACAAAGTGTGACGTGTTTAGCACAAACCCCAACTGGTTTGTAAACAATTGTATTTATTGGTTTTTCAGATTTAATAATAATTGAAAACTCTATCTGTTTATTCTCATCCTTCACCCAGCCAATTGCAGTACCTATAGAGGAAAAAATACTGGTTTGATTTGAAGTAAAATTGGCAATTAAAATAGAGTACTCGTTGAATCACAGTAATTTTGTTTTACTGAATAAAACAAAACTTTGCTAACTATTAAATAATAGTTACTAAAATAAAAAGTAGTTTAAAAGAAATAAGTTATTTCAATAAAATTAAAACAATATATTTAAATTTCTCTTATTATTAAATATATTTAATGTACATATTATAGAGTGAAAAGATTCAGTACCTGATATTTCTATCAAGCTGACGTTGAGAAATTCATTTGAATACTTATCTAGAAGGATAATAGCATCAAAATCTTTCAAACTGGATGCCTGATGTTTAAACATAACGTCTACTGGTTCTTTGAAATGAATGGTAAAGTCAGTGCGGTATATGCTTCGCAGAACTTCTTCTACTCGTCTTTTATTTTTGTTGAAAATCACAGTTTTTACCTCATTCCTATAAAGTTCTTCTACTTTAGCTGAAAGGTTTTTAAAATCGCCTGTCAAGTACGAATGTGAAATTTTATGATTATCATTTAAACAATTAATTGTTTTCACGTGAAGTTTGGATAGCAACGCACTTTCGTGCGGAGGATAGATTTTACCATTTATATATTTCAACCATCCTATCCTCGTCATATCGTAAGTGCCAGGCTCGTTAAGTCGTACATGAAGGGGTTGGTAAACGTGTCCTGATGGATCAACAAAGTACATACCTGTAGTCAAATGAGGTTTCTGCATGGTACTTGTGAGTTCTACCTGAAATGTACCTTCGGAGGTAAATCGGCCTTCAGAGCTGTATGTATCAAGAAGACTTTCTGGACCAATTCTTTCTCCATTTTCATTAATCTCAAACTTCCTAATGCGTATTTTAGTTCTATGTACACCAAGTTGCACTGCAGTATATCGATTTTTTTCATTTGGAATTATCCAGACTTTGCAACATAGCTCTCCTTCTGTGGAAAATAAACATCCTTGTCCAGAGACTATTTTGTAAAACTGATAACAAACAACTGAGCTGTATCTGTTAGAACAGTTTACATTAGCAAAACTAGGGTTACACCTATCTATACCCAAATGACAGTCACAGATACAAGAAAATTTAAAATGTATCTCACTGAATTCGTATAAGTTTTGTACAGGGTATTCGTTCAATACTTCCTCTAGACGAATAACATAAAATATTCTCTTTTTACTTTCTGTACCAAGTAAATTAATGTGTTCTGTAGATTTATTGAGAGTCATACTGAAACACAGAGTTTGTCCTAAAGTGAGGGGTATCCTAGCAACCGTACCCTGTAACCTCAGTCCCCCATTGTCTTTTCCTTCGAAGGCTACTTTAGTTAAAAGTGGGAACGTGACATCACAGTGAACTTTTTCTGTATCACATTCTACAAATACTTGGATGATAACAAAGATGGCGAGTTTGATTCTTTTTGACACCATTTTTAGCTGTTTCGAAGAACAAAACTTTCATTAACCCGCGTAAGGGACTGTAGTGTTCTCTCAGAACCGACCTGGATAGATGAATAAATATGTTAGTATTATGTTTCCAAATATATTGAAAAAAATAATACGTATATTCTACAAAAAATTAAAGAAAAACAAATGGTGTACAGCAGACCATTATATTTTGTCACTGGATACATCGTAGTGGTTAAAGGAATAATGTCGTCTTTCTAAAATTTAAAGGACTTGATATAGTATGGCCATTAGAGTGCTGAACTCGCAATTGCAGGTCGCGGGATCACAACTCGTCACTGGACATGCTCACGCTTTTAATCATATACGGTTATCATGCGATAGTAAATCCAACAATTTATTGATAAAGTGTAGTAAAACAGTTGACAGTGGATGATATTAACTGACTACTTTTCTTTTAGTGTATCATGCCATGATTAAGGACAATTAGAGTGGACAGCTCTCGAGTAGTTTTGCCCCCTGCTAGTACAGCGGTATGTCTCCGGATTTACAACGCTAAAATCAGGGGTTCGATTCCCCTCGGTGGGCTGAGCAGATAGCCCTTTGTAGCTTTGCTATAGGTTTTTGTTTTTTTTGGGAATTTCGCACAAAGCTACTTGAGGGCTATCTGTGCTAGCCGACCCTAATTTAGCAGTGTAAAACTAGAGGTAAGGCAGCTAGTCATCACCACCCACCGCCAACTCTTGGGCTACTCTTTTACCAAAGAAAAGTGGGAAAAACACAAATACACCTCGAGCAGTTTTATGCAAGATTGAACAAACTAACTAAAACGTAATAAGATAATTTAGCGAATCACTTTTTTCATTTGAAACGAAATAATTATATAAAATTAATTCAACAGAACAATAATATAAATAAAATTTTTGTGACTACTTTAGGCAATAATAAGTATGGTAAAAAATTGTCATTTATCTTTGGTGAACAAAAAATTGCCTGTTATAGAATTTGTACTGTGTATTATGACATCAAGTAATATGAAAAATATGCCTCATTACTTGTAACTTTACTAATAGTAAATCCATCAGATAACAGCATTACTTTTATAAAGGAGGGGTGCAAAGCTCAAGGATTTCTTATATTTGTTTCAAATGTTGTAATCTTATCAAAAATTTTCTACTAGTTCGTCTTGAATCCGTTTAGACCTGACATGGCCAAGCGTGTTAAGGCGTGCGACTTCTATTCTGAGAGTCGCGGGTTCGCATCCCCGTCGCGCCAAACATGCTCGCTCTTTCAACCGTGGGGACGTTATAATGTGACGGTTAGTCCCACTATTCGTTGGTAAAAGAGTAGCCCGAGAGTTGGCGGTGGGTGGTGATGACTAGCTGCCTTTCCTCCAGTCTCACACTGCTAAATTACGGACGGCTAACACAGAGAGCCCTCGAGCAGCTTTGTGCGAAATTCAAAAACAAACAAATCTTGAATCTGTTCCACGTTAATAGTAAATTCGTTTAATTCCTGCCAAATATCGCTCAATTGTCACATCTAATAAAGTATACACTGCCAGACTCGTAACATATGTTTCATAAAATTCATTAAAATTAATAAACGGTCTAGAGAAATTGATTTATAAGAGTAGTAAATTGCATCTTGCGAAACATTTTTGAAAGCATTCTTGATTATCGTATCGTTGGTTACTGAACCAGGGATCAGAATAGTAAATACAAAGCTCAGTGTGAATCCTGCTTATTTTCCACCAGTGTTCTGGATCCTTATCATAAAATAAATATGGCTTTGGACAACCGTTGTATACCAAAATTACTCAGAGAATGAAACGAGGATTTTTTTTTTAAAACGATAATTATGAAAAGTTTGGCAATGCAAGTCGGTAAGAATCGTACATTGTGCTTATGATTCACCGATGTTGATGCTATCTATCGCAGCGGTCATTCATTGTTGTAGAGGATATAGAGATTTCTAGAAGGCTTAAGTGATAGACGTATAAATAGTGGCAAGCTCGCGAAGAAACGAGCAAAACTGAGTAAAGTAAAATCATGGGAAGAAGAAATTCATATACAGAGTTAATCGTCACGAGAGTGAAAGATCCAATGGTTTATTTGTTAGAGTAAGAGTAAGAAGTTCGTAAGAAACAAGGAGAATAAATTTTTTCGTCAAAACTGGTTCTAAAGTAATTGAACTAATCTGAGTGAACTTTGACAAAAGGCAAACAAATATTGGAAATACGAAGAGCAGACGATTATTGGAAGTAATTCAACGACAGCGTAAGTGAACTTTACATGGATAGTCTGGTGATAGATATAGAAAAAAATAGTTTGGTTTGTCAACTGAAACTCTCTAGCAGTTACAAAGGCTTAAGTCAACTTTATAGTATATAAGACATCACTACGACCTACATAGTGTAAGGAATATTTCTACATACGTTTAACTTGCTCTAAATACATATATTATTTTGAAAACAAGTGTAGAGTGCGTGCTTTTCGGTTTTGTTTTAGTTTATCGCCAGCATATCGCAGACACCTGCTGTAAAAGACTGCTTAGCCCAACATAACCATATATTTATATTATTATACGCATTTCCACTAACAACATGTTCCTGACATTAACAATTGACTGTAACGACGTGGTGAGTGCGTTTTCTTATAGCAAAGCCACAACAGGGTATTTACTGAGTAACTCTGCAATGAGAGTTCTTCTTTAAAGAAGAAAGAAAGAGTCTATCTAATATTTTGCACACTGTGATCTAAGTATCAACTACAAGAAAACGAATCTAACATTCGTGTTGTTACATTTTATAGTCTAATCTTACGACCCTTTGTTAAAATGTTTGTAAAAGAGGAATAGATTATTCACTCTTGGTAGATCAAGACACTACATTAACATATTTACATTATTGCAGTCCTTCCATGGTGTAGTAGTTAGGATACTCGATTTTCCATTTTCGAGTCGTAAGTTCAAATCTGAGGACCCCAAGCATGTTCATCCTTTACACTGTGGGGCGTTACAATGTAACAATCATTATTCGTTGGTGAAAGAGTAGTTCAAAAAGTTGGCTAGGAGTGGTTATTACTACTTGTCTTTCCTTACAATGTTTTACTGCTTAATTAAGGACGGCTAACGCAGATAGCCCTCGTGTAGTTTTCCGCAAAATTCAAAACAAAACAAACCTGAATTCTTGTGGTTTTATTCTGTGAAAATTAGAGGTTCAATTCAATTAAAAAAACATAATGAAAATTTGCATATTTAGGTTGCATTGCCACCAATGACATGTTTTAATAGCCAAGTGTACATGCATAAAAAAAGACAATTGTATAATTTTGCATACATCGAAGCTGTTTAAAAAGTCCGTTAAACCCGTCACTATGATGTAATAGTTGCATGGTGGCACGTGCTGATCATGCGATTGATCTCTAAATTTCGGACCTAGTTACTCTGGTTCGAATTCGTGTGTACTGTAAAATAGTCTACGCTATTTAATGATCTCTGAGTGCGTTATAAGACTGAAGTTAATCTTTAACGTGAATGATGGATGACAGGTTGCTCGACTGCTTTCTTTCTGATAAGAATTTAAAAATTAGGAACGGCAGCTAGTAATCTTAACGACTTTGTCATAAATATAAATACTGTTTTCTACATGACGAGAAAAGTAAAAATCTCCATTAATTGAGGGAAGTAATTTTGAACATATGCTCCGTTTTGCAGATCTGAAAGCTAGTTTTTATTTACTGATTTATGAAAAAGTGACATCTGAAACAACCAAGTTTAATAAAAAGAAAATTATATAAGGATGACGTTCATAAGCCTCATTCCAGCCATAAATCGGCAAAGTATTGCTGTTTATTGCAGCTTAAGCATAGCGAATACATTTAAGAAAATTTCGCGACTGTATTAATCAAAACATCTTTCTTATACAAAACGTGATCGTATTTCCTTAAAGTCTAAGTTAAAATTATAACATTTATTTAAAAATATTTGTCAAACCTTTATACGTCGTTGATTCTTCTTCAGTGAGTCAAGTTCAACCATGAACAGTTTCTTTGAATACCTATCTTAGAGCAAACGAAAGATTATATAAAAGTTACAGTTTTCATTTTCTCATGTGCAAATATTGTTCGTTTAGACAATAATAATATATGAATCAGTGCATGGGCAGATAAAAGAATACACAGATAATTATGTAAGGGTTAATGGTAAATATAGATGACGCATAGTTACTTTATATACAACAACCAAAACAAACAATACTGATACAGAGTCTTTCTTTGGTGTGAATAAATAATTCGTATCTAAAAGTACACATAGTGGATAGGTCGCTGTTCCTTTTATATATTTAGTCCTTCTCTCAGTGACACATCGATAATTTTGTGGATTTACAACGCTATTATCCAGGGTTCGATTCCTCGCGATGGATAGAACAAATGGTTTAACGTTGCTTTGCTTAAAAAAAGCTACCCGAGCTTACGAATACAACTGTTCTTAAGCATACGTAGGGTATGACTGAAGTAATATCTTTTTTACACGCTGTCTTCCATACTCAGGGTGAATTCGAACATAATGCATTCAAAACGTCAAATTAACAAGAATGACTTCAAAATATCCTAAAAATGTCGTCTTGGACTATAGTATAAAAGTTAAACATTCATGTTTATCATTTTATTTAGTCCGTTATTTTTTCATCGAATGGCTTGGTGGCAAGTGTGAATGCTTATAACGCTAAAAATAGGATTTCGATTCATGCAGTAAGCAGAGCATATATAGCCTGAACAAGAAATGTGTTTACCTCGTTCTTTGTATTCGATAATTTTATTATAATTTTACCGTAATAATGGCGCGAAAAGTTCCAAGGTGACTTCAGAGATGTAAAGTAAAGGTGTTATACAATCCAAGTGGGCCCAGCATGGCCGAGCGCGTTAAGACGTGCGACTCGTAATCTGAGGGTCGCGGGTTCGCATCCCCGTCGCGCCAAACATGCTCTCCCTTTAAGCCGTGGGGGTGTTATAATGTGACGGTTAATCCCACTATTCATTGGTAAAAGAGTAGCCCGAGAGTTGGCGGTGGGTGGTGATGACTAGCTGCCTTCCCTCTAGTCTTATACTGTTAAATTAGGGACGGCTAGCACAGATCGCCCTCGAGTAGCTTTGTGCAAAATTCAAAAACAAACAAACAAACACTCCAGGTGATATATTTTGACAAAGTATTTAGTGATATTTATATTTTAGATTATGGTACATTTATTTAAGAATGAAATACCAAATATACTATGTACTTAGCAAATTTTTAAGATAAATATAACTAAAACCTAAGATGAACCCTTTAATCGTACATGATATTTTATCTTGTGGTTGGACATTGGACAAAGCCATTGTGAACGATGACACAGTCCAGATAGACCACATTCTTAGATTGTTATAGATCATATACTTTTTAACACTTTTAATTTTTGACCATTTCGTGAAAAATATTTGATTTTGATATTCTTTTCCACATACTTGTGTTTCCATTTAAATTTTACTGTTTAGATAAAAAAAAATGGGTGTATCTTTGCATCAATAACAAAAACTTTCGTTTTATCTGTAAATAAATAATTTTATGTTACATTCACAACATTAGTTATATTACATGTAAAACAAATTTTAACGGTGTTATTTTTGAGTCACTGTTTCTTAGTCCAGATTGCTCCCTCCTCCCATCCAATGTGAAGCTACAACGCTCGAAACCAGATTTCGCAACCTATGATGTAGCTTTTTGCTTAACTTCAAACAAACAAAATCTTTCAGGTTAAAAGTACGTCAGGTTTATTTGAACTGTAAGTGCGTTTGTTAACTTGAAACAGAAAGTGAAACAACCACTTACATTCCATTTTCAACAACGTGTACTCACAGAGATAACCACGTCTTTTTTTTATATCAAACTTGTTTGTTTTTCATTCTTGTCTTTACAGGAGTTCTTGTTACGACAGGTAAACGTAATTGAACTAAATATATGGTAAGTGATGAACGTTCACTACAGATTTCGATTTATTTTTCATTTTGCTACCAATTTTTGAGTTTCACGATGCAAGAATCGGAATCAACAATACCATCATGTCACACCAAAATAACTGAGAAACTAGATTAAGAAAAATCTTCAATTCAGCTTAATTTTCTTTAGCAGTTTACTGAACTAATGTGAGCTAATTCTCCTTCCTGATAGAAGATGAAGACTAATTTTTTTTGTGTTACACGTACGCTAATTCTACTTCTTGATAGAAGATAAAGAATAATTGTTTTCCTGTTACATGTAGGCTAATTCTTCTTTTTGACAGAAGATGAAGACTAATTGTTTTTCCTGTTATATCTAAGCCAATTCTTCTTCCTCATAGGAAATGAAGACTAATTATTTTTCCTGTTATATGTACGCTAATTCTTCTTCTTGATAAGAATGAAGACTATTTTTTTCCTGTTACATGTACGCTGATAGGAAATGAAGACTAATTGTTTTTTCCTCTTACGTGTACGCTAATTCTTCTTCCTGATAGAAATGAAGACTAATTATTTTTTCTGTTACACATACGCTAATTCTCCTTCCTGATAGGAAATGAATACCAATTGTTTTTCTTGCTACATGTAGACTAAATCTCCTTCCTGATAAGAAATGAATACCAATTGTTTTTCCTGTTACATGTAGGCTAATTCTCCTTCTGACAGAAGATTAAGATTAATTGTTTTTCCTCTTACATGTACGCTAATTCTTCTTCCTGATAACAAATGAAGACTAATTGTTTTTCCTCTTACATGTAGGCTAATTCTTATTCTGTCAGAGAGTCAAGCTATGATTGATTTTAAAGTCACTGTAAATTTTGGGGTTGCGCCAACGCTAATTTGATTAACTTAGTTTTAAAAAAGTAGTTTCACCTTGATCATAACTCCTAGTCATGGTTCGCATATGAAATACTTATCAAACACTGACACACACGTTATTTTATCTACGATAGCACAACTTTATTTGCCAAGTGAAGCTTAATCGCTGACGTGTTCTGATATGAATCTGCTTTAGCGTGTATAATGTTCATTTTATACAAATAGATTATACTGTGGTTAATCTATAGGTAACTTGAATAACTTTGTTTCAAATAAAAATTGCTATATCAAAACAAAACAGACTCGTGCTCTGGAAATTGTTCGTTGCGAAGGGCAAAATTGCACAATAGGCCATTTTTTTGTGCCAATCAAAAGTATCGAAACTTAAGTTTTAGCAAAAGAAGTGGGCCTGGCATGGCCAAACGTGTTAAGGCATGTGACTCGTAATCTGAGGGTCGCGGGTTCGCATCCACGTCGCGCCAAATATGCTCGCCCTTTCAGCCGTGAGAGCGTTATAATGTAACAATCAATCCAACTATTCATTGGTAAAAGAGTAGCCCAAGAGTTGGCGGTGAGTGGTGATGATTTGCTGTCTTTCCTCTAGTTTTACACTGCTAAATTAGGGACTGTTAACACAGATAGCCCTCAAGTAGCTTTGTGCGAATTTCAAAAACAAACAAACAAAAAGCAAAAGAAGTCCCCAGTCTTACCGCTGAACCACCTAATTGGAACTTTCGAAATAAAATCCCAAATTTTCGAGTTTTCATTTTTTATTAGAAGTTTCGTTCAAAGTCACACGAGGGTTATCTGCAGTAACTGTCCACAATTTACAAGTGATACCATAAAGAGATGAAAGCTAGTCAATATCGTCCATTCCATCTGTTAGTATGACTTTTACAGACGAAAAGTGGGATTTATCATCAATATATAACTTTTACATGGCTTAGAGGATGAGCATTTTCGATTATAGAATTCGAATCCGTACCACACTATTTGCGAGTGAACGCTCCAGTTATCAGACCATGCTAGACCCCAAGAATGACTTACTCTTATCTAATCGTATAGTGATATCCGATAGCTACTTTTATACCACACATAATCTCAATGTGCAAAAAAATGTCTTTGCATTAATTGAATGCGAACCAAGAATCCGCGAAAGTACAAGCTGAACATGCTGATAACAAAGCCATGCCCAAATCAATTCTGAAATCATATGAGTTTAAGTTCATGCCAGTTTTCCTTATTAATTGCGCCACCTACAATAGAAAATGTCCATAATCATATAAGTTTTTCAAATATATTGTTTTTGTTCGTTTTGAATTTTGCGCAAAACTACTCGAAAGTTATCTGTGCTAGCCATCCCTAATTTAGCAGTGTAAGACTAGAGAGAGGAGAGTTAGTCATCACCACCTACCACCAACTCTTGGGCTACTCTTTTTTACCAACGAATAGTTGGATTGACCGTCACATTATAACGCCCTGAAAGGGCGATCATGTTTGGCGCGACGTGGGCGCAAACCCGCGACCCTCGGATTACGAGTCGCACGCCTTACGCGCTTGGTCATTTATGTAACAGAATGTCCTTGTAGCAATAAAAACGTGTGTAGTATTTGCTCATTTCTTGTGGTTCTCAAACATGTCAAGTTTAGGATATGTGGCTCTTACGTTAAGCAAGTTTGGCCAACACTGACTCAGATTATAATAAGTTGAAAAAGGCACGATTGACTTACACATTAAAATAAAAATCATTTGATTTATTAACAGTCACTTTGAGAGGCTGAGCCATTTCAAAACATCACGCAAATAACTGGTTTATTAATCTTGAGAAATGCATAACACAAATGAACGTTTGTGCCAACTCTACAGTAAGTTTATTAAAGGCAAGCTATCAAGTTATTTTATTAACTCGGTTAATGGGCCTGGCATGGCCGAGCGCGTTAAGGCGTGCACTCGTAATCCGAGGATCGCGGGTTCGCGCCCGTGTCGCGCTAAACATGCTCGCCCTCCCAGCCATGGGGGTGTATAATGTTACGGTCAATCCCACTATTCGTTGGTAAAAGAGTAGCCCAAGAGTTGGCGGTGGGTGGTGATGACTAGCTGCCTTCCCTCTAGTCTTACACTGATAAATTAGGGACGGCTAGCACAGATAGCCCTCGAGTAACTTTGTGCGAAATTCCAAAACAAACAAACAAAACTAAAACTCGGTTAATAAATACACGAGAGCTATCTGTGCTAGCCGTCCCTTATTTAGCAGTGTAAGACTAGAGGCAGAGCAGTTAGTCATCACCACCTACCGCCAACTCTTGGGCTACGCTTTTACTACGGTAATGCTATAAATTGTTAAACATTCAATAATTACATAGATCGTCATAATATTCAAGAATAAAAAAAAAAATTAGCGGGAGATAGCAGATCATAATCTGATAACGTTGTCTTGTTCTAATTTACGATAAATTACGATCACATTGAAAATACCTGAAACGTCGACCAATGCATATAAATACTACTTTGCGTGAGTTTAGTTTTCTTCATAACTGACTAGGCATGGCCAGGTGGTTAAAGAACTCGACTCATAATCCGAGGATCACCGGTTCGAATCCCCGTCACACCAAACATGCTTAATCTTTCAACCATGGGAACGTTATAATATGACGCTCAATCCCACTATTTCTTGGTAAAAGAGTAGTCCTAGAGTTAGCGGTAGATGGTGATAACTAGCTGTCTTCCTTTTAGTCTTACATTGCTAAATTAGGGACGGCTAACACAGATAAGTCTCGTGTAGCTTTGCGCGAAATTCAAAAACAAGCATACACACACACACACACCATTATGATTATTGGCAAAGTTAACAGAGAAAAACAAATAGTAAAGTTCGGTCTAAAGATGAAAACCATATCAGATAAGCAAACAAAAAGAAATCTTGAATAGTCGCAGCAAGTAAAATTATTTTAGGAAAATTTGGTACTTTCAAATTGAAGAAATTCGTTTAGGTAGTATTAAAATTAATTACTCTATAAGGCCTTAAACGTGGTCAAATAAATTTAGTGAAAAGGTTTGACTTTCTGAGTCCAAAACTGTAATTAGATCTCAAATTGACCTACAGATAATTGAGCTACGAGCTAAATATTTGTACTTGAAGAAAAACAATAAATAAATTCAGAGCCACTGTATGAGCCGATCAACCGCGGCTAAAAACCTGTCGTAACATTTCCCTAAAACCAAGTCTTTATCCATTTTTTTTAATTCTTATGTACAGTTATTACTGCTACTTCTTTACTGCCTTACCAACGAGTTTGGCCCGGCATGGTCAAGTTTGTGTTTTTGTGAATTTCGCACAATACTAGTTGAGAGCTATCTGTGCTAGGCGTCTCTAATTTATCAGTGTAAGATTTGAGGGAAGGCAGCTAGTCATCACTACCCACCGCCAACTCTTGGGCTACTCTTTTACCAACAAATAGTGTGATTGACCGTCACATTATAACACTCCCACGGCTGAAAGGGCAAGCATGTTTGGTGTGTCCGGGATTCTAACCCGCGACCCTTGGATTACGAGTCGAACGCCTTAACCCACTGGGCCATGCCGGGCTCACAAGGTCAAGTGATTAGGGCGCCCGACTTGCAATTTGAGAATCGCGTGTTTGAATTTTTGTAACATCAAACATAATCACCCTTTCAGCAGTGAAAGTGTTATAATTTTACACTCAGTCTTACTATTCATTAGTAAAAGAGTAGCTCACGAGCTGGAGGTGGGTAGTGATAACTAGCCGTCTTCCCTCTAGTGTTACATTGCTAAATTAGGGATGGTTTGCGCAGGTAGCCTTCGTGAACTTTGCGGGAAATTAAAAACAAACAAACAAATTAAATTACGAGTTCTTAAGATAAAAGGGGCAAAATATAAAACACTGATTCTGTGATGAAAATTAATTTTATATGTATGTATATATATGTCTATTTATAATTGACATCGTTTGAGTTAATTCATTAGTGCCAATACTAAACCTGTCACTCTTTACTGATAATTTACATAAGTTATAATACCTAAGTTGAGCAGTTTTTCATGAAGTTATGGCAGTTCTTCATTTGCTCTAACTAACAAGTGCAAGAACATAGAATACGTAAAAAGGAACAAGATTAAATTTTTGGTTAAAGTTATCACGGGTATAAAATATGTAAGGAAAACTGCACGATACAACCTTATCGTCCCATAGACTATGCAAACATTATAATGCCAAGTGGGTGAGTAATTCTCAGTTGTTTTTATGTGTACAGTGACGGTCAACTGCTTGAGTATTCCCTGTAGTCAATGCATTCAGCTGGAGTTAGAGACTACAGTTTACCACTTCCATAACAGACAACAATAGAAGATAAGAAAGTTAGGCCTACTTGAAAGGAACGTAGATGAAAGTGTAATATCTCCTTGTAAGTGATTTGTTTTTAGTACAATTTTCTGTTGTGCGAATAATGTTATCTCTTATCATACACCATAAGAAATGCAACTCTGTGAAACACATTTGAAAAAAACAGATAAGAACATTTATTTTTCCTGGTTCCATGGATTTAGTTTTATTAAGTTTTTATTTTTATCTGTTTTAATATGTATATTAAATGCTTTAAATTGGATTTTATGATAAACATTGCATGTTATGTATTATCTCATTTGAATATAGATCAAAGTATTCTACTCTTCGTTTAAATTATATCTTAATTTCTCTTATTTTTATTCCAGAGGTATATGTTGTTGTTTCTTACTTTTACAGCATGTTGTAGTTCCGTTCGAATAAAATTTTAGTCAATAAACTAATTATTTCAGAATTATAAAGTTTGGGTATGTTTATATGTACGTTTTTCTTATAGCAAAGTCATATCGAGCCATCTGCTCAGCCCACTGAGGGGAATCGATCCCCTGATTGTAGCGTTGTAAATCCGGAGACATACCGCTGTACTAGCGTAGGGCACGAAGTTTGGGAATATAGTAAATTATTTGATAATTTGCAAAGATGTTCGCCGTCAATGATATTTTTAATTAAGTGGTATGTTATTCTTAATTAATCAAAATGAAATAAAGTCAACTATTTGCAGGATAAAACTTAACACTTAAACAAACAGTAAAGCGAGCTATGATTCAGTCACAAAAAATCGCTGAAGACTTTTCTCAACCATCAAAATTATGATCACGAAATTTTGTTAATGATGAAGGAATATGTTTTTTGTTTGTTTACCTAATGTTGATTTACCAAGACCTATAATACTCTAAATTTACGATTACAGTGAAAACTACGAACATTTATAAAGTTTTGATCTCCGTTCTCTTTCTTAACGGTCTTCTCAGACCGTTATTTATTTAATTCATATCCTAAAGAAAAAGTCTCAAATTTACAGTATTTAAAATAAGTTACTTCTTCACAAGCTGTAAGTTTACAGTGGTCTTCGTCAATTAATTTCCAGTTCACAGTGGTCTTCGTCAATTAATTTCCAGTTTACAGTGGTCCTCGTCAATTAATTTCCAGTTTACAGTGGTCTTCTTCAATTAATTTACAATTCACAGTAGTCCTCGTCAATTAATTTCCATTTTACAGTGATCTTTGTCAATTAATTTCTTGTTTCTAGTTGTCTTTGTCAATTAATTTCCAAAAGGTTACATTAAGTTCCTTCAGATGGAAAATATGTGAAGAAAATTAAAAAAAAGAATATATCATTGAAAAGGAAGAAAAAACGCATATCATACACGGGGTAACAGCCCTAATCAGTTACCTGAATTATAATTTCTGTCCAAATATGTTCGAAAAGTTTGAAAGATAGTTTAAGCCTGTAGTGTTTAGAATGTCGTACTAGGATAATAGTGAATTACATGTTGCTATTAATGTTATGATTAATACCTTTCATCTACTAAAATAATTTTTATAGGGTTTCATGAAAACAAAGAAAATCGGTAGTTTCTTTAATTAATTCACAGTTTGAATTTAGTGTCTTGTGTTTCTTTCAGTGTATGAGTTGACATGGATTAAAATTTGTTCTGTTCAACCCTTGTCTCCTTGATGAATAAATGTTTACTTTATTACATAGAATTTTACAGTTCGTTGAATTTTTTGTTTGTTTGTATTTAAGCAGAAAGCTACACAATGTCTTTGCGTTGCCCACGTGTATCGAAACGCGATTTTTAGCGTTGTAAGTTCGTGGGCATACCGCTCTACCAGTAGGAGCGATAACTGAATTAGATTCTGTCTGTTTCCGTTGTAAGTTCGTAGGCATATCGCTCTATTTCCTTGGAAACTCTAAATACACGTTAAAACAAAGCACAAACACATAAATTAACAAAAAAAAGAAACAACAACACATATCTTTAAATCCGTTTTAGAAACTTCCAAGACATGTCTGACACATTCCTAAAATATTATTATAACATTGATTTATGCTGAATGAAACAGTGATGGAAGGACTCATATTTCACTGGACTGTTAGGCTGAAATGAGCAATAGTTTTGAGGTTAAAAGGCAGAGCATCAGGTTTTAAGTTTTGTCTCTCTTCAATGACATTCTAAATATTTCTCCTAGATGTCGCATGCATCACTGCAAAGAATGCGTGAACAGGGGCGAATTAGTTAGCAGAACATCTACATGAAATGAGTAGCAAAACTACCTCAAGAGCAGAGTCTTTATTTGTTCAGTATAGGAGTCGTTCTATGTTTCGCAATAGTTAGTCTGACTTACTACGAATCCGAGAAGTTACAGCTCACACACCATTATCAACTAAAACTACACATATGTAGAATGTAATTAATGACATTCATTTTTAATAAGGTTAATGGAGTGTACTATATGTTTGTACATTTGGAAAAAAAATTATGTATTACATTTATATTACTTATGCTTAGTTGAAAAATGGCATTTTAATATTTTTTTTATAGATTCTCAGTAAAATGATATCGCTAGGAGTTATCTTTACAGTCACGAAACTGGTTCAAAATATTAATAAAGGAGAGGTAAAATAGAATAGTTTGTTATTCCACTGGTCAGTTATCCGAATCCACAGGCGAGTATTGTTGGTATTCCGGTGTGCTTTAAGATGTGTATCGCGATCTTCAAGTCTCACTATTCGGTCAGTCAAAGAATAGGCTAAAAGTTCACATTGGATACTGCTCAGTAGTTAGTTGCTTTACCTATAGTCCTTGTTTTTTTCACACTGGGTTCCGCTAAGGTGCCGCAGAAGGTTTATAAGTCATGTCTGAAATTTCATATAGAATACAAAATGTTTTTCGTAAAATTAAATCTATATTAAATAAAACGTTTAATTTTATAATGCAGCTTTTCATGTGCACTGAATAATAATAATAGTTAGGTAAACAACAATTTATGAGCATAAGAAGTGGAACATGTTACATGTTTCGACAAAACACTGTCTTTTTCAGATATGATCGATACTAAGTGGCCCGGAATCCAGGTGGTTTAGGCACTCGACTCATAATCTGAGGGTTGCGGGTTCGAATCCCTCTCAAACCAAAAATGCTTGCCCTTTCAACTGCAAGGGCGTTATAATGTGACGGCCAATCTAACTATTCGTTGGTAAAAGAGTAGCCCAACAGTTGGCGGTGGGTGGTGATGACTAGCAAGACTCTAGTCTTGCATTGCTAAATTAGGGACGGTTAACGCAGATAGCCCTCGTGTAGCTATGTACGAAATTCAAAACAAATCTATACTGAGCTTATAATATTTTATGAAACTGCGTATAGCTTGGTACTGATCATACCTAGACAGATCAAGGTTTCGTCGAAACATGCAGTATGTTCAACCATTAATGAAATTCTTACTTATAAGTCATTGTTTATGCACCTGTTATTACATTTGCACAATGTGCTTCCTTACTCAAGTATGTACACTAAATCTTTAATTTAAAAAATCAATAAATTTGGGATCCCTGAAAAAAATGAAAAGGGATTCTCATGTTATTAAAGTCTGAAAATTGCTGCTCTAATCTATCAGTTCAGAATTACACATGGCTAGCGTAGATAGTCTTAGTGTAGCCTTGAGCGAATATCCGAAACAAATAATCATTATGCTTCAATAATTCCTACTGTTTATGAAAGTGGACGAATGTTTGTAGAGTTCTTAGTTATATGATCAGCTGGTAATTAGTGCTGTGGATGTGATTTCCTTGTTGGATTCAGTGATGCCGCACAACAGCATTCCAAAGACGTGAAGAAATTATTGCCTTGGGTGATGTCCAATAGTGTTAAAACGTAAAGATTGAGTATTAATTTACTGAGATGATAACGTGTCTTAATATTAATGAATAGATTAATATTTACAATACTATAGTGAACACAGAAAGTCCAACGTAGTAATAAATTATCCAAGAGATAGTGGAGAAATGAAAATGTTTGTAATCATAATAAATCCATTCATCTATTTGCTGTTAATGTGCTTATTATTATTCTGTATTAAAATGGACAGTTTGTAAATATACATAACATGGTTGATCAATATACGCGCATCGTATATATATTTACAAAGTAACTCTGATATTATTCAGTGCTACGGCCCCAACACGAGTTCTTGAACATTCTATGAACAATCAATAATCGTTGAAGTAAAACACAAAATTTACATATACAATAGCTAAAAACACGAGATCTTGAAAATTTTATATTCTCTTCATATTTGCCGAAAAACAAATATGTATGTTACAGTTACGCGATTTACGCTGAAATAATAAGCAACAAAGTGGAAAGCGATTCACCTCAACATACTGACGTTTTTTTAACAGATTCTGCAATGTCATACTTTTATACTCTTCAGAATTGCCAAACAACCACATATCTAGTGTTGCCACTGTTACGTGGAATCTGCAAAAAACGTATCCCAATTAAATGGAAACTGTTTCTACTGGTAACAAAAATTATAACATACTTGAACCCTGTACATTTCAACCTTTGTTTTGGATACAAAACTATTAATCAAAATTAAACATTACTGCGAAAACAAACAGTGAAGTACGTAAAACGATACGTTAACGTAATAATAAAAGGAAACAAAGTAAACTTTAATGAATCACATTTTGTTAAAGACACAATTCATAACCCTATTATTATTTCATAAAACTAGATATCACAGTTTTCTGTTTATTTCACAGGGGTATACATCGGAGCTTGTTTCCTTGCTTAAATTAAAGATATGAAAATGTAAATGAAACGTATTCTCATTCAGAAACTTTTGGATTTTCATTTAATACCATGATTTTTTTTTTCTCAGTCTAGAATGAAGAAAACTCCTAAGATACGTGGGCCTACCAAAGCCAGCTGATGGACTGTTTGTTGCAGATACATGCATCAGTGTAGTCTCTTGGTTTAAAAGACCTCTATTATTGCAGACAGTGGAGACTCTACATGCTTATAAGGTTAAAGTCCTAGGTGTGATTCCCTGCGGAAGCCATAACAACGTGGTTTTGCTCTAAAAACGAATAAACAAACTACTGGAGAATATCTGAAGTAAAACATAAAAAAATATTTCTATTTGAAAGAGAGTAAATTATGCCCCTTGCATCTGTGAACGCATGTTACGTTTATATGTAGAACCAGCACTTATAATGATTGAAATGCATTATTTTACTAGTTCGAACACTCTGGCAATTCATTCACAATTTCAGTCTCAACCAATCGTCGCACACACGTGTCATGTTCAGCCATGGGGCATTATAATACGATAGTTAGCCTTAATATTTGTTAGCAAAGAGTGAAATCTAAAAACAGACAAATAACCAGTTATGTATCTTCCCTGTTAGTAACCCTACTCTACAGGTTAATCCGTGGAAGGAATGAGAAATTTCAACGCTAAAAATCAGGTTTTTACATGGCTTCTAGTCAGAGCACAGATAACCAATTGTGCTGCTTTATGCTAAACAATAAATTCGTATTTGTGTCAGGATATGCTAATTGAATTATGCAAGTGCGTTGTCTAGTAAAAAGGTATAAAACTTGTCATACTTAGTTTATGGTGAAACAACAATAGTTATTACATTTATCAGCATAAATATCTTTATGTACCAGAACAAATAATCAAAATACCAGAACTGTTAAAATCTCTACAGCTGATGATGAAAGATCTTCCAATTTAGTCAGTATTAAGACAAGTGTGAGTATTACGAAAAATCAGAATTTTTTATTGTACGTAAACTCTTGAACGTAAACTCACTTGAAATTCAATAGAATTAACGATGATAAAAATGGCTTTATATCATTTCTTTCTCTGATGATTATACAGTATTTGTTTAACAGGTGTTTAATGTATTTCGAATTTGTACCTATCAGAATCTACATATATAATAATAAAAAGGTGTGTCAGAGTGTGCCATAGAGCAAAGGACCTAGGTACCTGAAATTTTGCACCCGTACTGAGTTCACCTTACTTTTATTTATCTACGTCATACGCTTGTATCTATTTTGATAAAGCTAGAGAACAATCACAGAGAAAAGTAGTTCCTTATATTACAAATGGAAATCACAGACGGATATACATGCTCGTGAGTTCATATGCGATGCGCGTGCGCACGTGCATGTCTTTGTATCTGTGATCGCCATACCTGCAAGAGGAAAGAACTTAGAAACCTGCAATTTTGCACCCATATTAAATGGACCTTAAGGGTGTATAATTGGACATTATTACTTATCCAATGATATGCGGAAATGCGCGTCCGCATATTTTTAATGAGTCTAGCTAGCAAAAACCACATAGAAAAAACTGTTCCTTATATTACAAATAGAAATCACAGACAGACACGTACGTACATTTCTTTGTGTGTGCGACTGTCATATCTCTAAAAGAAAAACGCTTAGAAATTTTGCACCCATACTAAGTGAACCCTGAGAGCGTACACCTGGTTATTATTACTTACACATGCACATCTTTTAAATGAGGTAAGTTAGCAAAAACACGCATAAAAAGAAGGGGTTCTTTATATTATGAACTGAAGCCCTTGATAAAACCCTGCAAGATCTTTGGCATAATGACAAGTTAATGAAAGGTGTTATTGGTTGCGTATTTTCGACAAACACTTCAAGATATTCAGTGTAGAACCCAAGAAGTTGAACTTGAAGCTCGCATTAAAGCTTCAGATATCTGGAACCACACTGAGTGACTCAGCCTATCAATTAACATTTGACAGGTGTTTCTTAATTTCTAAATTTTCTGGTATCGCCAGGTGTACTAACACACAGTCCAGAATTCAAAATTAGTGCACTCATCATTCTTTTTAGGAATATGGACCCACCAACACTCTGTAGTGGAACATGTTTGGCTGTCAAGAAGCTGTTGACAAATATCAATAGTGGTACTACCATGACTAGTCATGCTGCAGATCAGGATGTCTCCATTACGCGCATTCCAGTCATCCCATCAGACTTGTTACTTCAAATGTTTTTCGTTCCCACTTCGACTCAGTTTTGTCATGACTATAAAGAAGTCAGAGGGTAATCACATACGTGCATATCTTTATTTGTGTGACTATCATAGTTTAAAGACGAAAGAGCTTAGAAACCTGAAATTTTACAACCATACTGCAACGATAACAAATCGCAATAGATTCTGATAAAATGTGATAGAAATTTGTGAATCAAAAATAAGTGTGAAATATGTAACGCAATAATAAAATTCTTTGATAATAAACAATCCTTAATTTGCTGTACTTTCTTTATCAATTTTTTATGTTTCTGAAAAATAAAAATGTTTCAAGTATTTTTGCTTGTTAATCTATGTTACAGTAGGTTCAGAATACACACGATGCCACGTTTATTTAGATTATGTCAACCAAGTAACTCTAGCGAAGCCGGGTGCTTTCGCTAGCTGATAAATAATTAATCGTAATTTTTTAAGGCGGTAATAAATCCGTATTTTTATTTATAGTTGAAAAATTAAGTCTTAACATTCATTAAAATGTACAACAGAGCTTGATAAAACAGCGTTATATTTCTGTATGATACTTTACGGCTTGAACACGTTTATACACTTTGTTTCCTGATGACTTTAATAGTCGTTTCGTACCTAAAGTTGTGATACAAAATATTTTACAAATAAAACCTATAATATTCGCATTACAAAACATTTTGCTAATGAATATGTGTGCATTTTTCTTATAGCAAAGCCACATCGGGCTATCTGCTGAGCCCACCGAGGGGAATCGAGCCCCTGATTATAGCGTTATAAATGCGTAGATTTACTGCTGTACTAGTGGAGAGGCTTGTCTTATAAAACCTAAGATATTAGCAGACCTAACGGCGTGAGTGGTAAAGTTTCTACAGTGTAAAAAAATCTAAATATTTCGCTACTTTCGGTTTTATAAATAATTTGTTCATTGTTCTTAATAAAGAATTTTCTTGTGTTATACGTTTATGGGTATGCTTACAACTACTCCGCTGGTACAGAGGTAAGTCTACGGATTAACAACGCTAAAATCAAGGATTCGTTTTCCTTCGGTGGACTCAGCAGATTGCTCGATGTTGCTTCACTATAAAAAAAGCACATACACGTTTACAACTCTGATTATCACATCCTTATGTTGATTTACTTCTATTGTTTATACAATTTATATAAAATTTCAGAGAGAGAATTATTAATTATTTATTTTTTGTAACCCCTGTTAAATTTTGTGAATCCAAGAAAAGTGAAACCTTTACTTCGTGAGATATCTAAATCAGAAATAGCTACAAAGCTAAATGAGTGTACGGGCGAAAGAGGCGAATGATTTTTATTCACAATAAGATTGTACTTGTAAGTTATCATAGGTTATGTTACAATGGTTTTCTTGTACAAATAGATAATAGCTGAGTATTTAGTTTTATAAGTGTCAGGTAATAACTGTTGTACAGAAGTGTTACTGACGATAACTTCTAATTTAACTAATTCTATACTCTTTGCAAGGTTGACTAAACGATAAATTTGAGGACTTATAACACTAAAAATCGGGTTTCTATACCCACAGCGAGTATATGAAAGATAGGTCAATGTGTAGCTTTGCTCTAAACAAACAAACTTATATCAATAAATGCAGCTAAAAGTAAACCTTGTATTTACGTTCATTAGTTGTTCACAAAAGTTAATGACGCCTGTCCGATTAAATAAAGGTAATTTCTCTAACCGTTAGCTTTCGTAAAGTAACATGTAAGACACTGAGGCCTTCAGCTATAGCACAAGTAAAATAACATATAAGCCACCGAGACATTTAGTTTGATAAACCTTCAAGAGTTGTAGTAAACTCTCTTGTGCCTTAACCTTCTATGTTTTCTTTCACCCATGACTACGGGCGATGTGTAATCGGTTGAGAAGAACACGGATTACTTGAAAATTGGCAGCTTTAAAAGTACGTGGATTTTTAATATCAGTCCGTATGAGGAAATCAGACCTAGAGATTTCATGCAGTAATACTCGTTTGTTTGTTTTTTACAAGTTCTGCGTCTAAACCTTTTAAATCATCACGTTGTCTGGTTTCAATGGTTGTACAGGCGCATTTTCAAGGGTGAGCGTAATGAGTAAAAATGTTGATTGAAAACAATGCACTTGAAGGCCCAGTTACCATTCATATTTTGAAGATCGAACAATTTCGTCCACATGTTGCATTGTTACTTAATGAATAACCGATACCGAATGTTTATTGTTCTGTCTGACAAGTAACTGTGTAATTTATTAAATATATTTTATCATATGTCTCGCCAGTTAATATAAAACTGATGTACAGGTTGCATTCGGAATTTGTTAATGCTTGATTTATTAAAAACAATGTTTTTAATGTTTTGTCTTATTAATTGACATAGAAATAAGTAAACAAACGTAAGCTTTTTGTCACTTGTACAATGTGTTAATGCAGAAATGATTTGATATCTGAATATAACCTAACTTTGATGTGAAGCTTACTGACAACCCAAACCACTGTATGTTGTTTTTTAAGACATGTGAAATATATTTTTATGTGTGTGTCGATATTGAATATATATTTAAACGAAAGCAGAAAAACACACTATATACAGCTCTTTTATTATACTACTTTTCCAACTAATTCTGACAGTTTTTGATATCAATTCAAATAAAGCAAGGTAAACATATAAGATGCTTGAAAGAAAGGCTTAACAGATTCAGTTAAACAAAGATATAATACAGCAAAATAGCACTCTAACAGTACCACTTATAAAACTATCTACTTAAATATTTAGGGTAACAAATAACTGTTGCATAAAATTACTTTACTATTATTTAAAGTTTTTCTATTTAATGTTAATTTTATCAACAACTGGATTTGTTTAGTGATTTTGCACCACAGTTTTAATGACGAAAGCACGTGTTCTGAGGTAAATGATGTTTAAGTATTTTGTTTGTTAAAGATTAGAAAATAAGCAAACGTGTTTTGAAACGTGTAAATATTTAAATAATCTGTTATTCATGCAGTAGAATGAAGAATTTCAAGGGGAAAAATAAAGAAATACGTGTACAAGTTTCTTAGTTTTTGTGCCAGTTATTAACAAAGAAATATAAAATGCAATATTATTACATCATATTTTGAATTAAGTAATAATTAATATTTTACGTTAGGATTTTCCTCTTAGTGTCTTAACATCGTTAATTTCTTACTCATTGCAATCATCAAAAGCTCTTTGTAGTTTTAATCATTTGTTTGATGTTGTTTTTTGTTTTTTCTATGCATTTAGAAATTGCAGGAAAAGAGCTTGTGTTATATTTGGTGAATCAATGAGCTTGTGTTATATTTGGTGAATCAATGAGCTTGTGTTATATTTGGTGAATGAATGAGCTAAAGATGGCTTACGTGCACAATAAATATAAAAACAAACTCCACTGCCAGCTGTTAACACTTTCGGAAAATGACAGAATTTCCTTAAATAAAAGAAGTAGTCGAATCTATTAAATAAAATTTTACTCCACCAATTTATAATTTTAATAGAATTTCTTCTTCAGAAAATTTCTTGTTATTTCTGTAACTTACTTTCGTATTTTGATAGTTAATGCAGTCATTAATGTCTTAATTTCAACTCTTAGCTCCTGGAGATACGAGTAAAACCTTTAAAATAAAATTACATAGTACATGATCCACATTGTTAATTTGTCAAACAACCGTGTCACTAGTAAAACATCCTTATAAATATACATCAATCTTTCAAAAATTCAAACATTTCATTCGTTATGATAAATTTAGTATTTAAAATTTAACATTTAATATTTTCATTTCTAAAAAAAGAGAATAGAATAACTTTTCTCACCGGGAAAGACTAAATTTATAGCTTATGCTAATTTCAAACTAACACACCAGGACGTATATTATAAATTATTCGTAAGTCAAAGTTTTTACACAAACGATTCGGCTCCTATCTTACGAAATATCACATTCAAGGATGGCATTTCAGTTCTTTCATCAATTATCACATTTAAACTATACTGTAGTCTGTACACGAATATGCATCAAAAATATGCGTAAGAGCTCGTTGACAGCGAAACCTGTTTTACTAGCTACAGTTTACCAGTTTCTATGAAATAGAATGTATGAGAAGTTCAATAAATTGACGCGTAAAAATAGTGACGTTTACGTATTTGAAATAATGCCATTTTAGCAATAATTAATAACGCCGTAAAATATTAAAATATCGATTTTGTTTTCAGCGATAAACCGGCATGCTTTGAGGGACATCTTTGAAATATATAAGGTAATATGAAATTTTTATTCTTGTGTTGTTTAAGAGACACCAATTAGCGTATAGTTAAAATTTGGTAAAGTAGCCACTGTGCACAATAATAAACTGATGACTACAATACTTTGCAATCCACTTCTGTCCTCTTCGCGAGCTCTTCAGACAAGTTTTTCATTTAAACAACAAACTTCAATAATATTTATTTAATTTCTAGAAAAACCCTTTTCATCGTTTGTATAAACGCAGAAATGCACAAAGAGCACTTTTCGCCGTTTGCAAGAAGGGGTATCGAACCTCATATTGTAGCGTTTTAAGACCTCAGGATTGCCGCTTAACCATGGAGA
This sequence comes from Carcinoscorpius rotundicauda, assembly GCA_011833715.1. Taxonomy (NCBI): domain Eukaryota; kingdom Metazoa; phylum Arthropoda; class Merostomata; order Xiphosura; family Limulidae; genus Carcinoscorpius; species Carcinoscorpius rotundicauda. The sequence goes on along the minus strand of CM022395.1, from coordinate 44,145,649 downwards.
GAGGCAAGTGGTCTTATTAGTCTTATCTCTCTTGAAAGGATGTTTAGTTACAGCTGATAAGTTGAATGTGAATTAAGCCAGTAGTTCAAGAGGTTTGAAGTTATGCAACTTTGTAGCTGTGGGGCCTGCCATGGCCTAGCGCGTAAGGCGTGCACTTCGTAATCTGAGGGTCGCAGGTTCTCGCCCGAGTCGCGCCACACATGCTCGCCCTCCCAGCCATGGAGGCGTTATAATGTGACGATCAATCCCACTATTCGTTGGTAAAAGAGTAACCCAAGAGTTGGCGGTGGGTGGTGATGACAAGCTGCCTTCCCTCTAGTCTTACACTGCTAAATTAGGGACGGCTAGCACAGATAGCCCGAGAGTAGCTTTGTGCAAAATTCCAAAACAAACAAACAAATTGTAGCTGTAATCCAGTATTAAAATCTTAGAAGTCAAGAAATCTTGACAGCAAAAATTTTTAAAATATAATTTGGGTTAAGCTTGCTTAATTTATTCAGATACATTCTAAATTATAGCTCTAAATATGTGAGCACTGATTATTTTTCGTGTTTTGTAGTTCTAAATATTAAATGTCTCCATGAGGACAGAAAAAGTTAACGGATTTGTCAACAGGGAGCATCACTTGACCCGAGACAAACTACTACTGTGCATCAAGACATCGCATTTTAACATAATGGATTCTGTAATAGCAACATGAATAAAGACTTGAGTAGATTTTAGTACTCAGCAAAGTTTATAAACACATACATACGCATATACCAATTTTTTGTAGATTAATGTTTACAACAAACCAGCAAATTTTCCACGTGTTTGAGGAAAAGACTATATATATATATATATATATATATATATGTACCGTACAGAAAAAAACTGGAAAAAAATAAGAATACAGTAAGCACACATACAATTCATAATTGAAAGCCGTACGTTGACGGAAAATTTAATAAATTATTTTATTTCTTAGTCATACCTTTTAACCATACACGCACGCACAGAATACACATTCATACCACAAACCCTAAAAAAACTAATTGATTTCCGAAAAGATGTAATTTAAAACACTATAATAATACGCAAACACAACACAAACTAACTTGGCAGGGGTTTAGTTCAGAGAGAGAGAAATCAGAAGAATTTTCTCTCCAACTGGGGTTTTCAGGAACGTTGTGCTTATAATAATATACAAATACAAGTCTTTATTTGACCTAGTAATAACACTAGTAGTGTAGGGTTGAATTGTGTCGTACCGAATTCTTGCCAAAATTTGTGAGACCTTTTTTTTCGTGTTAGTGAATTCATTTTAAACGAAGTTTTTATATGCACCACTACTTATTAGAGTCTATTTACTTTAATACTAAACTGAATATCAAGAGAAAATACGCGACTCAAATTCCATTAAATTAAGCAGGAAACAGGGGTGGACAACGACGACAAGGTGCACATAGCTAACATTAAAACATGTTTTAAAAACCCACGCATTATTAGTTTGCCATATTTCTAATTCACTACAGTAATAAGAACTTTGACTTTTATAATGCTCTGTACGTTCCCTGCTCTGGCTACAGGAATAATTACAAAAAGTCAGCCTTTGTTGTATATGATGTAAATAATAAGTCTTTTACAAATATGAACGCTATAAAATATATTCTGTTTAGAGCTTTAACACCATAATCGTGTATAATTGCCATGAGACATATGGTAAAAACGCTCTGACACCTGACAAATGAAACTGGAATATTGTAACACGTCATTATAGTGTTAAGATTTTTTAATGTACCTAAATTAGTATGCCTAATAAGGAGACACCTATTTAACCAAATATTTAATTAAATAATGCAAGCGACACTGACAACTGAGGAAGCTTCAACAGAAATTGAAGTGTGGTAATGGTTATGCCACAACACAAGAAAAGACATTCAACTTCAACAAATTTTCTCCTTAGCACAACATGAGCTGTGGTACTGAAGCTAAAGCATCCAATTTAGATGAAAAGCAACTTTGGTATAAAACTTTCATGAAAGCTGAGATTAATATCAGATTACTATGGGATATGAAACAAGTCTAAAAGTTAAAAAAGTAATTAAACTCTATACTAACTTAGAATTTGTGGAAGAGTTGCAATACTTCTGTTGTTTTCAACACTTTTTAATATGCATATCTCTTAAATTAAATATATGACAGATGAAAAATTATAACTTGAAAAACTATTGTTACACCGAGAAGTAAATTCTTGTGAAAAAATGTATAAACTATTAATAAACAAGGTTTACAATGTACACTTTAAGCCTAGTTTAGTAGTTATCCTTACGATATACAGAGAATATTGATTCAGTGAAAAATTTACAAACAAAGATAAGTTGGAAAACTGTTAAATGTTACTTAGATTTATTAATTATGCCACAGGGATTATAACAGTTTTACTTTATGGATAATATTGAGTCAGTGCTGAATGATCTAACGAGAGAGGGAATATCTTGATTTAAACAGTGATTTAAAAACATTTGATTTGTATGATGTAATTTCTATTGATGTATACGCGACGCTTAAAAATTGGACAAGTCTAAAAGAGGTATAAGTTCGTATTATGCTATTATTTGACATTTTCCATTTGACCGCCACTTTACACTACACTTTGACTTGTCATCCAGGTTAAGAACCCGTAGGATTCAGGTATTAGTAATCCTTAATTTTAACCTACTGACTACTTCATTCACAACTGAAAATGTGGAAGCTATTATGAACCTTGTGACTCATAACTTGACGCGATTTTCATTAAATCATGTTTGCTTCTCGTAATGTGTTATTTTTAAGTTTATAATTATATGGAATAATAATAATACATAAAAACTTTCAAATTAAAGTTTTTGAACCGAGATCAAAACAACGAAAAAGAACAAAGGACGAATAATTACTGAATTAGAGTGAATGTATTTAACATGAACTGTATTATACAGACTTATATATATTACCTTATTTGAAATCATTTGTCCTAGCAATGTTATCATTTATCATAAATAAATTTTATAAGTACAACGCTTTAAGAACATGAAATAAAAGTACAATATATGGATAACCTACTATTACTTTATCGTTGAAACCTTTTGCACGAAACAATCTATACAACTCCGTGATGACGAGCAAACCTATTTGTAGAGAAAATTATATATTTAAAAGAGGCTGGTATGGGTAGAGAAAGCACTATTTTATCAAAATACTGGGGGAGGAGATATGCCATCAGAAAACTAACGTTAAAAAATGAAAGAATTTTCCGCGTGATACACATATACAAGCTTACAGCTCAAATTCATTCAGTAAAAACCATAACACAAAGTGATTTATTTTTTAACTCACGGTTATCCTTTTTTTTGTTAGAAATATTTAAGCTGTTGTTGCGTATGTTTCAAAACAAAGAACGGTGTGAAAAGAATTTAGTTAGAAGATAAAATAAAGCTTGGAGAAGGAAATACTGAACTGTAGATTTCTTCATAAAAAAAGAAGTGACTTTTGAAACATAAAAGACATAAGTTTTGATGGGGATAAAGAACTGGAAGCACATTAAGACCTTTTGAAGCTGAAACTTATCTCCTGCATCATAGACAGCGTAAGAGATTGAACATTAAAGCATGGAATAAGTTTATCAGAAAACCTAGCATCATGTTCGCTGAATACGTAGATAAGTATCTTAGAAATAAGAATAACAGTCGGTTTCGTTCTGTATTATAACAGAACTAAAAATACAGGCACTCTAAAATGTAGATCAAATTTTAACTGATCAAAGTAAGCGAATAAAAAGTAACATCTAAGGAAGATTTGGCAAACTTAATAATTTGATTTCAAAAGGTATATATAATCAGAAACATGTAATCCAATAAAAGTTGTGGAGAACCTCTATATACGCCTTTAGCTTATCACTTTTCTGTTTTAAGCTGGACTATATAGCAGTAGTTGGTTTTGTGAAATATTGAAAAGTATAAGTGAATATTTATGCCTTCTTCATCTACTTACAAATATCTATGAATTTCAAGCTATGCTGTTCACATAATCTATACATAAAAGGAAAGTATATTTAAATTTATAAATATTTTATCGGAATTCATCAGCAAGAAAAAACTTCAACCAAAGAACTGGAGAATATGCAAATTTATAATGAAGCTATATGTTCTCTAGAGAACTGAAGTCCTTTATCAATCAGCAGCCAACTATATGATTTTATAAGTAAAGAAAAACAACTACACTATGCTCTAAAACAACTTGTTCTGGTGTTATATCCCTTGAAATATATAACTGTACAGTAACCACAATAACTCTTAGACCTGAATGTACTTACTTAAGTCTGAAGCTAAAATGAACACAAATAATATTTTTGTAGACCGCAAGCGACTGTGAATGACAATGTTTATAGAATAATCATTCGGCTGTTCTTAAAGAACTGGAAAATATATTTTTTCTTTCTAGGACTGATTCTGAGGCAGCTTCTGTTGGAAAACAACGTTTTATAAGTCGTATCTTCTTGTTCATCTAGTGCATTCAAAATACACAAGCCATAACAGGTTTACAATTCGAAGATACAACTTTTCGTTCACGTGAGAAACTTAAGAGGCATGATTCATGTCAGGTGTACAATTTACGAGACATGGCTTTTTGTAAAACACAAACACAAAACTTCTTGTTCATGTATGAAATTTAAGAGACATGAATCATATCAGGTGTACAATTTGCGAAACATGATTTCTTTTGTTTATGCTGCTGATTAAAAGGACATGAAATGTTTGTAATTCACAAGTGATAACTATTAGCTCATGTGATAATATCTAACAAATTTAAAAAGCATAATCTACGACGAGTTTACAGTTTGAAAGCCAAGACTAACTCATAAAACGTATTCAGGAAGCATGAACAGGGATAAGTTCACAACATACAAGCCAAGACTTCTAGTTTATAAGGCAGATCTAGGAATCATGAATTGTAACCAAATTATTTAGAATTATTAGCATTCGTTACGTTTTAAGTTTATTTTTAACGGACAAACTGTATGCGTGTGTTAAATGTTCTGAAATTAATGAATAAATTTATAGCAAATTAAAATAAGTATAAGATTTTCAGTGAAGTAATCTATGTGTTGAAATACCTTGTTGAAGAGACAAGAGATTTTACTTCAATCAAAGTTTTTAAGTTTTCGAATTATTGGAGATTTAGCTGAGTTAAAAATTACTGAAAATCTTACTCTTAAAACGTTTTTTAAAATGTTGCAATAAAACTAAGTACGTTTGAAATATCTAAAGTATAAGCGTGTAACTGAAACTAATACCAAGTTGCAAGTTTGTTCGAATATTTGTTTTATATTATGTTTTACTGCCAACTAAAACATCAGCGACATCTGTAACAGGCCAGGTGTAATTTTACACAACTATGAGAATTTGACGAGAGTGACTAGTTATTATTTATTGCTACCGTTCTTTAACAGGAGCCACCATTTTTTTAAAACCTGTATCTCTCTTCCCCTGACCAAATCAAAAGTTCACACTCATGAGTCACAGCTTTGTAACGTCACAGTAGGTCTGCTATCTTTCTCTTTGCAACCTACATCTTTCTTTTCCCAACCAAGTCCAAAGATCTCACTAACGAGAAACGGTTTTGTAATGTTACGTTGGGCTATTTGCAGACTTTATCCTTACAGCCTTACCTTTTTCCTCCTGGCCAAGTCTAAAGTTCACACTAAAGTTTGTTATTTTACAGACTTTCTCTTTACAACCTACACTTTTATTTTCCTAAATAAGTCCAACGTTCACACCAATGAGCTACAGTTAGTAACGTCACAGTATGTCTAAAGACTTCCTCCCTGCATCTGTAACACGATGAATCTGGCACACGGAGCGAAATCAAAGCTGTTTGTTGTTTATGAGCACAAACCAGTATAGAAAGAAGGCTACTGTGCTTAGCTCATTGTTGTAACGAAGCCCGAATTTTAGCATTATAAGTACTCAGATAATAGCACTGAGTCATCGGAAGATATGAACGCCATACTAGACAACATAAAGGTCAGTATTGAGTTTAGATTTAGTTACGCTATTGCTGTAGTCCCAGTTGATAAAACCTTATGTATAATAGATTGAATAATGTTTAAGAACATGACTGATACAGAGAGAAAAAAAATCTTGTCTTTCCAAGACTGTTACAACAACATTTCTAAATTATTCGTACTGTTAGATAACTGTCTCACGCACTTGACAATATATTAAAAGTCACATGTCTTCGTCCCGGAATAGATAGGTTATCCAGTACACCAGGTTGAAAAGAGCGAACATGAGGGGAAACAGGATTCTCGACATGACATCAATCCTCTTGGAGCGGGATGGGAATTTGTTGAGCCAGGCCTTGCAAGGGTTGATGCTCTTCTGGGGTTGCATGTGAATTTCACAGTGATGAACCTTATCAGAATGCAAGTCACCATGATGATGGACGAGAGGTTTCTGAAAAAAATCGCTCTGTTAAATATCAGAACAAGAAATTAAAAACAATACATTCTCGTGAGCTGTAAATCCACTGAGTTACATTTATTTAAATAACAAATAGAGATTATGAATTACTTAATACTTGTAGTGCATGATAAAAAAATGAAGCAACTTTTCTAGAAAAGTGTTGGAAAATTCTAGATATGTTTAAATAAGACAAATAGAATAATTCATTTAATAAAGCATAATATGAGTAGTAATTACACGTAACTATAATTCGATTTATAAAAGTAAGTGTCTGAATATTGAAATAAGCGAAACAAATAAAACAACATATAATGGACATGATGATTCCTATGTGTTCATCAAGTCTTTCATCCATCTTAGGAACAAATAAACTCAAATTCAACCTTGATCATTTAAATATTTATGAGCTCCATGAAACAAATTGCACTAACCATATCTGAAGGCAAGCTGTTCCTGAAAACAAATACCCTGTAAGAAAAGTAAAACTGTTTATAAGCGAAGAGTGATTTCTATCTTGTCACATCTTGTGCCCCCTTGTATTACCATTTTCATATTTAAATATTTCCCTCTAATAAAAAAAAATCATAAATAAGTAATGTCAGTTGTCTTTATAATCTTGAACATCTCAATCAGACTCTTTTTAACTTTTCTGCTTTCAAAACAAAATAGTTTTGAATATCATAAAGAGTTTTTCATGATATATAGCTTTACCATCTTTACCATTTTCAACAATTCAAGGTCCTTCATAAAGTACGGGTCCCAAGACTGAACATAATATTCTAAATGTAGTACAATTGTTGAACCATAGATTAAACGATAGACTAATATTCAATATTTCTGTAAATTCAGTAAACCAATACTCCATTTTTCCTACCTTTTGCAACAACACACTACTTAAATGGCCAAAGAACTGATGAACCAAAACACCCAAAATCTTTTCTTCCACAATATTCTTAAGGTGATTTTCCCCAAAAAATTATACATACGTTTGAAATTATGATTTCCCACATGAGTTTCCTTGCATTTATTAAAATAACAAAATATCCACCAATATTAACCTAACTAAACAAATGATCTAAATGAAGTTCCGTTGAACTTCATTGATAACAATCCTCTGCTTTCTCTCTTCCAAATATTTTATGAAGTATTTTATATAGAACATTGTGAGATGCTTTCTGAAAATATAAATATATAAAATACACACCATTGCATTTATTAACAAATAATATTATTTGCAATCAATGTCCAAAAAATTATTAAGGAAAACGTTTCTTTTACTGAAACCATGTTGACCAACCAACAAAATTTTAAATTGTGTTAAATGACTTTGCAAAGCGTTTTTTGTTTCCTCTCGGTGGGCTCAGTAGGTAGCTCTACGTGGCTTTGCTAAAAAACATGCAAAACATTTTTAATCAAAATTTAACACTTATTCCATAATTTCTGTAAGACTAATAGACCTACAGTACCTCATAATTTTTATTCCTTTATTTCTTCTTCAGAGGAAAACTCGGAGTGGTAGTGTGATTGAATGAGTGGTATATATAGAGTGTTTAGTGACATTATGGGGGTTATCGGGTTTTGCGGGTATTGTTTACTTCTCTGTGTACTGTTGTGAGCATACCGTTTCCGGTGCAATGTAGTCGATGGCGAGTGTGTGAAAAGGTGTTAATGATATTTTAATTTTTTTAAAAATATACTTAGGTGTTTAAGTAAAATAAAATAAAGATAAAACCTGGAGGGTGATTGTAAAAGATATGGTATACTAATCAATTTTAAAAATCAGCTTTGATATTTCATGGAAAAATAAGTGACGAATAAAGTTATTTTTATTTTTCTGACAGAGATGAAGCTAATGACCGGAGATCACTGATTCCTGGATCTAGATTAATTCAGAAATGTTAAACAGTGTTTAGCTTGGCAATCCAATATGTTTCTTTTATTTCTGTATCTGCTTTAGTTTTGAATCATGTTTCAGTACCAGTGAGAGCAGCGTCGCTAATGAAGTGACCGTGTTGGTTGAAGTGTCGAGACAGGGAGATCTATGTCGGTGTTAATAGAAAATTTATGATTGTTAAAACGTTCTCTGACAGTTGTTGAGTATGTTCAACATACTGATGATTACAACGGGCTTTATTGCATGTACGACAACCAATTTGGGGTGGTATGTAATTTATTTTTGTGTGAACAAGAATATCTTTTAGAGTTCTGCTTTTTCGGAAGGAGAGAAAGGGAACTTCAGGAAGTATCTGTTTGAGAAGACTGTCAAGCTGCAGTAGATGAAAATGTTTTTTTCAGAATTTGTGAAACATTTCTAAGTTTAAACTGATAGGCAATTACAAGAGAAATTCTATTTAAAACGTTAATATTACTGTGATTTACGATGTTAGCATTCTCAATTTGCTTGTCACTTTCAGTATCTTTATATCCTCTTTGTAACAGCCCGGCATGGCCAAGTGTGTTAAAAGGTGTGACTCGTAATCCCAGTCGCGCCAAACATGCTCGCCCTTTCAGCCGTGGGGGCGTTATAATGTGACCGTCAATACCACTAGTCGTTGGTAAAAGAGTAGCCCAAGAGTTGGCGGTGGGTGGTGATGACTAGCTGCCTTCCCTCTAGTCTTACTCTGCAAAATTAGGGACGGCTAGCACAGATAGCCCTCGAGTAGCTTTGTGCAAAATTCCAAAAAAACAAACAAACTCCTTGTAACATGGTTTGTTTCAGATCCTTAATATGATTTCGGTAGTCTTTTACTTCAGAGCATATTTTCTTCATTCTAAGAGCTTGACTGTACGTGATGTTTCATTTAATGTGAGAGGAGTGACAGCTTTTATAGTGAAGGTACTGTGGTCTGCCTGTAGATTTTTCTGTACAATTCAGTTTGTAAAGTTCCGTTTTTTTAGAAAAACTGTGACGTTAAAGAAGTTAATCTGCGTAGGCGAATAATCGCAAGTAAACTTGATTGTTTTGTGAAAGGAGTTTGCAAGTATGATAAATTCTTCAAGTGATTCAGAATCGGCTGTCCAAATGAAAAATGTTATCTATGTAACGTTTCCATATATGGAGTTTTACAGGGCTGAGTTGTAAAAGGTGGTTTTCAGTATCACCCATAAAAATGTTGACATAATTTGGAATCATTTTGGTTTCAATTGCGGTACTGTTAACCTGAATGTACTGCTTGTTATTAAATTCGAAATTGTTCAGAGTTATAACAATGCTGGAAAGATAGGTTATTGTTTGAGATTTTGATGGGTTAGAAAAGTTTAATACAGAGTTTAGAGTTTCTAGTCCATCATATGAGATGTTGCTGTGAAAGAAAGAAACATCTACCATGCAAAAAAAGACTATTTGGTGGTAACTGTCCATCGGTATTAATATCTTTTATAATGTTAAGAAAGTGGGTAGTACTCTTTTTGTAAGAGGGGAGAATACAGGGAATACAGTTTATGTGTTGGTTTAAGAAAAGTGGACAGCTTTACAGTAGCCATGTTTATATAAGAAATTATGAATCGGTCAGGGTTGTTTGCTTTGTGTATTTTGGGTAACAGATAAAATTTCCCAGGAAAAGCTTGTCTGGCTATCAAAAAGTGAAAGGTTTCTTTGTTAATTTTATTGTTTTTGAGAAGTTCTTCAAAATTATTAGTTATGGTTTTAACAAATTGTGTTGTAGGATCATGTGTGAACTTTTTATAGAAATTATTGTCCTCTGGTTGGTTTCCGTGATATAGCCATCTTTGTTGAAAATAATACCTCCACCCTTGTTTGCTGGCTTTATTATGGTATTGTTGTTCGATTTAAATTGTTTAAAGCATTTCTTTCGTTTTGGTTAATATTATTAGGACATTTCTTAAAAGATTTTAAGGTCTGTATTATGTAATTTTTCATAGCTTTAATATAACCTTAAATGTGGTTCTCTGTTTGGTGGAGGTGTCCATAAAGACTTTTCTCTAAAGTTAGGTGTATGTTGATGTTCAGCTGGGTGGGGTTTGTTGTGAAAAAATTCTCGAAGTCTTAATTTGCTGGAGAATTTGTTTTTTGTTTGTTTGTTTTTGAATTTCGCACAAAGCTACTCGAGGGCTATCTGTGCTAGCCGTCCCAAATTTAGCAGTGTAAGACGAGAGGGAAGGCAACTAATCATCACCACCCACCGCAAACTCTTGGGCTACTTTTTTACCAACGAATAGTGGGATTGAGCGAAACATTATAACGCCCCCACAGCTGAAAGAGCGAGCATGTTTGATTTGAGAGGGATTCGAACCCGCCACCCTCAGATTACGAGTCGCACGCCTTAACCCGCTTGGTCATGCCAGGCCTAGGTCAGAGGGAAGTTCGGGCTCATTAATATAGATTTTATTTGGGCAGAAGTTGAGACTGAGTTCTGCTTCAGAGAGAGTTATGTCTGAAATACACAACAACTGTCAGAGAACGTTTTAACAATCATAAATCTTCTATTAACACCGACATAGATCTTCCTGTCGCTCGACATTTCAACCAACACGGTCACTTCATTAACGACGCTACTCTCACTGGCACTGAAACATGATTCAAAACAAAAGCAGATACAGAAATAAAAGAAACATATTGGATTGCCAAGCTAAACACTGTTCAACATTTCTGAATTAATCTAGATCCAGGAATCAGTGATCTGCGGTCATTAGCTTCATCTCTGTCAGAAAAATAAAAATAAAGTATCACTAACACCTTTTCACACACACACTCGCCATTGGTTACATTGCACCAGAAATAAGATGCTCACAGCAGTACACAGAAAAATAAACAATTCTTGGAAAACCAGGTGATTCCCATGATGTAACTAAACGCCCTCTATATATATCACACGCTCAATCACACTACCACTTCCAGTTTGCCCCTGAAAATGAAAGGTCCGCCTTTCAAAAGCGCTTGGATTATAGGTTTCTATTTCATTTTAATCAAGACTTCTTGGGCCAACGTGTTTTTAGAACATTATGAATTTATCAGCATTGGAATAGCAGTCATTAAGTGTTTTTGGTTTTCTACGTACACAAACATAGTTGTATTATTTTAAAACTTTCTTTGCAAACACTAAGTAATAAATGACATTACAGTTCATGATTAGTGGTTGTGAGACATTTTAATCAGCTTACTTTATATGAGAGAAATTATGATAGATATGACGTAGAGTTCGTACATTTCCTGTTTTATCTGCTATTGTACAATTCTTTAAAAGGTATTAAATGTAATTTAATACAAAAGGTCATTAGACAAATAATTTTTCTTTTGCTTATTATAGAAGGGGGTTAAGGGCGTCATGAATATCGCACCACACTTATGCTGTTGTTGTTGTTTTTGAATTAAGCACAAAGCTGCACAATGGGCTATCTGTAGCTCTTCCCACCACGGGTATCGAAACCCGGATTTTAGCGTGCAAGTCCGTAGACATACCGCTGAGCCACTGGAGGGCACACTCATGCACTTGTGGGTGCGTATTTAACTGTAGTTTAACCATCATTGATGATTATTATCCTAGTAGGACACACAACTATGTTTCTGTTGATATTTTCTTTAAAAATGGAAACTTTTCATCTCATACGTCCTTTATCTCACACTTTTGTTCAGAACAACTGAAATTTGGTTTTGCATTTATCTTTTTTATTTTAAAGTATTTTCCTAAATCATTCTATTTAATAATAATTAAACAAACATCTGAAATGTGTTTGATTTACTTTTGAAATAGTATGTAATGAAATTTTATCTTCTGGCAAATAACTTATTTGGACGAAGAAACAATGGTTATAAATTGTCCACTACAAGATGTGTTATTCAATTTACCAAATATTTTTAATGTTTCTGTAAAAGTCACATGACAATAAATTGTTAAATTGCTAAAAAAACTTTGTTCGGTATATTGTTATAAGAACTTAATATAATAAATATAAAAAATGATCTCAGTACCACATCTCCTACCATGGCGAAGGTGGTAGCCCCATCCTCCATATGGTCATTATCCAAGCTAGAATGCTCAACGTCCCATTTACGTTGTTGTTTAGCTGCCTGCTTTTGCATGTGTGAACGCGAGGCGTAGTTGACCAAGGCAAACTCTAATAATGCACCAAACACGAATGTTAAACACACGCCTGTCCAGACGTCGATGGCTTTGGTGTAGGACACTGGTGGAAGAGAAGCATTGATACCAGAAGTTTGCGTTGCCATGGTTAGGAGCGTAGTTACACCAAGTGAAACACGTGCAGGAATAGCATTCTGATCCAGCCAGAAGGAGACCCAGGAAACAATAACCAACATACAGCAAGGAATGTAGATCTGAATTAGGTAATAGCTGAATTCTCTCTTGAAGATAAGATCCACTCGGATACAACTGTACTCACCTAAGACACGTGAATAAAATATATATAGAAGTTTCTCAAGAAAAAGATAATAACAAAAGCATCTAGGGTTGGTTATTGTACATAATTTAGAATTAAATATCACAGACAAAGAAAGTGAACAAAGAACACAACAATGCTTTTCTTTTTCAAATCGTATATTTTAGAGCCTCATCGAACAATCATAATATCTGTATTTCACCAGCGAGACTTAATCAGCAAACCCATGCACTCGCCACCACGCTAGTATGCTGTAAGAAAACTATATATATAAACATATAAAGCTAAGTTTGTGTGTGTTTGCGTATTTCAGCTCATATGGTAGTAGTTCTATAAATCTATAGAGTCAGAGGACTCAGGTTTAGTGTCTCTGACGTAACAAATAGTGTAGTTGTGTGTTTTCTTATCGCAAAGCCAATATCGAACTATCTGGTATGTCCACCGAAAGGAATCAAACCCGATGATTTTAGCGTTGTAAATCCAAAGACTTACTGCTGTCCCACAAAGAAACAGACATTAAAAAAGGCAGAAAAACATTTTCAAGACCTCAAATTAACCGAACACCAGGGTTTTGAGAAACATGGAATTAAAAAGTCTGAGAATCAATTAATGTGTTCTTAGCTTATCTCAACTTTGAAAAAAAAGTATGTTTGTTGGCTGTAAAACATAATGGAATACGTAAATGCCGTGCCCATCAAAGTGTTCAAACACTAAATTGTACAGTTATAAGCTCTCAATATTAACTTAAGTCATCGTGGGACAAGCAGGTATAACACTAAGTAAATGATGCAATAAGGTGTTTGGTATTTTTAACCTGAAAGGCACCTTATGCAATACACACTTTAAACGGCCAGGTAAAAAAAACAAAGGTTCTGGTATAGCCGATCCCAGTTTAGAACTACTGACTACAGAAAGTAAAAATAGTAAAAAGCGACTATCGCCAATAAGGCCATTCTTAATCGAATAGCAGGTTAAAATGTTATTTTTATAATGCGCCTACAACTTAAAGTGCAAATGAAGACCTTTAGACAAAGGCGTTTGTGCAGATCATGTTCAGAGGCTTGTCGCGGTCTTAAACTCTGAACTTCCCAATCTGCAGCCTGGACCAGTATGCAGTTAAATATTTACGATGTAACTGTTGAAATGATACATTCACCAGTATAGGTTCTATAAAACAGTTCTCCTATATAAATTACTTATTTTCATAATTTGTTAATAAAAATAATAAGTTTTGAATACAGAGTTATGGTGATGAAATTCTTATTATTTATGATTAGACTACATATAATGATTGTAGAGGTTGGTTTTTATATGTGTTTACCCACACATGATTACTTTAACTCTAGCGTCTATACTTTATTACAGTGTGTAATAATAACCTAACTAAAGTTTCTGAAGGTTGCTTGTTATTCATAATCAAGACTGTTCATTATTACCTGTAATTGTTAATTTAGAATTTTATCAACTTTTCTGGCCGAAGTCATTACATAATAAATGTCATCTCTATTTGTGGTTCCTAAAGACAATGCGGTAAAAAGTTAGAAGTTGTACTGCGCCTATTGAACAATGTATTGGAAAAAAAAAAAACTAGCTATAACATATTCACTGAAGTCTTAACAAGTATGTTTCACCAAATGATAGAGTTGCCTGATGGTGTTTCATCTTATCCTTTGTGATATTCAACACTCATCCATACACACATTAATTATGGTTATGGATGCAACAAATTGAGTTTGTCATCAACCATCTTTAAAATACTACTAAAATATTTGTCAAAAATTACTCGTACTTTGTAAAAATCAGCTTTAAAAACTCAACCTTAAACTCCATACAAAACTACAGAGGTGAAAATCCACATCATCACCGAGAGTATCAAATTAAACTGTGAGATATTCCATCTTGTTCTAATGATATATTAAATGCAGGAAACAAGATCAAATGCTTAATTCGTAGTTTGGGTTATGTCACGATTTAATAAGATACAAGTGTTTTTTTTCAACTCTTTTTTTTTTCGCTAACCGTATGATACAGTTTTCCAATAAATAAAAACAAAAACATTTGGACCACACGCCACTGCTGACGTAGCTCTCTTGCTGTGTGTGTTACTTTCTCAGCTGAGCTCTGATATTGAGCGAAAGGCAATTGCTGCTCTACACTAGGTGCATGATCGAAATGTTATTAAGTTTTTCTTATTGAAAACCCGTAAAAAAAGATGTTACTAAATTACTGTCAGTATTATTGTTAATGTCATGTCAAAATTATTTCGTAAATAGATCATGCTACGGCAGCATAATAATTGATGGGCTAAATGTTTGCTTCAAATTTGTTGCGTGAAGAGACACAGATGTATCTCTGAAACTTTTTGTGAACACGTGATTGAATAGACTGTGAAATAGCCAATAATTGGACTCTAAACAAAGTATTTTTATTGTTTGTTTTCCCTGAACTGAACCTTTAGTTTATTAATGCGGATTACTAATCAAGAAATTGTAAGCTAAAGGTCATTATGTTTGTTTTTTGCTGAGCTACTGTGGGGGAGAGTTGCCAAATCAGTGAGATTCTACACGATGTGAATGGTCAACGCTTCATTAAAAAATATCTGTCAGACGCGCTTTCATTCCTTGACTCACTATGTTACCTTTCTTATTTTGAATTGCTAAATTAGACCATCTGACCAATAGTGGAATATCAGCGTCACCATTAAAGCTCACTTACAGTTCCAAAGCACAGTTGTAGTGGTTATTTTTTGCGGTAATGCACGAATTCACAATCAAAGCAAGTAAGCCATTTTGCCATGCTCAGCTCTGAAAGTAAATGAATAACTATTTACTTTGAAAATAGCGCTTTATAGAATGGTAATATAACGAACGCTTGTTTTACAGTTTGTTTTCATGCTAATTATTAAGTTGTTCTATTTTAGGCCCAATTTTATTTTTAATTTTTGTCAATGATGTTTTTAGTTTGCCTTTGAAGGGTACTTTGATTGGTTATGCTGATGACTTGGCTCTTGTTTTTTCAAATTCTGATTCCCAAAATTATAATGATGCTATACATGACCTTAAAATCCTTAAGAAGTGGTTTCAAACTAATTTATTGACTGTTAATATTAAAAAAACTGTGTGTATGAGATTTGGATTTTCAAAATGTAATATGCAACCTATTAAGTTTCATAATTTTTCTTGTTTGTTTGATAATTGTAGTAGTCCTGTTTTTAATTTTGTTGCTAAATATAAATACTTGGGAATTTTACTAGACAATCATTTAAGCTGGGTTCCTCATATTGTTACTGTAACTCAGAAATTGAGATATATTGGTATCATGCTGCAACCTTTAAGATTTATTTTACCTTTTAAATTTTTGAAAACTATATATATTGGCCTTTATCAGTCTGTTTTACAATATGGTTTGATTTTTTGGAGTGGAGCTTATAAGTCTTACATTAACCATTTACAAATTTTTCATAATCGATTTTTGCATATGCTTTTTATTAATGAAATTAATTTTTCTAATTTAAATATTTTTACTTTGCACAAGTTGTATTTATTTAAACTTGGTTGTTATGGTTTGAAATATATACGTGATTTTCCAATTGTTAATTTTGATTATAATACAAGAAGTTTTTGTCATGTTAAGTTTCGCATTCCTACAACTAAATACACTTTTATGTTTCATCAATTTTTGGTAATAGCTGCAATTTTTTTAAATTACCTTCCCACTGATTTGTTTAAGGAATTTTGTTATGCCAAGCAGAAGTTATTGTTGAAAAATTGGCTATTTACTTCTGAGCAGCCTAACAATTTTGTTGTTTCTGATTTGATTGTTCGTTAGATTATTTTTGTAAATATTTTTGTTTTTTCTTCTGATTTTGTATTTTTTGTGTTCTTGATTTATTTTATTTTGTTTTGTATTAACTTGTGTTTTATTTTATTTTTCAAGTCCATTTTGTAATGAATTGTTGAGCCTTACAGTACGAGTCCTTGAACTCAGTGTTTGGCTCTTTCGTTATTATATTCTGTATTTTAGTTAATTAATAAATTTATTATTATTATTATTATTATTATTATTATGCCATGTGTAGAATAATCATTATTATCTGACATATATTAATTACAAATAAAGCACATTATTAAAGTATACGCTAATTTTATTGCTAAACTGACTGAAAATTGATTTTGTGTTTTTATCCTCTCAAATATAAAATAGTATTTTTTCAACAAATAATTAAATACTGGTGAAAGTAATACATATATATGTATGTGTGTATATAATTTTTCATCACCATTAAATTATTAGCAATCATAGTTTATTTTGTATATTAATACAGTTCCCTGCTGGTACAGCGATAAGTCTACGGGTTTACAACGCTAAATTAAGGAGTTCGATTCCCCTTGGTGGACATAACAGACAGCCCACTGTCAGTTTGCTACAAGAAAACGCACACACAATTTTGCATTAATACGACAGCTACATGACTACCTTGTCAGGAGCTAAGGTTCAGTAAGAAAGGTTAGTAAGCAAAAGCACTACTGAAACTGAAACGCCATCTATAAACATTGATGCTCAAAATATTCTTCAATAACGACGCAAAAAGAAAAAGAGTCAAAACCTGAATGAATTCTAACATAGACATTACCAGTTTCTATAACAAACTAGTATATTGAGAAATGTTTATTGATATGTACTGTTTTTGTCAACCTCCCCTGATGAGTTAGTGGTAAGTTATGAACGATTAAATTCGAGGTTCAATTCCCCGCGAGAGCTTAGATAACTGATCGTATAACTTTTCGATAAAACAAAACGAATACTTATAAACCTACTCTCGTCTAACAAAACACCAGTCAGTAAAAAAATAATGAATATATTACCATAGTGTTTGTTTTTGAATTTTGCGGAAAGCTACACGATAGTTATCTGCGCCAGCCATCACTAATTTAGCAGTTTAAGACTAGAGGGAAGGCAGCTAGTCATCACCACCCATTGCCAACTCTCGAGCTACTCTTTTACCAACGAATAATGGAATTGACCGTAACATTATAACGCCCACACGGCTGAAAGGAGTTAGCATGTTTAGTGGGACGTAGATTCGAACCCGCGACCCTCATATTAGGAGTCGACTGCCTTAACCACCTGGCCATGCCGGGAACCTTTTGGGTTTGAATGAGTAACATAATGCTTATTGTGCATCAGTATGATACTGAAATTTATAGTACAGAACTTTTTTGATCAACGTTGACAGATTGTTTCATTGGTCAAAGAAGTTGTGAAATAAACAATAAATGAACTGTTGTGAAATGTCAAGGTGACGTACTCAGTACAGCAGTAAAGTATTTCAGGTAATTTTACTTTTCAGCAAAAACAAAATGTATCAGTAGTGTGATAACCCGAACAGGTTTGCACACATGAAGATGTGTACAGATGAGTTATTTTTTTAGCAAAGATAGATGCAGATCTTTAGGAAACCCAAAATTCTATAAACCAAAGTTGTCTTCGAAGAAATGTCAATGTAGCATAATACAGAAGTAATTATAAAGTTCTTAGCGAAGCAAATGGTTTTTGTTGAGTCAGCAGAAACTTGGTAGCTGATCAAGCAGGGATAAAACAATCAAAAGAGACTTTGTATGAACTTTGTCCTTTTATCACCAGGATTTGTTACATCATTTACTATACAGCAGAACAAAATCATTAATTTTCATTCAGACGATTTTGTAAATTATATCAAATTTTAAAACAAGTTAGCAGACTATATTTCGACCATTTTTTAGTACTTTGAATATTTTTTGCATTCATATTTGCTATAACGCATTTCTACTTTGTATAAATACTGGTAATTTTGTCGAAATAAAAGTGTAGAATACTCTTACAGACCTATCAATAGCTATGTATTTTAGAAAAAATATATAAACAACACTTGACAAAGTAGATATCTGGTATCAGGTAAATGTGTGTCAAGCAAATCTTACTACAGAAAAATATTTTTAAAATATGACGTGGTTTGAAACATGTACTGTGTTGTCTTATTCATTGGACACTAATTAAACTTTCGGTCTTCAAATGCAGCAATTTAGAAAACACTGTTTCAAAGCGATGTGATCGTTCGATGTTTCGTTTAAAACGACCTTTTGATAGTACTTTTAATTTTCGACTTATCATGAAGTACTCTTCTTTTACATTCTTATATAAACTGTTTGTCTGTTTGTTTCAGCGCAAAACTGCACACTTTGCTATCAACACATTGTCCACTATCGAGAATTGAACTAAAGATTTTAATTTGATGAAAGACTCTTTTGATAAGCAGAACAGTTATAGAAAACTTATGTTATTCCCCAACATTCTTTTACTTAATTCATTCCCATACCAACAGTAGTAAATAATTATTAATATACAGTTTTTGTGTTCAGGGCAGCCCTATCCATGAGAAGTTAATAACAAAAAAATCATTAAATGTGTGTGGCTTTTTTATGTGAATATTGCTATAACTTCTGTCATTGCCTGTTTTTGTTACATGACTTGGTATTCACAATATTCTAACTCTATATTTTGATCGTTAATGTAAAGCTTTATATATAAGTATTATTATTTTGTAGGCTTTATTACCAAATTAAAGACTGATGCCTATTCTTGACTCCAATGATCGGTTCTACAGTTTGTCGATTTATAGGTTTTTTGTGTGTGTTTTTCTTGCTTCAATAGAAAATGGTGTTATTGCCTAATAAATAAATATTACCTTTCAAAAACTATTCACAGAAAATATCTCGTACTTACCTGTATTTGTTTTACTTGTACAGTATTCTGTGTTGAACTTCTCTAAAGTAAAACGTGGAAGGTGCAGGTTTTTAGTTACCTGTACGGGATCTCCAACTTTCCACATAAATACCAAGTCGTCTGTTGTGTAACCATCTGGTGACGACAGTTAGAAATTTATATATATATATAATTGTTAAAAAAACTCTTAAAAGCTGATACTTTCATTGAAGTATTTCAATAATATTTCCACAATCACATACAAAAAAAATATTGATTTACAATGGAGTTATAACAGTTAGTTAAAATTCATAAACATATCTGATAATAATGGCCCCATTAAATATCTACTGATGGTTTGTTGTTTGTTTGTAGTTTAGCACAAAGATACACAACTGATTACCTGTGTTGGGCATATCAACAGAAACATGGATTCTAGCGTTGTACGTCTGCAAACTTACAACTGCGCCCGCCCGGCATGGCTAAACGTGTTAAGGCGTGCGACTCGTAATACGAAGGTCGCGGGTTCGCATTCCCGTCGTGCCAAACATGCTCGCCCTTTCAGCCGTGGGGGCGTTATAATGTGACGATCAATCCCACTATTCGTTGGTAAAATAGTAGCCCAAGAGTTGAAAGTGGGTGGTAATGACTAGCTGCCTTCACACTAGTCTGACACTGCTAAATTAGGGATGGCTAGCACAGATAGCCCTCGAGTAGCTTTGTGCGAAATTCAAAAACAAACGAACAAACAATACAACTGCGCCACTGGAGAACATCTACTGATAGATACTTATTGTTCATGGCATACTGAGTAGACAACAGGACATAGAAAATTGAGCTTCATTCATTAAGAGATGTTCAGAAAATAAAACTCCGAGTACTATAAGTGATTCAAAATGAACAATACTAATATTAAACATCATGTTGAGATCCAAAAAACTTTCTAATAAAAGTCAATCGACAGAGCAGAGTATTTGGTATCTCGTTGTGACATCTGTTACTTCAAAATAATGGAGACATCGTAACGAGTTGTTTTTTAATGGGGAAAAGAAGGTTACATTTCAAAAGCGTTTTGTGCCGTATAGCAGCTAAACTGTGCCGTTTCTTCAGTTACAAATAATTGGACTCAATTTAAGTGGCATCTTTAATAACTTTTTAATCCTTAAGAAGCGTGAGTACTGTAGGTGGCAACATGAATTGATGATAGCCGTCCTTTTAGGGTTAAGGGATTTCTGAGTTTTAAGGATGAAACTAGCACATTATTTTTACTAATAACATTTCATAGCAAAACTGTAAGGTTTTTTAGACATTCATTGGGAAGATCGCCTTCTTATGTACAAATATTGTTATTCTGCTCTTACCTGTATACAGTAGCGTTTGTTTGTTTGTTTTGAATTTTGCGCAATGCTACACCTTAGCTATCCATTCTAGCCGTTCCTAGTTTAGCAGTGTAAGACTAGATGGAAGGCAGCTAGTCATCACCACCAACCCTCAACTCTTCGGCTACTATTTTGCCATAGAATAATAAGATTGACAGTAACATTATAACGCCTCCCCAGTTATAAGGGTGAGTATGTTTTATATGAAGGGGATTCGAACCCGCAACCCTCAGATTGTGAGTCGAACGTCTTAGCCACGTGGCCATCCTGGGTTATTTACAGCAGTGAGGACTAGCTTCGAACTGCTAGAAGGGGTTTTCAAAGGAACTATTCTAGAAGAAAAAAATCTCAGTTACAAATTGTTGCTTGTTTGTGAGCACAAAGCTACAGAGAGGGCTATCTACTCAGCCCACCACGTTATCGAAACTCGCAGATATAATGCAGTGCCACTGGAGAGTATTACTTATAAAAAAAATGACCAAATAGGATATTGAAGACCCATTATTTTACCTAAACGTTTGGACAAATAACTCTTAACAATTTCTTTTAATTTTCAGCTAAATAACTAAGCTACAATAAGAGTTGTAATAGGCGTTAGGATTGCCAGCTAAATAACTAAGTTACAATAATACTGATAATTACTGTAAACAAGTTACTTTTACTAGATGTGTATGAGTTTCCAGTTAGAAGGATGTATAATATGCATAATATTGTTTTCAGTTTTATAATTTAATTATTGCGTGGCCAGTCGTTGACTAACAGTTAGCATGTCAGACTATGGATGCGAAGATGTATTCCCCCCCTTTTAAAAAAGGAAATCACACTCCACACTCTTAGGTTTGAATGCATTACTCGATTAAAGTTGGGCGAACACTGTAGTATATCAGTTCAAAGTTAGAAACGACTAGTAAACGCAGCGTGCTGTATAGCTGTCCCTTAATAAAGTAACTGTGTTATTTGATTAGGTTCTTTCATGAGTGTTCTTATATTACGCTTTCACTAAAAAATTAGTCGATTCTATGCTTTAACTTGGCTTGACAGCAGTCACATTGTAGATAATAAGAGTATAATTTCTATAGCTTAAAAATTTTATATTTGGAATGAGCTTCGTCATTTTGAATACATTTAAATTATTTCGTTATCTTATAAAGACTCACCAGCAGTTCGGCGATAAGTTGGCAGGGTTTGCAACACTAAAATTTTGGTTTCGATACCCTTAATGGTAAGGGCACAGAAACCCATTGTGTTGTTTACCGATTTAAAAACAACCAGACAAAAATATTCTATATATTTTTTTTCCTTTTGGTGAAAAATTTACTTAAACCTTTTATTCGTGAAATTGAAAGGTGTTTAAAATACTAAAAATAAATATTTAGACCAATTTATTACTTGAGTCATCACTTGTTTCTGAATATACTGGTTTTGGGTAATTCAATTCTTCTTTAATATCACTGGACTCGAGCAAATCGAAGGAAGAAGATTAGGCTCCATATAGTTGTAGAACAACACCACATTGGCTTTTTGCTTCTCAAGACAATATTTTTCTTTTACTAATCTCAACCAAACTTTAAATACAACCTTAGGATCCCCCCCCCGCTACGAAGCAGCACTAAAATGGTGCTCGAAATCCCCATATGCCAACCCTCAAGGTTCCCTATGTGTTTTTCGTACTATTCTATTGATGTCTAGAAAACATCTTTAGGACATCCGATGATGTCGTTGGAGAGTCATTATTACTCTGATCCCCATGTTTGCCTCTAAGTTTTTCTTTAATGACTGTAGTGTTTAAACTAAATAAGCTTCACACACACTCTTAGATCCTCTATAAATGTTGTAGGGAAGCTGCCCTTTAAATATGATTTATTTGTCACTTCGTGGAGGGCACATGTCTCAACGTTTCCACCTCCAGTTTTTGACATAACTAAACTTCACGTGCACTCTTATCCCTCCACCTCCGTAGGCACACCGGGGGATAACGTGGGAAGAATGGAGCTCGTATCTCATCCTCTTATACCACCGTACTAATCTATTGATTTTTACGAATCTTCGAAAGCATAGAGAAATAGTGCTCTAATAAGGCCGCCTTGTTTCGTTCCTCAGGAATTTTTATGTCTTTCCTATGCGTTAAAATGTAATGTCATCTAATTAGTGACTAAAAGTAAATGATGATAACAAGTAAAAACTGTGATTTTAAAAGAGTATATTGTAAGGATGAAAGCTCAATTATTACTTTGAAATTAGGACCAAATTTATAGTACTTGTTTTTGGTTGAAAGTTTATTGTACAATTCATTTATGTGATAAATGCAAGTCTCATCCAAATGAAATCCACCATTCTTTATCTTTATTTATTTTAAGATATTTGATGAACTATTCTTTCGTGTCTTTTATTTCTCTAAAATATCAAGTTTTAGAAAGGATTCTTGTGGTGAATGGTGAGTGACTGTTAATTTTGGTGGGCTAAGGTTTTGTTGTATCTGATATAATGCGCTAATGTATTTCGAGAAGCGTGTAGAGTAAGACACTCTTTTGTGTAATGTATCTAACCTATATAAAAACATTCAATGTGTATCACGTTATGACACACTCGATATCTCTTCATTATTCGAAATAGGACTCATAAAAGCCAAAATGCATCTATCCAGATATAATAGTTCGATTTCATGAAGTATCTTAATTTTGATTGGTTTACAAAGAAATTTACCGACGTTTGACTGGCTCGAATGCACTTTTCTGTCTCTTTGTTGGTTTAGCTTGATTTTCCAAAATGTATTTATTTCAGTTATTTATGAAGGTTAAGGTATATTATTGTAGTACTTGCCCCGCCATTTTTGATAGGCTCTACTTATATTTAAACAATGGTTTTAAAATTAAACTTCGCCATTAACTCATATATAAACAGTGTTCATGCTACGTGTAAGTTGGTTTAAAAGACACGTATACTAAAATATATTCTCACACGTTTGTGTTATTCTTACTGGTTAGTAAGATTTTATTTTAATTGTTGTGTGTTAACCCCGACCATCACCGTGATGAATGAAATTGGCAATATCTTTTTGGAGTTTGTGATGTGTCTTGCTGAAACACTTGCTTTAATTCTGTTATTTGCACGTGTATAATAAAGGGTGTATGGTTTGTCCTGGGTTTGTAAAACAAGGGTTTTCATGTTGTTGTTGTTTTGAATTAAGCACAAAGCTACACAATGGGCTATCTGTGCTCTGCCCACCACGGGTATCGAAACCCGGATTTTAGCGTGTATGTCCGCAGACATACCGCTGAGCCACTGGGGGTAGGGTTTTTATGAGCTTCTGTGAAGAAGTTTTGTGAAGAAGAGTTTCAGTGTATTTTTTGTTTCGTAGGTTCAGCATGAACAAGTAGTTAGGGAGCTCGAGTCGTAACCTGAGGGTTGCGGATTCGATTCCCTGTCATACCATAAGATGCTCGCACTTTTAGCCGTGAGGAAAGTTTATAATGTGAGAATCGATCCCATTATTCGGTCGTAAAAGAGTAGCCCAAAAGCTGGGCCTTCCCTCTAGTCTTACATTGCTAAATTGGGAACGGCCAGAGCAGATAGCCCTCATGAATGTTTGCGCAAAATTAAAAAACAAACAAACAAATCGTATATTATTTATTGAACAATATGTTTGACGCCACCACTCCTCAGACACACAGTATGTATAAACAAAGAATACTTTAAAGCTACAACGTTTCGTTCTATAGTTTCTAGGTTGGCACTGTTTTTATGAAATTCACGTTTATCTGTGCTAACCGTTCCTAATTTTGAAGTGATCGTCTGTGAGAAGGCTGCTAGTGAACACCACCTATCACCAACTCTTCGTATACTTTTGCCAGCTCAAAAAGTGATATTTGACAGTTACTGTTATAACATATATTCAACCTCAAATTGTTGAGGGCGATTTCTTCATCGATAACAGGACGCGAAACATGGAACCTCACTTCCACCGTCCGAAACGCTAACACTGGGCTGCATACGCTCAGCCCCTTATTATTAGTTTTACAGGAACGTATCATCAAAACTATTAAGTATTATCGAACCACATTTTGCCAGCTTAGGCATTATACAACATAAATAAATAATTATATAATGAATAGCATTATTTCAACATTCTTTTTTTAAAAGGAAAGTAAACGGAAAAGGCCTAAGTTTCAATGATAAATTACACAGATGGTCAAGAGACTCTCGGACTTTTATTGCTGTATTAATCAAGTCTTTTTCTAAATTTATATGCAACATAGATAATGCTTGATAGCTGGTAAAAACTTGAATATTTTCGAAACCTCTTGCTCTGAGAGTAAAATAATTTGACACAAAAGCCTGTAAAAACCGTATCGTATTTAAGTTTTAAACTGAATTATCTTCTAGACTTCCTCAAGAATGTGCTCAGAAAAATTCAAATCCTTAGACGATGTTTCCAGTGATTTGATCAAGAAGTATGGAATAGCACTAATTCTCCTTTATACCTCTAGCTTGTTGTATGCAAAGGCTACACACAAATTACAAAGCAGTAACTTGTGCGCATGTGGCTTGTGTCGATTTCTTGATTATGTTTTACATTGCCCCTTGGATAAATAGGTGTGTTTCGCTACTGACGTTTGTTTTCGTGAATTCTCACCTGTTATAAGACACTGCAACGTACTCACTATAGTTATGATATGATCTGTTACATATTTCCTTCTGAATGGTTCTAGTGCTCCAAGCTGATTCATATTTTTCAATTTGCCAGTACCATTAAGCACAACAGAGATCCTTATTTGGAAAATTCTAATTCCATGATCTGAATACATTTTTATCATTTGAGTGTTTCAATAATAGCCTTTCGAACACGGTCAGTTTCAATAGCATCACACTACCTTTACTACGCCAAGCAATGCTTAATTGTAGTCCATATACATGCAGTTTCGTTTTTATGTATTTGTTGTCAAAGGCAAAGCTACTAAGTGGACTATCTATGCTGTGTCCGCCACAGGTATCGAAAACTGTTGTGTAACGCTATTATAGAACTACTCTGGTGCTATTCCGTTTCACCACAACTTTATTTCAGTTATGGTTTCAAGTTACTGATCTGTATATTCAGAAACGTTTTAATACATTAAACTCCCTGCATAGTTGCGATTTATGCTTTGTCATGAATAAAAAAAACATATATTGCTCTTAGTTTCCTTCGTACTGGTAATAAATAGCTCGAATCTATGTTCCTCAGTACATTACTTTAAATATCACACTTTAACTATTCAGCCTTTTTCCATCTCTTTTCCTCTAACCTGAAACTATGTGTTCAAATATTCAGAACTGGATAATAAAGCCATTCTGTAATAGAGCAATGTAAAGGAAGTAACTTGATTACCATTTTAAATAATACGGAAATAAAAAAGGTTTTAAAAGAAAATTTTCACATTTATTATCAGCATTGGAAATGATCTACCCCATTGTTTTTTTAGATTTACTGAAGAAATGTGGTAGACAAGAATAACGACTTCAAACTACATTCTAAACTGAATGCGCTGTTGAATCTAAGACTACATTTATCTAGCTGCCTAGATAGACGTTTACATCTCATAAGATTAAAATATCTGAATTTTCTGAGATTCTCTTCTACAGTGCGACATTAATTCGACACGATAACCCAAAAACTTTTTATGCATTAGCGCCTCTAGTAAATCAGTGATAATTATGAAGATTTATAACTCGAAAAATCGGGTTTTGTACCTGTGGAGGGCAAAACCAGGTAGATCATTGGGTAACTTGTGCTTAACAAGAAACACAATTTTGTTTACTTGCTTAGTTTTCGCGCAAAGCTACACGAGAGATGTGTGCGCTAGCTGTTTTAACAGTGTGAGACCAGAAGAAAGGTAGTTAATCATCACCACGCACCTCCAATTCTTCGGCTACATTTTTACCAACGAATAGCGGGACTGACCGTCATATTATAACGTCTTCACGAATAAAAAGGCGAGCCTGGTGTGTATAACAGGGATTCGAACCCACTATCCGCAGATTACGAGTCGAGCGTCCTAACCACCTGACCATACCAGACCTAAGAAACAAACCCACCGTATTAACCCTTAAACATCAGCCATCATCAATTGATGCTGCTTGCTACCTACAACATTCCCGCTGTTTAAGGGTTACTATGTAAAGACCCAACATGCCATGTGTTTAAGGTGCTCGACTCGTAATCTGAGGGCCGCGAGTTCGAATCCCCGTCACACCAAACATGTTCTCCAATTCAGCCGTGGGGGCATTATGAAGTGGAGGTGAATCCCACTATTCGTTGGTAAAAGAGTAGCCCAAGAGTTGGCGATGATGACCAGCTGCCTCCCCTATAGTCTTACACTGTTAAATTAGGGACGGCTAACGCAGATAGTCCTAGAGTATCTTTGTGCGAAATTCAAAACAAACCAAAGCAAACTAATATGCATAATATAGATAAGAATTAGTTCAAATACAATGTAACATGTCTGCATTTCTTTCATCGTATTATCAATGGTGGCTAAGTGTACATCTGTACTCTCGTAGTTTGCAGAACAAACGAGATGTGACAGTGAAAATAATGTTATATTGCTTGTTGCTCTTGGTATTCATTGTTTAATGAAATTTATTTTAAGTACGCCTTTGAATCATGTGCTAATACAATGGCCTGTCGTCTATTGGCTTTTTTTTTTTTACAACCTATTGATATTTAGTGTATTTAAAATATATAAGTCAATCTCACTATCTTATATTCGTTCTGATAATTTAATTTAAAACATTCAGACAAGTGCCAGAAACAGCAATTTTGTATATGATTAAACTATTCTATATTACTCTCATACTAAGCTTAGTTCTCATTTACTTAGAGGTATTATAAAAGTTATGAAAACTGAAAAAGTTCAAGGTTATTACCGTTAAATATATTACGCAGTTGGTGCCTCCTATAACTTGCGATCAAATGAATTGCACAATACAAAAATTCTTAAGTAGAAATATACTTAATAAGGTGCGTATTTCTGTATTTTACAGCAAAGCCACTTCGGACTTCAGTTGTGTCTATCGTGAGGAAAACGAACATGGATTTTAACATTGTAAATTTTCCAACTTACCAGCGTCCCTCTAGAGAACACTTAAGAAATAATAATATATTTTGTGTATAGATTCGTATTGTGCCAACAGAGGACGCTACAAACAGTACACTTCTTAAAATGGTCACCAACTGGTCTTGAGTTTGATCTTAATGATCTACAGACAGTACGTAACAGTACGTTAAGTATCTTTGGAAAGCAATTTACTGTTATATTATACTGTATATTTTTTACAACCATTCGAAGTAAGTTATTTTAGAACTTTTACAAAAATATCATTTTTAAAGCTGGAGATTATTAATTGCTTCACATTTTTATAACCTTTTTGAGTTATTCAAAGTCTGGCTATGATTATTTTCCTAACGATTTGAAAGCAGTTATATCCTTGACATTTAATACCACCTTTCTAAATCATCCCTTCAAAGGTTTTTGAAAAAAGTTTATTTTGTAATTCAATAATTTTTCAGACTATATATATATATATGTATATAGTTGAGCGTTATGTACTCTGCTATTATGAAATCACAAAACATGATTATAAACAATCTTGACAGTCACAAAAAACATGACAAAGAGGAGAAAGATTTTCCTTAAGAGTTCTTTATCATACAAATATTTTGCGTCTCGCTTCGTATTTCTTTATCTTCATCAATGTCATTTCGTACTATAGTTTTTAGATAAACCGTTTCATTACTGTGTGAAATACTGTAGCTTCATCTACATAAATATAAACTCATACGCTTTAAGAGTCGTTACGCTTATGCGTTAACTCGAGTGTTAACGATTTATTTTATAACAACAGTAATAACAAATGAGTAGACTGTAGGGTCCTCCTAGCAGTCTCCAGCTTGACGTTAAAGGATTTATTTTGTTTCTACATTTTTTCACACTTTCTGTATATACAGAGTTTCAGGTTTCCAGATGAATTAACCAAGAATTTATGAAGGAACATGCTTTTCAAAATAAAATTAACGAGACAAACCGGAACGAAAACACTAAAAAAAATGTATATTAACTAAGAAAGACATTAGAGATTTTTTCACTAGCTCAAGACATTCGTTAACAGCGTGAAAGTTGAATAAGAGATAATGTTCCACCCTTTTTTCTTAGATTATTAAATCCCTAACGATCTCATTAGATGCTAATTGCTTAACCTCCTTTGTGAAAGTAATAATTAACTCATTTAATATATTAAGTAAATACATGTGCCTTTAAACCAAGTTAACAGCCTATAAAATATTGAAAGCTTGTCAGATTTTAGGATGTTTTTTATTTCTTTTATTTAGAAAACTTAAAATAAAGTGGCTCTCGTATATGGTCGGACAGCTTTTAGTTACTTTACCAAAAGTTACGTATCAACACACAAACCCAGAAATAATTTATCATCAGTATGGTAAGATTATAAAAGATGAGTTTTGAGTTAACCTTGAAATGACCTGAGTAGCTTTAACACCCTAGAAAATCCGTGATGACGAGAAAACCCACTTGTAGAGTAAATTATATATGTACAAACGGCTCGTATGGATAGAGAAAGCACTATGTAGAGGAGCGAACAACAATTCGACCTCCTTTGGTCGTCGTCAGGCTTACATAGAAAGAAAGAGGTAGCCTCACAATGACCGAAAAATTGTTTGTCTGTTTTTTTAATTTCGTGCAAAGCTATTAAAGGGCTAGCTGTGCTAGCCGTCCCTAATTTAGCAGTGTAAGACTAGAGGGAAGGCAGCTAGTCATCACCACCCATCACTAACTCTTGGGTTATTCTTTTACCAAATAATAGTGGGATTAACCATCACATTATAATGCCCCCACTTATGAACTTGCTAAATGCTAAAGAAGTTTATAATTAGTCGTATTGCGAAAGATACATTACAGCTAGAATGAAATTTTAAAACATCAACACTTGGTTTGACTATCATTGATGATTATTATTCTCGTAGGACACACAGCTATGTCTCTGTTGACATTTTCTTTAGAAATGCAAACTTTTCATCTCATACGTCCTTTATCTCATACTTTTGTTCAGAACAACTGAAATTTGGTTTTGCATTTATCTTTTTTTATTTTGAAGTATTTTCCCAAATCATTCTTTTCAATTAACCAAATATTTGAAATGTGTTTGATTTATGTTTAAAATGGTATGTGACAAAATTTTATCTTCTAATTTTTGTTCTGAATTTCGTGCAAAGCTACATGAGGACTATCTGCGCTATCTGTCCCTAATTTAGTAGTGTAAGACTAAAGGGAAGGCAACTAGTCATCACCACTCACCTCCTGGGCTATTATTTTACCATAAGATAGTGGGATTGACCGTCACATTATAACACACCCATGACTGAAAAGGCAAGCGTGTTAGGTGTGATGGGGATTCGAACATGCGATCTTCAGATTACAAATCGAGTGCCTTAACCACATGGTCATGCTGGTCAATATCAACACTTGGAAAATTATGAAAACGACAGCAAAAGTTCAGATTGAACTGAATCTTATCTTAAGGTATTTTGTTTTGTACTTCTCAGACGTTTAATTTCTTTGTTAAATTTGAAAGTTTTCAATTTAAAATTTTAAACATACTTTATAAAACAGTAAGGTTTTCGACTTGTACCAAAAAGTGAAACAATGTAAAAATAGTTTTGTAAAGTTTGTTGGACTTTTTCAGTTTTCAAGTAAAGGATGATAGCTTCGCATATCTTTACAGTAATTTATAAAAAACAAACTTCACGTAGTTCATTAAGAACAAAATAAAAATAAAACCGAAATAGATGTAGAATTTAGTCTAGTAGATTAATTTTTGTCTCCAATAAACTGTTGTTACAGTAGAATAAAGAAATATAAAATGTAATTAGGCTTAAAACACAACAATTACTATATATATATATATATATATATATATATTAAATAAAGAATGGTGACAGTTTTCACCAGTTTAAAACTTTATATCTTATAAGTAGTTAAATCAGTCTTAGGCTATTATGTTTTGTTCTAAATTGGCTTTTGTAAAAAAAATGACTGTTACTTTTTATTCTTTATTTCTGTATATCTCATGGCGTGTTTCTTTTATAATGCACAGTCTTTAATCCTGTTTTAGATTAGTAAAATAATTTCCACAAATATTGATCCAAACATTTTTAAAATTTATTTAGGTGAACATGTTCGGTGTTTCCAATGCATAGTACAACTGTCTATCTTAGGCAGTAATCAATACTAGGTTCGTTTCCAACAACCCCAGTTTAGTTTGTGTACAAACGTGCCGAATTCGTTTGGAAATGAACTGGAGTTCGTGTTCGTTGCTCACTTCCGTGTTTTTTTCAAGACTCACTAAGAACTTACAAAGGAGATTCAGTCATTTTACCAAGACGCTGACAACTTCTTCTGATTACAAAAAAAGCCCAGTGTGAACAAACAGGCCCCAAGTCAACACTTTTATTAGCAATCTTTTTTTTTCAAGCTGAGAACTAGCTACACTTAGACTTAGGCTGTTTAAAATTTTGTACACATTGTATAGGCACATAATCCTAAAAATAAAGAAAACCAGAATATAATTTCTGTACATTTGTTTTTGTATTTAAACTTAAATTCCAGTTTTAGATCATATAAATATATTGAATACCCAGAACAAAAGTTAGATCCATAATTTTGACCGCCTAAACTCCCTTGTAGGAACTTTCTCTTACCCTTACTCTAAATAGTTGGAGACAAATAAGTTCAAAAGAAATGTGTCATTGTTATTATTTTGATGCGAGTGAAACATTAATGTACCTTTTTATCCATTAAGAACGATAAACAGAACAAATTAAAGCAAAACCAACTCTAAGTAAATTGAGTAAGTTACTTTCATTGCGCAATGATTTTTGAGATATTTTTCATTATAGCTCTCTTTGGTGGTTTATGGTTAATTATAAGTCTCTTTGTGTTGCAAACTATGGGCGGAGCTGAAAATAAATCGATGGTTAATTGTTTAGCTATTTCTTGTGGTAATATTTACTTTTACTTTTATGAAATAAAAGTGACAAATATATATTATTTGTAAAATGAATACAAACACACAATACAAAACTGATTTTGATCTTTTACAAAGTGCATAAAATGTACCTGAAAAACTGTCAATGTTTATGTGTATTAATACACATTATCTTCAAAGCTATATATTGTTACACAACCATATACTGTTGTTATATTATTTCTCGCACTTTTTCTCAAAGATATGTTTCACATTGATATATTATTGTTGTTTTGTGTGCCACGTTGCTTTTTAAAGGTATTTGTTTCACAGCTGTAATCATATTTGTGTTCATGGGTACAATCACGAATTAAACATCGCTTTCAATGTGATCTTCATTCTCTATAAATAATACACAAGTAATGTGATGATTCATCACAGATGAGTTAGAGAATCAACGTGATTATTTTACTTATTTGTTCTAATCTTTAGTAAAACGCTTTTATGAATTTCGAGCTTACAGTTTATGTTATTTTAGTTCTTGAAGCTTTTGTGATTTTGAACTAACAACCGGCATAGGATCATAAAATAATTTATTTATGCTCTTTTTTTGATTGAAAATTTCAGTTTTTATAAACTTTCAAATGGTGGTATAGAGCGGTAACGTGGTTTCAAGTTAACAACAGTTTATAATTTAGGTGCTTAAATATTCGAACTAAAGGAATGTAAAGTTAATCCTGGACACACATTCGTTGTTCTCTATATTTGTTCTACTCACAAGAATGTTTACTTACAGAAAATTGTAGTTCATTTCAAACAGTTTAAAATTTGTTATTTAATCACACGATAAAATTTTCCCCTGTTAGTTTTTGTTATATCTCCTAGTTGTTAATTATTTACACAAGACTTATTTAAAATACAAATCCCGAACTGTTTAATTCTGTTTACTGATGTTGACTTTGTCACCCTGTCGGAAAGTCTATGAAGTCACAACGTTAAAATTCGAGGTTTGATTCCCTGCAGTAGACCCAGCAGATAGCCTAATATAACTTTGCCCTATACAAACAAACATTTTCAGCCACTCTACAGTCTGCTAACTAACATTTGTATACACATAATTTTCTCAACCCATACCAGCCGTTTTTACATATATATTTTTTTCTACAAGTGGGTTTACTCGTCATCACGGATTTGTATACAATATTTTACCCACACTAAAGTTTGTTTTGCAAGAATCAAACAACATTATTATGTAAGCTGTCAAAAAATACAGTCCAGTCAGGGAATTTTAGTATAGATACTCCATGACAGCCTTTGGTTCAAGCCTATTACTGCATATGTTTTATGTTGTATTAAGCCAACCACAATACTAGATACAACTCTGATCTAAACCAGTTTATTTCCAGATATTTACTTCAGCTGATAGACCAAGACATCATCGGCTCAGCACGGTCAGGTGGTTAAGGCACTCGACTCGTAATCCGATGGTCGCGGGTTCGAATACCTGTCACATCAAACATGCTCGTCCTTTCAGCCATGGGGACATTATAATGCGCAACCATTCCCACTAGTCGTTGGTAAAAGAGAACCCCAAGAGTTGGTGGTGGGTGATGATGACTAGCTGCCTTCCGTCTAGTCTTACACTGCTAAATTAGGACGGCTAGCGCAGATAGCCTTCGCGTAACTTTGCGCGACATTGAAACCAGACCAGACATCGTCGTAATGGTACAATTAACTGACTATAAATAAGAAGAATTCGATTATAACAAAATCTTTAAATAACTATTCGTATTACCTTATAGAATGTGCGAGACGAATAATAAATAATTTGCAAAGACCGACTGAACCATAAATAATGGTAATGGCCTATTGCCAAACAGTCGTGCAATATAATATCTTACGAATACATCTATAATTTCATGATATTTCAACCTAGATCTCAAATGGATAAATATCACGTAGACTTTGTTTGTTTAAATCGCTTCTATAGTTTATATAGTATGTTCCATAAACACACAGAGCATTCGAGCTTGCACTTGTAGCTTATGTAAGAAACTTAACATAAGCGGATGTTAACTGGACTAGAATTAATACTGTCATTTTACGTTTTGAAATAAACTGATTTCACAGGCAAGTGAAAGTGAAATTCTTACAGATAACCCATAGTCTCTATGAAACAGAACTGACTGAAGCTTAAATCTCTTAATGTAGTAACATTTAAATCTCAGCAATTTTTAACCATTGTTAATAATATTTCGGTTTCATTATCGTGGTTAACAATATTTTATTGTTTACATGAACATTATTAAGTCTTGTGTAGCGGTTTTAATACATTCAATCATGATTATTTTATCAAATATAAGGTATAGTGAAGTGATATATATATTTGAATCAAAGCAAAGCATATATAATAGAACCTATAAAATATGTTAATGTAGCTTAAATTTGTTAAAGTGACTTTGTAACAACTACTTGTTTTTTAGACAACAGACGTTTTATTCATACTTTTGCCAAATGACTTCTGGTATAAAATGTTTGGAAACACTGACAGTGTCTATTTGATTTATCTAATGTAAAAGCGCTTAAACTATCTCTTTTTTTTACGTGACTAATTATCGTTCCCTAGGACTGACATTTGTTCAACCAGTAGTTTCAAAGTACAGACAAAAATTGTTACTTTTACGACAGTTTTACGTAATAAGCAAGATATATATTAGAAAAGTGTCAATTTGTTGTTTTTTGATAATTTATTAACTTGTGATCCTGGCAAAGATTTGTTAATAAAAGAAGTGCTATATGTAATATGTGCCTCTCTAACACTTTTCTTTTATAGAAAATGTTATATTGTGTTTTTTTCTTACAAAAGCTACATATTTTAGAAAAAGTAGAAATAAAACCTAACACATTGTAGTAACAAATTGTAGTAGAAATAATTACAACCATAACAGCAGGAGCAATGTCATGATTACATGTCACTAACAAAAGTTTATTTAATTCTGTTTGATGAATGATGGGAAAGCTCTAGAAACAACTATGATTATGTTTTAGGCTTCAAAACAACGTAGGGATCTCTTTTAATTTTACTGTAAAATTAAAATGACGTTTATAGTAAAAGCTATTACATAAGAACAATATAGTTTGAATTTAAATAATGTTCTGGTTATGATTCATAAACTGATGAAAAATGATTAAACTGAAGCATAATCGCTTCTAAAAATAAGAAATAAAAACCAATATTTAATTTAACTCGTTGTTGCTTTGAATTAAACACAAACCTACTCAATGCGCTATCTGTGCTCTGCCTACCACGGGTGTCGAAATCAGGTTCGTAGCGTTGTAAGTCCGCAGACATACCGCCGAGCCACTGGGGGACCTTTAAGGTAACACGTAATTAACTGTGATATTTTTAAAGTCGTCCAGTGACTCAATGGTAAGTTTCAGAGCTTATAACTGTAAAAATCGGGGTCCGATACTCACAGTTGGTAGTTGATACAGAAAACACACATATCCCATTATACATCTTTGTGATTAATAACAAACAAAGAAATATTTTGAATTTAAACAGGACCTAATGCGAAGAGTTGTCTAAACATAACACCAAGGTTCAGACACAAACCTGCCAGGTGAATAAACAGTTACTACCTATCGCCTTGTATGCCTGCTCGTAACTGTATAGCAGGATTGACTGTCACTGTTATAAAGCGTCCGTATTTCTGAGAGTGCAAAATTTTTGGGCAGCATATCTAGTTTCGAGCCTTGGAAGTTCAAATTCACGGCTTAAAACTAACCATAGCTAAGAAATTTTCTGAAGCAAAAATACATAAATAACTGCTAAAGAAATATCTGGAAACTAAACAACGTAAAACAGAAATTTTATTTTTATTGTTCTTAATAAGTAGGTTTCCTGTAAGATGATGTTTCACTTTATCGAATAAAAAACAAACTATACTTTATTTAAAATGGCGTCAGGTTTTTTTTATTATAGCTGTTTTATTTTTCAAATTGGGTTTGATTTTTGTTGTTGAGCACAAAGCCGCACGGTGGGTTGTCTGTTCTCTACCACCGCTAATATTGAAACACGATTTTAGCCCTCGACTTGCCTCACGCTAGTACAGCGGTATGTCTTAGGATTTACAACGCTACAATCTCAGAGTTCGATTCTCCTCGGTGGGCTGAGCAAATAGTCCGATATGGCTTTGCTATAAGAATACACACAGCTCTCGACTTACCGACTGGAAACAACCACAGCTTTAAGTGGATTTCTCTGTATGAGTGTAATGTTTATAAAGATGGAATTTATTTTTCAAGATAAATTTATAAAAGGAAATATTAGTAACCTGTTCATTTATTAAATCTTACGATCTCTATACTTTCAATTCAGGCTTTGTATGGCCAGGTGGTTAAGACACATCTCACATGCTTGTCCTTTCAGCCGTGGAGGCGTTATAATATTACGGTCAATCCCGCTATTCGTTGGTAAAACAGTAGCCCAGGGGTTGGCGGTGGGTGGTGTTGACTAGCTGCCTTTTCTCTATTCTTATCCTACTAAATTAGGGACGGCTAGTGCAGATAGTCCTCGAATAGCTTTACACGAAATTCAAAAGAAACAAAACCAAGTTATTTTTGGCACTGATATAGCCAAGTCGTAGATGAATTTTGTTACTTTACTCATCTAACCTATGTTTTGTCTGTGTGTCTTATTATCTAAACTTTACCTAGTAGCTAAAGAACTTAAATGTAGTACTTGTATTTATGTAAAATTTACTTCCAAAATTAAAATGTGAAACTTCTCCGACTTTAGTGGAATATAAGATTTATATAATAAAATAAAAATTTGTAAATTACGAAGCGTGATTGACTTTTTGAACTGCAATATTTGAAGTCTTAAGTATGGCATCCTGGTTTCAAAGCCGTTACAATTAAGGATAAATTTATGCATATTCCAGTCTAAAAACGACTCTTAACACCCAATCTGTAAGTCTATGAGCCTAAATATGAAGGGGGATTTATAGGCTACAGAGGAGTCTAGTGGTTTTCAGTTAATAATCTAAAACAACAACAAAATATCATAACTTATCTTTCTCTAATATTTAAAAGGTTGACCGGGCTTTGTTTCACTTGAACAATGTATTGCATAGCATTAGATATATATACATAATTAAAATATGTACTTACAGCTGGCCATAATGATAGAACAGGTCTGTTTATCCAGAGGATAATATTTTAAGTCCATCGGACAGGATAAAACCAAGGAGATTCTTTGAAAGGACAAAGTGAAAAAAGAAAAAAATTAGTTTGTTGGGACAGAAATGCAAACGTAACACATCAGATCTTAAAAAAATAGCCTACCTTACAAGATACAGTATACTCCGATTTTTCATATAGTAGAAGTACTGATTTTACACTTTCAGGTTTGTATGTTCTGTGAGATAAAAACTAGCCTTGGATCACTGCTTAAGTCATAGTAATTCTTTGAAATCTGCAACACTTAATATAATTCTCACTAACATTTTATCGTCAACAATTTCTCTTCTGCTGGGGTGTTCAACTAAAAGTTAATTAGTTAACTTTCCTGCTTAAAATACTTTTCTTTGAGTCCCCTCAATCAAAGTTTTTACCGTCAGTGCATGCACTATAGTGATAATATTTTTCATATAAAAATGATCGAAATCATTATAAATTATGCTTTTAATAACTAATTAATTAATTCTTGTTATTCAACCAAAGAATTGATATCTTTACTACATGTAAAGTTTAAAGTTTTAGTTAAATAAAACTATTTATTTATAAATTTTAACTGAAAGCATTTCCACGTTGCCATAAAGCTGTCCAATTTGTAACTCTAATAAAAATTATATTATAATTACATATTAAAAATATACTTGATTGTTATGATAAATAAACTTAATATTCCTAAAACTGTTTAATATTAATCTCGAAGTTTAAACTCCAGGGAGGTCCAGTTCATTCTACACTTTTATGAACGTGTGTTATTGAGCTATTACCCTGAACACAAGTTATCCAAAAAGAGATTACATGGACCTATATCTAGGTAAAAGTTAGGTATTTGTGTGAACGTTCTTTGTAGTCATTATCCAATGTGTAGGTTTTTCTCGTAGTGTTGGGTGAACGTACTTTGTAATTACTATTCAGAGTAACCATAAAGAGCGTTCACACTAACAATACAACGGATATAATATACATGTCTGATACATTACACTAAGATATAGATCCAGGATATCTCTCTTTGGTTAACTTGTGGCAAGGGTTACTGATAAAGAGTGAAATTCTCCGAAACTAGTATAATCCAATAACACATGTTGATTAAAATGTAGGCCAAACAGGACCTTCCTTGAACTCAGACTTCGAGATTACACAATTTTAGAATACTGAGTTTATTTATTATACCTGCTGTTGTGCAGCTATATAATCTGAAGAGCTTAATAGTGGCCAGTAATGACCTTTTTTTTACTTCACCTATCCAGTGTATTGGTTTTTCTTATAGTAACTACCTAATACGTTCACAGCATGCTTGACTGATTTGGCTTTTAGAAAAAACAAATTAAAATAAAAATACCTTATACTGTATAGTACTTCCCCATTTGGATAAATTCGAAGCAACACATTAGGCATGATGATATCATGAAAATGTCCTTCTTTTTCATTCGAAAAGAAAAGATCAGGTTTCCATATCTTATTCGGATCGGTTAAGGTTAAATAGGCCATCTCACCATTCATGTCATCAAACTGCAGCCTCTCGTCTCGCCACTGTTCTCGGAAGGTCAGTTGGACACTGTATTCCTACAAGACAAATAACAGCATCATAAGCTAGAAATCAGTTTAGGCCTAGCTGAAGGGTGATAGAAAAAAAAAGAAAAGGAAAAGCAAACTTAGATCAAAGACTTTTGATAATTGAACGTATCATAACACCAATATAGTCACACAAATCACTAAATCAACCGGTTGAAAAAACGTCATGATTAGACTT
The DNA here is from genome assembly GCA_011833715.1 of Carcinoscorpius rotundicauda. NCBI lineage: Eukaryota > Metazoa > Arthropoda > Merostomata > Xiphosura > Limulidae > Carcinoscorpius > Carcinoscorpius rotundicauda. The sequence continues at coordinate 44,106,686 of CM022395.1, read as the reverse complement.
AACACTTGTAATGAGCTAGAAGAGGTCAACATCACTCACCAAGCACGAGACAATGATAACTATACCGAACTGTGGATCCGAGGTTCCATGAATTTGATTTGGACTCCTTCACCACAAAACACAACAACAAAACGCAATCGCGCTTTGCACTTTTTGGTTGTTAGTGCATTATACGAATAAAAGTAACACCCACTATTTGATTGCAGTAGCTCACAAACTGACAAAATATGATGTTGACCAGTTGCGTTTTCTCGAGTCTGTCACTTAAAAAATTAAGGACAGCTGGGTCAGGTAGTTTTTAGCGCAATTTGGTCAACAAACTCCAAGTTCAGACCAGATTACTTAGCTTAGCAAATTTCAAGTGACCCTTCAGAATGCGCAATCTAGTAATGCGTTACAGAACTGTGAATTCTAGGACAAATGGGTCTCGTCTAATTTTCGTAGGAACACGTTCCGCAATATTTGGACAATGGGAGCATTATAAGGATAACGGTTAAATCCTAATATTCTGCCAATTGAAAATAGCCCAAAATTTGTGTGGTTATGACTATTCGTTAGCTCGAAATTAGAAACAATTACGTACAGATATTCCATACGAGAAATTCTAAAACAAAATTTGTAAGTATGTGGACCAATTGAAATTGCACTTGGAGTACATGTGTGTTATTTAACAAGTGTGTGTCCTAAGAGGATCGCTGCTATTCTAGTTTCTCGTGTTATTTTTTTTCAATGAGATGGATGCTTGTGAGTTCTTCCTAATTTCAACTTCTTACTTGTCTTGTTAACAGAACAATAGAAACGTCATTTACTTTTATCGTAATTTTTTTTTTGTTTTACAGTGGAGTGTTGTCTTTCTTAATGATGATTTCATTTCCAAGATAACAACATTTCCCTGGAGATGTAGTTTGGGAGACTGTTGTTCTCTTAAATGTTAAATGAGTATTCTTACCTTTTCTTCTATAGAACACTGAAGTTTCCCTTTAATGAAATGTTATGTCATTTAACTAAATCGTTCAACGATCTCATTAAACGAATATCCTTATTCAAAAATGGCTGTAACATGGATTCTGGCAGATAAAACATAACAGTACAAGTTACTTACAAAACATAACAGTACAAGTTACTTACAAAACATAAGAACAGTTAAAAAATCACCAAGTTGCAGTGAATCTATTACATTTTACCCCAACAGAGTAGTTATATACAAAAATGTTTATTAAAGATTTCTACTTCAGTTACATGGATTCACTGTAAAATTTTATATTTAGTAATATAAAAATACCTTGTACTTTACATTATCTCCGTGTTTGGGTGTATTCTGTTGTCGAGTAGTAGCGACATAAATACATATACGCAACACAGCTCGTATCTTCTATAACATGTCACTGCATTAATATTTGTATATTTTTCTGTAAAATTGTAACGAGATTTCATTATTAACTGACTACAAGATAGTAATATAATACTGAAAGTTTACTGTTAAAATGTGAAAGTTTTGTCCTCACTCTGACGGCAAGTACTTGTTTGTTTTGTTTTTTTTGTAGAGAAAAATGATTTAACTCGTCAGACTATAAGGACCGTAAGTGAAAATAACTCGAGAAACTAAATACTAGAAATGAGCCAACAATTTTTCCTTACACTATACCATGAAAACTAACTGTAAAGTATTTCAGTTTACGCCTGGCCTGATTAGTCAGTTAGGACGCTTGCAGTTAGGATTGCGAGTCGCAATCTGAGTGTCGTGGGTTTGGACTCCCGTTCCCACCAAACTTACTCGTCCTTTCAGCTGTGAAAGAATTATTTAGTGAGGGCCAATCTGTCTATTCTTTGGCAAGAAAGTAGCACAAGATTCGGCGGTGTGTGATGATTAATAGCTGCCTTCCCTCTAGTTTCACCCTAATGGCACAGCGTTATGTCTGCAGAGTCCAACCGCTAGAAACAGGATTTTGACACCCGTGATGGGCAGAGCACATATAGCCTATTGTGTAGCTTTGTGCTCAATTTCAAACAGTTAATCAATAAATGAACCCTCTAGTTTTTCACTGCGAAATTAAGGAAGGCTAGCATGGATAGCCCTCATGTAGCCTTGAGCGAAAGTAATTTAACTGTGTCCTCAGATATTAACTTCATTTTCGTTTGAAACAATATGCTATGAGACCTCTGGTGAGTCAGTGGGAAGTTTATGGAAGTGCTCAACTTTAAATTTCGAGGTCCGATTTCTCTCAATGAGTAGAACACATATTGCCGATTGTGTAGCTTTACACTAAAAGTAACAACACACACTGTGAATAGATATTTAAAACAAATTGTGTTAAATCTGTATGCATTTGAAAACATTAGTGATAATGTTTGTTCCTTCATGTTAAATCGTCAAAATGTGCGTGGTTTATAACTTATGATTTCGAAACCTAGAGTGGTTGCGATAACCATTCCTATTCTAATACTGCAAAAGATAATTCTTAAAATGATAACAATTTCCAACTGGTCTCTGCTTAAAACTGATTTTAAAAATTTCCTGATACTACCATTTATAATTATTTAGAAATTAACAGTAAATATTTCATAAAAACAAAATAAATTCTGTTTGAGACCATACTTGATTAATATCGGGGTCAATTGACAGTTTATTTGATGCGTTAAAATCTTATTTTAGAGTTTGATATTGGAAACACCTACTTATGTATTGAATATTCTATGATATAGAAAGAAAGTCAATGTGAGTAGTAATATTTTAATTTCAGGCCAACGCACACCAGATGACGTAGTATTAAAAGAATATGAATTTACTGGAAGAGTAACTGATTAATATATTTATCCAACACCTGAGTTCCTTCCACACATGCTGTGCAGTGGTCTGTTACATTAATCTTAGAAATGTCCTAACATCGTTCTCATATAATAAAATTCTTTCATTTAAAAATAGCTTTGGAAAGTTTTCCATAAAATATACTCGTTTATTTTAATTCATTGTGATAAGTGAATATTTGTCCCGCAAGGTGACGTTAAAATGTTTTTGATGATCTGCAACGAAATCAATTGAGTTTAAATATGTATAGACAAAGGGAGAAAAGTTTCAAATATTCAGATGAAACAATATATTTTCTTTAAAATATTATTTTTGTGCCTAATTCCAATTTATAGGTCTGTTACTCTGATCGAAATTAAACGAGAAGTGTTCAACTTTAGTTTTGTTATTCTTTCAGATGTCTTTATCAAATCAAAATTAGCGTTATTCATATTTAGTTTCCAACTACTAGTTTCTACACTTAATCGACATCAATTTGATAACAGATCGATACAAGTGAGTTTGTTTCTTTGTTATTAAGCACAACTCTACACAACGGGCAATCTGTGCTATGCCATCCATGGGTAACAAAACCCGGTTTTTAGCGTTATAAGGTCTACTTAAGATGGATTAACTGGATGAAGGAAGTAATAAACAGATGTCAATATATTGTGTTCCTAAAACAAGAATATTTTTTGTAAACTAAATAGTAAGTTTGACTTGTTTTTCTTAAGGACATAGTTAAGTATTATGTTTTAAAAAATGAAGATCGCTTTTAAATTAAACAAGATAAAGCTTTATCATTTCTGATTATTATTACAATACAATTATAGGAAATCTGCTAAAGTGGTAATGTATGAGATAAAAGGTATACAGAAGCTACAAAACAAATCAAATTTAATGACACCAACTGAACAGATAGTACGTTGTGTTATTTAAACTTCAACATGAAGACAGCTTGAGGTTTTTTACATCAAACATTTATTTATTCTATCAAGAACCGTTGGTACAAGCAAGAGGTACATTAATTCTCACGACAAAACCAGTTTAAGTTTAACTTTCTATTCACATTTGAGTTGTCGTGGTCTAGAGGTTAGTGTGGATTTATGGGTCAGATGGTCACATCAAACTGTTAGAAAATCGCGTTCTGACACATTTTAGGGTTAGTATTCGTTATAAAAATGGCTTGCAAAGCATTCTATTAAATTAAAGAAGCTCAAAAGTTGGCGGTGCGCGATGCTGACTTCCATATGGTCTATGCGATCAAAATTAGGTATGACCAACGCAGAAAGCCGTTATATATTTTTGTGCGAACATTTGAATTCTTCGGTATATTTTTGTGAACATGAACACGTGAACCCTATGTAGCTTTGTGTGAATATCTGAGCCATTGTGTAGCTTTGAGTGAATATCTGAACCCTTGTGTAATTTTTGCAAAAATCCGAAGCAAGTGAATAAACTAACAATTCTCGTGCTTACCATGGTGACGTCATCGATTTTGCTGATACTTCTGATATAAATGTTCACACTCACAATCGCCGGACCATCTAGCAGAATGGAAAACAAAAGAATTAAACACGTTAATTACTGTTACCAGAACATTTTTATCAAAACATAATATGACCTTTTCCAAAATGCTCTTCGTGATTTGATAATTGTTAATATAAAAAAACAACAACAACACAGAATTATTGTATTACTACAATAAATGTAGTTATAAGCTTGTAAAAAAACCCAAAATGGAACAAGCAGTACGACTGTCATTTAATTAACAGTCGAAGTTTGTCCAAGAAAGAAAACCTGAATAGGTAATATTAAAGATTTTACGAGCTTATTGAACGGTTCTAACATTTCTGCAAACAGTAAATACATCATTGAGATATCTGAGTAACCACTGCGGGAAAAATAAATTCCAAATTTTAATGTTGTAAGTGCGTAGATTTACTACTTGTGGTCAAGTATGGATCATAGACGATAAATTCACAGAACAAGAATAGCTTTATTTACACAAGTTACACATTTCGGAACAGACTTTTCCATTATCAGCGAGGCCTGAAAACAAAAGTATAAAAGCTACGTTTAGAATAACGTAATTAATTCACGCTCGAAAATTGACAGGAATAAAGCTGTTACAATGATATCTGAGCAAATATATTTATGTTGCATCGAAGTAGAAAAAAAATTATATTCTTTACTTGTCCTGACATCCAGAAAAGGAAGCGTTTTTTCTTGTTTTTTTCAGTTAAGAAGGGAAACTAATCCTGGGGTACTGACTATTTAAATGTACTGAAAATTTGAAACATGATTAGCACAACGAAACTGCAAAACTGTGTCATCGATCTGGCACTGGTTTCAAATCAGGCGATCATTTGTCTAGCCTAACGTTCTAGTGGCGAAGGGGAAACTGCTGGTTAAGGTTGGTTTTAAATTTTATTTTCATGTTTTATAAGTTCCAGACCGGTGTTTATACCTCTTCAATATACTATTAACTTTATGTTCTCAAATATTATTCGAAATTTTATTTCATTTATACTAATGTTTTCACTTCATACACTTTGTTCTCACACTGACTGATGATTGAATAAACATTTATAAACATTCGAATCGCGCAAATAAAATGTTTTCATCTCAAGAGCTCGGGATCATCTGAATGTTACAAACATTCCACAAACCACAACAAATTTATATAATTTGTTTAGAATTTCGCGAAGAGCTACTCCAGCTAACAGTTTCTAAATTTAAAGTGATAGAGTAGAGAGAAAGCAGCTACTAAAAACCACTTACCTACTCTTTATCAAAGAGGAGTGCGATTCGTTGTAACATTATAACGTACGCACAACTGAAAAGACAAGAATGTTCAGGAATGGGTTTCGAACCTGTGTACTTAAGTTTGCAAGTTTGTTTGTTTGTTTTGTATTTAAGCACAAAGTTACACAAAGGACTGTCTGTGCTCTGTTTGCCATACAGATCGAAACCCATTTACTAGTAATGTAAGTCCACAGACATGCTGCTGTACCACTGGGGGAAAATATTGCAAGTTGAATGTCCTTTATCAGCAGTTCAACATGATAGAGAACTGCTTGAACACTGATAATGTCGGCTGCTATAAGAGGCACAAGAAATTAAAACGTCATGAAAACCTACTTTCCTATAATTATACACACTGGCAGAAAAGCTGCCGTAAGATTGGGTGTTTGTGCTAGCAATTCGTAATCGTAGTATTCATAACTCATTGAAAAAAGTTTAGTAAAATTTAACATTAAAAATTTTTTTTGGGAAGTACTGCACTAGAAAAGTGTTCCAATTGTGCTGATATAAAATAATATTTTTTGATACATTAAAATTGCTACTGTTTATTGAGAAAATAACTGTTTTTAAGAACTCCATTAACAGCCCGACATGGTCAAGCGTGTTAAGGTGTGCGGCTCGTAATCTGAGGGTCGCGGGTTTGCATTCCTGTCGCGCCAAACATGCTCGCCCTTTCAGCCGTGAGGGCGTTATAATGTGACGGTCAATCCCACTATTCGTTGGTAAAAGAGTAGTCCAAGAGTTGGCGGTGGGTGGTGATGACTAGCTGCCTTCCCTCTAGTCTTACACTGCTAAATTACGGATGGCTAGCACAGATAGCCCTCGAGTAGCTTTGTGTGAAATTCAAAAAATAAACAAACAAACTCCATTTAGTTCGGCATGGAAAGGTGATTAGGGCGCTCAACTCCCAGTCTGAAGGTCGCGGGTTCAAATCTCTGTTCCATTAAACAGCTGGCGTGGGGGCTTTACAATTGTTCGGTGAATCCCACTATTCGGTGGTAAAAGAGTAGCCCATGAGTTGGCGATGGATGATGATAACTAGCTGCTTTCCTTTTCATTGTTAAATTAGGTATGGCTAGCGCAGATAGCCCTCTGTAGCTTTGGGCGAAATTCAAAACAAACAAATAGAAGAATTCTATTTTTGGTAATATATTTAAAAATTGCATCAGTAAAGATATAGTCAGACCCTCACATACAGTTCTGGTGAAAGTTGTTTTCTTGTTGCTAGGAGAGTACTTTTATTTAAAATCGTGTTTTATCATAAATAAATAGTTGATGTATATACGGTAGTTACTTTTCTGCCTGAATAATAAATAGAGTTTTGTTTGTGTTTGCATTCAACAGATGGCATAACATTATATTTATTACTTCAGTCACATACATAGATGATAGATATATATACGCTACATCAATTAAAGTAAGATTAACAATGCAAAATTTAAAGTACAGAATATATGTAAAATAAAGTTATAGTACTTGCTATGGGAAAAAACATGAAAAATTTAAAGAGTACATCTATTGTTAGTGGTTCCATTCAATAGATGACATTACGTTATATCTATTACCTCGTCACATACATAGACGGATACATATGTACACGCTACATCAACTATACTGAAATTAACAATGAGAAATTTAAAGTAAAGAATATATATAAAATAAAGTTCTATTACTTGCTATGGGAAAACAAGAAAAAATTAAAGTGTACATCTACTGTAGCCAGGTTGACTTAATGTCTGTTAAAGACTGAAGAACACTTTAGACTTCAAAACATTATATAAATTCCAAAGGCTGTTTATTTACATAAATTCATTTGAAGAGAACACAACTTTTTTAACTGGCACTTTTGAAAACATAATATTAATATTTTTATTGCAAACTTAAAGCTACTCCCCTCTTCAGTGGCTCAACAATAAGCAGGAAGGCTTATAACATTAAAAACCGAACTTCGACACTCGTGATGTGTACAGTAGAGATAATCTACTGTATAGAATCGTGAATAACAAACACCAGAGTTGTTTAGTTGATTGGGGAAATGTGTTGATAAAGATTAATGGTCGAAAAAATAAATATTACATACAACCTTATTAAGGTCGTCAAAGAGCCACTCTTTTTTTCAGTTTTTCAAACGTGCCTATTTCTGTGAAATGTCAAAAAATAGGAGATTTATATAGCTTTATATTTAAATTAGACCTGCAGATAGAGAAATCTGTTTTATTAATGTTTTATATTTATTGAAGTTATGGTGCTGATACAAAATATCTGAGGGCCTGACCCTAAATATGGGTGAGATTAAGGTCGTATGAAGAAGATAAAATACGTATATCTATATCTCAAACTGGAATTATTATTCTTGTGAACCGTCTTGTTAAAAAAAGATGAATCGTGTTTATTTGTCTCACAGATAGGAGAATTGAATTTAATTTGAGATAGAAAATAATATGTGATATTATACCATTACCAAAATTCTATATAAAATTAAATTACAGTACGCGTTAGAAATAATTGATTTATCTGATTCTATTACTGTACACTGACCCAAGAGTTTCAACATCGAGAGCTTTGATCGAATTCCAAGTAACCTACATAACGTCAGTAAATATCAAACTTTAATTGGATTGCTTTCTCAGTCACTGGAAATTTAAATTCAAACATAAAGATATATAAACCTCGTACTTATTGACATTTTAAATAAACAGGCTGTCGTTTGAAAAACGAGCGACTCGATAGTAGATAATTAAGCAAAGCCAAGTAAATTTGCAGATGGCGTATAAACATATAAGCTTGAAAAGCTTAACACGTGATGATATCTTATCACATTGTTATTTTATACTCTAATAATAAGGTAACAGTAACTTTTAGGATTGTAAAATGCAATTTTATAATACTAATATTAAACATGTATATAAGCCTACTGCCATACTTGACATGTGAAGGAGGTATTAAGCTAGTCGTGTGTCCTGGATGGCTTATTTCATGTTATTTAGCCATATAACTTTATTTCCCATTTCAGCGTCTCTTGATAAATTAAATTATTAATTTAATTTTTTTAGAGAAGAATGCATGACCTGTTGGTTCTGTGTTCGGCTCGCATTCTGCGGTTCGCAGGTTTGAATTCTCTTTCAAACCTATCCACTCTGTAGGACCACCGTCAGGGTCACCCACCGAAAAATAAAAATTATTGGTAGATATTAAATACTCGCGCGGTTGAATGAAGAAGTGTATTTTAAAATTGAAAATGGATATTGAATCAATCACGATTTAATTTTTTTTTAGTATTTGAGTTTCTTAGCGCCACATACTAGAGCTCAAATATAGTGGCACAGCTGCTCCATATATTCACTGTGTTATAAAGTCGATCTCGCAATCGGTTCTCGTCGTCTTTGCTTACACATCATGCTTTAATGATGAAAATAGAAAAATTAAAAACCTTCTTCAAAGTAATATCTTGTATTCTAACAAGATGTACCTCGATACCAACGTCTTTCTTTGTACAGTACTATTTAAAAAAAATATCTGACCAAGTATATTATAAAAAACGTATCTAGGCATTGAATCGAAAGACATTTCTAATCAAATAATAAGAGGAATTATTCTGTCGGTATAATAAAAAAAATTTATAATCGACGAAACAGAGAATAAGTTTTATACCACAATATTCCGGTTATTTTTGTAATTTTTATTTTATTTTGTGTGTATGTATTCAATACAAAACATATTATCACACGCTGGACATCCATAGTGAGAGTTATGAGTTAACTTATATAATACAAACCATAACAGTTAGTGTTGGAAAAAATCGTATTTTTACACTTTTGATTACGACATTTAGCTAGCACAAAATGTTTCTTTAACTTGTTACAACAGCCTGTCACACCAAACATTCTCGCCATCTCAGCCGTGGGAGCGTTGTTATGTGACGGTCAATCCCATCAATCCAACTATTCGTTGGTGAAAGAGTAGCCTAAGAGTTGACAGTGGATGGTGATAACTAGCTACCTTCTCTCTAGTCTCACACTGCTAAATTAGGGACAGCTAGCGCAGATAGCCATCGTGTAACTTTGCGCGAAATTCAAAACAAAACCAAACAAACAAACTTGTTACAAATGATCTTTACAATGAAAGTAAAATATTACTTATTACCTTAAGTTTGTTCGGAGAAGTAATCAAAAAGTTACACAATGGGCCATCTGTGCTCTGCTCACCACGGATATTGAAACATGATTTCTAGGAGTGTAAATCCACAGACATATATATGTGCTAATGGGGGTCACTAATTGAAGTACCTGTTCCCTAAACATCCATCTAAACCTTGAGCTTGAGAAGTAGTTACAGGCAGTACTATTCTATCTATATAGATTTGTATGTACATTAGAGTATATGCTATGATTTTTAAGTAAAACGTGTAAGGTAGAAATTAAACAATGTAATGCACACACACACAAACACATCTGTATGATCATTAATGGAAAATCAAATGAAGTTTTTATCTGGATGAAATAAATCAAGCTCTGTCGACATTCATTATTTATTCAACCTTTTGAAGGAGTCATTACATTCAATTTAGTGACAAGTTCTGAACTTTATAGATTAAGCAAGATTACTTTATATACAATGTATTTTTTGGCAATAAAAGTTTACATATACATACGTTTGAATAAAATCTCCATTATCTTAAGAATAGCCTTATATACCTTAATTTGACAGCATCCAAATGAAACAACATGGCAACAGAATAATGATGGTTGACCTTGTAATTACAACAGAATTCACAGACGGATAAGCTTGTCATGCCAGAAGGATAACGGTTAAGCTTTTCATGCTTGCAGGATAGCGGTTAAGCTTATTACTGTGTCATCGATAAATAGACAATCACTTGTTGGAGAAAAAAGTAATCAAACCAAGCAGTTAATTTATTTTAGTTTTAAGAATAAAGAGTCGAAAAGCTAGTCAGAGACACTTCACCCTTCCTGTATGTTTTTAGGTTTGCATTATAATTTATAGTAATCGACGTTCGGCCAATCTACAGAATGGTTTGTACTATGATGAATAATTGGCGTATTGTTTTTAAAGTACAAACAATCAAAGTGTTCATAGATAATCAACGTAATTGGTTGATTTAATGCACCGAGAGAATACAATTTGCAATTGCTAACAATTCAACTAATGTGGACTTTTTAAAATCTACTGTATTTTTCGAACTAAAATAAGCAGAATAAATAATTACGAATGTTCGAAACTAACCATAAAGTTTCAGAATCACAGAGATTTTGTTTGAATTACACGTGATGGCGAAGAAATGAGAGCTTCAGTGGAAACCACTTTGTGCTTGATATCACTGAAAACGAGGATATTTTCTGCGTGGCTTAAAATAGTCGCGTTCATACTGCATCAGATCTTTCAGCAGACGTGTTTCTCATAATCTGTATTGAAATCGACTTGCGGTGTTAACTCATCCACATTTTGCGATCTAGTTTGTAAAATTAACTGGCTGACTGCACAAGATGAAGTGAACAATGATAATGTAAAAAAATAAAATTAAATCGATTCATTTAGATATCAGAACTCATATTTATAATTCTCTTAAACATTTGTATTTGATACGTTTCAGTGTTAGCTCCTCAAGAAAATATACAGGTCAAACCTTTATACAGCAAAATCATCTTTTGATTACCTTCTGTGGCACAGCGGCATGTGTGTGAGTAACCGGGTTTCAAAACCTGTGGTGGGCAGGGCACAGATAACCTTTTGTGTAACATTGTGTTTAGTAACAAACAACAAAAACCTCAAATAAAAATTCTTTATATATACAGAAAAATTTAATTTAATATTGTTTCCTTGAAAATGTTAACTTCAGTATCACACAAACCAAACTTTTCTATGAAAAAAGTAACAAATCTCATTGAATATAAAATATAAACAGGTGTTTATAAACATGTAGAAGATACTGCGATAGCTAACCCTAATTTAGCAGTGTAACATTGGTTTGAATTTCGTGCAAAGTTACACGAGGGCTATAGGCGCTATCCGCCCCTAATTTAGCAGACTAGAGAGAAGGCAGCTCGCCATTACCACCCACCGCTAACTCTTGGACTACTCTTTTACCTACGAATAATGGGATTGGTTGCAATATTATAATGTCCCCACGGCTGAAAAGGCAAGAGTGTTTGGTGATGGGGATTCGAACCCAGGATCCTTACATTATGAGTCGAGCGCCTTAACCATCTGGCCATTCCAGGGCTTTATCGCAAATATACCATAGCTTTTTTAAAAAAGCATGAGGAAAAGACATGTAGATTTGCTTAAAACGCTGTGAAAATGTAACTCACCCACCTGCAACTAATTATGGACTTGTCTCCATACATTTCGATATGAATAAATATCATGGTGTACTTTTACTTATGAGTTATAAAGGTTAGCAGCTACCACAACCAGCCAGTTGGAAACCAGACACCACGAGAGAGAAATAGAGTTCGCGGAAAGTGAGGACAAGAATGGTAAGTTGATGCAGCTTTCGAGACATTTCAAGTTCTGTACTCATATCTAAGTCCATTGTAAATAATCTTGTTGAAGAAATGGATAAACCTCTGGAAGTGTTAATGCAGAATACAGGCCGAACTGTGTATAATTTATCTCTCCCCAGTCCACACGAACTTTCAAACGTGATGTGAAACGAAACCAGACTTCTGGCAATCTGTCTCTTAAGATAAGAGTTCTAAAGATACACAATAAATGTTTTTGATATTGTTTGCATACAGAAAAGTTACTTGTGTAATTTTTGTTTTACGGTGTTTGTATGCCGCGTTTAATCTTCTGGATAATACACAGAACATACAGAAACATCTCTATAACAAATAAACTGTTGTTAGATATTCATCACGCATACCTTTTGAATTTCTATACCCATCTAACACTAACGTGTTCATCAGTATTCTAGATAATGCATTGATGTATGTATGACTTTGGATGATACCGAATTTGTATTGTTAATATTTAGAAACGACAAAACTTTAAATTTTTAATTTACAAACAGTGGGAAAACTCTATATATGTTTGTAAATTAATGATAATTCGCTCTTCTTTAAATAGTTGTTTGTAACAAACGTCTATCTTATGCTTGAGTTGGAGAATTATTTTAAGTTTGATCCCTTGTCAAGTAAACGGGTTTCAGTGAGTAAGTATTTGTAGATTATACAGGCCTATAAATTTAAACTTCATAAAAGTTATTTTGGTTTAAATAACGGATTTTCCATAATTTAGCAAGCAGATATAGAAAATTTAGTTCATTTTTTTCTATCACATAAAGATTTTTTATAAATCGTGAAGAAAGTAAAATTCTTACTTAAATCCAATTATTATTTCGTTTACCATAATGAACATATTTCATTATTATGTTTGGTAAAAACATACAAACAAACTGAAGAAAAGGAAATAACATTGATGTCAAAGTAATATTAAGCCTTATTCATCCTGGAATTTTTGTTTAAATCTATGTCTTTTAATTTCATAACAACATTCTGTGGTATTTCTGTTACGGCCCCTCAGTGGCACAGCGGTATGTCTGGAAACTCACATCGCCAAAAACTGGATTTTGATACCCATGGCGGACAGAGCGCAGATAGTCCAATGTGTAGCTTTGTGCTTAATTTAAGTCACTCAAACTTTCTGTTGTGTATTGCGCCTGAAGTATATCATTTCAATGACCTTCAGTAATAAGCCATCATGATAACGTTTCACCTTCCTGGACACTTCTTCTACATTTCCTTCAGTGATATCTTTCCATTATTATTCAGTAACAGCATCGAAATTTTGAGGAAAATAGTAAATACATAAGTATAAGAAATGAGTTTTCCAGCTCACATTACAATCTAACTCTTTGAATTTACTGAGCATGTTATTGACAATATTTTCGTAAATTAGTTTCTTGTCGTTTCTAAAACATTTGTAAATAACGTCTTTATAACAATCTACGTTTCTTTTTCAACTTTCCTCAATGTCATTTCGAGTTGTTCCTCCAAAGTCAATTTCCCAATCTAAGGTCCAACAAAATTACCTTCTTTAAGTTTCGCGTCTGAAAGAGCTGAGAATAGCCCACATAGATACTTGAAACAGTTGTTTGTTTTTAAGCATAAATCTGCAGCAAATCTGTGCTTTGTCCATCACAGGTATCGAAACCCGGTTGCTAGCAGTCTAAGTTTGAAAACATACCGCTAGGCCACTGGGAAGCCTTGAAACAGTCGTTATCTTTGTCTACGGTTTCACCAAGTCTAGTTTCAAGAGAATAGAAGACAATAGGACTTTATATGTGTCAACCAAAATTTCACGTTCAGTGTTTTCCGATCCTTGTATCAAGCTGACGTAGCGTCTTTATCCAGTGTTGATTTCGTGTTCTGGTGACCCATTCACACACAAAAAACATAGAAACTTTGTATAACCCAGTAACATACAAAGGACTTTTAAGTCTTCACACAGTATCCGACCATGTTCTTTGTATTTTGCCTTATTGAAAAGAAGTTCGAGATTTTCGTACGTTTCCTTCAAATGAACCAAATGAGCAATAGAAACCAATTGATATATGTTAACATAGTGAAAGAGAACACCTTTTAGGCTTCTTTTAGAGAAACCAATGAACAATCAAAACTTACTTGATTTATAAACTGTAACTCTTATAACTGGCATTAATTCAGCAATACTGCTGCAATAAGCTTGTGAACCATCTCGCAAAAAGTATGGTACAAACACTTTCTCATGATTTCTGCACCAGTAAAATGGTGTCCCTGGAGAAGATAATTTCTTAGTTCGAAGTCTGAACCCTAAAATTTCTGAAGAATCCTTTGAAAGACTGAAATGTTTCCCCAAATCGTCCAGTTCACCTTGTGTAAAATGTTGTGGTTTATCAAACGTTTCAGGTTGAAAACAATTCTATCATTATTTCTATTAATATCAGATTCAAATCAGATGAAACCATATCAAAGGTCTCTTTTAGGGTAGGTACAGATACATTAAGTCTGTGAGCAACAGATCTTATTGTAGATTGAAGGTTAATATAAGAATTTTCTTTTTTATTTCTATTGTTGTAGCGTTGCATGTTACATGAGAAAACAATTGAGAAATCTCCGTGGTTTCTAGGCTCACGTCAGGCCCCTGGAATTACAAAAGGCAGACTTTTTCTTACTTTTAGTCTACTGTTTCAATTCTTCTTCACAAGTGGTGCACCTTTGCCTTGGTCTCCAATTTATGTTCCAAAATAAGCGTAATACATTTTTTGACGAATTCTATTTGTTTCTTTACAAAAAATATACCATAAATATAAAATAATATGTTTGGGTCATTTACACAATTTCTTGTTGCATGAAAACAAATAAATAATATCGAAAATAAAAATAATGTTAAATTACACGTATAAATAAATGCTATATAGAAATAACACGTCATGCAGCTTGTTTACCGCTAATATATTAGTGGTGTGTTTCCCGTTTTTTCTGGAGCAATCGATAAGACACTTAGGTCGCAATTGGTCTAGGAAAAACCTGTAGCCAGTGGTTGTCAGCATTTTAAGTATAAAAAATTGTGACCCTTTTCAATGGAAGTAATTCACTTATGTATGATTCACTAATACATATGATGTTTGATTGGTATGAAGACCTGACTACAAATACGTGTTAAATAAATCAAACATTCAATGTGGATCTACACGCATGCAGTATTAAAAATTACTCTGTAGGCAATATTTCAAACTTGAGCGTATGCAACTGATATCAAACTTATAAGTACTACTCAACACTTTGAACCAAGGTAACTCAATAAAGTAAGATACATAATACACGTAAATAATTTTAAGCCTTTTTTTGTAAGCAACATAATAAAAATCATTTATAAATCTACGCATTGTAATAAATGTTTACTAGTTTAACAGTTTTAATATATTATATTTGAAAATATTCTATTGTTTTTTTGTTTGTTTTTTTAATTTCGCGGAAAGCTACACGAGGGCTATCTGCGTTAGCTGTCCCTAATTTAGCAGTGTAAGACTAGAAGGAAGGCAGCTAGTTATCGCCACCCACCGCCAACTCTTAGGCTACACTTTTACCGACGAATAATGGGGTTGACCATAACATTATAACGCCCTCACAGCTGAAAAGGTGAGTATGTTTGGTGCGACAGGGATTCGAACCCGCGACCTTCAGATTACGAGTCGAATGCCTTAACCCACCTGGCTATGCCGGACCGAAAATATTCAAGCTCTAAAACCGGTGTACAAAAACAATAGCTGAATTTCAGTTTATTTCAGATATTTGTTCAAGTGAACGTTTCATGCTCATATCTTCATTAAGAAATAAATTATAGCAGGGATGAAGTTTTCTTTAACCTAGAAATTTTTATATAGAGTATTTAGGCGGTTACTGAAGTTCGATCCATATTCTTTAAGACATTGAAACTCTCAGAAGCTATTAGATGGTCAGATAAGGACGATCTCAAATATTTAATTTCTTTTTTGTTTAAGCTCCAAATTATCATGATTGGATTTGTGTTATTATATTGTGAATCAGATGAAGGCACATCTTAACAGGTGATCAGGGTGATAGAATTCTAATCCAAGGGTCGCGGATTTGATTCCCCGTCACATCAAACATGCTATGTGAGCATTATAATGTGACAGTCAATCCCATTATTCGTTGGTAAAAGAGTGACCTAAGAGTTGGTGGAGTATGGTGGTGAGTTGTTGCCTTCTTTCTAGTCTAACACTGCTAAATTAGGGACGGCTAGCACACATAGCTCTCGTGAAGTTTTGCGCGAAATAAAAAAAAACAAATACACAAACAAGCAAACAAATTAACAGTGATACCACATGAAAAGCCTTTCGCTCTGACGATAAGGATGAGACTGAATTGACTTCCAAGTAGAATTGACTTTTCTCGAGGGAGATTTTCACTGGAAATGTTAGCATAACTATCGCCATCTGAAGTCTATCCAATCACGGCAAATCAATAAAACTCTTGATTAAAGAAGAAGTGCACTGGTTTCATGATGTAGATTTTATGTTCACGCGAATTTATTCAACTTCTGTATAGCCCCGAAAAAAATCAAAAGAACATATTGTTCACGACTGGCGACAGTGAACTTCAATGACGTATCCCATTACTAACTACAGTGATAAATCATCTTGGATTTTAATTCAGCTTTAAAAGTTTAAAAGCGTTATCTCAATTAAATTTACCCAAATGACAAAGTTCGCGTATTTTCATTTATTGCAATATATTCTATAATTTATACCTAATGTGTGAAAAGATAGAAGTATTTTCATGTATACATAAGAATTTTAATATATATATTTTTTAAGAATATTCCCATTCATGTAACTCTCGGATACGTGTCCCACTTTCTAACTGTAAAAAATACTACTGTTGTCATTTCCACAAAACATAAGGACGTTTTATAAATTATTTAAATGTTTTAGTTATCTTTCTAGAGTATCTTTTATATTAGAAGGATGTCTAGAAAGTACGGTAAGTTAGTGGGATACTGTGGGCATGGGTTTCGAGCCAAAACGAGTTTCTTGCATGCGGTGAGATAAGTAAAATCACTTATTATTAATATTCCTGCTGAAACCCATACCAAGTGATTGTGGCACAGAACGGGATATGTGAGTTTAGCAGGTTCTGCTATAATACTGAAACTTACGAATTAAATTATTTATTACTTCTTGTTAGCTTCAATTTTAATATTTCCTAAAGGTCCGCCAGTGGCACAGCAGAATGTCTGCAGGCTCACACAGCTAAAAACCGGTTTCGATACCCGTGGTGGGCAGAGCACAGACAGCCCACTTAATTCTAAACAACCTATCGCTAAAAATTCTACTTATCATGCTGTTTGAGGTGTCATTGGTTGTGCATACCTGTAAGTAGAATATATTGAAATAGGTAGCAGAACTTATATGTTGGTTTTATCTTATTAGCTAAACCAGACACGTAGTTGTATTTCGTATTTATGTGTGTTTTCTTATATAGCAAAGCCACAAAGGTCTATCTGCTCAGCCCACCGAGGGGAATCGAACCCCTCATTTTAGCGTTGTAAATCCGGAGATATACCGCTGTACTAGCGGGGGGCTCGTATTTATGACAAAGCAACTAAGGCTATTGTTGATGTCCTTAATTTTGAATTTCTGGACGCAGCATGGTAAGGTAGGTTAAAGCATTCGACTCGTAATCTGAGGGTCACGAATTCGAATCCCAGTTGCATCAAACATGCTCGCCCTTTCAGCCGTGGGGGGCTTTATAATGTTACGATTAATCCCACTATTCGTAGTTAAAAAAGTAGCCCAAGAGTTGGCGGTAAGCGGTGATGACTAGCTACCTTCCCTTCAGTCTTACACTGCTCAATTAGAGACGGCTAGAGCAGATAACCCTCAAGTAACTTTGCGCGAAATTCAAAAACAAATAAACAAAGAAAGCACCCTAGTATTTACTACCCACGCTAAGAGAACAAATGTCACCCTTACATCCACAGTTTAGAGAATGCAGAATATTTTATGGCTTTTCACAGATTCAAACCCCTCTCGTCAGTCCTGAAGTCTACAGCTTTGGCTACACGGCCACTACGCGCCCAAAGTAGAAATGTTAATTAAGTATAGATTCTTCTTTAATCTTAAACAATTTTGTTTTATCGTGAATTACAAATCATTATACTCGAGGTAACTTGCATAAGATATTACCAATAAGGCTACAGATCTATGGTTTAGTCAGCAATAATAAGGAGATATTTACATTTCTAAATAGCACTGTTCTACAAGCTCAAAACCCAGCACATGTTTTAATTTTATCCAGAAGATATACGTGGTAGAGGGTTAATTTTGTTTGGTTGTCGTTAAGTGCAAAGCTAGACGATGAGATATCTGTTCTGAACCCACAACGAGTATCGAAACTCGATTTTAGTATAATATGTCTTGATATTCACAGCTTACCAATTGGGGAGGAGGGGAAGGTGTAGGGTACTCGAGTTTATTTGTCATTTTAACGTCAATAAATTTTTGATTGGAACCAAGGACGTTCAAAGTGCCAGTCGAGCGTCATAATTACCTGACTATGTCAGACCAATTTAGAGTTAAGAACTTAATAAATAGAAATCATTTATAATATTCAAACATATAAATATTTTAATTTAAATTTTATCATATATCATAGTAATAAATTCAGAGTATTTATTCTTTGTGGCGTTTACTTACAAAACTAAAAATAATCGTCTATAGTAACTTATATGATGATCAAATAGCTCACGCAAAATATCTTACTTGCTCATAGCTCAATGAAAATCCTACACGTTTGCGACCCCAAAAATTGGGGCTCTATACGCGTGATGAGCAGAACACAGATAACCTATTGTGTGGTTTTTGCGCTCAACAAAAAACGCACTCAGGCTAAAATTAAGTTTAAACAATCAGCAAGTGACTTAGCCAAGACAATTCAAAAGAATATCTTCTTGTTTAATTAATAAGTGTATAAACAAACAGGATATATAACCTTTTTTCATCTTTAAAGAAAGATTCATTGCCTTTCTAATCTGCAATGGTGAGTCAAGTATATGAGAATATCCTTAAAATGATGGATTTCATACAATAACAGGATTATCTTTTATCTAACTAATCGATGTATGATTTGAAATAAATGCTGCTTCGTTATAATTGTAACACTAAATTAGTTATTAACCATGTGTAATAAACAACTAAGGTAAGGTATTTCTTTTGATTTTTTGGGTTGAGCTTGATTCAGAAATAAAGTTAATTTTCCATATTTAGTGGCTTTGTTTAGCTAGTAAGTAAGGTTTCTGTTGCATTACGTTATTTCTTTCTTTACTTTAAACATGTTTTGAAAATAGAATAGATGTAAACGTTTCCTCAGTTGCACAGCACCAAAATTCAAACCACATAAATAGCATGTCTCAAGTGAGGCATACAATCATATCACATTAACAACACATTTGTTATATGGTGTACAGTTAAGCCTTATTAACAGCATGTTCATAATGAAATAATCAATTAAACAACATTAGCAGAATGCTTTTAATGAGACACAGAAACTAAAATATGTTAACACCACGTTTAAAATGAGTTGCATATTTAAATCACACAAACATCATGCTTGTAATGAGATATACATAATTAAACTATATTAACAACACATTTTTAATTAGACATATAATTAGCCACACTAATGAGATACAGAACTAAGGTATGTTAACATCACGTTTGTAACGAGTTACATATTTAAATCACACAAACATCACGCTTGTAATGAGACATATATATAATTAAACTATATAAACAAACCATTTTTAATGAAATATATAATCAATCACATTATCATCACGTTCATAATAATAATATAATTTTATTTTGTACCGCGACGGTCATGATGCAGGACCATGTCTGATTTGTCTCAAAATTGCGTTTCTCATTATGAAGCTCTGGGTGTATTATAAGCTTGATGGTTATATTCCATTACAATTTGAAAGCTGTGCAAAAGTTGGCTCAGCGGTAATTCTGTCAGCTTATAACGCTAATAACCGGGTTTCAGTGCTGTGGTGGGCACAGTAAAGTGCCCATACTGTAACTCTAATTCATCTGTTCAAATATGGTAACGGCTAGTGTGATTAATCCTTGTGTAGCTTTTTGCGAACGTCCCAAACAAACCACAAATGTTTAGCATTTTTCCAGACCATTGATCTATCTAGACAAATAAACAGCTTGCAACACTACTGCACGTGAGTGTAAGACGTTTCACAATGTACTTACACATGGTGTTTCATAGCTCTTTTGCATATACTTAAAACATCTACCTTAAAAATTAACACACGAATAAACTTAAAACACTGCTATGCTGATGTGAGACATTATGGTAAACTAAAAAAATTATTGTAATTTTACCTATGATTAGAATAACATACACGATTTGTTGGTAACTTTACATGGATAAAGTGTTTTAACACTGGTTATAGCATATTTTCTTTCGGAGAACAAAGACGCTACACTTTCATCTCTGCTGCGAGACTTTTCTAACTGAGACATAAAATCATTGTGCGTGTACGTGTATTATACGCAGATTTGTTGTAAGTGGTGAAGCACTATCATTGCCGTGAATATTTAAATCTGAATGTCACTAAAGGCATTCAGTCCATTGACAGAAAGATTTGACGGTTGAACCTCATCTTTCTTATTTATAAATGATCAATTAGAATCGTCATATTTTTATACAGTTTTTACCACAATATTATTCACTCTAACTGCTTTTTAACATGTTTTTCGAATTTAACTGCAGAAACTAACCTCTCCCTCCCAGTGGAACAGCTGTATGTCTGTGGACATACAACGCAAGTAACCGGGTTCGATATCGTAGTGGGCGGAGAACAGATAACCCATTGTATAGCTCTGTAACGAACTACAAAACAATCAAACAGTTTTTACTGGCTGTTTTGATATTTTACATCTATTCTTGGACTGAGAAGATTTCGTGATTTACTAAATATAAAAACAAACTAAAATCACATCTGTAACAGCAAAATTTCAAAGTATTTTATGCTGGGCTCAGGAGAATTGTTATAACAATCATTGTTCGTGTTTTCATGAATACTAAGATAAAAATAACAAATAATTTGTTTCTGCAAAAACTGAGGTTTTCTTCTGTAAAGAGACAGTGGAAGAAAACCAGCCATGTAAATAAAATTTGTATGAAGTGTTTTGTTGAAGAGTTTAGAATAATTTTTCTTTTATTATTAAAGTGGTTAAGGAATTAAGTTTTTCCCACTGTTTCGCTAAGTTTAAGAAACAATAGAGGAGAGTTAAAAGCCCCCCAGTGACTCAGCGGTATGTCTGCGGACTTACACGCTAAAATCCGGGTTTCGATACCCGTGGTGGGCAGAGCACAGATAGCCCATTGTGTAGCTTTGTGCTTAATTCGAAACAACGAGAGTTAAAAATGGAGGAACGATTTTCGGTGAAATGAATATTGTTGCTATTTGTTTCACTTCCATAAAAACTTGCATGATAATTTTAGAAAATCCTGTTCCATTAAATGAAAAGATAATTTTATTATCACATAATCAAACAACAAATCGATGGAAGGACAATCGAAACAAATAACAGGGATAAACCATTAAAAATGCAAACTGTAATTTATGAGGCATTAGAATACAATTCGAAGATATACAGAACTGAGTTAAAATTTAAAAGGGATCTTCAAACCTTTGAACAGTTTTTTTTTACCATCTTTAAATTATATCAATTCACACCTCATATATACCATATGGGGCAAACTTGTCCCACAATCTTTAATCAGTGATGTTGTGTTAAACTGGATATATATATTTAAATAATCGCAAATAGCTTCTCAATATCAGAAAATAGTTTTATTTACAACACTTCATAACAGAAGTTTCGTCTCCATTGTGACGCTTCATTCTTCTGATTGGGCTTCATGCGAACTGTCATATTTTTTTTTCTGACTGTTTTACAACTGTATCAAAATCATCTCAGACTGTTGATTCGACACTTTTTATAGGTTAGCTACATTTTTCTTCTCTCATCCGTCGGATGACGTGACATACTTGTATCATCTCTTTCAACCTCTTTAGTAAACGATGACAACTAAAGTTGATCATTGCCTTGTACAGTCTTTATAGCTGCTTATCGAATGTTCTGGAAATTACGCTTCATAATTTCCTTATACACTTCATTAAAATACTACTTTATATATCTAAAACAAGATGGATGCAAATGTTTGTTTCTTTTGTTTTATTTCGTACAAAACTACACGAGGGTAATCTGCGCTAACCGTTCCTATTTTAGCAGTATAAGGATAGAGGAAAGGCAGCTATTCATCACCACCCACCGCCAACTCTTCAGCTACTCTTTTACCAACGAATACTGGTATCGACCGTACGTAATAACGTTCCCATGGTTGAAAGGACGAGTATATTTGGTGTGATAGGAATTCGAACTCACACTTCTCAGATTATGAGTCGAGCCCCCTAACAATCTGGCCATGCCCGGCCTGATGCAAATGCAATCCAGATAATAAAAGTAAATACAAATACAAATCAAAACACTAGTAATAAAAAGCACATAGGATTCTAATGATACGGATTTTTGTTTGGATATTATTATAACAGTAAAGAAGATGTTGTTTGTCATAGCTGCTCTGGCTCAATCTGTACCGAGTAATATACACTGGAAGTGTACTGTTTGTTTGTTTCTGAATTTCATGCAAAGCTATTCGAGGGCGATCTGCGTTAGGCGTCCCTAAGTTTAGCAGTGTAAAACTTAAGGGAAGGCAGCTAGTATTCACCACCCTCCGCTAACTCTTTGGCTACTCTTACCAACGAAAAGTGGGATAGACAGTCACATTATAATGCCCCTACGACTAAAAGGACGAGCATCTTTAGTGTGATAATGATTCGAACCTACAATGCTCAGATTACGAGTCAAGCGCCTTAACCATTTGACCATAACTGGCCTAGGAAGTGTAATAAAGTGTAAATACATTTCAGGTTGCAGATATTATGTTTAGTAAATAGTGTATTAAGTTAGTACATTAAAGAAGTATTCGTGATAGGTTCTAAATTTTTCAGTTAATAAGAAAGTCTTTTTAAAAGACAAGGTAAAGTGTTAAGGTACTTAATACTGAATATTAAACCTCGTAATTTCCAACTACATTAATTAATTAATGTAATTAATTTCAACTAAGGAGCTGTTTTGCTAATCTTAAATTGTTGATATTTTTCTTTTTGTCTGTAAATCATACGCTAGCGTTCTATTTAAATTGTTAACACTGATATGTGCAAATGTATATATATATATATTCAGTTTGGAAGGTACCTTATAAACAGAACAATCTTTAACTATCGTGTCTTTGCATAAATGAGGTGTGTAAAAATGGTAAACTTGTTGTCCATAATTTTTACTATATTATTAAATTAAATATTTAATAAAATTTCATTCTGCTACAAACATATAATAATTTACTATATTACTGCGAAAAAACCCTTTATTAATCATCAACTGAAACAAAATATTCCAACTTTCAAGTGTTCAGTTTTGCTACTAACAAAATAGTAAATGCGCATGTGGACTATCAACCTAAAATAAAAAAAAAGCTCCTTACCGTATATAACCATGGATAGTGCACTGTAATTTGATAAATTAAAAAAAAATTGGTATTTTACTCCTTCTTAGAAGAATGATCAAATATTGTAAACTTAAGTTTTGAATAAACTAAAACTTTCATTGGTTTGATTAGTTTTACTGAGTAGTGAAATTTCAAACTTTTAGATTGATTTGTTAATTACTTTCATCTTCTATTAATTAAAGCTCACTTTCAGTATCGATTAGTAGATATAAGAGAAAGAAGCCGAGTTGATTAAATATTTGGTATTTAGAATTTTTATTTGTTTCGTCTGCTCTTCAGTGTCCCAAGTAGGCCTAATAAATTTCAAATCAAAATTAAAGTCAAGAGCTCTAGGAAAAAAGAAAATGACTTCTTTGTCAGATCTGCAATTTCGAAGCATAGTTGGTTGCATTCATTTTCTTAAAGGCACGCATTTCATATGACAAATACTGTTCCCACTAATTGAGCAAGTGCATCACGTTTGTTGTGCCATAACGAGATGCATAAGAAAAGCATTTTGAACCACGAACTGTAATCCCATTTGTATGTAATCGATACACGAAGTGTGACGTAAGAGCAGGACGTCAGTTGGAAGCAAATGTCCATGTGGATGAATGGGTGTAATTCATCACACGAGACACCGACGGCATCTGGTCCATATTTGTTCCATTCTTTTTACTGGACTACATGAGGATAATTCTTTCCAGAATACTTAATTATTATTTCTTGTCAAGCTTATCGTCATAATTAATGCGTATAATAAATCAGCGGATTATTGGCACATTCAACCAGTATAATACGAGAGATATCGATTTCTATCACAAAATGTTTTTTCTGTAAAATGTTATCACATCTAAAAAAACAAGTCGTTATTAAAAACAAATAACTTCACATCGTCTGAAACGTAAATCAGAAAAAAAATTAGAATGTTATCCCATGTCATTAACGGAACAAAGGCCCAGTATGGCGAGGTGGGTTAAGGCGTTCGACTCGTAATCCGAGGGTTGTGGGTTCGAATCCATGTGGCACCAAACATTCTCGCCCTTTCAGCTGTGGCAGCGTTATAATGTGAAGGTCAATCCCACTATTCGTTGGTGAAAGAGTAGCTAAAGAGTTGGCGGTTGGTGGTGATGACTATCTGTCTTCCATCTAGTTTGATACTGTTAAATTAGGGACGCCTAGCACAGATAACCCTCATGTAGCTATGCACGAAATTCAAACAACAAACAATTAACAAAACGCTGATAAAATATTGTTTGCGGTTAAATGTTTTCGTTTTCAAGGATATACATTGTATTGAAACTATCTCACGGATTTTTTACAGTACATGTCGTCATTCGGTTATTCTTTATTCAACAACTGTGCACATTGTAAATAGCCCTGCTATGTAATTTTTCACGTACTTGATTTGTTTGTTTTAAATTTTTCGCAAAGTTGTGCAAAGCTATTTGCACTAACCGTCCCTAATTTAGCAGTGTAAGGCTAAAGGAAAAACAGCTAATCATCACCACCCCACCGTCAACTCTTGGATTACTCTTTTACCAACAAATAGTCGGATTGACCGTCACGTTTTAACACCTCACAGCTGAAAGGGCAAGTATGTTTGATGCGACGGCGTTTGGAACCCGAGAGTTTCAAATTACGAGTCGAGCGCCTTACCGACCTGGCAATGCTGAACAATTTTTTATTTAAAAACCCATAAAAATGACTCTATCCTTAGATATAATGTCAAAATGTTAAAAGCACACCACACCTCCCTGCTTGCTTTACATAATCCATTACAATACGAGAACGAAAACGGCAGTTTCCCAATGCTCGTTTCAACAGTTCCATTGCGCAGAAAGTCATAGGTACTGCATCAGTTTTCCTATGAAATAGCATGAATATTCGATTGATTATTCAGCTGATTGAGCTATGCGACTGTTGAATGGATATGTGTACAGATGCAACTTGTGTACACGTGGCTCGAGTGATTTTTAAGACGAAAATAGATTGTTCTCGATTACGTTTCCTATTATTGCTTGTGGCATGTGTACGGCTGTTGTGATTATGGATTATCACTTGTACCAAAATGCCGCAACTTGTTTGACACGGCTGGAAAACAACTTATTGCAGACTTGTTTCTGGTTTGGGTACTCCAAATTAGGTGATATTATTTTATTTTTCATTGCTATTAAGTACAAGAAGCATATCTGTATTGTAATCTAAATTCTTGTTCTGAATACATCTTCATGATCTCAGTGTTTGAATACTTTGTGTAGGATGTGGTTGTTACACACCTTTCCAAAAGTTGATCACTTTCTGGTGTTTTACATATTATAATTTATATCGGATGAGCCTCCAGATTATTATGTTGCGTACTACAAATTAAAATAGACTGAAATTGAGTTAAATTGTAATCTGGATTTATAAAGTTAGTTAAATATCGACATGTATCAAATTTATGATATTTGACGGCAGGATTGATATACGCAGTTTTCTTTTTTAATATTCTAATATATAAACAATAATAAAATTTTAATTACGATTATTACAAGTAATGATTTTAAAAAAATTATAAACTTACAAAAATATTGAGTTTTCTGTCTGATCCGGAACTTCCTTGATATCTTATCGAGGGGTCACTACAAGCGAATTAATTTGGAATTGATATAGGGACAATGCACCTAACTGGAAGTTAGCTGGTTTTTCGCTGATCACATGTGAATTTTTCATTGCTGAAGTTTTATAATGTCCTTGTGAAACTACTAACGTTGGATGCTCATCTGGTGAAGTTAAACGGTTTGTATTGTTCAGAGTCCATAAACTTTTGTGGTCAAATATCTGTAGTTTTTCGTTTAATAAACGTTAATCCAATTATACAGGGTGGTCGCTAGAAAAGCGGAAAATTTGAGGGTCAGATGAGATCATGAATAAAATGCGTGCTTACTCATTTCTATTTTGTTTCTTTACATCATGAATAAAATCCATGATTTTAATATCATAAAATGCATTTTGAGCATCTATGAGTGTAATATAACATATGCCTTTAAAAAACTTTGTAAAAATAAATAGCTGTTTGACAAATTTTCCGCTTTTCTAGCGACCATCCTGTAGTATACTAACTGTAGCAAACCATCAATAGATACTAATTCTTTGAACGTTGTTTTGGTTAATTTTATAAGCTTGAGAAGGGAGTTTCTAGAAATTTCAGTTGACTTAACAATACTGACGACACACTAGTACCTTCGTAAAACATATATCTTTGATTCACTCAAAAATCATCTACAAATAGAGTGAATAGGCGGGAATTTTGCACTATATAATTAACAGTATAAGTTACGCGTATTTCTAAATATATATTTAATTGAAGCAAATATCGATGTTAAAATAAATATATATATAATAATAAATTCGTCACAGGTAACATTACACTATACATCCTACACCAAACAATGTCAAAACGTTGTTCTTATACATGACATTCATCGACTGTAGTTGTCATGCAACTTGCTGATTTGAATATTCAAAATAGTTTTAATATAAGGTACTCAACATCTTGTACTGTAACTTAAAATCATGTTATTTCACTACATATAGTAGTGTAGTAATGCATAGTAATTCAATATTATTATATTGGATGTGTATGAGCTTTTACAATGACCCATCATGTGAGCCTCTCCTTTTATTTTGAATACAGGCATAAAAAATTGGCAGTTACGTAAGTTATGCTTTGCATACCGTAAACATATATATTTAATTATTACTTCTGAATAATCCCTGGAACAGATTCAAAAAAAAAATTGCGCTTGTAATTAATTACCTTTTAAAAGTATTGGTATGATTTTTAATTGTATTTAGTTTTAATGCTATTTGCACACAGAGTAATTCGATTGAATTTATATAAACTGTACGGTTTGTTGTAGGAAGACAGGGTAATAAGTTCACAATGTTCTCGCAGTGAAAATTAAAAATAGGCCTATATTATTAATGTTAGCATATGTGATTCATTACACAGATTTTCAAAGTATTTATTTTTTGCATAAGACATTAGGTTGCATGTTTATTTGGCTTATTTTAGGGTGACTTACATATGGGCAATACTAGTAACTAATGTAACAACATTTTTACTTTTATTTTTTTCCTGGGCAGAAAGTGTTATTTCTCAATTTCTTGTACCTAAAGTACATGGGAGAAACCTATTTTTCTCTTGAAACTTTGTTTTTGTGACCTGGGAACGTATAACGAAAACGTGATGGGAGACTATAGTTGGGGGCTGATACTAAAGTGATTTACATTACGGTCCCAAATCTCGAAAAACTGCTCACTTCTAAACATTTTTGTATAACTTTAGTATAAATACATGTAAATCTTGATTCATATATTGTTTTATTCAGATCTTATGTAAATGAAAATGTGCAAATTTACCCGTTTTTACATAGAAAATATGCTAATTTCTAAATTTCCTTATTCAGGTCACAAAAGCAGAGTTTGAAGGGAATAATGGACATTTTCTGTGCTTTTACGACATAAGCGATTAAGAAATAACATACTATCCAGACATAAAATTTGTGTTACATAGTATAATGTAATTAAGTTATATGGAAAATTATTTTGGCCTTTTTAATGCTGTGGTTTGCATGCTATATCTATTCAGTTCATGTAAAAATGCAGTTAGATTTTACATCATTGAAATATAGTTTTCAATTGATATTACACATAATCAGAGAAAAGACATATTGGTGAGTGTGAAGTGGACTAGTCGTCTTTGTTGTTTCAAAGTAATGCATTATAAATTAGGATTACTAATAAGTTTTTCTAACATTTCATGGCAAAGAAAATCAATTTATGAAATTATGTTCATTTACACTTCGCACCATAAGAATATATTTTAATTTATATCAAAATATTTGTGATATATATGAAGGTATTAAAAATACAGTGGTATAAATAAAGGTTTTAAAACTGTGCTCTTTGAATGATGGATAAACAACACAGACATTAATTTGTACATAAAAAGTGTTTTGAGAGTAGGATTTGAAACTAAGAATGTTATTAAGCTTTTCTCCTGTGCATTGGATCTTTTCATTAACTCCAAAGTGTTCGGCTTCATTTTACAGAATGTTTCTCAGTAGTTTCGTGGTACTATCTTTCAGTTTCTTTACGCCAAATTACTGATAAAAATGTTCAAAATACATGCGTAGACTTTTTTGTTACAAGACAATCTTCTTCAGACCGTAAAAAAGTCAACACTGATTTATATAGACATTCTTCGTGCTGTACTCTTTCACAAACTTTATTTACACCCACTTTTAGTAATTTAAATCTTTAAGGTGCTTTTCTGGAACTTCGTCTGTAATTTCAAGTCAACGATTGCTGCTAGTGTAATTTTTGTATGTGATATTTCGCACAAACGAAAGAAGATATGAAATAACTCCTCTTTTTCTTGAATACCAAAATAAAATTGGACCAAGTTGTCACATTTATACTTAGTTTGAAACTGGAAATAAGTTATTTATTTTATTTTATTATTCGATGAGCGCAACTTCCTCCTCTCAGTGATAGAGAGAGATGTCTGTTAGAAACCGGGTTTCGATACCTGTGATGGACAGAAGGCATAAAGCCCATCGAGTAACGCTGTGCTTAACGACATTCAAACATATTGGTTGACCACCACTCAATGGCTAGTGTATTCAAGGTTCCACGTTCAACGCCCTATTACTACGAAAAGTAAAATAAAATAAAAAATAAATGAATTGGACTTCGAAGTATGATGTCGTAAATGCGCCATAGGAGTAACGATCAAATCCAATTATTCGTTTTAGTAGTGGGTAATGCTGACCATGCTAAACTAGATGCCGTCCCTCTAGTGTGTCATTTTACAATAAGGGATGTTCTGCGCCGGTAACTTTCACGTGGTTTGGAACAAAATTCAACAAAACAACAAATGTTTTCATATTTAGACTCATATTCCTACAGTTAAAATGTCATTAATATTGTTTTCAGGGGTTTACATAGGACTCGACTTGCAAAATATGAAAAACAAAAGATATAAGTAAAGTATTTTACTTTACTGTGCTGTGGGAGCATCATAATGTGTGGTAAATCCCGCTATTTATGGGCAAAAGAGTAACCCAATGCTAACATACTTTCTAGTTTCTGTATAAAATGAACATACACGCGTTATTTTCACTTAAACAGTATTTTAAAATCGAAATATAGATCGGCACTAAAATCATTAAAATTATTCTAATTTTCATAATTTTTTCCCTAGAGCTTTGTTTGTTTTGAAATTTCGCACAAAGATACTCGAGGGCTATCTGTGCTAGCCCTCCCTAATTTAGCAGTGTAAGACAAGAGGGAAGACAGCTAGTCATCACCACCCACCGCCAACTCTTGGGCTACTCTTTTACCAATGAATAGTGCGATTAACCGTCACATTATACGCCCCCCACAGCTGGGAGGGCGAGCATGTTTAGCGTGACGCGGGCGCGAACCCGCGACCCTCGGATTACGAGTCGCACGCCTTACGCGCTTGGCCATGCCAGGCCCGTCTATGGAGCTAACAGTTTGAAATTTCAGGTTCTAACCTCATCGTTTTTTTTACATCAAGAAATTATTATTATTTTTATAATTTTCAAAGATTTTGCTTAGATCGAATAAAATTTCTCTAAACGAACGACGGTTTAGTTTTAAATTAAAGATTTAACTTCAAATAGGGTTAATTAATTTCTAGCGCGCAAGAAAACACAAAAATGATAACCTAGTCTACTTTTAATGTCATCTAGTAGACACAATAAATATATTTTATTCATCTTTTTACACAATCAAGTTGACATGTTCTTTAATTTTTTTTTCCTGATAAGAAACTTAACTAAATTTGTTTTATTTATACTTCTTCACATAACACTTCAGAATTTTATCTTACTCATGATTAATACATACAAAGAAGAGTATCTTCTGCATTCCAATTCATAGAAATTCTCATACTTTATTGAAGTCATGTTTTTTTCTTCTAGTGTGTAGGTCTCTGATAACGTCCTGAAACTTTGATGAAGTTTATCAAACAAGATAATGTCATCAATAATTCTTCTTTCGAAGACACGGCGACAGGCCTGGAAACGCCCATGTGTCAATCAACTAACCAAGATAATCGAAAATTGGGTTTGTGTTTTACTTATATTGATACTTTTAAGCATAAAAAAATGTCGTAAAGACCGATGCGTTTTACGGAAACTGGATTCAGTACAAGAGGAACTTTAATGCAGTCTATCTTCCACTATGTTACACAAGGATAAGATTGGGTGTTCCTTTAGATTACACAGTATCGTATTTCTGGCTATTACTTAAGATATTCAAAATGCTGCGATGATTCGCGAAAAGTTAGTCCACTAGAATCAAAACGCACGTTTCTTTTTCATATACTTTGTCTGCACGTATGGATTGCCGTCACAACTTTGTAATCTTTAGTTTCGGTGGAAACGCATAGCTCCACCTACATATTTCAGACTTTTTGAAATTTATTTTGACGTAATTAACTAAGTCATCTTATCGTTAACTGCTTGCGAATGAACCAGAACATCATATGTTTTTAGATTTTCCGGGTTTGCAATGAATCTGTTGCATTCTCAAAGGTTATGTTATATATTAATGGGCTAGCCACAGATAACTAGCAGTATATCCTCTAGGGACAATAATATATCATATACGTGGCTTACGTTTTCTCACTGAAAAACAACAAAATCTCATTTCTTATATTCCGATGCGACGAAAATTATTTTTAGAATCTAGGGCGTAGTTGTCTTATAAAAGTGACAATTAAGCCTATTAGTCGACTATAGTTGCCAAATATCTGGTAGTGAGTGTAATTTATTAACTGTCTTTTCTCATGCCAGTTCAAAATCAAAGATGGAATTCGGAAGATAACAATGGGATCGTCCAATAATATTAAGCTATTATGACAAGGTCATCCACTCTGAATGACTAATTATTAATCTAAAAGAACTATATTGTTAAAAGACTTATGATAATCTAAACTAGATGTATACATTTAAAAATGACGCTGCTTTCCGTAAGGGACATCTCTTATAACACAACATTATGTTCTTGGGCGAGAAAAACTTCGAGACAAACAATTAGATTTCTCACATTTAGCAGGAATATGTTTCCCCTTTGGGTGGATAAAACATATGATAACCAAGTTATACAAATATTTAATGGGTGTTTATCCTTTGGTAGAGCACAAAAGTAAACCACTTTTAGATGATTTAATACTATGATAGCATATTTAATTAATGTACTATTTGGCGTCTAGTTCCAAAACACGTTTCGAACAGCGATGTATAACAGTTAATGAAAGTATAGTAGTTTAAGTTCGCCCTGTGACAAAAATGTGTAACCTTTAAATGCATGGCATGTATATTTATTCCAATAAATGACCAGAGTCATTTTGATCACCATTTTCATAAAAAGGTCATTAAATTTCTCGCATAGTTCTTTTGCAATTACCTTGTTATTCAATAAGAAAACTTGGAAACCATACAATGTTTCAGGAAATCCTTTAAACCTAATTTTGACATGTTACAAAACCAGTATAGAAACCTGAACATTAACTCGTGTTTTTGCTGTTTTTGAAGCATATTTTCCACTGATTCAATGGCTGTATCAATAATGTTCTAAAATAAATTAAGAATTTTGTCGTGAATGAAAATCAGGCTATCAAAACTTTCTCATGAAAAGTGTTTTATTGTTTCGTAAGTAAATGTGATGTTCTTACAGAACGTTTCCACTTTTACCATTTCTTTTCAAGTTGGTTTGTGTCCACTGATAGCTCTGCAAAGCGCTCAGACGTTCACTGATTGAGGAGCAGCTCAAGACAAATCAAGATATGTGACTTTTTCACAGCAGATCTTCCTTTACCACTTGTCTAACTATATATTTAAAGTTCATATTGGAAGGAGTTCCTTTAGAATATAACTTTATTGGTTCCTCCTGAGGGCAGTGTCTTCTGTGGTTGTCAAATTCCTCTGCTAGATGACATCGAAGAGCCCAAACAACATAATATATACTCACCTATCTGAAGACATTCAGTGGTTTCATCGTTAACTGTATAGCAGTACTTTCCAATGACAAATCGAAGCAGAAAAAAACAACAACATTAAACCAAGTCAAAATACCTTATTGTCTTCATTGTTTAATATGATATTCATAGAGTGTACATTGCATGGTGTAAAAAACTAAAATATTAATAAGTAAATCTAATTATTTTTGAAAATAATTGATCTCGTATTTCGTATTGTTCTTCATTGTAATACTCTTGGCTTCGTAAATCTTCCAAGAGACAGCACCATTTCCTCAAGTTCGCTTAGAATTTTATCTGTGCTGGTAATATGAGTCTTTCAACAAAGAAAAATCGAAAGTATATTTATATGAAGTTCTTCATCTTCAGTAATAGATGCCTCAGTAGTTGTGACAAGTCGAATGGTCATTACCATCTGTTACATGTGGATTATATCTGAACACAAAGAGTAACATTCAACACAATCTGTTTCTTGCTAGAAAGTAATTGAACCTGTTCATTATGGACATCCTACCCTTTATTGTGTTTATGGATTTCTTGCAAGTAATCTTTATAAAGTGTTATTTATTCGTAACAGGATCAGACATTACCAAATATTCAACAACTGATATGAAATTTCCATTTCCGGGTGAGAACAGCTTCCGAAAGCTTCCACGAATAACTACATTTTGAATTCTGTCAATTCTTATCCTGGATTTCTAATTACAGCTTTCAAATGCTCAAGAACCTGTTTAATTCAACACATATTTTTAATAATATTATTCTCACTATCGAAATGTTTTAAACTGATCAATTGACTTCTCTGGTTATTTCTCTTATCATATTTGAGAAAGTTTCTACTATTAGAATCAATCTGACCAACACCTGTCCGTATCTTTCATTCAGTTTTTGGTTATTTATTAAATCTTCCAAATGAAATGCACATTTAATCTTCCTTTCCCGCCTCTTTCTTTACAGTTAGTTTTATTCTTAGAAGCTGTGGTTTCTGTCTCTT
This sequence comes from Carcinoscorpius rotundicauda, assembly GCA_011833715.1. Taxonomy (NCBI): domain Eukaryota; kingdom Metazoa; phylum Arthropoda; class Merostomata; order Xiphosura; family Limulidae; genus Carcinoscorpius; species Carcinoscorpius rotundicauda. The sequence goes on along the minus strand of CM022395.1, from coordinate 44,072,886 downwards.
TCTAGAATACTATAACACGCTAGTTTGAGCAATAGTAATTTCTTGACTCGTTCTATTAAAGACAGTCTTTCCAAATTTGTTTTAATGTCCTGTGTTGCAAGGACTTGAAGAAAAAGAGTTGTTTTTATTTTCCAAATCAGTCACTTTTAATGTTTTTCGTTCTGATATTAAGCATAGGAAGAATGGTGCCTTAAACCAACCATTCTTTTCACTCACTGTCCGTACCTACTTTTGAGTCTTTGCTAGTTCTTTTTCATGGTTACTCTTTTTATCTATCCTTTATCCTTTTATCTATTTTGCACAAGGTTTTATTATTTTAAAATTAATTGAATAAAGTATATTAATTATGTATTTTGTGCATATTCTGAAGCATTTCTACTTTGTCAATATAGACACTGTGTGTCACATTGCCTTAAGTTTGTGCCAATTGACAATGACGAACTCACTATCATGGTTTCCAATATCAAGAGGTGGGAGAACTAGGCATCTGTCAGTAGTGTAGATATATTGTTATTAGGCAACTGTTAGTAGTGTAGGAATATCGTGATTAGACAACTCTCAGTAGTGTAAAAAAACGCTATCAGACAACTCTCAGTAGTGTAGAAATATTTTTATCAAACAACTCTCAGTAGTGTAAAAAAACGTTAACAGACAAATTTCAGTAGTGTAGAAATGCTGTTATCAGACAACTCTCAGCAGTGTAAAAATATTGTTATTAAACAACTCTCAGTAGTGTAGAAATATTGTTATTAAAAAACTCTCAGTAGTGTAGAAATATTTTTATCAGACAACTCTCAGTAGTGTAAAAAAAACGTTAACAGACAAATTTCAGTAGTGTACAAATGCTGTTATTAGACAATTCTCAGCAATGTAGAAATATTGTTATTAAACAACTCTCAGTAGTGTAGAAATATTGTTATTAAAAAACTCTCAGTAGTGTAGAAATATTTTTATCAGACAACTCTCAGTAGTGTAAAAAAAACGTTAACAGACAAATTTCAGTAGTGTACAAATGCTGTTATTAGACAATTCTCAGCAATGTAGAAATATTGTTATTAAACAACTCCCAGTAGTATAGAAATATTGTTACTAAACAACTCTCAGTAGTGTAGAAATGTTGTTATTAAATAACTCTCAGTAGTGTAGAAATATTGTTATTAAACAACTCTCAGTAGTGTAGAAATATTGTTATTAAACAACTCTCAGTAGTGTAGAAATATTGTTATTAAAAAACTCTCAGTAGTGTAGAAATATTTTTATCAGACAACTCTCAGTAGTGTAAAAAAAACGTTAACAGACAAATTTCAGTAGTGTACAAATGCTGTTATTAGACAATTCTCAGCAATGTAGAAATATTGTTATTAAACAACTCCCAGTAGTATAGAAATATTGTTACTAAACAACTCTCAGTAGTGTAGAAATGTTGTTATTAAATAACTCTCAGTAGTGTAGAAATATTGTTATTAAACAACTCTCAGTAGTGTAGAAATATTGTTATTAAACAACTCTCAGTGGTGTAGAAATATTGTTATTAAACAACTCTCAGTAGTGTAGAAATATTGTTATTAAACAACTCTCAGTGGTGTAGAAATATTGTTATTAAACAACTCTCAGTAGTGTAGAAATATTGTTATTAAACAACTCTCAGTGGTGTAGAAATATTGTTATTAAACAACTCTCAATGGTGTAGAAATATCGTTCTGAAACGATGAGCTACCTTCACACTGCAGCTATTACGGTATCATAACATGAAATTAGATTAACTATGCTTTTAACTCGAACACTATCATGAAGATAATATTGTCATTCCACTTTGAAAAAACGGTAAAAATCGTAAAAATTGTAATAAAAATCGCGTTTTCAATAGATAGCGCTAAATACAATATGTTACTTTTAATTACACAGGATGGGGAGTTCAAGATTGAAAGTCATACAACACGTTACTTACAGAACAGTTCTCTTCTGTGTATGAATCCTTAACATAATGAGCACTTGAATTAATCCTAACACAAAGCTTATTGTGAAATAACTAGTTTATCACAGCCAAAGGTACGAATACAATGAATGCATACATACAAACTTGCACTGTTTTAAAACAGAAAACCTGATTAGTCAAACAATACAATATTGTATAATTCTTCACACCTGGGTGTGGAAGCGAATACTGCTTGAAGTAAAAATAGTATTTCTGAACCTAGCATAAGATGTTAGCCTAATGCTGAAGCGTCACGCCGTTATTTCCCGGCCAGTGGTTTAAGGCACTCAATTCGTAATCTGAGGGTCGCGGGTCCGAATCCCGGTCGCACCAAACATGTTCGCCCTCTCAGCCGGGGAGGCGTTATTATGTGACATTCAATCCTACTATTCGTTGGTAAAAGAGGAGCCCAAGAGTTGGCGGTGGATAGTGATGACTAACTGCCTTCCCTCTAGTCTTAAACTGCTAAATTAGGAACGGCTAGCGCAGATAGCCCTTGAGTACCCTTGCGCGAAATTCAAAATAACATAACATAACTCTCCTTGTTAACCTGGTGATGACTTAAGAAGATCGTAACGCTGTTCTGTACTTTATTCTAATTAAAGTTTCAATACACATACCAGCCATCCTTAGAACACATTTTGTTTCGTTGTTTGATTTAACACAAAGCTATACTATGGGCAATATGCTGTGCCCTTTGTCGATATCGAACCCTAATTCTTAGCGTAATAAGGTCTTGAGCTTATAGCTGAATCATTAGAGAAGGGGACATACAACAAATAAAAATATATTTCTAGGTTAAAATTTAAAAAAAAGAATGTTCATTATTTATGGTTAAATGACTAATAACTTAAACAAAGAAGTGTCTCGAACAATCATTTCTTTTCTATAATAAAACGCTTTTCAGCATAGAAAGAAACGCACAAGACAAACGAAATTCTAGAGCATATCTTTAAAACGCAGAACTAGCGGGTGATTTAACAACTAATGACATTCAATTACAAAGTCTGAGGAACTTTACGCGAAGAAACAACAAAAAATATTATAATATTTTTACAATTTGTATGTAGAATTAATTTACAATAATATAATGAAATAATAAGTACCACAAAATATTATATATATATACCAAGATATTTGTTACAATTATAATGTATATTGATATGTGTAATTATGATAAATATAATTTTCATTGTTTATGACAACGGCTCAGATTTTACACTTTAAAAGACTAGAATGTAAAGCAATGATATTTTCAGTTGTAGACAGTATAGTTTAAGTGGTTTGCGCAAAGCTATATAAGAATGATTTATCAGTGCATACTCATTCCTAATTTTGAACTGATAGACTAGAAGAAAGCCAACTAATCTATAGACCCATTTCCAACAATCTGGGTACTCTTCTCTGACTAGACAGTGAGATTTTACCTCTAATCTTTTCGCGTATTCACGACCCCAAGTACAGAGTGCGCTTTTACATTATCGAGACGCAAACCTTGAACATACGAATTCATATTCCTGGTTAGTATATCACATCCTACTTAGAAATAATAGGACTGTCTAATTTGACTTTCCCTCTCTTTTTCAAACCTGAATTAATCGATGATGTGATATAAAGTCTCTATAGCATTATTATAGCCTCTTATCTACCATATTTCCATATTTCGCTAATGTACTCGGCATGGCTAGGTAGGTTAAGGCGTTCGACTCGTAATCTGAGGGTCGCGGGTTCGAATCCCCATCGCACCAAACATGCTCGCCATTTCAGCCGTATGGGCGTTATAACGTTAAGGTCAATCACACTATTCGTTGGTAAAAGAGTAGCCCAAGAGTTGACGGTGGGTGGTGATGATTAGCTCTTTTCCCTCTAGCCTTACACTGCTAAATTAGGGACGATTAGCACAGATAGCCCTCGAGTAGCTTTTTGCGAAAATCAAAAACAAACAAATTTCGCTAATGTCTTCTAACATTGAAAAAAAGACTTACAATTTACCATTCATATAAGCATGTTAAAATTAATTTAAAGTGAACGGATTTTAAAATCTGGGAAGCAACAAGTGAGTTAACACTCGTTAATATGACGACTACAAGAAATGTCTTAGCTATGAATATATTATTAATAAAAATAAAATAAATAAGTTAAACTTTGATTTAGAATATAAAATATTAGGAAATAACAACCGTCCGACTTTATATGTCTTGAATTTCGTGCAAAGTTACTACAGGGCTACCTGCGTAGCCGTCCATAATTTAGCAAAGACTAAAGAGAAGGCAGCTAGTTATCACCACCCGTTGCCAACTCTTAGACTATTCTTTAACCAGCGAACAGCGGGAATGACTGTCACATTATCACGCTCCCACGGCTAAAAGGGCGAGTATGTTTGGTGTGACGGGGATTCGAACCCTTGACCATCGAATTACCTTAACCACCAACCCTTGCCGGGCCTTTTCTGATAGTATTGAAGCAATAAAAATTAATAAATAAATAATTTCCTATATAAAATTATTGTCTAATAGCTTTATTTTGAAAAACTGGTATTAAGAATAATTACTATTTTATCCACAAGTAACTTTAGACACATTAATAAAATACGTTAAAGGTTGTATGTTGCTTGACTATACCTTAAAATGAATCTCGCATACGCTAATAGGAACAAGCATTATTTTAAAAGTGCCATTGTTTCTTTTCCTAGTAATTCCGAGTTGATAGTAGTTTAGAGAAAATTAATTTAATATTTTTATAATTCGTGCATTATTTAATGCAATTGACAAAAAGTAGGATTCTAAACTCTAACCGTCTTGCAAATAGCGCTCAATGATTATGCATTCTGAGAAATTCCTGAGTCACATAATCTCTCTGGTCGAATGCAGTCTTGTCAGAAGCAAAAATAACAAGTTATAAAACCTTGAGAGATGGCACATATTAGTAATCACTTCACGTGTCAACAGCCGGATCAGTATCCGCACAGAATCAGGATCTACCAGTCGTGGGTAAGGTCGTGAGAGTAAATGTTAATAGCCAACGATTTTTGTTTCTGCAGATGTAGTTATGGTCTGTGCAAATATAAAATATTAGATTAATTTTTATCTCGTACCTTTTCGAAAAAAAAACGTTCTCAAGACAGCTTCTTGTAGTAAAGCAGGTTATTGTTTTGTCTCATAAGTAGAAATCATATTCTTTTTAGCTATTTAATTTTTGAACTGTAAACATAGATTTATTATACTTCGTTAACCTAGAGTTACGAAAAAGTATAAACATAGGTTTATTACACCTGATTAGTCAATAGCTTCGATGAAGTAAAAACAAATTTATTGTATTTACTTAGTCTACAGCTACTTAAAGTAAAACCATACGTTTATTATACTTGATTAGTCCAGAGCTATAGTAAGTTATAAACATCGATTTATTATATCATAACTATGGTAGTATTTATACTAGGAATGAACAAGACGTGAAATATGTGCAATACAACTGGCATCTCGAACACATTACAAACACAAACAGCATGTAAACTTTTTTATAAGCACTTTATGCACGTTGTTGAGTAGTGAACAAACAGATTGAAGAGTAGCAAGCTTACAAAGCATTTGAGAAAGTCGGCGAAGTAAAAACAAAAATTTCGTAAAACCTACAAATTTGTCTATCTGAATAACTGACTAACGCTGTTGGAGAGCCAAATCTCTCACTTGTCTTCACTTTGAACAAATTTAAAGGCAGTCAAGCACCCCTTCCCCCAGCGGCACGGCGACATGTTTGCAGAGTCACACTGCTAAAAACTGGGTTTTGATACCAGTAGTAAGCAGAACACAGATAACCAATTGTGTAACTTTGTGCTGAATTTTAAATAATTAATAAATCATGACTGAATTACGTTACCTTGGCCAAAAGTGTTTTAGTTATAACCTTGGTAATAAGAGTAATGATAATAATAATTTTCAACACTACTAATGAACTAACACTACACTAACAAGTAGCTGTATTTTATTATTACGTGCATGATCTGTGAATTGTCAAGTACCAATCCACGCTCACATCACGTGCGGGTGCACTATTTCTAAGTTATCGGTCTAAAGTTGTATCAGCTAGATAAAAACAAAACAAAAATATGGACTACAGAGATTCTTCAAATGTAGATTCTGATCTTCAAAGTGAAGTTTTCAGTTCTATATATCTGATTTGAGGGTTCTGTGTTTGCGAAATCAATTCTATCACAGCATAAAAAGCGCAAGGTTTCTACGTGAGGATCTATGCTACCACTTACCAAAGCGTGACACGGCTTTGGTCAAGCACTCTAGACCAAAAACAAGTGTAAGTTGGATAATTTACCTTTGAATTGTTTTCAAACTAACTATGATCCATTGACATCTAACATTGTACTTAAAGTAGTACTATTTTTAAAATATGTCTTTCAAAGAAACAAAACGCGAAAAAATGAGAAAATATTATGTTGATTACCTTGAAAAACCTTTGTTCTAGTGAAGTGAGTATTACTACAAAAATAGAGTAAAGGTTAGAAACGGTAATGGTGAATATGCAAAACAAACCTTAGTTAGTAATCCAGACAAAGGAGAGGCTGTCACCCTGGATAGCTAAAATAAAAACTACACTACAAATATCAGCAAAAGGCTAAAAATATCAAGAGATAGTTCTAAGAAAACCTAGAAGAAAGATAAGCATAAAGCCTAGTCACTTAAGAAACTTAGCACCCAAAATAAAAGCTATGAGACAAATGTAAAACGTTTTCAAATAAAAAAATTATGAAATAGAAATGTGAGCACCAAAAATAAGGAAACAAGGAAGGAATGGGAAGGATAACTTTATAACTCTTGGTAGTTTTAACACACTGCAACTTCAAGCTGAGTGTGTTAATCGTTTTACCCATTCCTACTTTATATATTACTTGAACTTTTATCCAATTATATACTTAAATAGAGTTTTATCAGTAGATAATCCTTTCTAAATACTCAACAAATTAAAAAAATTCAATTTCACTGGTTTTGATGCTATTATTTTGGCCACCACTTACCAGTCACGTAATTATAATGCCTCCTATAAGCAAAGTAAAACTGTTGGAGCTTATTGTTTCAAATTCCGTCATAATTCCCCCTTATGATGTCATGCATTTCATTAGAGTTATGTTATTTGATTAGACATATGTATCTGTAGTTGATTGCTGAAACAGACTTTACAGTAAAGAACTTTAGCTCTATATACGCCTGTTATTTGATTTGAACAATTTCCAAGCTACAAAAATTGCACGAAGTCGAAGTTAGCAAAACGATGCCCACATAAACTTTGAATTTTCGCCATGCCAAAAACCACCAAATGTTATAATGTTATCCCGCCGATTTCTGCCTCGTTTCTTACTATTTGATGTTCTTGTTTCTACTTCCTAATCGTGTATTTTAATTTTTTACACTTTTTTAGTTAATATAAAGTAAAAACAAGGGTTTTTTATAGTTGGTTAGTCTACAGTTATAATAAAGTGTAAATAAATAGTCTGGATGGAAAGAAATTCATTGTTTACTCTTATTTTTTTGCATCGACTTTCAGCGACCCTGATTTTTTAATTTTACGCTATGGTGATAATGTATTGAGGTAAATTTGCAGAGATTATATCTTCTAATAGCTGTTGCAAAGCTAAAATTGAACTTTCCAATTGGAAGTAATTTGTTTATGCTTTATTAATTCAACAAATGAGTTACGAAATTACTTTTTTTCTGATCAGAACAAAATATATAAATAAAATATCATGATGAAATCAATCTTCAATGTTTTCAATTTGTGATGACTGACTTTTTTTCAAGCATTAATGCTATAGTAACAAAAATAAATAAGAAAGGAATTTCTATTAATATTACCTTATGAAGAATCGGTTATAGTTTATTAAAGCACAGTAGGGTCTCTCTAGTTGCAGTCCTGTTTAAGAACTACATCTTTTATGTTTACATTGAAGTAGAAAATGATCAAAAATGATGTAATGAAGTAGGTACAAATAAGTCTGAGATACATACGTGATATTTGTATTTCCCATTAATAATAAATTAAGATTAATTTCTACGAGACTAAATATTAGCTGATTTTCATTCGTTTAGAATATACAAATAAAGTAACATTTTAATAGAAATTCAACCTACTAAGTTTATTCATTGGAATTGTGATAAAGGTCTCTCTTTATTAGTTATTATTTTCCCTAAAACCAGATTTCTGAAGCCTAAGAATAATACAACAAAATGCTCTTTTCAGGAAAAAGCTATGACAATGAGTTCCTCTGACATCAGTTGCCATTGTGCTAATATAGATCTCTGCAGGGAACATAAATTTAGATCTTATTTTCCAAACCAACGAAACGATCCAAAAAGAAATGAAGTTACTTTAACAAATAATAATGCCTAAAACACACTTTATAGAAACATAACCTTCAAGTATTGTTCTAACGTAATAAGGATTTATTTGTTCCTAATCCTCTAAATGGTAAGTAAGTGAGCAGGGGTGTGTAAATTACATAGAACTGTCTCTGATAGGAAAGCCTAATGTTATACGACAAACAAAATCTTTGTATTTTCTTACTTATTTTTGGTATTTGTCGTATATTATTTCTTAACCCATAAAACGCTAACACTTCTAAAGCAGTGTAACATTCACCAAGGAAAATTATTTAACTTTTGTTCGTATTTTTAATCAATTTTCTTGAGGATGTAAACAAATTTTTGTTTTTATATTTACGCCTTATTCATTTGCTATTGTTAATTCTTAGCTTTAACAGATAACAATAATAATCTTCTGTAACTTATAACTCATAAAATAAACTGCGAAATTATCACTAATATTTTATTAAAATAAAACAATAAAACACATTATAAAAAGAAACTTTTTACGAATCTTGTAAAAATCGGAATTTCTTTTTATCGTTAAATTTCTTTAATCTTTACATGTTTTTGTCGAGATCGATTTTTACTCATGAGATTGAAGATTCTAAATTTAAAACTTACATTGACATAATTGCAAACCTATAAACATTATGTGTGTTTTATAGATTGGAATGATTTTTATTAAACATTTTTTGAGGTTGAATTTTGTGAGCTGGGAAGTTCTAAAATACAGTCGTGCATTTTCTTTACGTGTAGCTGACAAGTTCTTGTTTATTTTGTTACAGCGGAAAATACAAAATAATAATGATTTTGGAAATAAATACCGTATAACTGAACATTTGAAATCCAATTTCTTATGCAGTTAATGTATATTTAACCAATGAACATTTTTTAAAAAATAGGAATCGATTATCATATGTTTTTGTAAATTAGTTTCCTTTCTCTGTATTCTATACAAGAGTGTAACGGAACTTTGGTAATTTCATCTGTGGTAACCACTCTTCTTGTAACTGACAACTTATATATGAGCCATTGACTTTTTACGACTGAACACTATAAGACATATATGTGTACAAATATCCACATAACACATCCTTTTCTATAAAAAAGTGCTTCAATATTTTTCAGGTTATATTGCCATAGGCCATTCATTTTGCGAGCTTTTAGATTACAGATTTAGAAAAAGTTGGTTGGGTAGCTAACTGTTAAACTGGTATCAAATAAGGCATTTATTCTGAAAACAAATTGACGTCCATTTCGAAAACACAAGCAAGTTAATAAGTAGCTCATTTCTTTACCAAAAGGTCAATGACAGGAACACGCAAGAATTAAAATCAGAAATAGAAATTGTCGTTGATCTTATTTTTATTTCAAAATCACAAAATATAATTAACTAACATTTCTTTTAACTGAAAGTACTTCTCTTTGACATTATTATTAACTGATATCTTACATGTATATATATATATGTGTGTGTGTGTGCATGTGTTATTTTCTTACGTTAGATAGTTTAAATTTTATTTTTCAATTCATGATTGACTAGTTTATCCACTTCTACCATTCATCTATATGACTGTAGTGAGAAGATAAATACTATGAATCAATAATCACAGTTTGAATCAATATTAAAAGGACAGTGTTATCAGCCTTAACATAAAGAAATTATCGAATCACGGTTGTAAAATTAAAACTTATCTATCTGATTATCACGAAGAGAGAATAATTGAATAAAATGTCTCTACTTATTATGTACTTAAAAAATAGTTAAAATGTTGAAGTTCATTATCTATGAACCCTATACATATCGTACATTGTTCGGGATAGTATCACGTCATACGAATGAGATAATAAATACTTTTATCAAGCTTTACCTTTAAGATATTCATTAGAAACATTTACACCAGTAATTGTAATTTTAAAATACGTAGCTTTTGTAACATTAATGAAAAAAATACTATATCATATGTAATTATGCAACCAGTTAATGGATTTGCAACACATCAGAAAATGACAAAACAGTTGATCTGCTAATAATATTATACAAACAATAAAACAGTTCGAGGAATTTCAAGGTAGTAGCATAAACCTTCGAAACTTCAAGTATTTTAAAACAGTGACGCAAATGCGAAACAATAGGCTATAATGAAATCTACATTATTATTTAAAGTGACATTTTATACATTCTTTTGGCCCCAAGATAGTCAGCGTTTGCTATCATGCGGCCCACCGGAGGGTCAAAGCCAACTTTTAATTATAAATCGCGTGACACACTAGTGGGTTTCAAAGCTTGTTTTTTGTTTTTGGAATTTCGCACAAAGCTACTCGAGGGCTATCTGTGCTAGCCGTCCCTAATTTTGCAGTGTAAGACTAGAGGGAAGGCAGCTAGTCATCACCACCCACCGCCAACTATTGGGCTACTCTTTTACCAACGAATAGTGGGATTGACCGTCATATTATACACCCCCACGGCTGGGAGGGCGAGCATATTTAGCGCGACGCGGGCGCGAACCCGCGACCCTCGGATTACGAGTGCACGCCTTAACGCGCTCGGCCATGCCAGGCCGGGTTTCAAAGCAAAATTTCTCGTGTAGCTCGTGAGCTTGGGACACCGTGACTGCTCCTTCACACCTCTTGAATGTTTAATTTTGTTATGCGCCAGCGAAGGTGTTACTGAACCTTCCATTCATATTCGACATTTGCAATATGTATGCTGCAAAGCTATGATTATCTCCACAGTATCTCACCTAGTAATGTCTCCCTACTTTTATGGACTATGATTTTTGCCTGCTATTTCTGACTTTGGCTTTTGAATCATATAGATCTAAGCGCTATTCTGAATGTAATGTACAATCTATGCTGACCTTCTTAGCTGTTTATAGACTTTGAAAAGGTTTAATGTCTATTCTTGTCCAGTTATCTTAAATGTTGTCATATGACTAACCCAGTTTTTGTTGTTATAAATACCTATGCCTATATCCTTGTTATAAATACGTATATCTATACCTTTGTTATAAACACTTATACTTGTACCGTTGTTATAAATAGCTGTATTTATACTGTTGTTATAAATACCTATGCATATACCTTTGTTATAAATACTTATACCTATACCTTTCTTATAAGTACTGATACCCATACCGTTGTTATAAATAGCTGTATCTATACTGTTGTTATAAATACCTGTACCTATACTGTTGCTATAAATGCTTGTACCTGTACTGTTATTATAAATACCTGTACCTGTACTGTTATTATAAATAGCTGTACCTATACTGTTGTTATAAATACCTGTATCTATACTGTTGCTATAAATGCTTGTACCTGTACTGTTATTATAAATAGCTGTACCTATACTGTTGTTATAAATACCTATCAATCTTTTATAACAGACTATCCCAGCAGGAACATCAGCTTCAACTGGTAATGTCAAATCTTTTCCTATTCAAAAATATATTTTAAGTCTGCTATTAGGGCTAGACTTCATTCGTTGACAATTTGGAATAGATAACACCAAAGCAAGATTTTCCACATCACATCCATCATCAAGTTTGTGCAGTAATCGGATAGAGAAAGTCATGTTGACCGAATTACACACTGACCAAAGTCTCCCATTTTCTCTCGCCAGTGTGAGAATGGCACGAGTCACCTAAATTCACCATTAGACTCAACGACTGCACGACAATACCAAAACAACACCATAAAACAACAAACAACACATGGAAACCCACCACAGAAATAATCAATTTAATCAAAAAAACGAAGACATTTAAGAAGACAATACATGATAACAAAAGACAGAAAAACCAAAATGCAAATAAACAATATTAGAAATCAAATCAGAACACAAATAAAACAACAAAAACAAGATAAATGGGACAACTACTGCTCAAAACTAAATGATAAAACTGACCCAAAAAATTTTGGTCACATCTTAAAAGACTCACCAATGAAAATACAGACACAAAGAAATATCCTCCACTCGAACATAATAACACTATAGCACACACAAATAAAGAAATATCCTCCACTCGAACATAATAACACTATAGCACACACAAATAAAGAAATAGCCGAAGCTTTCAAAGATCAACTTCAAAGTACTTTTACAACTCAACCTCATCCAGATATGGATACAAATTTCTACAATAAAGTCACTAATCACATATTAAACAATAAACATCAATTTGAACTAATTTTTCTAATAAGCAAGCACGTTACTAACAAACGAAATATCCCTTCAAGAACTACTCGAAGCAATAAAAAACACAAATTACAAAACACCAGATGAAGATGAAATACAAGCTATCCTTCTAAAAAAGGGCACTCCGAAGTGGTTTGACCACCTAAATTCACTTTTTAACCTATCTCTATCCTCAGGGTACATCCCAGTTTCTTGGAAGCTTCCAAATATATTAATGTTCCATAAGGAAGAAAAGCCAGCAAATAAACCTAATAGCTACCGACCAATCAGCCTGACCAACTGTGTAGGAAAAATTCTTGAAAGAATAATCAGTTATAGACTTTCCACATTTTTAGAGATAACATCAAAATTACCAAAAGAACAAAATGGATCCAGAAAATTTAGACAAACGACAGACTACCTAATCAGATTAACCGTAACCATAATAAATAGCTTCAATAAAAAAGAATGTACAGTCGCTTGCTTCCTTGATATCGAGAAAGCATTCGACACTGTATGGTACGATGGTCTAAGGTTCAGAATGAATGAAATGGAACTACCGCGAGGAATTATTTGCTGGTTATCTAACTTTTTGGAAAATAGAAAGTGTAGAGTAAATGTTGAAGGAACATTTTCTGAATACTTTACTCCTGAAGCTGGTGTCCCTCAGGGAGGGGCGATTAGGTCAGTACTCTTTATCATGTATGTAAACAATATGCCACTGAAATATCCGAATCATGGATTCTCCTCACAGTTAGCAAATGATGTGGCAGTCTGGAAAAGTGCCACAACACCCACAATAGCAGCCACTAACAAACAACCGCAACTAAATAGAATAAGTGAATACTGTCAAAAATATAGAATAAAAATAAACAAAGCAAAAACACAACTCGTAGTCTTTACGAAATTGAAAAAACACAAAAACAACAGCCAGAATTATATATGAATGGCACACTACTCCAGATTGCCCCATCTGTAAAATTTTTAGGTCTGACCTATGATTTAAAACTAACTTGGATCAATAATGTGAACGGAATTAAAAATAAAGTCTGGCAAAGAACTAACTATGCTAGGAGTCTAACTGGTAAAAACAGTGGAGCATCTACATATGACATACTAAAAATATATAAAACGTATTTTAGACCTGTAATAGATTATGTAGCTCCAGCATTTATAACTGTAAGCAATAAAATAATAAAACCAAAGTACAAACAATCCAAAATACACTCCTCACAACTGCATACAGAGTTCCAAGAACTATATCATCTCAGTTCATTCACAAAAACTCGAACATACCAACCATACCAGATAGACTCCTACATAGTACAATAATGTACTTTAATAGGAATTGGATGAAAAACGAATTACTATACGAACTAGACAGGTACCTCATACATGATGAAGCTAGTCCTAAATATCTCTCCCCAGTTAATTTATATTTTAAATATAAAAATAAATAAATATATATATATTAAATAATAATAATATATATACAAAAATATGAATTAAACAATAAAAAAATACCACGAACAAACTTGACATTCTGCTGATAGAATAAAATAATCACTATATATGAGCCACAATACATGGACATTGCCTTGAAAAGGATCAAAATAATATTCAGTTCTACAATTATAAATACCAATCTGACAAGAACATCAGTACAGGGAGGAGGAAGAAGTCATAGAGAACCTGACCCTCCAGGGTATGAACTTTTCTTACCCAAACACCGACAGAGATTTATTCGACTGCACGATCTTTTAAGCTCTTGTTATCACTTTAACATTAGATAGTGTTATTTTCACTATACCATTTGAGTAATTTCGTTTTATTGTGGTTGAAAAAATTGTCTCAAGTAGCCTATGCAGCTTTGCTTGCCTCATAAAACTTTCAAACAACGTAATTCAAGAATGGTAAGAAACCTACCATTGTTGGAGTTTAATATATCGAGCTATTTCATCCATATTCTAAAAGTACAAGCCATTTTACGGAATTATCTATTAGACAGTGTCTATTAAGTATGCACAACTGTAAGTTTTGTTAGAAGTACTTTAGAATTCCGTAACTCGAAAATATTTCATTATAAAAAACTTGAAGTTCTTGGTATCGTGTGATTAACAAAATGAATCATGTAGTCCTTAATAACCAATTCACTACATGCTGGGTTGATATAAACTATTACTTGCTTGCTTGTTTAGAATCTCTTAAGACCATGGATCTAAACATGGGTTTCATATACTTAAGAGAAAAAAAGTGAACAGAACTGAACCATGGAAACGTGTTTACTTTTACCTTCACATACGATCTTTAGGTTAGCTATAAAGCTTTTAAAAGTTATTGCTAAAACACATGAGAAGCGAACTTCATACATTTAGTTTATGGATTTCTGGTATTAAAATTAGAACATGCAGCTTTAGAGAATTAAATTAAAGTTGATATTTGAGTTTTTCTTTGATAATGGTTTCCAAAAGTGCTACTATTTTTAACATAACGGCTTGTTTTTGTCTACACTTACACTAATTAGTGAAATTCGACAATGTTTGAGATCTTGTCATTATGGACTTTTAATTTTTGGTTAAACTTCTCTAAATAAAATATAATATAATTCTCCAAAACTAGACTTCATTTTAAAGAGCTCTCATTAACTGTTATTGTATTTGAATTTTGTGGGTTTTGTTTTTTAAGGTTTGTTTGTTTGAATGTTGTACAAGACTAGTTGATGGCTATCTGCATTAGCCGTCTCTAAATCAGCAGTTATAGATTAGAAGAAAAGCAACTAGTCAACTCGTGGACTACTCTCTTATCAATGAATAGTGGTATTGACCGTCACGTTATACCCCCCCCCTACGAATGTTTGGTGACAAAGATTCGAATATGTGACTAGTAGATTAAGAGTCAAATGCCTTAACTATCGAGCGCTGCCAGGCATTTTCTTCAAATAAAGAGAATTATACCTTTGAAAATTGCGACACTTGAAATAAAGTAAAATTTTAAACACTAGCACTTCCAGCTTATGATATATATATAATGGTTATTTCTATGGATGGCTATAAATATATTTTAACCTTCAACAATTTTAACGTAACTGATAATTCTGAAACCTAGTTTTCGAAGTGATAATATCAAAAGTAAATAAAAACATGAAAACGAAAGTTAGTTATTACTGGCTTTCTTAAACGAAAAACGGTATTATGGGTTATCTTCAATACACTCATCGCAGGAATAGAATGCTTAATTTTGACGTTATTAGTTTTCAAGCTAAAACCTAATTTATCTTGGCAAGTAATCATACAGTTAAAAATTAAGTCAAGTAAATATTATGTTAAATCTAGGTTAACCATATGTTAAGTGTCGAGCGTTCAACAACTGTAAGGAAATCGTACTTGAAAAATAACAAGTAAGAATTAGTGTGAGATACAAGAAATAAAGTCGTTTCCTCAATAACTTTTAATCTAAAAGTTAACTATTCTTCGTGGAATTTCAACAATTATATTTTGTATTAATGTACATAAAAGTGAGACAACATAAAATGAAGAAAGCAGACCAAAACAGGACATAAAACTAAGTCGGGTATCCTCTGCGGAAGATAGGAATGTTGGATAATTCTGCATGTGGCAGCACTGTAACCATAAAAAGGCCAATTAAATTTGCTTCTCATGTCTGCAGTAAAATGTGCAAAAACGATAGAACTGTGTTGACGAAAAGCATTTTTTACGCACGTGTGGTTGCTGATGTTTATTTCTAAATAACTCTTGTATATTTGTCTTCAACTTGTATATTCTAAAACTTTTCTACATGAGGTTACTCGTGTTTATTATAGCATGTTTTAATTAACAGAATATTTTAAACCTGAAGTACACCCAATGATTTATTTTGTTAAATGAGATGGATATACGTACTTACAAATACTTGGATGTGTAAAAGTGAATGTGTATCTCATGATTCACAGAGACGCCATTATCTATAGTTACTTCTATAGCTTCCTCAGGGGAAGAAAGAAGGTCTTCTGTACTCGAAACTAATGTTATGAAATCTACCTGTGTTACTTGAAAACGTGTGCTAAGTTTGATCACTTTGAGTTTGTGAGGGGAGTATGAACATAGTTTCAAGCATGGCGTTTCAAGGATCCATTTGAGGACCAAGAATACAAATTTTGTTGTTACATTCCTGTTCAGTAGCCTTGAAAATTTATTACTAAATCCTGTTACGTTTGATGAATTTTCAGGTGCGTTTAGATCACCTTGATATTCCCCTTGGTACGTATATGCTACGCTATACAGATAATGAAACCACCCAGGTCACCTCGGGTCTATATGCCAATTTTGGTCCCGTTAGCTCCAAATGTGTAGAAGAAGTTCATGATTAACAAGTGAACAACTTCACATATAGTGTGAATTAATATAAGATTGGTTTGTTTTAAATTCCGCGCAAAGATACTCGAGGACTATCTGCGCTAGCCGTCCCTAATTTAGCAGTGTAAGACTAGAGGGAAGGCAGCTAGTCATCACTACGTACCGCCAACTCTTGGGCTACTCTTTCATCAACGAATAGTGGGATTGACCGTCACATTATAATGCCCCCGTGGCTGGAAGTGCGAGCATGTTTGGTGCGACCGGGATTCGAACCCGTTACCCTCAAGTTACGAGTCGAACACCTTAACCCACTTGGTCATGCCGAGCTATGAATTAATATAAGAATAAAGTTTTGTTGTTTAATGAGAGAGAAAGCTACTGACACACGAGATGTTTTCCTAACGTACTTTCCCACTCCCCGTAAGTACAGCGGTAAGTCTATGAATTTACAACGCTAAAATTAGGGGCTCGATTCCCCTCGGTGTGCTCAGCAGGTAGCCCGAGATAGCTTTACTATAAGAAAAACACATACACACACCTAATGTACCTTAGATTGGCGAGAAATTGATCTCATAGTTATCAGATTTATAAACGTTTTAAGAACGTGCAAAGTTGCATTCTCTAAATTATCGAAATAGGCTAATGTAATTTTCTATAGATAGATTCGACCTTTTTCTTTTAGTTCCTTATTTGTGCACAAAACTTGGAAGAAAATTTGTGATAGCAGATTGGAAGATTAAGATTACAGCTACTGTGCTTTGTTCTGTTCGAAAGAGAAAACATGAAACTAATTATTAAAACCTTGTTTCCCGTTAGTAGAGTGGTAAGTCTAAGGGTTTATAAAGTTAAATTCGGGGGTTCAATTCCTCTCTGTGGATACAGCAGATTGCCCGATGTGGCTTTGCTATAAGAAAATGCACAAGTACGAAAGCCTTTGCCCTCTCCTCCCCCACAATAGATCTGCGGTAAGTTTGAGGGCTAACAACGCTAGAAACTGAGGCTTAGTCCCTACAGTGAACGTAGCTCAGATGACCGGTTGTGCAGTTTTACGCTTAACAACGAACGAACTGAAATATTTTTTTAGCGTTTCTAAAAAAATAAATGTAGGGAAATTTTCAGATAAAAAATTAAGTATGGAGATTTAACAGCATTTACATGCCCATTAAACACAGATATAGACTTCAGTTTTTTATCACATCAGGCTCATGTTTCCTACAATCGATAATGGCATAAAAACATGAATACAGAGAAATAACTGATATATACGGTACCACTTGTGCTGCCTGTTTTAAGACAATACAACTAAAGACAAAACACAATTCATTCCACTAGATTACGCACATAAGTGACGCTACCCGACACAGAGCATGTACATCAATGATTAATACAATCTAAATTACTTGTAGTCTCTCCCTAAATTTCCATAGCAATATATTTATGTCATTGCATCAGACATGAGTACCTAAGTACAATAGTATTGTCTACTTAGTGTAGGATTCTTTACGTACTTCCGCAAAAAAGGAATGAATTGTCTTTACTTGTTTTTTTTATTATATGACGTAACAAATTTGAAATAAAAACTTAGAAAAAGATTAAAAAGGAATAAGTTTCAATGAAGTATTCTCGGCTTAAACACGTTGAGAATTATATATTAACATCTTTAAACTTTTTTTTTTCATTTACTAACGGCAAAAGGATTAAAACTGGGTTTGGAAGCTGGAAGGAAAATAAATCCCGATCTTTTAATTAATAAGACTCATAACATTTAATATTTGTTCAAAATATGTAAATTAAGCCTTATAGTAAATATTTAAACACCTTCAAACTTTTACACAGAATTAAAAAAAATATGCCACATTAAAAAAAACCATATAAAGCGTGATAAGGACAGAATTTGTGGACTTCACAGTTGCACTTTACTGTAATAAAACACCACCGCTTGTGGTTCTATAAAGATTTTATGATTTAAATATTCCGATATTTAAAAGTGTTATAAACCGATTACGGTACTAAATTCTCCGCCAGTTTTACGTGAAAAACAGAATATTTTTCCAAGATTAGCAAAGTTTTTGATAGCTTTCTCTGACGTCTTGATTAGTTCCTTCTCACAAGTGTAGAGGGAGTTTATGCTCTAATACTATTCTGAGTAGTAAGTTCTATATGTAACTCAATCTTTTATGGAAGATTCTTGAAGGAATTCCGCATGTTTTTACATCGTTATGAAGTTTTAGAATAAAGTTAATAAATTGCTTTACTAACCTTTTTCTCACATGACATAATTTTAAAAGGTAAAGTTTAGAAGTAAAATGAAGAGCAAATATGGCTCATTAGAGCATTCTTTGAACTAAAAATGTCGAAACCTATATGCTTAGATCTTTATACCTGTTACTAACAATTTTTTTTGTTTACATAAGCTCTTACATTTCCTCGTAGCAGCCACAAGTTTTCTGTTTCTATAATTATGTTATCTTATTGTAATACGTATATGTCAATTCATTGTCGTGGTAATCACAAATCGTAAACTGTTGTCACAGTAACAACAGTTCTATCTTAGTTAGAGCAATAAATACAGAAATTATATAGAATATGGGTTGAGGATTAGGTTGAATAAGTATCATATTATTAGTTCTTTCCCTTGAAAGCAATGATTCCAAGTGCTTGTGTTCTTTTTATATGTTGGGAGAGAATATAGTAAAACGAAGTTAAAGTTTATGACATATCCTGACATTTGATCCAATAAATATCCTAGCCTCTGAGTGGGGCACGCAGTCCATCTACAAGGGCTCGTGTTTTGTTCTGTTCTGTTTCTACATAGTAATTTTATTGTTTCTTGCCTAAGTGCTTTGGTATATTTCTGAGCTCTCTATAAAATATTATAGTTGAAGTTTCAGTTCAAGTGTGATCAGTAATGTCAGCCAACTATTACATCACATTAATGCTTTAATAATTGATGAATAGTTTAACAAAATATGTGGCAGTTCAGAAACTTTTATAACTAGTTATATTTATTTACCTAACCATGTTCAGTATAATTGGGTATTTGATTTTGGAATTCAATTAAACAGCGTAATTCTGTGACAATAGAGATTTTTATCCGACAAGTACTGAGCTATATTTAAACGCTGTTCAACAAGTACTGGTTTTAATTATTTTAAAACTGGTACTATCTGCTTCTGTAGTGCGTTTTAACAGTTTTTTTCTGTACTTACACCACATTGTTAAGTTTTATATCCATGATTAATAATTAATTCAATTTTAATAAATATATCAAGAAACATTTTTCTTGATTAAACGTTTTCTAATCTCGATTTTGTTGTTAGTTACGTTATCCGGTATACTGTTTTAGTTATTGTTGTGTTCACTGATTAGATGAACATAAGTACACATACACATGTATCTTTGTCTGACACACATCAATGGCCGGATAATAACTTCAAGTGAATTTCTGGTATAAAATTAACCAATGTCGCATAAAATCCTTTCATGACAAGACAATCTTGTAGCATGAGCTCACCTATCGGATATTATGTGTTACTACATTTGACAAAAGTTAATATAAAATCGATTTTCTGCCTTAAAGAGAGTGTATAGTTTCGGATTCTGCCTGTTCTGGCGTAAGATAAAAAAGTTCTTCAGTATTTTTTTTTCCTGACCTGTATTGTTGATTCCATGGGGTCGAATCCGGCTGTCGTAGCGTCCGGGTCCGATGATGTTATCCAACACCTGTTTTTCAATATGTCGGTAGTTGGATTTTTCACTACAAAAAATTAAAAAGGAATGATGGAATTTTTATCTTATAAAGACGATAAAGTCTACTTTCTTTTAGTGTAATAATAAATAATGTATCGCATCTTTCTTGATTAAAAACAATTTAATAAACAATAGTCAATTATCGTAACATGAATTAAATGAAATATAGAAAAGCGTGCGCTAATACATGGTCTTCTGCACTAATACGTGGTATTCTCTCTGGTGTAGTAACAAAATCGTTTAAATTTTGATATCTATGTGTCCGTTTTTTATTTTTTGCGGAGAGACTTGAAAGACATTATATTATTTCGTCTTATATAGAATCTTTGGTATTATTAAAACACACCTAAGTAGTACAGTGTTATCAACTATAAATAAATATTACTTGAAGAATGGAAAACAGTACAGTCTAACAAAAAACATGAAGCTGTTAGATATCTTGATTCAAATAAAGAATATATTGTTATAAAAACTGATAAAGGAAACAAGGTAGATTTGATTACATCAAAAAAGTTTGAAGGTTTTTTTATTTTATTCATCATAAAATAAGGTCAGATGGTTAGAAAGCTGATACTATGTACGGCCTAACAAAATTCCTGTAAAGCCAATAGTAAAAATATTATCATTGTTATATTTTTTATCATGAAGTATTAAAGGTTCGAAGAATATACAATATATCTCATGGTTTTACAGTAAAAAACTATTTTTGTAATGAAGTTGATGATTTAAGGTTTGATGAAGACAATCATTTGGTTTGCTTTAACAAAACTATTCATAGATACTGTAATACAATGTATTCAAACTTTATGAGTAGAGTATTTTTTGTTATGTCATCGTAAAAATTATGGGTACACATTAATGTGTATATGACATTGCACTACACTTAAATCTAGGGAGCAAACTGGGCTTTTTGTACAATATATAAACTTTAACAATAATCATAATATTAAGTTTATTGTTGAGCGAGGAAGTAACTTTAACTTGCCTTTTTTGGATATTTAGCTCATAGAAGTCTGATGACTTTTGTCTGAGTTTGTACTGCAAGTCAGTGTTTATTTGTTGTTGTTTATATGCATGTTTAAGAAAATATCATGAAAATTCTTACCTATCGAACCGATAAGATCGAAATTAACACCTTAGGTCAGCAATTTCAATGTGTAAAAGAAGCAAATAATAAGTATAATGTATATTCAAATTTAATTAACATGCATTTTCTAATTAATTCATGAATTAATTTATCTTTTATAATTTTAATGATTTAATTCAAAAACTGAAAACATCGTTTCTTGAATATAAATGAAACCATCTTACTATACCAAACAGTACATAAGTTCTAGCACTAGGTGGCTGAGCACTCGTATAAAAGAGCATTCATAAAATATACTAGAAGTTTATTTTAGTATGTAACTGTGTAGTAATAATTTTTGCATATCTGTTCTCTGTATGTAACTGTATTGTGATAATTTGTTGCATATGTGCTCTCTATATGTAATTGCATAGTGATAGTTTGTTGCATATGTATTCTATGTATGTAATTATATAGCGACGATTTTGGTAGATTAGTATCAGAGAAAGCTACCTTAACTTTACTAGTTTTCCATCAGAGGAAGGGAGAAAGAGCTTATAGAGAGGCAATAGTTTGACTGTAGCACTTCATGACAAACTAATGTAATGCTATATGTCCAATTGTTTTAAGTGATTTAGTTTTTGAATAATATCATAATACATCTATAAACATTAAATTAGCGCTTTAGAGGAAGCTACTTTCATTCCGCATTTTGTAAAAAAATACAAATATTGAAATTCAAGCGCTCAACTTTAGCATGATACAAATGTGTACATCGCCAGCTTATTGAATACGCTGGTTAGGATTGCTAAAGCAAATTTTGGGGAAGCTATAGTTCCCCAAATCCCCTTTTAATAATTTCAAATTACTCTAGCTTATTGTTTAGAACATTCATAACTCAATATATTTTTGGCATTCATACGTGGGCATACGTAACACGTAACATTCAAAAGAGAAATTTTTAAATAAATGAAAAAGAATGTCACATATTTGTTTGTGTATAATATATGATGCATGCACTATCGAAAGCAACTATTCGAACGATGATGAATAGATATAATAAAAATAAATTCGATTGGAATTTTAGTTATTTAATTATATGAAATTAAAAAGCACAGAGTAGGGTTACGTACTGATAATTTACACTGCGATTAAGTGACATCCAGTCAAACACAAAGTCGCACACCAATAGGAAGCTTGTGAAATTACAGTAATACTATTTCTATTAATAGTAGTGTAGTCCATTCATAGTTTTAGGTCTGAAATATTGTATGGAAAGCAGGAAAATCAAAGATTTGGCTAGTCAAGAACACTTTTTGAAGAAGATATTAATGCTGCCAATAATAAAAGTGATCGAGGAGGAATACCGAAACTGATGTTAAGTATCTCTGGGTGTTGTTTTTCTTTTCTTTTTTAAGTGGATGATGGTGGAATACAGATCTTACCAACGATTTTACTGTGATAAATACAGGTGCAAATATTACCTTGTGAATGTGGCCAACATGAACTGTATGTGTAGCTGTTTCATAAGCACTGCTGAGAAGAGATAACCTGGCCGAAACTTTGAACTGGGTATTGACCCAAAAACAGTAAATATGGAGACATGCGCTGTTTACAGACCAATCCATGTTCAAAAACGATTTGTTGGTGAGAAGAATTTATCGTACGAAAAGTTCGAGCATATACAGTGAAACATAATGTATGATTAGAACAAATACTTACATTAAACAATGATGTATGTAATTTAACCAAAGTTAATGATACTCCAACTGGTGACAATACATACAGATTCTAATCCATCGTAGCATTCTGTTAAAAACACGCAATCTCGGAAGGATATTAATTTTCCAGCAATATTATAGTCCTGATCATTAAACAAATTTAGTGAAACATTATCTTGAAGGTCAAAAAGCCAATGGAACACTCTTACCCATGGCTTGGCTTGTGCAAAGACCTGATGTGAAAAGTTTTGAGGTCGTATAGATGAGGTCAAAAGGTGACCAATCAGTTTTACTAAATTGTTAAAGTAATATGAAGCACTTGGATTAATATTCTACAATATACATTGATAAAATTTATGGGACCATGAAAATATGGAGTAAATCAGAAATCTCATCGTAGTATCGGACGTGTTATACATTTTCTTTTCTGTTGTCTGTGATAATGTTTTTACAAATAATAAATGCACCCTCTAGTTATCTTCAGTAATTTTTAATGTTTTGTTTTATCTTTGTTGAATTTTGTACAAAACGACTCATGGACTTTCTACATTTAAGCATCTCTAACTTGTAAATGACGGGATACAGATATAGCAGGTAGTCACCACCACATTATAACGTCTCCGCGGCTGAAAATATCAATGGTGTTGAGCGACGGGTTTCGATTCCGTGATCAGCAGATTGTAATTCAAGCGCCCTAACCACTAGGCTGTGCCAGGTCCCTTGTGTGTTGCTTCTTTATGTGTATTCCATAATTATTTCCACTAGCATACGTAATTTTTACCTGTGTTAATCACAGCTTTTCATTTTGGAATTTTAAGCCTTTTAAAGCGAGTTTCTTGAATTCTTCTGTGAGTGATGTCTGCTAATTTGATATCTTATCAAATAAATATGGTATTTGGTGAATTTTGTTTTATTTATTAAATTTCGCGCAAAGCTACACAAAAGCTATCTGCACTAGTCGTCCTTAATTTAGTAATGTAAGACTAAATGAGAGACAGCTGGTCATCACCAACCACCGTCAACTTTTGGGCTACACTTTTACCAACAAATAGTGGGATTGATCGTCACATTATAAAGCTCTCACGGGTGAAATGGCAAGCATATTTTGCGTGACGAGGAATCGAATCCGCGACTCTCAGATTACGAATCGAGCGCCTTAATTAGCTGGCAAGGCTTATTTTTTTGTTTCTATTGGAATAAGTATAGCAGTACCAGAAATCATTGTTTGATGCCTATCTCAACCTTGAAGGTTATTAATCTTATTCTTATCCAGCCAGTTATAATCTTCAGAAAACACGTTACATTAGGAGGATATTACAGTTAATTATAACACACTCCTTCCTAAAAAGTTGAAACATTACAAGCTTCTTTGTTTAAGAAACTCTCTGATTTATGTTATCCGTGTATATCCTAATTATCCTGGCTCAGACAGTTATATCGAAGATCCTATCTTAAAGACCACTGAGGTTAAGTAAAAGACAATATTGTATGTAGAGAATGATAGGAAAAGCTTAAGATAATGTAGATGGATGCAGTGTTTTAGATCCGCTTCATTGATCGACTTCAAACTATGTAAGCTTAAGTTCAGTGAATCTCAGCATGAAACGTTCCTAAGTAGTTTAATATAGATTCATGGCTCAGCTGGAGCAAATTGGAGGTCAAGCTTTCCTAAAACAACTAGTATTACAAGTATCTCTTAGAAAAGAAATAAAAATTCAGCATTTGGTTGAAGCTGTGAGTCTTTGTTTGGTAAATACAGCAACAATCTTACGTGCTACCTCATTTGCAAAAATAAAACAAGATTTTCGCCGGAACAAATTACTCAAGAATATGTTTACTATCTTCAGAGATTACATAAAAAAACAAACCAACAACACCTCAACAGACGCCACGATGATTAGTTTATAATACGTTTGGATTAAGAGGACATCCACAAAAAGAAATTTTCGCAATTACGTTCCCGTAGTTTTTGAAACTTTAAAACGAAATAATTATTACAGTTTATATTGAGTTAAGGTTAGCTGTTATTTATAAAACGATTTTCAGTTACAGTAAATCTTACAAGATCGGAATTATAAAGTAAGTAAAATAATTTGTTTTTCTCTACATGTCCGGAGTGATTTACTAAAGCAGTTAATTTTATCCAGTTGTACTCTTAGTACATTATAAAGTTTCAGCAATAAGAGGCAGATCCATAATTATTGCCAAATTTACTACGATAAAAAAGTTTCTAAGATGTACACTAGAGCTGAGATAAACTGGACTCAGTAAGTTAGCTAATCCAGAGCTGGTTATATGTATCTTTTAGTCACTTTGAGATGATACCACTAAAGGTTATATATACTTACATATGAAGTTTCTACTCTCTCAGCTTTCGTCGCAGATCACTGTTCAGTTTCGTCAGAATTAAGCGCTTTATGAGGTATTAAGTTTCTATTAATTGTGTTCAATTCCGTTATATAGATAGGTTTACATTGCTTTACGTAGGTTTTGTTCACCAGGGTTTGAGAAATTGCAAACTAATTGAGTTAACTTACCGAGCACAGTCTGCCAGTAACAAGAAAAAGAGACAGAGTCCAAGAACGCCATCTAATCTGTTGCACGTGCTGAACTTCATTTTCTGGATGAATCACTCAATAACGTTCACAAAATACCAATGTTATCTGAAAAAGTAAATACATACAAACATATATATCTATATATTCAAAGAAAAAGAAACTGTAACAACAACCAATATTTCAACCCTGTCATGGTTATCATCATTAAATATTATATCCCTAACTGCGAAAATCATTTTCGTAATTGTTAAGTTTAGAATTTTAACAATATAAATTGTTTTTTAAGGATATTTTGAAGGGATAACTAATATAAATTTCTAATTTGTCATTATATAAAACAAAACCTAGTGGGGTTAAAAATAATCAACACGACTGAACAAGCAAGAACATTATATCTTACACCCTGTGCGAATGGGCTTGAAAAATGAACGCATTTCTGCATGTTTTAAATTTAAACAATAAACAAACAGGAGGTAATCAAAGGATATTTGTCTTTTAAGAACGTTTCAAATCCATTTATGTAAGTTTAAAATGTAATGGTCGATTCCGACCAAGTGTTATGTATATGTGTAAATACTTTGTTAACGACATGTCGTGTTGTGTTTAAATTTTCATTTCTATTATTCATTTTTCCATATTGATATTATTGTTTCGAAGTTTAAACTAATATTTTGTTATTCATTTAGGGTAACATTTAGAATTTTCTTGAATTAAGTAAACCAATCATATGTTTGTAAATGAGTGCTGGTGACTTCGTGTCTAGACGTGTAGTCTCGTACAAGAACGGACATGTGCGGATTGCTCTGAAGACCTGTAGAATTTTCGCGTTCTTTCGAGGAGTTTAGGCCTACAATATATAAACAGACGACGATCCAAGAGATTCAGTCATCAGTTTTTATTCGAAAACAGAAGATAGATTCAGACATTAGTTTTATTCGAAGAAGGAGAGAGATTCAGACATCAGTTTTTATTCGAAGAGAAAGAAGAGAGTCAGTTATTTGAGAAAGATTAAGTGTTTGCTGTGATTATTCAACTTGGATTTGTGACTGAAGTTAGATCTACGGAAGCTGTGATTTTACTTCGTCAATCTCTACGATTCATCCGAATTACTGCTTGTGCTGAGAGTCGGCGAATTTATTGAACTGTGAACTCTGTTTCTGAACTTCTTCATTTAAGCTTCGGAATCTCTTCGTGGGACCAAATTCACACCCTAGACTGGAATTTGAGACTTTCATTTTAGATCATTACATTAGATACAGGCCAGTACCGTTTTGTATTGTGATTAATTTTGAAGTTTGAAACTAATATTATTTTGTTTTGTAATTAATTTCGAATGTTGTAACTTAATATCTGTCACTGTTATTATATAATTCATGTTATATTTGTTAATAGTTTAGTGTAATAAATTATACAAGCTGTTATCTGTGTTTTTCTGTTGCGTTTAATCTACGAAGAACATAAAACAAAAAAAATACGTAACACCAAGGGTATGACAGAGAACAATATACAAAAAATGAAATGTATGTAACGCATAATGTTACGTAATCTACTGGTATTTATGGAAAAAGAGAGGGTAAACAGAACTGGTTAACAAAGTTACGGAATTTGTATCCAGCTAAAACTGCTAATCTTATTATTAGTGGATAATACAAAAATAGCTCAACGAATATTTCTTATAGAAAACAAAATTCGTAAGAAATGAAATACAAGAAACTGTTCATCAGATAATGACAACAGATACTTTTATGGGGTCAATTATTTTCTTTCTTAATATGAAGATGACATAAGAAGGTCGGAACATTGTTCTGTACTTTATTTTAATTAAAGTTTTAATACTCTACTAGTAGTATTCAGGATACATTTTTACTTCAAGTGTTTCTCATCATCCTGAATTATCTTCTATACAATGTATAGAATTTACATAGTGTATACAATTTACAACAACCAGAACTGATCTCTTTCGTGAAATAGCATTGTATGCATAAATTTTCTTTAAGGTAAAAACCTTTTATTTTCTAATTAGTAACTCGTTTTTCTGAATGAAATAAATAGCCTGACATTTTGTAATAATCTCTGTTATCTGAAAACGATAATATCGTACAAAGGTTTAATAAAGAAACTGATGTAAGGTAAAGATTATAAAACATATTCAAAAACGTATGAAAATGTTCGGTATATCAGCTTAAAAAAACAGTCAGTAAATAAAGAGAATGATAATAAAAGTAAAAATGTCTCTTAAATTCTTCAGTGCAAACTAAAACCGTAGAAGTAAATGCTTTGAAATATTCTATAAACTGTTGAAGGCTATATAAATAACTTTGTATAAAACATTCTTGCCAGGTCTAGTGTTATATAGGACTGTTATACTGTATTCTAAAAGCCATTGAAGGTTATATTATAAACTGTATATTAAACATTTTTATCAGGTCCAGTGTTATACGGAATGTTCATATTATTTTTATTCAGACAGTGAATGTTTAAGCCCCTTTTTTCAGGTAATTTCATATCAACTCTACACGTGGGTCGTCACAACTCTCCAGTAGAGATAAAAATAAAAGTCGTCTATTCTTATTTTTTTCATTCGACTTTTTATAAACATTTGTTCTTTTACAGGTACATTGATGGTACTTTGAACATCTTTAATGTTAAACTAATGCACTTATTTTGTTTCCTTTCCTTTATTTGGGGATTCATTATAACCCACTCTGTGTATTGATACAGTCGTCACTCTGTAAATAAACGTTTTACAGCTACAGCTGTTGCCTACATGTAAAGAATGACATTTGTTCTATTATTATAAGATTATTTTAATATATACTTTAGTTTGAAAGGCTCGAGTTTCACCGATAGGATGATTTTATTGCACGAGCTGCTGATAATTTCATCCTTGATTAGCATAAACGATAAGTTAAATTTATAAGATTTTATTTTGGGTTGATTTTACAGATTTTACAAGCAAATCTATTAATAGGTTATTAAAAATGTTTTTCTTGGATAATCTGGTAATATGGCTTAAAATTTTTGCCTCATATATCATTACGTAACTTTTTTTCTTGAATTATATTGGTATCAGGTCATCTCATAAGTAATGTTCGAAAATTTAATACAGAAAGTGCATCATCATTTCTGTCTTTATAGAACGTTTTAATGAGTAAAATGTGTAATAGGACATATATAAAAATGTTCAGACAAATAAAAAAACTAACCCAACTCCATATTTTCATATCATTAATCAAATAAACCCTTATGAAGATGGATGTGGCTGAGGACCACATTAGGCATATAATGCTTTTTGAGTTTGAAAAAGGCAACAGTGCAGCAGAAACTACACGAAACATTCAAGGTGTTTATGGTGCGAAGTCTCTCAATGAGAGAAAACGTCTAAGGTGGTTTCAGAAGCTCAGATCAGGTGGCTACAGCTTAATTGATGCACTACGTTCAGGTCGTCCTGTTGAGTTTAATGATGACTTGCAGCTGGCTGAACTTGATGAAGATTGTGAGGTAACAGTTGAAAAACTAACACAGGAGCGTAATTCAACTCATTCAACAGTTCATTGTCATCTACAACAGCTTTGAAAGGTATAAAAACTTGGAAAATGGGTACCCCCAATTTGACTGAAGCCAACCTTAGAGCAAGTGTGAACATTTGCACTTCTCTGCACTATTTTAAACGTAACTCACCTTTTTTGGACAGGTTAGTGACTGAAGATAAAAAATGGATATATTATAAAAATGTTAAGCGCCGCAGACAATGGCTCAGTGCAGGTAAACTGGCAATAGCACAGCCCAAAATGTATTTCCTCCCGAGGAATGTCTTGTTAAGCATTTGGTGGGATATTGTTGGTGTGATCCACTTTGAGTTAGTGCCACTCAGTGTAACCATTACATCAGACTTCTATTGTTAAAATGTTTGAATATTACACTGAAAGAAAAGAGTCCTGCTCTGATCAATCGCAAAAGTGTTGTGTTACACCAGGATAATGCACGGCTCCATACAGCAAGGATTACATCCGCTAAGATTGAAGAGCTAGACTGGGAAAAACTTCCATATTCTCCTTATTCTCCAGACCTTGCCCCATCTGATTATCACCTATTCCGAAGTTTGCAGAACTGTCTTGATGGAAAAGAGATTAGAACACATGAAGATGTCAAAACTACCCTCACTAAATTCTTTTCCTCCAAACCCAAAATTTTTTACAGAAGAGGCATTTAGAAGCTTGTAAATCGTTGGCAGGACATAATTAATAATAATTACCATACATTATTGATTAAATAACATTAAAAGTGTTTGAAATCCTGTATTTTTTTTAATCCTAAAATCAGACATTACACAAGTGATAACCTGAAATTTCTAGTTTTATATGTAATGATCACACAACGTTATTGAATATTTTTCTATTCAGTTTATATTTGTGGGTGGTGATATTATAACACTAATGGTATTATTATGATTTTGGTCTATGTTTCCCGGTAGTTCTTGTGTCGATATGAAGATGTTTCAGCTGAAACTATAGAAACAAAATTCATATTTTATTTTCTTAAAAATGCTCAACGTTTTGTTAAACAAATTTACCGTGACTCTACCACTTACCTTCCAGGTGAAGGACTCAACTATTGGTAGTCGACGAGCGGATTATATAAAGTAAACACTACTTGTTTCTAATCTGAACTGGCTACTATTGTTCGAAACAAATGTATTAATTATATTTATAAACGAAGCTGTGCTGTAAAAATACCGAGATTTCAACCTTTTATCTACTACATATTCTGAGTGATAAGCCTCACTATGAGTAACTTGTAGCGCTCTGTCAGTCGTAATGTGTAATGTGAAAATTAAACGAAATGCAACACTAAAACAAGTTCTGTATGATTATAATCCGAGTCTTTCGTATGAAAATCGGTGCCCAACATACCTTCTTAAAGTTTGTTAAATATAGTTAATTATTAGCTTTAAGACAGAAGAGTGTCACGTTCATAACCAATCACATTATTAACAAGGATTTTACGTTTCTGTCTTTGTTCTTCATGACCCCTCACAGGGACAGCGGTAAGTTTTCAGACTTACAACGCTAAAATAAGGGATTCGATTTCTTTCGGTGGACACAGCAGATAGCCCAATGTGGCTTTGCTATAAGAAAACAGAGATACTCTTCGTGAGAACATGTTTACTTGCAGAAAACAGATTGAAGATTTTGAATATAATACCATTTGAATGTTACTTACTAATTATAAATCACTTTCCAACATAATGATAATGTAAACATTAAAATTATTAACTTTTTTATTCGATCATGAAGCCTTTGCTCTTTTTATTTGCTCTAAAATTATTAATGTAATCAGAAAAAATTTAAAAACTAATCTCCAACGCAGCCACACACGTGCCCCTCCGCACCTCAGTAACACAGCGGCACGTCTGCGGACTCACACCACTAGAAACCGGATTTTGATACACATATAGCCAGCCCATTGTGGGGTTTTGTGCGTAATTCAAAACAAACAAACAAAACAGATACACACACACACATATAACATTAAATAAACAGAACGTCGCAATTTACAATAAATTTTCCCTTTAAAATGTTTATTTGTGCTTCACTTCAAACCTTTCCAGGTCTTGTTTCTTTGATTTAGTAGAAGCCGTTTGATACTTAAGTTCACTGCCATACAGTATTTGTTCTTTTTAATATTAAAAATTTCTTGTGAAATTTAGTTGCCAATATATGTAAAAATATTTTTTTCGGAAACAAAACCACCCTGTATTGAGTATATTCTACTTGCACCTCAGTCACATGAGAGCCCCAACCCCCCAAAAAAGCCAACAAAAACAAACAAAAAACACTTTTTGCACTAAAATATTTCTGTCGTTTAATTTCGTTATACTTACACTTGAAACGGTGTCATTTTCCCTTGTCTAAAATCATATCATGAGGTTTATGAGAATGTTTTGCATGTTTAATAATGAGTTATGGCATTATCACCCCTAAGTGGACCATATAAAAATAACCCATAACTGGGGCGTAAAGCTACAATTCAGAGTTCGTCATGCAAACAAGCAAGATAATTTAGTTAAATGACTCCACATAACGGTATATTTCCATGTTCTTTAAATCACGTGACTTCGACGGTCTCATCAAGCTCAACTTTCAAGTCATTAGTACAGCTGTGCTACAATTGTAGTTATTAGGATGTTTAATACCAAGCCTAATTTATGGTCTAATGCACTAGCTAGATTGTCGGTCAAGTGGGAAGTAGAAAGTCTCCAGATCGTCTTCAGTTTGTAAACTGTCATTCTAAGGACGTTAAGGCAGAGAAAAAACGCGAAGCTAATCTAAATATTAGTAGCGTTATCATAAGGCGTATGCAATGAAGGACAGTATATGCACTAACAAGACACTATTATCACTGTATAGACAATACAGCATTACCAGACATTACTATTGTTACTAACTGGACAATTATGTATTATTCATAAACTCTGTTACTAATGGGCCAATAAACATCAAGTTAGGAGTAAACAACAAAAATGTATATACACGTGTTATCGAACAGCGAATTAATTTTGAGTGATGTTATTATTCCATATATTATGACACTAATACGTAGTTTTCATCTAATGAACAATAAAAATTTAATATGAATAAATAATATAAAAAAACGACAAAACGAAAAATATTCATAGTATCATTTTCACCTCATCTTTAGAGAAAGATATGAAATATGTGATAGAATGTACCATGTACGTTATTTTAAACGGTTTTTGTTTGTTTGTTATTTAACATAAAGCTACATATCGGGTTATTTGTGTCCAAACCAAAGCGCGTGGTTATTTTATACCTGTAAGTTTTTGCACCTAGAAAATATACAAGATAAAATACGGTTTTCAAGAATTTAATCAAATAGAGTACTCTAATTATCAGAATTATGACAACCTGTGGGAATTAGACGATAACACATTCAAATCATTTTGACATACAAAATTCTTATAACTTAAAAATTATGCTAACCTTTGATGAATCACGGCCTAAAGCGTTAACACCTTTCATTCGTTATTGGAAAATTACAACTTAGCGTGCGTATGTTGTTGATGATAAACGCAGGGGACTATTGTTGTAGTTCATACACGATATTTTTTAAGACGCACGAAATGATACTGAGAGACTTTTAGATAGTGCCAATGATAAACGAACTTATGCAAGCAATTTAGTGCTTGTGATTAGTGTCAATGATGAACGAACCTGTATAAGCGAGTTTTATAATTTTAAGCAGTGTCGGTCGTGAGTAAACTTATTCAAGACTTATCTTGTCTTGGAAAGTGAGGTCATATAGCACATGAATATTATATGTATGACTTGTTTTCTGTTACATAATATAAAGTAATTAGAGAGCAGCTCTCGTAAAGAATATACTTCAGCTTTTAATAATCTATTTGCTATACATTATTCTAAAATTAAGATTGTTCATGATAAGCTCCAGTAAAGATATCAAAACATTATATATTTACGTCGACAGATGTCAGACGTGCATAAATAATAATGATGATTATTTCGAATATCTTAAATTT
The DNA here is from genome assembly GCA_011833715.1 of Carcinoscorpius rotundicauda. Lineage (NCBI taxonomy): Eukaryota > Metazoa > Arthropoda > Merostomata > Xiphosura > Limulidae > Carcinoscorpius > Carcinoscorpius rotundicauda. The sequence goes on along the minus strand of CM022395.1, from coordinate 44,039,352 downwards.
TAGATGGATTTATTATTTGTGTAAACAAACTTTATCGTTTTACTTTAATCCATCCTTTACTTATCATGGCTGTGAAAGATTTTTGTAATATGTTTAACATTATTTGATTCCAGTTTGATGTACATTATCCACACTCATTTATTTTACTTTATTCTTGTTTTTTTGTATATTTAATTTTGTGCAAAGCTACTCGAGGGCTATATGTGCTAGCCGTCCCTAATTTAGCAGTGTAAGACTAGAGGGAAGGCAGCTAGTCATCACCACCCACCGCCAACTCTTGGGCCACTCTTTTACTAACGAATAGTGGGATTGACCGTAATATTATTACGCCCCACGGCTGAGAGGGCGAGCATGTTTGGCGCAATGGAAACGCAAATTCGCGACCCTCAGATTACGAGTCGCACGCCTTAATACGCTTGGCGATGCCGGGCCTACTTTATTCTAACTATTCAGTTTTTTCCAGTTTTGTTGAAATAGATATTTAAACAAATTACTAATAAAGTTTTCATTCTTAGATTCGTAATTGTTACTCTAAGTATCGAAAAAAAGAGGAGAATTTGATGCATATCTTTCGCTAGGGTAAAAAAATAAAAATACCAGATTTTCTCACAAAATGCAAGTCACTTAAATTGTTTGAAGTACAAAATAATAAAAGAAACTTAAAGTTTTATTAAAACTAAAAAATTAAATTGATGAGAGAACAAAGCAAAACGAATTAAAACAAGCTACAACGAGAGTTAATTGCTAAATCTTAGCTCAGATGAATTTTTTTCAAGATTTATCTATATAGATAATATTATGCTGAAAACATTCTTTACAAAATTTTAAGTAACTAACTTTTCGACGATTATCGCTTTAAATTATGTTATAAGTAAATTTATTATTGAAACCTTATGTTTCGCATTACAGGTGTTTTTATTTTTAAACTACTACATTTATTACATAGTTAAAAGAAGCATTGATTTCTGAAAAAAAAACACGTTAGTAATAATATAGCTCTGAAGGTGAAAAACAACGTTGAATATCGGTTTCAAAAAATAATTATTTTGAGAGAAAATCTGAACAACCGCTTACAATATTGTTGAGAAAATCGTTTCAAAATTTGCGTGAAATTTAAATTTACGACCTAACTAGGTTCTTTCTACTCAGTTCTTTAGCTCTATCACTAGGCATAAAAATTTTGAAGTAAAACAGAACGCTTATTAAAATACACGTAAACTTTTTTATTTATTGCTTGTTTAAAATGAAAAATAGGGGAAAGTAAAAAGATATAATTGTGCTGGAATTCGAAAGATAACAATTATTAATACAAACTATTACCAAGTTCTGCTATCATAGTTGAGTCTAAAGGAATAATGGTTTACTTGCTTATTAGAAATACTTATTTATTATCTCATCAAAAGTAGTTGATAAAATGTGAATTTCCTGTTGTTAATATATAATTTCTGGTTTAACTTCTGACACGTACCACAAAAATTGTTTATAACGTGAGCACTATCATTGCAGGCTTGAAAAAAAATATTTATATTTTTCTGTTTGTTTGTTTTTTACTTTGGCACAAAGCTACACGAGAGCTATCTACGCTAGCCGTCCGTAATTTAGCAGTGTAAGATTAGAGGGAAGGCAACTAGTCATCACCCATCACCAACTCTTGGGCTATTCTTTTTACTAACAAATAGTGGGATTGACAGTAACATTATAACACCACCACGGCTGAAAGGACGAGCATGTTTGGTGTCGGGATATTCAGATAACACCATTGAAAATTCATAAATATCAGTCAGTTCTATTATGACGTTAATATATTTCAGAACAGAACATATACTTTAATATTAGCCCCTTTCATGCTTCTGGATTTTATTCTTATAACACATTTTAGTTGTATATTTATATATATATGTGTGTGTATTCAATGCTAGTCGGTGCACGACTAGTAATATTCGTTATAATATTTAAATTATAAGAATTAATATATGTTAAGTAAAATTAAAGTATTTCTAAAATTGAAGTAAAACTTGAGTAGATCGGTTGTTTTACTTGTTTTAAACGATAAATCAAAACCTATTGACAGTACTTTGAAACTAACCGTATTATATCAATGGTAGATAATGTTTTCCAGCGACAAAAAATATTTTCATGAAGAAGAAAGGTCTCTGTGAAATACGTGCCGAATTAATTGAGCAACGAATTTCACCTTTTGACTTATGTATACGAAAAACTACTGGAGGGAAGAAAATAAACAAGAGAAATAAAGAAAGATATGGATTATGAACTAAAAGGAATTACAGTTGTAGGTGATACTTGAGACGGCATATAGATAAAACATTCTATGAGTGAATATAAAAAAACACGGACTATATCCATGTTGAAGCTTAGAATATTAAGGATAAGGGCAAAGAGACTAGATCGATCTGGGTTTCTGTTAATGGCTATTGAGAAAAAAAGGAATTAGTAGGAATTTGTTACCAGATAAAACTGGTGAAATTAGTGAGATTAAGATTGCAGCTTTCAATGAAGTCAAAATTATGGGTAATTTTAATTTCGGTCATATTGATTGGGAAAAGCTAGGGTCAAATCATGAGTAAAAGAAAAGGTTTTAAAAACTATACAAAATGGATTTCTTCACCAAAAAATAATGCTATTTTAGAATTATGGTTAACTTTTAATGTAGAAATGGTTGAGAGAGTGGAAGCTGGAAAACACCGAGATACAAGCGGCCATTGCTTTATTTGATTTGATATTTTGCTGAATATGTAAATCAGGAATAATAATATTTTGATTTTAAATTTCAAAAAATAATTTTGAAGAAATGCAACAAGGATTATGCGTTGTGAATTTTGTTGCTGAGTTATTTGGAGATAACGAGCAAACTGAAAAATTTTAAAGAAACATTTATCAATATTCTTTTGTTGTTGTTGTTTTGAATTAAGCACAAAGCTACACGATGGGCTATCTGTGCTCTGCCCACCACGGGTATCGAAACCCGTATTTTAGCGTGCAAGTCCGCAGACATACCGCTAAGCTACTGGGGGGCTTACCAATATTCAAAACGGTGTATTCCACATGGAAAATAAAAAGCAGCTGGAAGCTAAAAACTAGGTTGACTTACAAAGAGTATAAAAATAAAATTAAAGAATATCAAAAGAACTTTAGGAAATTTAAATTGACTGGTATTACAGAAAATTTACAAGATTATAAACAATCAATAAATTTGTCAAATAGGAAATTATGACATCCAAAACGATGCATGAAAAACATATCTAAAAACAAAAATTAACAAAAAAAGATTTTTTTAAATTACATTAGAGGTAAACAAAATGTTAGGATGGAGATGATAAAGGAAGGCTTCTATTCGATGATTATAAAATGGCTAGGTTATTAAGTTCTGCATAACTTCAATTTTTAATAATGAAGATTCAAAGACCACACTTTTTTGAACCAATGATAAATTAAAATAATGTTGAACTAGACAATTAGATAAATTCTAACTTACTACAATAAAATTGGGAAGTTTAAGGATGATAAGGCTCCTAGGCTAGATAATATTTTCTCGAGTGCTTCAAAGGAGGTCAAAGATTGGATATATGAGCCACTAGCTACAATTTTTGAATGGTGGCCAATTACCAACCGATTGGAAATTAGTTATTGTCACTCCTACCTTCAAGGTAGGTAATATAAGTTGTAACAGTAATTATAGGTCTATTAGTCTTTCATCAGTTGTAGGAATAGTTTTGGAAACTTTGATAAACGATACCATGCAAAATAATTTAACAAAGTTTATAATTTTATCAGATAATCAACATGGCTTCACTGTGTGAAAATCTTGCATTGCAAACCTTTTGACATACTTTGAAATGTTTCTGCTTATATGAAGGTGTGGATAAGGGTATAGATATAGTGTTTCTGGATTTTTAGACAGTATTGTACAAGATGCCATACAAAAGACTTGTGAGGAAACTTATGTCTAAAGATGTCAGGGATAAATATGTAACCGGAAAGAAAACTGATTTGATGAAAGAAGACAGAGAGTCATTATAAATGTAGTTCAGTCAAACTGAATTATTGTTTTAGGACCATTACTCTTTTTGATTTATGTTAATGACAGAAGAAAAAAGAACGGTTAATGAATTATACAAATTTGATGATGAAATCAAGGTTTTGGGTGTTGCTGCTGTAAAGAGGATGCTGCTACTTTACAAAATCATTTAATGAGTTAAGCAAGTAAATGGCAAGTGGGTTTTAGTTATTATAAATGGAAGATATTACATGTAGATTATCATGATTTGGACTATAAGTAACATTCGGATGGGACTAACTTTAATAGTGTCATGAAAAAAAATATCTTGATGTAATGGTTGATTAGTCTCTTAAGCTATTCAAACAAAGTGATGTTTCTAGTGGTAGAGTAAATAGGATTTTAGGTTATATCTACAGGAATTTTGAAAACAAGTATAAAGATGTTATAATTTCCTTGTATAGTTCACTGGTTGAGCATATTTGGATTATTGGGTTCAGTCTTGGGCTCCTTGCCTTAGGAAAGTTTGTTTGTTTGTTTTGGAATTTCGCACAAAGCTACTCGAGGGCTCTGTGCTAGCCGTCCGTAATTTAGCAATGTAAGACTAGAGGGAAGGCAGCTAGTCATCACCACCCACCGCCAATTCTTGAGCTACTCTTTTACCAACGAATAGTGGGATTGACTGTCACATTATACACCCCCACGGCTGGGATGGCGAGCATGTTTAGCGCGACGCGGGCGCGAACCCGCGACCCTCGGATTACGAGCGCACGCCTAAACGCGCTCGGCCATACCAGGCGCCTTAGGAAAGACACTGAATTATTGAAAAAGGTTCACAAGAGGGTTATTAAACCTGGGATGGAGGGATTGTCATATGAGGAGAAATTAAGATTCTTAAAATTGTTTTCATTTGAAAAAAAAATAGTTGGAGGAAATCTTATTGAAATATTTAAGATTGCGCAATAAATTGATAATGTTGATTCATTAGCATTTTTCATACTTAACAGCGAGATTCATAGATCTAGATACACAAGTGTAGAATCAGACAAGGTAGAAGCCGTCTCCAGGAAAGAAAAGTTTATTTTTTCCAACAGGATGGTTGGCCTATGGAATTGGTTGCCTTTGGATGTTGTGGAGACAGTAAATTTGAGTTTAGAAGAAAGCTTGATAGATATATGAACGATAAAGTCCGGCTACTATTTTAAAAATAATTTATTTTATAGTGTTAGTTTGGATTAAGGGATGAGAAAGCCGAGATGGACCAATAGTTCCCTTGTGTCCCTAAACATTATGTTATGTTTACTATAGTTGTAAATGATCCTATTCCAAAATATTTCTATAATGTATAAAACTCTTAACACTTTTTTTTTGCACACACACACACACACACACACACATATATATATATTTATAAATTTATGTTGAACTATGGTCTTAAGTCGATCGATAAATCACTTTCATATATCATGACCAATGTTTAAATTAATTTGGTGGCTTAAGCTTACATATTTTTGTTTCAGTTTTCCTTAGGGAAAACATTTTCCGTTTAGTCTACCTATATGATTGTTGTACAAATAATTAGGTACTGCCCGAAAATATACAAACCTCCTTACTTACTTTTTTTTAGTAAAAAACATAATAAATGTACCGGATTATAAAAAAAATAAGCTCCCAATATTCAAACGACTTATCAAAACCATCACAACAACTAACAGGTAGCAATGTATTACAGCTTTTACTTCAGTTTGATAATACATTTACTTATCCGTGAAAGAGACTAGCATTATTCACCTTTGAGTGATTTCTGTGATAATAACAACAATAAGAAAACAGATAAATTTTAAAGTATTTTATTATTTAATGTTATATTTTCAATACTGTGCCTAATTTTTAGCTGGATGAGGCTTAATGGATAATATGCTGAGCTATGAAACCGAGATTTTATAGTTTGTGTCCCGTTACCACAAAACTGTGTTTCGCACTGTGGGGCTACGGGTTCGTTATGAAAGTAACTATCAAATCTCGCAATGTATTAAAGTAGACCTAGAACTAGCAAAATCATATGTATCTTATGAAACTTAATGCGTATATCAGGAACAATCAAAGTGTCTTAATTTTAGTTATCGTACTACCTGTAGTTAAAAAGTATGGCTCGAACTGATATATTATTACAGATAAATCAAGTGATAGATCTCTAATTACAAAAACATGTTTTGTATGTTTTTATCCTGTTTTGTCCTAGACGTTAATCTCTTTAAGCCCTCAGAGTTAGTTCCATTCAATAATATTCATATAAAGTTTCACTAATTTAATGAGAGATTAAATGCATCAGGAATTTTTAAAAATTATGTACAGCCACCTATATTTTCTGTTTCTAATTTCCTTGAGTAATATTTCGTGTTGGTTTTAAACTAGCTATAATTTCTGTAACATTATTAAGTAATTTTAAAATATATAGTTAGTAATCTGTATGTATAACTCTTCGAATAAAATCACTATCAGATAATGTAGAATAAAGTAACTTAAATAAAATTTGATCGCCTTGTTCACACACTTCTTGAAACCTTTTCCGTAACTTTAAGTGTATCTTTGACTCTTGACGGGCACAGTTATTTATTTGTAAAACTATGTTTCAGTAGCATTTAAATCTATTAGTAGAAAAAAATTGAGCTTATATATAAATATACTTGTGAAATACAACAGAATATTCTAAAATATTCAAGTATCATTGTCATGGTTGTATTACTTTTATTACACAGGTTGACGCTCAGCGGTTACTTAGATAGATTGTACGTATTTTACTTAAGAAATGACTAAGTTAAATTGAAGGCTCAAAACACGTGTTTAAAGACAGTCGATAGACTCTTTTCAATCCAAGTTCGTAAAGGACTCTTCTACCAAGGGCTTATTTCAAAAACCTAAAAGTTCAGAAAAAATACAGTCTGAAGTAATCGATTCCAAAATAACACAAAGCTACAAAGAATGATTAAGTGTAGCAATGAAACAGCAAAACTATTGTGACGGACATCTGGTGTCGAAATAATTATGTTGTTCGGAAGGGTAGACTCAACAAAGGCGGATATATTATTTATGTTTAAAATAATTTTCAGTACAGCGCTGTTCATAATAATTATTCTAAATCTCTTAACGTATTGGTATAACATTAACTGGATGACTGTTGTCACTGTAAGGGTATTATGTACCGAAGTATTTAGCAACACGTTAAGAACACTCAAGCCTTAATTTGAAATCGAGGTAAGAATATTGTACATATCGTACTATGTAAACTTAGAGACGGTATCTGAAAGAGTATTGCATAATGTACTAAATTATTTTAATAAAGATTGGCATAAAGTGATTTATTATATGATCTCGACAGACACTTCGTACATAATGAAGGCAGTACTAAGTACCTCTCTCTAATGAATATATATTTAAGAAATAGACATCAAACTGGCCACTATGCTCTAGATGTTTAGAATTAGTATAATATTTATAGTTCATATATTTTTAATTATTATATATATATATATATAAATTAAAAAAATAATAATAATACTGAAAAAATAAATGAGGGAAAAAACTTTGTTGTTGTTTTGAATTAAGCACAAAGCTACACAATGGGATATCTGTGCTCTGCCCACCACGAGTATCGAAACCTGGATTTTAGCGTGTAAATCCACAGACATATCGCTGAGCCACTGGGGGGGGGCAGGAAAAAACAACTCAAGACAATATATGGACATTGCCTTGAAAAGGGCTGGAGCACTGTGGGCTACTCTGGCCCTAAACCACTACAACTACAACATAATAGTAGCTGAAATGAAAGTTAGGGATGGAGGAAGAGGTCTTTTGCGCCTGACCCTCCTGAGTATCTCATATTTCCAATGTATCCAAATAACCACAAAGAATAAAGCGAACGCATCGTACTATAGTTATTCAGCTTTTGAATTATAATTATTAGTAACAGTAGTGTAAAATATCTTAGGATTTTAACATCTTTCTCTTAGGTTAAGAAAAAAAAAAGAGTTGATTTGCAAAATGCTCCCTAGTGGCGCAACGGTATATCTGCGAACTCATACCGCTGAAAAATGGATTTCGATACCTGTGGTGGGTAAAGCACAGATAGTCTATTGTGTAGCTTTGTGCTTTGATTCCAGCTAAATCAAACCAAAGCATTTATAAAACTATTCGTGTATGTTTTTATTGTTGTTTATGGTATGTCTGTTTAAAATATTTATTTTAGTAAGGACAAACGTTTTGCATCAAAATATCCATACGAGAAACGTTCGCTTTTTTAGGCTTAGTTTTGCTGATAAAAATCACTCAAATTACAGATTTTTTTATCCTCTTATTTCATCCATTCCGTTTTCTTAATCAGAGTCACTGGCTAAGAGATCTTTCATTCAATCAAGCCTGACATGGTCTACGGATTAGAGTGTTCAAATCACATTTTGCGAGTCGTGGATTTGAGTCACAATCACCAAAATTACTTATTCTTTCATCCGTAAAGGCGTTATAATATAATGGTTAAACCCACTATTCATTAGTAAAAAGAGTAGCTCAAACGTTGGCTGTGTGTTACGTTTATTAGCTACTTTCTTTCTAGTATATCATTGCCACGTTAGACACAGCTAGCACAGATAGTCCTTGCGAAGCTTTATGGAACGCTATTTATATGTATAGTATAATACTTTAAAAGTTTCTATTTAACTGTCGAAAGGTGGCAAAGCGTTATAAGCCAGTAGGTTGGTTCTCAAATGTAAACAAACCGTACATTTTTCAGTTTTTAATTTTTGTCTAATTTAGCAAAGGTTACCTCATAAGCTCAGGATCGTATTACTACTGATGTTTACTTAAACTAGTTTTCAAGTCACTGACTAGAAATCTGTTTACATTTTAAAAAACTATCAAAGATGTCCACGCTAGGAGCAGGCCTTATTTCGTTGACTCCGGGTAATGGTGATACAGCGTGTGTGGGTGTATATATACTGAATAAGAGTTGGAGTATTCGTCCTCTGGAAAGAAATTATGTAAATTCATGATTAGTGAAAGGTTATCTTAGGACGTGAAAAGTTGCTTTCTTGAATGCAATTGTAAAACAAAATAACATATGAACCGCAAAATGCAAAACCTAAAATTCATTCGTCACCCAACATGGACCTAATGAACATTCATACCAATTTTTGTGAAGATCCATCCAAATTGTGGGAAGTAGTTAAGTGGACCTACAACAGATAGCAAGCGCTATTATGTTTATATAGATGCAGAAAGTGTGTTCAATACTAAAAAGATATTTAAAATTATTCGCAAACAAGATTTTGCTGGTTTTAAATTCGCTATTGCCAAGTGATTTATGCATGAAAATCGTGCTCTTTCCACCAATCAAAGAGTCCAGAGTTCGCGAACAAGCCGAGGTCAACCATCTGTTTCTTTACGTCTCTATAATCATGAACGTTTCTTTGGAACGCCAACCTCTTGTAACATGTTAAGTGTAACATCATTGAAGACCGTCATTATCATCAGAGACAATGAAATACAGGCCATCGTTGTTTGAAATGCTTTCATTATCGACTGACAGCCTTTCTGAACATAGATGCCGAGTTCAAGAGCATGTTCAGATTGTTTTCGTTGCCATGGTAACTAGCTGTCGATGACCATAACTAATAATCTGCAAACAAAGCCTCATGCTACGTAAATGCACCTAATCTATGGCTGACATGTCTGTCGCCATTTGAGAAAAAATTCTTTTTATGCACGAGTGTGCATACATATATATCACCCCCTTTATTAGTATTCACAAACAAAATAGCGAAGACAGCTACGATTTCAAACGTTTTAACCTTAAAGTACTTGTGAAAACAAAGTATATTGTTTGTTACTTTACTTCTAAATTCTTATTTGCAGTTGGACGCAGAATGTACCGACTTTTTAAAGGCGCGTCATTCACGCCCCCTAATTTTATTTCCATCCACATAATTTGTGAATAGCGGTTTCATTCCAAAAGAAAGCAAACAAACAACTTCAATTGGTACAGCAAATGTTTGAACAAGTGTAATTGTATTTGAATGAAAAACGAATTTTAATAGTAATAACATTTTACCACCTTTACCACCTTGGGCCATCTGCTGAACTCATCGAAGGGAATCGAATCCCTAATTTTATCGTTGTAAATCAGTAGACTTACCACTGTAAGTGTGAGGAGTGTATCCAGAAAGAAGTGACACATATATAAGCTAAGACCAATCAAGTGAGTAGTGTACCCAGAAAGAACTGACACATATTTAGCCTAAGACCAATCAAGAAACACAAAGTATTTATTTCATTTCTGGGATTGAAGCATGAAACCAGAAACTGTGAAATTTCTGTAACCTTCTTTCTCTTTAGACAAGATGTTTGAAATGGATGTTTTCAAAGCGTGTAATTTATATAGTTCTTATCATTCTCTGGTACTCTCATATTCCTTTTGAAATATTTTGTGAAATATAAGGGAAAAAAAGAAATCATTGTAAATGAAATATAACTTTCTACTAAGATTGTGTCTTTAGAAGATCATAGACAATTATATATCGTTAATTTAATCATCAATCATATAGTGATCATAATAATATGAACAACTTGAAAACATTCTTATGTAAATTAATTAGTCTGAAACCTACTATGTGAGCATTCAGGTTCGGTAATTACATTGTATATCGAATTATTGCTTTCCAAGAGTGCTCGCTTCGTAACAAGAAAACTTTTAGCAGATGACGTTTATAAATGTTTTCTCGTAGCAACAAAAACTTTATATTCTCTCATTCCTCTCAAGAGAATTTTGCTTGTTTGGAATTTCGCGCAAACTTACACGAGGGCTATCTGCGCTTGTCGTCCCTAATTTAGCAGAGTATCCTCTCAAGAAAGAATTTAATAAAAATATTAATATAAACAAGATATTTTTCCAAGCTCATTAAATTTGTACTTTAAAATAAATTAATACTACTATGTACCTTAACTTCTCTAATTACAATAATTTTTGTCTACAGATTACTCGAGCCTGTTGAAACTAACAATTTGTGTTAAAATTACATATATACACAACTTATTTTGTATTTTCAGATACGTGTACTATGTATATACGTATTGTAGATTTCATTATATTTCTTCATTAGTTGTCATGGTGACTGTGAGGTTTTAATTTGTTATTGTTTAAGCACATTCTAGTCGATACGAGACCGAACACGTTCTGTTATTGACCTTTCGTACGAAGTTGACACAGTCGGTTGTCTTTATTTTTCCTAGTACTTACAGAAACACAAATCTTTAGTACGGCATTTTCCCGCCAGTGATCTATATCCAACGTACGTTCCATTATGTAAGTTTACACGTAAATCTAAAGCTTTTTACATCCATTAAATAATAGATAGGTATTCGTTTTATGGCTAATCCATAGCTTCATTAAACGCAGTAAATGTAAGGTCTTTCAAAGTGGAATTTTGTTTTCAACAAGAGCCTTGTACTAGCTCATTACACACACATTTTCTCACACAGATACACACATGTAAACACTGAGTGTGTATGTTTTCTTATAGAAAAGCCGCATCGTACTATCTGCTGCGTCCACCGAAGTAAATCGAACCCCTGATTTGAATTTACAAATTACAATTTTAATTGTAAATCCGCAGACATACCACTGTACAGCGGGGTACTATAAACGTTGTAGTTTCGCGTTTTGCCATTAACAACTTCAAAAAACAGAATAATATACAGGGTGGTCGCTAGAAAAGCGGAAAATTTGTCAAACAGCTATTTATTTTTACAAAGAATAACTTTTACAAAGTTTCTTAAAGGCATATGTTATATTACTCTCATAGATGCTCAAAATTATTAAAATCATGCAATTTATTCATGATGTAAAGAAATCAAAATAGAAATGAGTAAGCACGCATTTTATTCATGATCTCATCTGACCCTCAAATTTTCCGCTTTTCTAGCGACCACCCTGTACTTGACTGAAGTACAATTTCTGGTTCCCAATAATTGTAAGAGATATTTATACAGTATGATCGACAAATGATTTAGTCGTGAAATATAGTATTTAAGTCGAAATTAATAAATTATTTTGAATATTTGTTATCAATTAAAAGCCATTTGTTTATTATGTAATGTTAGACTTAGAATCAGTTAACTCTCAAATTACCGACTTGCTTTTTACTGCTCACAACCTGTTCATATTGTATAAGTTCAGCATAGGAATATATTTTATACGTTAAAACCTCAGTTTAAAAACAATGACCAAAGCATTTGGTGAAGTCATTAATTTTCGATGTAAAATACACAGTAAAGGCCATAAGTAATTAATAGGATTAAATGATTGATGGTATATTTGTTTTTAAGGATTGTGTGACTTGTGGATGATTTCACATACAAAATCGTAGTCAAATGAACAGTCTGACAGAAGCTGATACTCATTGAAAAGAAGAAATACATTCATTTGAATATTTAATTATACCTTGTCTTTGATGAATTTCCTTTTTATCTCTTTCATTGTAGTAATCCATTTTGCTACTCTGCATGTTGTCTACATTCAGTAGTATGGGAAGATATTATTAAAATGATAAAGTGATTAAAGCAGTGATTTGTCTGCCTTTTGTATGCGATGTATAGAATATTTATCATAAGAAGAATCAATTAATACATGTCGTACACCTTAGTTCGGAGGTAATGAAGTGTGCTAGTTTAGAATTAATGTGTCTGCTGCACAAGTAACAACACAGGTGTCAGATACGTATCTATTATCGTTTTGTTAACTTGTTTAACTCGTACACAGTTACTTGTCAAAATGAAGCAGTGTGTTATTAATGTAGTTTTGTTAAAAGTTATGTTATGTATCACACTGTGAAGATGTTGTAAGTAAGAAATAATGAGTTAAAATAAAAAATATCAACATTTCGAGAGTTTTTACTGTTCCAAACGTATTTTTTACAAATCTTTATCGTTTTTGAAACGTCGCTATTGACGTGAATTTGTTGAATATAATATGTTTTTATTAAACAAAAATCAATCTCACTGTAATGGTAATCAAAGTAACAGTTATGATTTTACTGGCTGTGTTTTTCTAGTGTGGACTAAGTAAAAATATTAACACAGAGTTTGTAGTGATATTTTTTTCAGCATTAACACTCCGGAAATTTTTCTTGAAGTATCAGAAAGTCGTAACTGGAAATCTGGAAAACATGGCAAAACTCATTTAAACACATCATATCATGCTAACAAGTTGTGATATACCACAAAACTCAAAAACAACCACACAGTATGACATGGTGCAGAGTTGTGGCAAGTCGCAAGACTCAACGTATGTCTTGCTTTCCAAGCTGTAATAAGCCGCAAACCCAAATACTGTGTACCATACTGCAGCATTCTAATACAATACTTAACCCACCAGACTGCAGAGTTGTAATAATACGCCACAGTGTGCGACGTTACAGTATTGTAATACGTCACAAATGTGAAAGTATATCTTGCCGAAAAGTTGTTGTGTGCCAACTGAAACACTATAAGCCATACTGCAATGTTGTAATAAACTTTGTATTTTAAAAGTTAAATAGACCAATGGTTGCATGAACCTAAACAAGAGGAAATGAAGCAGCGGTAGGGACAAACAACAACCTATATAATCTCCAGTCCTGATAATTTAAAGATATCGTTCACAGGAAAGACAAATATTTGTTCCCTTAAAAGTCATGATAATTTAGAGTCATCATTTACAGGGAAGACAAATAATTGTTCTCCTAAAGTCTTGATAACTTAGAGTCATTGTTCACAGGGAAGACAAATATATGTTATCTTAAATCTTTCTTTTTGACAAAACATTTTTTAAAGGTGCATATATTGCGTGTAGAAGAATCTTCATGTGTGTAGGTGATGTGATTTTAATTAGATTTTATTCACATTTAACCTTAAATGAATATATAAGAAAGCCTACTCTATTATATGAATTTATAGAAATGAGCTAAGACTTTATTTTAGTTATTGCTGTGAAACAGCATTTTCTACGTTAAATTTGATTTACATCTTTAAATAACTTTGTACAGGTGTGTGTGGCTATCTGCTGAGCCCACCGAGAGGAATCAAACCCCTGATTTTTAGTGTTGTAAATCCATAGACTTATCGTTGTACTAGCAGGGGGCGTTTTATAGATAAATAAACCAACATGGTAAAGGCTCTGAAACACTTTCAAGTAAAGTGTTGATTTAAAGAACATAATCATCAAATAAATTTAAGAGTCATATTTTACAAGTTTTGGAGTGATAAAATGATAATATGTAACAAGTTGGATAAAGATGTTAATAGTGATTTAAGACGTAAAAATCAATTGATTTAACAATGGATGCTATGATTTAATATTGAATATGCGTCTATTAATCCTAGTTTTTCAGTCATTTCGCTACTTTCACCTCCGAATCATATCATTAATCCTGTGGGAATAATCTTTATACACTCTAAGGGAATTTTAATAATCTGAATATAATTAAGTTTAAGAAAAAAGATTAAGCTCCTCCACACGCCTAAGGATCGAAAATTATGTTTTTAAATTCTTGTTGTAAAACTACCATTACTGTCCTGAGGAACTCCAAAAACGTGAAGAAAAAGTGTTAAGAACAAAAACCAACAGAGGAAAGCGCCAGCTGTATTCCGACTTTTAAGTGCTGTATAATATAAAGTTTTCTTTTTTTTCCTGACCCTTTTATAGAATATAATGCTGCTTAATCTTACAGGAGTTTAGTTTTATAATAAATATTGTAAGTTAATGTATTTTATTAGTACTATAATACTTTGTTATAACACCGTGGACGTACTGTGCGGTGTATGTAGTTCAACGTACATTTTGGAATATTAGATTAACAAGCTTTAATGCTTGTATCTTTTTATACCAGTATCATACGCATTTACTTAGGCTTATACTTTGAAAGTGCTTACGTTCACATCTCCGTGTTCTCGCATCGAAATCAGATACCTATTATTCTGAGTCGCCTTTCTTTAATATTCTACAAGGAAATCTGACTTCACTCACCTAAAAGTTTTATAAATTCTAAAGTTTTAAACTCAGCTTCTATATAACACATTAATAATACAAATGTTGTTGACTCGCAGAATATATATGGGATGTATATGTTCGCGTATGTTTAGCATTATATAGTGTAGTGTAACTTTCGTGTACATATGACTTGACTATTCCGTAAATAGTGAAATAAGATAATTCTAGCTATTTTATTCGATTAACAAAACTTTTAGGGGAAAATATTTTATTTTAGCTTTGAATTTTAGATTTAAAAAATGTAATTATTTTTTCTTTAAAAATTGGAGCCAAGAGCTTTCTAACAACTAATGGATATCTGTTCTTTGCTCATCAAAAGTATGTTCACAACTTAATTATCTTAACACATTTGTCATCTAAAAACAAGACCTATGAAGTTGTTCCTTTAAACATTTCAGTAAAATGTTATTAAATAAATCATATACCAATTAGAGAAATATGACAATACAAAAACAATAAAGATATTAAGATAAATGCGTTCTGTTCGTTCACCTACAAATAAATCTCATGTAACAATTTTTGAACTACATCCTACAGTTTTCAAAAGAATGAATATTGATTGTTTAGAAACTTGTAATAAATATAAACTTATATGATTGATACAACTTATTCAATTAGCCGTTTAACAAGTTAAATTATGACCTTTATTTTGGAAATTTACGCTAAATCATACGTATTCTTGCTATTACCCTCTTTCCTACCCTCCCATAAACAAATATCTTAAACTAACGGTTAAAGAAATACAGGTCGATTTTTTTGCATTAGCTTCATAAGACTCTAAAGATATCTTTGTGGTACATTGAATGCTACGATCTCATAGTCAACATCCCACTCATCCTTCATCCGGTTGATGACATACAGTGCAAACCAAACAACCAGCAGAGCATGTCGATGGAAGGCGTCTTGTTTTTCCTTCCCATTGGCGACTTCTGAAACTCTTAGTACAAACACTAGAGTCATTATATATGATGAAAAGAATTTTTTTGTGATCTCAAAGTCTCCACGCCTCACGTAATCTACCAAACTCACTTTTAATGATCTCCTTTCGATCGGAAATTCGTTATTTACACTACTAGCGTTCCTTCATTTCCCGATAGTCAATGACTGGGGAAGAGAAGGAAGACATTCTTTGAGGCTTTCAGAAAACTGATTGAGTCTGTTACCTTAACACCTACAGAAATTATGACAAAGATAACATTTAAGGTCAGTGATTACGTTAAAACTAAGAAAATAAGAACTTGATGAAATACAAGTATTTTTATTTCGTGAAAAAGTCCTATTAGCATAAAATAAACATTTTCAGGAATGGTTCATTAAAGACGCTGAAAACGTTCACAGGCTATACATTGAAAATGTTTGTTTGTTTGAAATTGCGCAAAGCTACACGATGACTATCTGTGCTAGCTGTCCCTAATTTAGCAGAAGGAAGGCAGCTAGTCATCACCACCCACTGCCAACTCTTGGGCTACTTTCTTATCCACGAATAGTGGGATTGACTGTAAAATTATAACGTCCCCATGGCTGAACGAGCGAGTATGTTTGGTGCGATGGGAATTCGAACCCCAAACCCTCAGATTACGAGTCGAACGCCTCGTATATTTCATAGTATGTGGTACCTTAATGTTGTTCAAAATCGATATAACTACAAAAATATTTGAATATCTATGTCTTCAGGATTTCTTTGCCTTCTACAAGTTAGAGAAATCATCTATTAAATTCTACTATGAAACTAGCCAGGCATAGCCCTATTTGCTTCTCAGTTTCGAAATTGAAGTGTTTGAAAATGTGTTAAGATAATATATGTTGACGTCTATAGATGATGGAGACTGAACAATTAAAACCAAACAGACATAATAATTTATCTATAAATAGAGAAATATTCAAAAATAGCTGAAACATCATACTAGGTTAACTTGGCAATTACAGTGTCACTCTAACGAAAAAAATAATAAAAGAAGCGTAAATGAACGTATCCACTAAACATGCACTTAACCAATATCTAATAAATTATTCTTTTAAAAGTTTGCGAAAGCGTTTTAGCAGAAGCTTTCCTTCTTAATATACAGGGTGGTCGCTAGAAAAGCGGAAAATTTGTCAAACAGCTATTTATTTTTACAAATTTTTTTAAAGTCATATGTTATATTACACTCATAGATGCTAAAAATGCATTTTATGATATTAAAATCATGCATTTTATTCATGATGTAAAGAAATCAAAATAGAAATGAGTAAGCACGCATTTTATTCATGATCTCATCTGACCCTCAAATTTTCCGCTTTTCTAGCGACCACCCTGTATTATATTGTAAATTTACTATTACACATCAGTGCACTTCTCAAACAGTATTATAAATGCAATTATAAATAACAATCAAAATTCAGAATTGCACATTAAAAAACGCTAATTCTGCAGAGCGTTAACAACTTGGATTGGGCCTTAAGTGGGTGATAATCCATTTAATCTTTTGATTCAACAGACTTGATGATAAGAGTAGGAAATAGCGTTATTTACTCTAGTTTCTCTAGCTTCAGAATCTAACAATTATCGGTTTCAAATAAACCAAACAGCATTTTAACATGTTCTGTATATTTGATCCTTTAATAATTTTTTTCTGGAGAACCATTATTTTAAGCCATTAAAACTGTAATTAAAATAATTGTTTGTTTTGAATTAAGCACAAAGCTACACAATGGGCTATCTGTGCTATGCCCACCACGGGTATCGAAACCCGGATTTTAGCGTGTAAGTCCGCAGATATACCGCTGAGCCACTGGGGGCGTAATTAAAATAAAGTACAGAACAACGTTTTGACCTTCTTGGGTCATCTTAAAATAACCTTCATTAACCTGAATATGACCTTAAAAGATCGAAACGTTGTTTTGTACTTTATTTTAGGGCCCGGCATGGCTAGGTGGGTTAAGGCGTTCGACTCGCAATCTGAGGGTTGCGGGTTCGATCCCCGTAGCACCAAATATGCTCGCCCTCTCAGCCCTCAGGGCATTATAATGTGACGGTCAATCCCACTATTCGTTGGTAAAAGAGTAGCCCAAGAGTTGGCGGTGAGTGGTGAATACTAGCTGCCTTCCCTCTAGTCTTACACTGCTAAATTAGGGACGGCTAGCGCAGATAGCCCTCGTGTAGCTTTGCGCGAAATTTAAAAACAAAACAAACAAGCAACTTTATTTAAGTTAAAGTTTTAATACCTATACCAGCCATCTTGAGAATACATTTCTAGTTCAAGTGGGTTTCTGGTCATCACGAGTATTTCCAGCCAAATGTTCTAAAATCCTTGCTATCAAGCTTGTCGGGATGTAAAGCATATCGTTCCTCCCTATAACTGGCATCAAAGGGTTAGCTCCTTTTACTACAATGTTAGCTGTAAATCTTCCTCGATACTCTTACTGCATACTGACACTCAGAATGGTAACAGTTGGGTTTAAACTGTCTTCTTTCACAGAAAATCTCAAAATCGCGAGACATCTATACAGATGGTGCTAAGCACTTTCCATTGTCATAAACTCAAATCATTATATTCTTTTCAGTTCTTTAGTCACTTTCTTTCACCTTCAAGTGTTAAAAATTTATATTCATTTTTAATCGTCGATAAAACTGTTATGTGAAAATAGGCTTAGGCAGCAAAATAAGAGTTACATGCATGAAGGTTTCAAGAGCATACAGATGATACTTTAGCCCTTGAATAACAAACACTGTTAATGAGTTCTCACTTCTCATGTCACCACATATGTATATGTAAGATATGTACAAAGAAAAAAGTAGCCGGCATGAAGTCAAGATTAATTTTATTTTCAACAGGTAGCGTTTTTACGACATTAAAGCTGTTTTCCACCAGCAATCACACAATTTTTAATTTAGGTATCAATGGACTGGCTAATCTATACGAACTATAGCATTGAGAGTTGAATTAGTCCTAGATTTAAAAAATAAAAGTTTGATATTGAACTTGTGTTATTACTTTATATTTATACTTTCTTGTTTAAATATGGTTAGAAATATGTTTTACACATGAGTATACATTTATATCTTGAAAAACTAGCTTTAATTGTGTGTGTACTATATGTTATTCTTTTGAGTTTGCTATTGCGCGTGTGCAAATTAGGACCTTTTTGAACAATAAAAAACGGGTATATTGTGATAACAATAAATTTTATAACGAAATAATAACGGAAAGAAATGAAAGCAATACAAAACTACTTATGCTAAATGTAGAATAAATAACTCGCCAGGAAATGTTACGCTTAAAAAAATCAAAACTACAATACATTGATCAGTATGAATAACAACGCATAAAGTATATCTTTAAGTCTATAGATTTGAACCAGTCTTATATTATCTGTAAGAAACAATAAAACTGTGTGAATTACGATGCCCGAAATTTTTAATTTAGAAGATAAAACAGATTTTAGTTATAATAAGAACTGTTTGTAGTCAACTCATATTCAGGAAGACGGTTTTGAAGTCTTCAATGAGGTTTTGTTTTTAACTTTGGATGTAATAGCGTAACTGTTCCTCCCATTCAGCAATATGCAGGTTAAATTATTTTTACCCTGCTTGAAACGATATACTCGGCAATTAAACTTAGTAACAAACAGCATAGGATATCACTAGTGAATTCAAATCATAAAATAATCCAGAAAAAATCTGAGCATTTACTTGAAATATCTATTGCAGAATCTTCTGATTAGGCAAACAGAAACCACCTATTATGACATCAGTCTGTGTGCTTACAATAAATTATATGTACATCAAAACATCGTATTTTTATTTTGAACAGTGAGGCGGACTTTGATTTTAATCCAACAGGTGATTATCCTTTCAATTCTCAAATATGTTACTTTCATTCCTAATTACAATAGCACAGTTTGTGATAGATTTACTATTACACATATATTTTAAAATTTATTTTTGTTTAAGTTGACTTTATATTTATAAATGTACATGGCTTATACTGTTTAATTTGTATTACGAGATTCCCGCCTATTTATTAGAATTGTAGAATATTCTCAAATGTAAGAACCAAGAATATATATGTGTGTGTACGTAAACACTGCTGTATCGTCTATATTATTGTGCACACTGAAATTTCTAGCAACTCTCTTAAAGTCTATAAATATAACCAACGCAATGCGCCAAGAGACAAAATATATTGTTGATTTCACTGTGATTATCGCCTATTAATCGGAAAACGTTTATAGATTTCGATCATTATAAACAGTTTAACTTCAGCAGATTAATATCAGGCGTTATTACTTTTTATGAAAATATTATACAACTTCAGCAGTGAAAAACTCAAGCATAATCAGCGAAGAGCTAGCTAGTTCCCCATCAGGTGAATTGCACCTATATCAGCTCAGAATTAATTCGCTCGTCGTGAATCCTTGATAAGATATCAAGGAAGTTCCAGATGTTTTTGAAACACTTGTATGTAAATAATTATCTGTAATATTCGCTAACGTACACTATGTTATAGTTTGTATATTAAAATATGTTTTTTATTAAAAATAAAAAAACTGTGTGTATCAATCTTGTTGCCAGACATCACAAACTGGGCACATATCGACATTTCTTTAATTTCTGAATTTAAATTATAATTTAATTCATTTTCAAGCTCTTTCAAATTGTAATACATAACAAGATTCACTGACATACAATGTATAAAATCAACAATATTTCAAAAATTCAAAGAGCGTGCTGTTTTGATTTGCCTTTGCCCCTAATGCCGCTCTGATAGAAAGTAAGATAAGTATGGTATTCATTGTAGCACTGATTCTATTAACAATAATTACCAACAACTGCTTTTTCTTGAAGCAGTTTTAAGGATAAAGACATTTTAAAGTCTGTCCTTTTTAACCCGAAGATTGGCGCAGATAGCTTAGCTGCTTTGTGCCATTAAACACTAAATCAATCAATCAATCAATTAACCCGAAGACAGTGTTCCAAAATCTTCCCGAGCGGTTGATTTAGATTCTATTCGAGTTCTATGACGGTGAAGAAAAAATTTTAGTAGTATTCAGCTCAACTATTAACCGACACAGCATGAAAATAACAAGATGTATGTTGAAGTATATGTAATCACTTTCCATATTATTAAAGTGAGGAATTTATCATTGTTCACAAATCTCACTGCAGCAGAAATTCGTGTCTTACTTTTGTAATTTTTAGACTAAGTTCGATTCATTTAAAACAGACTCATAACATAACTCCCAATGTTTCTCGCAGTAATAGACAGTCATATTGAAAGAACTCTTCAGATTGTCCCCAAGCTCAGACCATTTCACCTGAAGAAAATATAATTAGTCGTGGAAGTTATCTCTCCTCACCATAGGTTTCCATTGCTTTTCATCCACGTCCTGTCGATCAAAGAATCATGCAAATCAAAGTATTGATTTGACAATGGTAATAAGTGGTCTAAGGGCTACAGCACTTCCGTGAAGTCGAGGATGGAAGAGTTTCTCTTAAAGAATGAATATGCTGTCCAACAATCATAAATTCGAAATAAGGAACTGATTAAATATTACATAATAGTCAGTATGCGTGGACTATGAATTATATTACAATCAAATCACCCTACTGGAAGAGAAAAAAGCACCCAAAGAGCATTTTCTCTTCTCCAGATGTAATAGTACAAAATTAGAAATGGTTAAACACAGACAGCCTTGTGTATATTTGCACTAACTTAAAACAAAAAATCTTGCATGTTTTTTGACGATATTATGTAAGTTAAACGTTTCGTGACAGCTTTCTAATGATTATTTTAAACATTTTCTTATTTTTAGTCCTGATTGCGAATATTCAATTGAAAGATACATCTGACTTATAGCGCTGTTTATTGATAAAATTACAACCACATCTGTATGCTGGAAACATTGTATTTCATTAAAGGAGCCCTTACAGCCCGGTATGGTTAACTGTGTTGAGGCGTTCGACTCGTAATTCGAGGGTCGTGGGTTCCAGTCCCGGTCGCACCAAACATGCTCGGCCTTTCAGATGTGGGGGCGTTATACGTGACGATCAATTCCACTATTCGTTGGTAAAAGAGTAGCCCAAGAATTAACAGTGGGTGATGATGACTAGCTACTGTACCTCTAGTCTTACACTGCTAAATTAGGGACGGCTAGCGCAGATAGCTCTCGAGTAGCTTTGTGCAAAATTCAAAACAAACAGACAAATAAGACGAGCCCTCCTCCCCAGTGGCACTGCGGCATGTCAGTACCCGTTGTAGTCAGAGATAACCCATTGTATAGCCTTTTCCTTAATTTCAAACAAACAAAACTGAATAATTAGAGGATCTATATTTCATACTTTTTAAAAATATTTTAAAAGCAGTCATTCTTCGACTGTTAAATATCTCTAAAGATTGTGACCACTGATCACATAGCTAGTTTCAACCTCAGTAAGGAAACAACAACAGTAAATGTAGAAGTGTAAACTTGTAATAAAACACAACAAACAAAACGTTTCCCGAATTTCACATGCTGCAGTAGTCTTTATCAAAGAGTAATTACATGAAATAAACCATTTATAGCTTTTAATACTCTGTCGTAGAACATGGATCCAGTATTTTTCATTAGCTAGTAGGTTTTATTACAGCACTTAAATTTCTGTGCGAAATTGTCCGAAGTTTGATATTATCCAATAAAGCACTTGACTCACATACTTGTACGCCACGATTTTAACAGGAATTTCTAACGTTACTTAGAATCCTTATATCTTTGAGATGTCCTGATAAATAGATTGTTTAAACCGCACCATAATTTATCTAAACACTTAAGATCGTCTCTCACTCAGGCATAGATGATTAAATATTTTTTTTAGTTTTAATTCTAATTTTTAAATATAAATGTCACCCCCAGTGACACAGCAGACTTACTATTATAGAAACTGGATTTTGATACTCATGTCTTATAAAAATTGTTTCTTTTATAAAAACAGTTAAAACACAACTTTACGTAACCATTTGTGCTTGAAAAAATAAAGCTCACGTACTGGGTTATAATATTGTTCAATATTTGCTATTAGGATAACAAAAATAAAGAAAATTACTGTTTCATCATTATATATTTTTTGTTATTATTAAATGATATCCAGTACAGTAATTAGTATGTTGGATTTAATCACAGGCTACGTACTCCAATAACTTGTCAGATAATAGTTATGACATTTTGGTTTGTTTTGAATTTCGTACAAAGCCACAAGAGTGCAATCTGAGCTAGCCGTCCTTAATTTTGCAATGTAAGACTAGAGATAAGGCAGCTACTCATAACCACCCACCGCCAACTCTTGGGCTACTCTTTTACCAACTAATATTGGGATTGATGTTCACATTATAACGCTCTCACGGCTGAAAGGGTGAACATATTTGGTGTGACGGAATTCGAACTTGCGACCCTTAGATTACGAGACGAGTGCCTTAAACACCTGGTCATGCTGGGCCAGCTACGACAAAAGAGCTAATAATAACTACTTCTTTCTTTTATGGCCGGGCGGCTAGGGTGCTTGACTTGCAATGTTCGCCCTTTCAGCCGTGCGGACATTTTATGTAATAGGCAATTCTACTATTCGTTGGTAAAAGAATAGCCCAAGAGCTGGCAATGGGTAGTGGTGATTAGCTGCCTTTGCTCTAGTCATTCACTGTTAAATTAGTGCTGGCTAGCGAAGATAGCCCTCATATAGCTTTGGGCAGAATTCCATCAAAACAAAGTTGAAGTGATATACTTACTGTCATAGTATTGCAATAGCTGTATGGGAAAAGTATGTTTGTAAATTATTATGAATATAGAGATTAACATGAAAGTGATTATTATAATACCCACGTTGTCCGAGTGTCGCCTCAAATACTCCTATGAAGTTCTTTAAGTCTGATTAATATTTTTGTGCAAAGCTGTCTGCATATAACTGCGTCTAATTCAGAAATAAACATGCTAATCAATAGCACGCTTCGTTATATCTTGAACTACTGTTATCTGATCGAATAGTAAGATGTAACTGTCATAAAATATAGCACATTCACAGCTTAAGTACAGAGTGTGGTTTTGTAGCAAGACACGAACCATGAATCATCGGATTCCAGGGTACGTCACCCCTAAGCCAAGCCAAGCCCAGAATTTTTAAGTACGTATAAAGTTTGTGATTAATTTTAGTTTTAGCATATCAACTTATGATACACTTTAACAGCCCTTACATGAAGTTCACTAATTTGACTGGATATTTCCAACAGTTGTTTTTCATGTATTTAACTTACCAATAGTTTAAAATTATTTTCAGTAATTTTCATAGGAAAGTTTTGTAAACCATATAATGAAGCAGTTTAATGATATTTATCATATGAAAAGCCTTGCTTTTTGTGATTTGAAAATTATCTCGGTCATTCTTTGGAATTCTAAGAGTTAAAAGCACTTCATAAGTATTTTTGTTTCGAAAATTCACGCAATGTTTCACAAGAACTATACACTATCCATCCATAAGTTTGAGTTGATAGATTACAAGGAAGGTGGTTAATCAATAAGCACCTACCGCCAATTTGTAGGTTACTTTTATTGCATAACGGGGTTTGACCATCACAGCGATAACTCACATGGCTCCTCCGAAATGTGGATTATGTTTTTGTGATAATGGGATGTGAGCTCTGGACTCTCAGATACACTAACGCTAACCATTAGACCATGCCTGGTGAGCATTGTATGAGACCAATGTTCCAGTTACAGGAAAGAAATTAAACTATACAATATAAAATACTTTAGCTGTATTGAGTGTGTGTGTGTTTTTGTTATAGGAAAGCCACATCGGGCTATCTGCTGAATCTACCGAGGGGAATCAACCTGCTGATTTTAGCGTTGTAAACGTAGACTTATCGCTGTACTGGCAGGGAGCTAGCTATAATGACGTACTATGTTTACCGTGTTTGCAGTCTCGTGTTATTTAACTAGTTCGAAAAACTTATATGTCTTGAAATTGTAAATGTAAAATGTAACATGAACCACATTTATAAAACTAACTTCTAACCCCGTTTCTAAGCATGCTACATTATATCGTCAGTTTTGTTTTGTCTGATAACTATGATTCTGTTACTTCCGTTGTAGCAAGCTTCTGTAAAGGACATCGAGGCAGTCTTGAACCAAACATATACACGCGGGCTTCCAAGTAAACAGTGTTCATATAGCAAGCTATGTAGAATTGAGCTCAAACAAGAACATATTGATAAATAAAAGCTTGTTGTTTTTTTTACAATGCCCAAAGACAACTTCAAGAGAAGCACGTCAAGTACAATGCGTACAATATCATTCTTCAAGCACGTGTAATGTTTCAGAAACTAGAAATGTAGTAACAAAATACACGTGCGTTATTTATCAGCGTACATTAATTTCGTTAGCTCATTAAGTAACCCAGTTTGTTTGTGAGGTCTATTCTCGCAGCACTCTATGTTACCTATGCAAAAGCAAACAAACAAAAATTTCAGTGGAAAACAGATCGCTTGCATGAATAATATCGGATTTGTTTGCTTTGTATGCTATTGCTTTAATACTGCAATAGATTGCAATAAACAAATAGTGAATTTATATTTAGACAACACTTTCTAATTTAATTAACATTCTATCTGTCTCTTCCAAATAAACCACATGAGCTTTTACTGGTTTAAATTATTTAGAATATTCTTGAAACCGATAGATTACATCACCCAGAAATGTAATATCGATTTTTGTTAGCAGATACGTCATGTATTGTTTTTTTCCTTGACAAAACAAAAGAAGGCGGTAGACTGCAGAATCAATAGTGGCACAGAAAAACCATATCAGTTATGTTTTTAACATTCGTATATATTGTAATACGTATATCCAATCGCTATAATTTAAATTTGAAAATGAAACAGCAGAACATAATATTTTATGTTAATATAGTTGAATCGTTTGATAAAGGATATTTACAGTTTATTTCAATTTAAGGCAGTATCTAGATAATAGTCAATATAGATCCTGAACTAAACATTTGGACGGGATCAAGATAGTGTTTTAAGACCATTCATCACAGTATTAACAAGATTAAGGTGCTGTCAACAAAGCAACTTTAGATAACCATATCGTGAGATCTAAACAATCTGCTGAGGTATTTATTACAGTATTAACAATGTAAGGTAAAGGTATTGTATCAAGCAACCTTATGTAACCACAAATGTTGTGTGTAAGCAAAAATATAGACTCCTCAACTGAGCTAGTCAAGTGTAAGTAAACAAAGCTGCTAGTGAACGTGATTCTGTCTTTCACTGTAAAAGCCCACAAATAGAGCAGTTTGCTCGACCTTTTAAAAGGGAAGTTTAAAATCATTGAGATTTCTCATACACAGTTGGTACAGTAATTATACGTAACGTATTTAACATAAAACATGAACTTTCAACCAGGGTCCTGTTGAATTTCTCGTTTATCAGAAGCTTCGAAAATAGTTTAACCATTTGTACATACACATAACACTTGAATTATCTGGAGCTGTAAAGCATGAATTCGTGAGCACTTTAAATTTGAGGTAGTCGGATAATGTTTAGATGTACATAAGTTTTATATTTAGGAACCACATACAATCAACTGTCTCTGCAGTGCTCGTTTCGAGCATTGAACCTCGTGTTTTTTTTTTAATTTTATAAACCCTAAAGCTCATTGATGAGCCACGGCGGCCGACAACCGTATACAGCTTACTTAATAATTATCATAATGACAACACTGGGAAGTGAAAACATCTAGACTTCATAATCAATGTCTTATGATTCTCAGCGATATGACCAGGTGGCTAAGAGCACTCGGTTCGTAATCATAGGGTCGCGGGCTCGAATCCCCGTCACACCAAGTATGCTCGTTTGGGCGTTACTATGTTACGGTTAATCTATTCGTTGGTAAAAGAGTAATTCAAGAGTTGGCGATTGGTGGTGTTAACTAGCTGCCTTCACTCCAGTCTTGCACTGCTAAATTAGAGACGGCGAGCGCGGATAGCGCTCGTGTGGCTTTGCACGAAATTTAAAACAAACATACAAATTTTGTAATATGATGTTGAAATCTGTGTATACATTATAAAAAAATGCATAGTATTTATGATATCGAAACTCTGAACAAAGCATGAAACATTCTAGCACCTTGATGTGCAAGTTACGTGAAAAAATATACATCTTTTTGTTTCTCAATCAACAGAATGGAAATTGGTGACAGTTTTATTTGTGGCTTATACTTTAAACCCGAAGTATACGGATTTCTGTGAAGGGAAGTAACAAAACTATCTTCCACAGTAGTTTGAAACCAGATGAAAACTATCGCAACGACTAAAGTTTTGTCGTGTAAACAGGATATGAACTCTAAATATAAATAAAACACACAAAAAAATTATCGCATAACTTCATTCACTCGGCAGGTATAAACCGTTCACCTGACAGTAAGAATCTGTGAAAATTACATATTAGTGTATCGCACGTTTTCATTCCTTCCAAGCCTTGATATTTTAAAATACGTTTTAAATATCTGTTGCATATACATTTTGTAGTCAACGTTCATTTGGATAGAATTGAAAACTCCATGTAGAATTATCATATTCTATATAAATATAATAATACTGTTTGTTGTCTATTGTATTCATGTAAATACTTCGCATAGTGTGAACGGACCTTCACCAAAATTGACACGAAGGTTTACTGGATCCATGGGGAGGTACACACAAATTTTGAGCTTTGTATTTTGCGTTTTCTTTTTTGCGGGCGGTTTTGTATTTTTAACCACTACTTCGTCCTCTCTTGATGGATCTTCACTAAGGTTGGCATAAATGTTAGCTGGATCCACGAGGAGGTATATACAAACTTGCGGCTTCATATTTTATGAGTTGCAGTTTTTATGGGTATTTCTGCGTGTTTTTACAATTACGTATAAGGCAACAACTTTTCATGCTCTATAATAACTTTTCATTAATTGTGAATTTACATAACGAGTTCTCTAGTTTGTATTTCATATAACAAAACAATGAAGTTTGGTTTTCTGAATCATTATATGAATATATTTCTATACAGATATAGATGAAAACAAATCCAAACTAATCAGTCAGAGCTGTGAGCCAAATATATCAAATTTACTTTAGTGAGATAACTTTTTCATGTATATTGTGCTATGGAAAATTAAGAGTAACAAACAAAACTCAATGAAAGTTAAGCTATTGTTCAGCCACCTAGTTTCGGCAACACCTTACTATAACACTATAACATGACATTTGGCTATAGTATTAGCTAAGCCTATATTTAAACTTTAGTAGCAGAAGAGACTCATCAAGTCGTCTTATAAAATGTAAAAGTTGTTTTATTTTAGATAATTCAATTAGAAAAAGGTTGATATAAAAATATAAAAAAACATCAATATTTATCTTAAACTATTCACCAACGTGTTAACTGTTTAATTAAAAAAACATATACTATTTATAATCATTTATAGTAATAAAACCACTTCATTGGGTATAACTTTCTGAAATGATGAAATTTCTAAAGACCGGTCTTATCCCAAGACATTGACGGATATTTCTACCACAGGATTTGACTGCAGATAGCCCTCGTGTAGCTTTACGCAAAATTTAAACACGAACAAACAAACAAATGCTAAAAATTTATAGAATAAGTACAAAATCTAAGTTTTAGAGTCGTGAGTCACTTGGAGGAGGGTGTTTGAGTAGAT
Organism: Carcinoscorpius rotundicauda; assembly: GCA_011833715.1. Lineage (NCBI taxonomy): Eukaryota > Metazoa > Arthropoda > Merostomata > Xiphosura > Limulidae > Carcinoscorpius > Carcinoscorpius rotundicauda. Next base: position 44,010,556 of record CM022395.1, on the reverse strand, counting down.
AAGTTAACTGATACCAAAAATTCAGTATAAAGAACAATTGATAGTTATAACAACAATAAGGGCAATCTGGAAACTATGGAACGATTATTTGTTTGATAGTTTAGAACTTAAGCAATAATCTACCAAGGGTTATCTAGGGTAGCCATCCATAACTTAGCTGTGAAAGACTAGAGGGAAGTCAGCTAGTTATCATCACCCACCGCCAGCTCTTAAGCTACTCTTTTATCAACAAATAGTAGGACTGACTGTAACTTTATAATGCCCCCACGGCTGAAAGGGCATCATCACTACTCATTTCTAAATAAATAACATTGTTTTAAGGGTTACTGATTTGATATCTTTACAGCGAACTGTACAGCCAGGCCACTTGCATCAGCGCATGTCAACAGGAAGAGCTGTAGGATATTAGCTCAGTAATGCATGGTGCTAACGGTACCATCACATAAAATGTGATGTTTGTAAATTTATCAAAGTTATGTTCCTGTCTACACTATATTTTTACCACTTCCATAATATTATTGGATTTGGTTAACGTGATCCATGGTTCTGTTTAAATGGTGTCTGTCTAGTACCTGGTTAAAGAGTGATTTCATAAACAAAGAATATTGCTCCACAGGTCCTTGGCTCACTAAACGTGTTTGTGGTATTATTACAAACTATTTGCTTGATTGAAGACAGAATGTGCCTCAGTGAGCATCTGATATACATTTCGACCTTGTTAAGTCTGCTTCTGGTCGCGTGTATACTTGTACAGCGTCTATTTGTGAACACATTATTCAGTGTCCATAGACGTGAGCTAAAAGTGACAGAAAATTGTTGTGTTTGTGTTGAGGACTTTCCTAATATCGGAGTAACTGTATCTTCAACTGTAAAACAACTGTGCGGTTTGTTAACGAAAGTTTACTGTGAAACATTCAAATGTTTATTTGACTTTTTACTATGGTCTATGAACAGTATACTGAGTGAAATAACAATAAGCTGTGTGAGACCTTCACAATATATATATATATAGATATAAGATGAATAACCAATCATTTTCATTACAGATCACACCGCGAGTCACCTGGTACCATGCAAACATGACAACGTACTGTTCAGAATGATCGATGTTATTTTATAACAGTGACTTAGTTTAGCCGTAGTCATGTTATTATCAGCTCTTATTAACTTTAATACCGAGAATACTAAATAGAAGAACAGCACAGTAAACATATAACACAGTAAGCAGACCACTGAAATAAGGAGAATTGCACTTGAATTGCGTAATCTGAATGTGGAATATACATGACAAATCTTGGGGGAAAATAAATGTGTCTTCAATAACCAAAACTCGAATTTCGCTTGTTGTTGTTATTATTTTTCGTTGAATGTTTGTGGTATTTACGGAAATGTGATCATTATATCAGGCGAACATTTCGGACTTAGAACAGGTCGTAAAAAATGTCTTTCCCCTTGAAGATCATGAGTAAACTTTACAAGTCTTTGTTTTCGTGTTTACTCAGTATTTGAATATTTTGTTTGGAATTTAGCACAAAGATACACAATGGACTATCTGTGCCCTGCCCACCAAGAGTATCGAAACATGATTTCTAGCGTTGTAAGTCTGCAGACATATCGCTGTGCCACTGGGTGGGGGGCAATATTTCAGTATAAGAATCGATTACTCAGAACCTTTTATAGCTGTGTTGAAAAAGCAACAACAACAAAACATAAAGCTATGATCTATTTAAATTGTATTATGTACTTTTACAATACCTATGTTATCTTACATAATATAAATACACACTTTCATCATATAACGATTAACATAGTCATAGTTCGTTATAATATTATTTCATACTTACACTTCGTTATATATTATGATTTTTATATTTTTTTCCTAAATTGTAAATGAAAGGTAACAGAAGAGGTAACTAAATATAAAAGTATTTCCAGTTGAATAAACGGCATACTTTACGTCGTTCCTTATGAATAAAACGACGCTCGTGTAAAATTCGAATAACTCATTTGTTAAGTCAAAAGGTAAAACAGAGTTTAATGTTACTGATAAATTTTTGAAAATAATTTCTTCATCAATCTAAAAAAAATACATCTTCCCAATAATACAGAGAACAAAGACAAAAATCTTGAGATTGGAAACATGACAGTACAAACTGTTTCGATTTTAAAGGTGTTATCTTCATGCAATAAATACCTGAGTAAATGTTTTATTTTAATCGAGGACTAGAGATAATCTCATAATTTTATATATATTTATTGTGTAACATTAAATGTTAAATTTGCTTTTACTATCTGTTCTATATATTTTGTTCAGTTTCTTTGAGTCTATTTTAAGGTCGATGCGCTAAAGATTATAACTGTATTTTTAAACAAATATCACAATACTAAATGTATTTTAATGTTTCTGTTTTATATATATATATATATACATATATATACACACACACACACAAAGAGGAAAATCAATGTATTCAACAGTTTATTTCATAAAGTATTAAAAAAATTCCACGATATAAATTAGCTATTCTCTTATTCAATCCGAACTGATAATGGAGAATTAAGATAGTAGATATTCTATAAGTGATAAACTGTGTACCAGAAAAGTGCCATAAAAGGAATTCTTTACCTATTGTAATATAATTAGGAGCGATAATTAAGAAACGACTGAGCAAACTGGTATTCGAACGTCGAAGACCTACCGAACATGTGTGTTGCCTTTATCATAACACTGCAGCTTTATATTTTCATCTTAATGTTCTATAAAAATGTGCTTAAAACAATAACAGAACTCCACGTTTCTTACGTATAGAATTACGACAACTACTTAGTGGAATCTAATGGAATTGTTAGGCACCTTAAACCTCATCTGTTTGTTGATTTTTTGTGGTTAAACATTTCATTTTTCTTTTAAAACTTCAATGATGATAATTCACTATTTTAGTCAGAATTGTATTTTACTTTATTGGATTAGAAAATATATACGTACGAAACAAAGCATACTTAGTTTTAATCGTTTTCAAAACAAATACTTTTCAATGACTTATTCATGTCTGAATTACATACGTGTTCATGAAATTAGATAAATGTCAATGTTTTTAAATTTATATTTAAATGTATTTTTTATCACGAGAGGTGACATCTATTATTAGTGAAAAGGAAAATTATACTAAATATACCATGAAACCAAGACTCTGTGAAAAACACAAAAGTTTTACAGTTATGTAATTTACTGAGCATATTCCTGTAAATATCAGCTTACTGTAAAATATAAATTCAAGAGAAATACATTTAGTACATTTAATCTGTAAAGTACAGAACAATTCGAAAATTTACTGGGTGGCTTTTAACAAAGTTTAGTTAATAAACAATGACATTGTTTTCATACTAAATCCATTTGAAATCTAAAGTATTAAAGTTTCGTATTCACACATTGATATAAATATGAGAAATTTTCACTACAAATAATTTCGGTGACATTTTAATAAACTAAAATGGAACGGCTTTATGACATGCTTTAAGTTAAGTAATAATGCTAGCACCAAGAACTCCTAACTGAATAGGTGCAATTTAGTTATTGAAGCTTTCTATTTGATTAATTTTCCACATTATCAGTTTTAAATACCGTACATTACTGTGTAAATGTCATAATCTATTACCACAGTTAATTACATACACAGACATAGATACCAACATTTAAACTCGAGTTACACATTTCTGCTGTTTTTTTTTTGGTTCGTAAGCCTTAAGCTACACAATGGGCTTCTGAGCTCTGCTCCATCAGGTATCGAAACACGGGCTTTACCGTTATAAACTTTTTCACATCGCAAAGCCATAAGTGCTTTACACAGTCTTAATATTTGGAATAAGTCTTATAAATCCCACATCATTTTCGTTTTAATAAGCAAATATACCGTATTTACTTAAAATTTACTGTGTCATGTATCAACACATAAGTTGTGTATGAGAAGTGAAATTAAGGCAATAATTAGATCACATAGACATTGATATCTTGTACTTTAATTATTAATTTTGGGAATTATTAAGATGATAAAACTAGTTTCAATAATTATCTCTGTATAAAATGGCATTTAAGTGTTTTTGTTTTCCAAAATAAATATGCATATTTTCTCTGAACTTCAAATGTATGTGTGTTTACTTGTTTTCAATTTCGCACAAAGCTACAAGATAGCTATCTGTGCTAGCTAGCTCTCCCTAATTTAGCAGTGTCAGACTACAGGGAAGGCAGCTAGTCATCACCACTCACAGCCAACCATTGAGCTACTCTTTTACCAACGAATAACGGGATTAAGCGTCACTATACAAAGCTTCAACGGGTAAAAGCACGAGCATGTTTAGTGTGACGGGGATTCGAACCTGCGACCCTCAAATTACGAGACGAACGCCCTAATCACCTGGTCATACCGGGCCAAAACTGTTAACATTGCTGTTATAGTACAATGGTGAACCACCTATGCTGCGTCCATAGCAGGGACTGAACCCAAAATTGTATCATCATAAATCTACAGCTTGACATTTAGCCACAAGTAAGCTAGTTATTTTAAAAGTGTACTAGCATACGTCTTAGCAAATATCGTAAGTGTTACTAATGTGCAGTAATATATAAAATGTTTTGTACACTGTTGCACATGTCTAAAGTATAGGTAGACTTATCTACGGGGTTTTAAGTCCGTTTTATTTCACCATATAGTAACCTATACAATTCACCATTGTTAAAGGCCTAAAGGTATTTCTTTAGTTTGGGGGCCCAATCTGTGTTGATGAGCCTTAATTAAGTAAAACAACAGTCCACAGCATAGGGCACGACGAATCAGAGAATGCATCAGGGCCCTACGTCACAGATTCTACTTTAATTTTCACCCTGATGAAAAAAGAAAAAATATTGACATATATATAATCATGAACCACCTCAACTGGCATATATATATATGCCAGTATCTGTAATTGGATATGGGAGTAGTTAAATAGTTAGCGATCTTTGATTGTGCATCCAAGGGTTCATTGTTCGTAACTCGTTTCCACAAAAAGGTGCTTCGCTCTGAGGTCATGGTCGAACCTACTTTTCGGTGAGTTCACAGTAACACAAGAGTTGACCACGGGTACAGTTGAGTTGTTTCTTTTCTATAGAAACATCTTTGTTATAAATATTCTATAAACAAACGTGATCAAATTCTAGAATGAAAAAAACCTTTAGTTACACAAATTATTATAATTTGACATATTATTAAGTTTATTTATTCAGGTTTTTATTTATTGATATCAACACCGCCTGCTTAATCATCACAGTGGAGAGAATAGACGTGATGCCGAAATATATGGATGTAAAGCTGACAAAATAGACATTCGCTTTAATAAAAACAGTTGTAATTATAGGTAATCGTGTGAATATTTTTGCGTCACTTCTTAACGTATCACTTTCAAGTTTCATTTTTAGTTTTCTCCATTAGCTGCTGAAGACTTTTTTCCCACCAGGAGGTTTTTTTAAATCTTTCTGATGATGACAACATTAACAAAAGGACGTTTTATAATTGATGGACGAAAATGGCGTTTAGAAAAGAAAAAAATTGTAGGTGTTCCTGAAAATAATTTTTACTCAGACACTAATAAGTTGTAATCATTAATTGAGAGCTTGTGTTGACCTACTTAACTTCTCATATAATAAGAAACACGATATTTGTTCTTTACTCATTAGGAAAGCATTGTTATCGTACCTATATTAAAGCAATGATTAATAGGAGGGAAGAGACGCAACTAGGCCACGACATTTTAAAATGTCCAACTGTTTAACTGAACTGATAAATAATGATCACCATGTTAAAACATTCTAAACGGAAAAATATGATCATTACCAGACAGGCAGTAACTTATAATACTTGTCAAGGTTTGAAATAACAATCGCAAGATGTAATGCAAAATAATAGGTATTAAACATCTGTCTACCACTGTTGTAACAGCCTTTGTGATTCATATTAAATGTGTAGATAGCTACCATAAATGTCTGTTTGTCAGTTTGTAATAAAAGTCAGTTACATTTCTATTACAAGGGTGCTATAAAAGAGTTTAAAGTATGTTAAAGCTCAAATGTTTTCATAAGTACTTTGTGTAATCTCCCTATTTATTGTGTACATTTCATATTTTTTTTCTATTTACGAAGAAATTGATGCTAACCCTTCCAAACTTTTTTATGTAAAGTTAAATATAAGAACTACAGTAGAAACAGCGCAAGCACCTAGTATCAACTGCAACTTTTCAAGTATATTTCTAATTTTTTCAACTTCTTTAACTTGTTGAAGGACGACCATGACTTAGTAGATAGCTTGTCACGATACTAATCTCAAAATCCAAGGTTTGAGACGCGATATTCTGCCAAACACGCTCCATACTTTCAATTATGCAGCGTTAAAACTGTTACAATCAATATAGTTATTCAAATAACAGTATTCTTTTAGACGGAGGGTGATGCAGGTTAGTAGGTGTCCCTCTTGTTAGCACCATCTCAAAAGTTGGATACTTCTGACCATTAAAGATCTCCGGCCTAACCGTTTGACCGACGTGCAGGATAAGTTCTGTTCAGTTTGAGAACTATATAATATGCACCAATGTTTTCAAATATTTATTATTTCCTTTTTGTGAAAACAACACAAAGTAACAGCCAGTTGCTTGGCTGATTTCTCTCCTTCTGTTTCACTGAAACATAACATCAATTTGCTGTTAAGTTAACAAATACCTGTTCCACTCTTCAAATGCGTTTTTACTCAAACATAGATTTATATATTCCAGGTTAGAAAAAAATAAGTTTAAATCCACCCAGTTTTCTTTTTATGCCTGATAAAAATATTTAATATCATTTGAAAACATTATGAATGCTTGAAAGGAGAAAACTTGGTTAGCTCTTGAAGTTAGCTTGTTACAGTGCCCATGTAGAGAAATGTTGGTATGTAAGGATACTTGTAATAGTGTTCGTGTAGAGAAAAGTTGGTATGTAAGAATATTTGTTATAGAATTCATGTAAAGAAATGTTGGTATGTAAGGATACTTGTTATAGAATTCATGTAAAGAAATGTTGGTATGTAAGGATACTTGTTATAGAATTCACGTAAAGAAATGTTGGTATGTAGGAATACGTTTTACAGTGTTCATGCCGAGAAATGATAGGTATATGTTGGTATGTACAATGATAGACGAATGATTCATAGTTTTACAGAATTACTTATAAAATTGATCGTTTAGGATAATTTTCAAACATCGTACAACAGTGTGTTTGCAGATTTATAACAATAGAGACTATTTTTCGATACGTCTGGTGGACAGAGCTCAGCCCATTCAGTATCTTTGTGTTTAACTTGAAATAAGCAAATAGAAAAATTCCCACCGCTCTGAATGTTCATACGTCATTTGCAATATATTAAATAGCATCATAGCGTTCCAAGTTTTTGTGCACAAAACAAAGCTTTTAAAGAAACGTCTTCCTTTAAAACAATAACCCAAACACGATATTGTAGAAATGATAAGCTATAAACGGTTTTTTACTTGATTGTTTACTTTACTTTTATTTTTAACTTTAAGAAACAATTTATTGAGTTGAATGCATAATTGATAGTTAATACTATTTAAGATTCTTAAATTATTGGATTTATTATACGTTTTTGAATTACTTATTCGCCCTACTATTGTGTGGTAATTTTGATAAACTTCAGAATACCAGATAAAAATGGATTACAAGAACCGAAACAAAAACCTAAATATACAGTCGTCTTAAAGGTTTTTCAAAACAAAGAATATATGTTTGGAGCTCATACACGCTGCCAACAGTAGTCTGAGGACTTACAATGCTATGAATCAAGTTTTGAAAAGGTAGTGAGAAGAGCAGAGCTAGCACATTGTGTAGCTTTATGTTTAATTAAAAACAAACAAACCTTCATTCACAATGTGCCATATATAAAGGTTATCAAGAGCACATAAAACTACACAAGAACATGAGTTACTACACAAGTATTGAATCTATATAAGCAAAGAAAGCATGCTTTATCATAATAATGTATTTTATGACATTAAATGTCTTTAATTATATATATATATACTGTTTTCCCGGAACTAACACTTAAATTTAGGGTTGAATATGCAACAGAAAGATGCAATAATTTGAGTTTCGAGAAGTAAGACTATTCATTGCTTTTGTGTTCATTGTAGTGTTTTTCCCTATCTTGTCTCAATGGCTCTTCTGCCTTTATAATTGATAAATCATAAGAAAGACACAAAGGTTGCAAAAATAACTCTACTCATGAAGTACATTCTCGCACTGATTGGCTTAGAGTTTCCATTTCTCATGTGTTTGAAAAGTAGGAAAGTATTTTTATTTTGTATTTATCACAAAGCTATTCAGACCACCTGCCGCGCATCTACATTTGTATTACTGAAAGTCAATCATTCAACATCACCTTACCATTCACTATCAATGTTCATGTACTGACTATCACTCTTATAACCAATCCATAGCTTGAAGGATAAGAAATATTTTGTTGTATCGCAATAATTCAAACCAGAATCGCCAAATCCAAACTCCAGACTTCTTCAACAGAGCCAAGACGCTCCCAAGTTAATAATGATATTAAATGTTTTGGAAATGAATCGTCTAAAGCATACTGAAATGTCTTAACAATGGTGTGAGGATTCTAGGTTACATAAGTGAACATTTGTGATTCTTTTATATGTCTCTTTACGCAGCTATATATCTACTATTCTTATGGCATTTGTTTCAATAAATCATATATTTTAGGATTATATCTGTATATGCGTCTGTATGTATACAGTATTGGCATTAATTATAGAAAAACTGAAAAAATAGATGAAATCAGAGTGTTATATCAGCACAAGGTCTAAAATATTACAGGCAGTCATACTATTCTCATCAGTAGTGTGATGAATGTGTTAATGCATTCCAAGACAGAAATGTTAGATAATTGTTTAGACTACTCCATACTACAGAATAAAGAAATTTTCGTATTTTAATAGAATCTGCATAAAAATTCTGAAGAATGCATGTGAAACTAATACTGTTTTAAGACAAGTTGTCAAAGTAAAAAGCTTCAAACTCTTCAAAGTAATGTTAAACAGCTCAGAGTATGCTCTTTACATGATACACAACAACTGCATAGTGATCTTGGCAACCACGTAGATCTAAATACACTGGTGTCCAAGAGTTAAGGAACAGCTCATTAGTGCGAAGTACAAGCTGATTTTTAACATCTGGGTTTCAGTGTGTAAGACTGGAGAGAAGGCACCTAGTCATCACCACCCACTGCAAACTCTTGGGATACTCTTTTACCAACGAATAAAGGGATTGACCATTACATCATAACACTCCCACAGCTCAAAAAGCGACACCATGTTTGTTGTGAAGGGAATTCGAAACTGCGACCACCAAATTACGAGTCGATCGTCCTAACCGCCTGGCTATGCATAGTCTCAAGGGCTGAGATGCATGCAGCCCATGCTTGTATTTATTCACAGCATGTTTTATTTTCGATGTCATACGCTAAAATTATCCTGTTCTCCTCTTTGTCTTTGAACAAACTATCGTTTTGAATTTGGATTCATCGGTAAGGGTCAATCTTCTCCTGCTTCACATATCCTACTTTTAGAACTCTGGTACCAACTTCAGTTCTGGGTTTGGTTATATCTCCTAATCAGCTATATTAGGGCCTGCTAGCGTAGATAACCCTAGTGTTGCCCTGAAAAAAAATTCTAAAAGAAACAAACAAAATCAGCCATTGGTCTTGGTGAACTGTTAACAGGTGCATTATCCCATAAGAACTGTTAGGTATGGATTCATTTTTCAGTTGGACTGTAATTCCAAGCATATAGAAATGTGGTGAAACGATACGTGTTTGAAGACGGACGAACAACTCATAACCACGACTTGGTCTGCATAAAATTTAGCCATGAAAACATTAAGTTGTATAAACTTAAATGAAAACTAAGAAGGTAAAATGACAAACTGGCTGACTTATAAAAAGTGATGGGGATAATCGAAACAATAGATTTTACATTCATACTTCGATAAATAATAATACTACAAAACATTGTGAGCCTGTTTGTTTAAAACAAATACAAAATAATAATGCATTGCATAATTTATTCACCTTTTATTTGTATTTTCCGTAATAATGTACTTGATTAATGAAAACCTGACCATTTATTGAAATTATTCATTGTTAGTGATACTTGTACGTGTATTTCACATGAGTTTCAATTATTATTTCCAGTACCACAAAAATACACACATACACACACACACACATTTATATATATACACAAATATAACGTTTGTTTTCTCTCATAGGAAAGCCACATCGGCGTATTTGCTGAGTCCACCGAGGGGAATCGAACCCCTGATTTTAGCGTTGTAAATCCAGAGATTGCTGCTGTATCAACGAGGGATGTGAAATATAATGAAGTGTACCTTAAAACTTGTCAGTGAACATGTGCGCTTTTTTCCCCCCTTTGTGATTTACTAGCTCTATGTATTAGTCATAAAAGTAAGATATGAAAGATTAAATATCGTCTTTCAATAACGTTATAACTAACTTACTTATGTCACCATTAGAATTTCAAACACTAATTTTTCTCGAATTGTTTTCAGGTGTCGGCATATATTGAAGTAAGATAATAATAAAAAAAACGGACGAATGAAAATTTATTAGCAAAATATATAACTTTTCAATTTTTTTTCTGAAGTTATAAACCCGTCGTAGTCTGAAAAGAGCATCTCGTGTTTGAGAGTTCCTCTGAAGTCAGGAAAAGCTCATCTTATCCATAGAGCAGTTCTTTTGTGAGCCGTGTTTCTTCTTAGATAGTTTCTTTCATGTGAAGTGTACTGTAGCGAAACCTAAATGGATGCTAAGAATTTTATCTTTGTGCGTGGTAACTTTTTGGTGTTCTTGCAATAAAACTAGCAACTAGTCGTAACCAAAAGAAGAAAGAACAGACCTTTGAAAATATTTATTTTATACGATGCTTAAGGACCCAAACTGTCTCATAAATTAACATCTATCAATGATTAAGAATCTAACCAAGCATTTAATCAGAGATAAAACTAGCAACCAGTTGTAACCAAAAGAAGAAAGAACAGACCTTTGAAAATATTTATTTTATACGATGCTTAAGAACTCAAATTTTCTTATGAATTAACATTTATCAATGATTAAGCATTTAACTAGAGATAAAACTGGCAACCAGTTGTAACCAAAGAAAAAAAGAACAGACATAGGAAAACATTTATTTTATACGAAGTTTAAGAACTTAAGCTTTCTCATAAATTAACATCTATAAACGACTAGGCATTTAACTAGAGATATACAACTACATAATCAGTGTTACAGGTACTCAATAAAAAAAGAACTCTTTACCATTTTGAATCCACAACAAAGTTTTATAATAACTGAAATACCTTAAAAGTTATTGCTTTCGTTTCTAACTTATAAAAATATTTAAATAATTTTTACAACAAACAAAATGATGACAATCATGTTGAATGTTTTCTACATGGAATATATTTGGACGTAAAATACTTTATTATGAATGTTAAAGCATAATTATGTATTTTGTTAACTGTACACACACTAAACATAATGCGTGTATATGTCGTCAAAATAGCAACTGATGTTAATTCTACTAATAATGTGCTGAAAAAAAGTGAATAAATAGGTAAAGAAACATTTTTATGGAATCAATAAAAATCACATCACCACCATAACATCCACAGTTCTGGTCTACATGCTACTCCAGCTGTGGCTTAAATTTTAAACCACCTTGTTTTGTGTTTTCTTCTTCCTCTTAATGCTAATACGTTTCTTTCAAATGGTTTATAATATTTATTTGTTTCATGAATTGGTTTAGTTTGCAATTATCCTTAAATTAAAAGAGGGCATAGGCTCGTGTTCCTTAAACACATAATCTTTTCCCTCAGGTTACCTTCAGAACTTATATTACCAGAATTTTATATTCCAAATTTAGTAGCGAACGCTTTACGCTAATAAAAACAGACACATATACACACAAAAATGCATATATAAATTTATATTTACTTTAATAGCTGTCAAAATGACATTGAACTATTTGTAAACCCTATTCCTAAAGATAAACTTAGAATAAAGACACATTTGTAACCATAAAATCGTTTATATAATCTCAACGACGCAGTCAGCGGATCTTCGTTTTAACGAAAGGCAATGAAATCTTTAAAAATACTGTGGCGGTTATGTGGGGCTCTACATGTACTAATAACGAAAATATTTTTATAATTAAAACGTATTTTTTTTTTATCTCAGATATATCGATATCCAAACATGACAACGCGAGATTAGGCACAAATCGGTGGATATTTCTTAAATTTAGATAATATTGTTTAAACATTTAATGTTTCTATAATAACGCCTAACTGTGCACATATTGTGTAACACGTTCCTTTACACAGAGAGGAGAAACTGGAATAATAAATCGACAGGCCCCGGGATTCTTCGATTTATTAGGAGGCAGTAACAATGGAATGATTTTGCGGATAAACCACCTCATTCACAAGAGCAAGGAGATAAGCTAAGGGCAACAACATATCAGTTCGGTTTGATAAATGTACTGATCCTTTTAACCTAAGCATGAATGCCTTATGACGTTTAACATGGTAAGTGTAGGACTGAAGAATACGAAAAGAAAGCCAACAACTAAGGGGAAGGATAAATCTTTAAGTGAGCCATGAATAATGCAGTCAGATGCGTGTTACAGTTTAATTGAAGTCAAGCGTGGTAGTGAGTATTGCGGTTTGAATGATATCTGACATGTCGATCTCGACTAACCAAGGATCCATCTTGAAAACTATTGAAGTCAGTCTAGAGAAAAAATATGTTTGTTTTGAAGCTAAATAGATGGACTTCGATTAACTAAAAATGTGGATTGGACAGGTAGGTTTTGACTTACCGAGAACATGATTCTAATTGTTCTTAGCATATGACATGTACATCTAACATAAAGAAAAATGTATTTTGAATGTTTCCGAACGTATAACACAAGGAAATAAAATTAAAAATACTGTTTTGCTGCCAGTTAATAAACTTATACTGACCAAGAACGAGGTTTAAATGATACTGTATAGGTAGGTTGATTATTCAAATATTCTGTTCTTTTTATATTAAGTGTGAATCTCAGCTAACCAAGAATTCAGTGTGAATATTACTGAGCATGGGAATAACGATTTAAACGAATGATGTTTGAATATTTTTCAACTAACGAGAATTCTGATTTGAAAGTTACTTTATAAGTGAGTCTTGGCTAACCAACAGTAGAATCTGTTATAATAATAAACACACAAATTTCACCAAGAAAGTAGTTTTTCTCGTTATTTAACAGATTTGTTTCGTTTAACTAAATATGCAGTTTTAACTCTGTACAGAATAAAATAGTCTCAGCTTACCAGGAATGGTGTTTAAACTTGACTGAACAGGTGGATCTAGACTAACCAAGAATTATGTTTAAAATTTACTGAACAGGTGGATATAGACTAACCAAGAATGATGTTTAAACTTTACTGAACAGGTGGATATAGACTAACCAAAAATGATGTTTAAAATTTACTGAACAAGTGGATATAGACTAACCAAGAATGATGTTTAAACTTTACTGAACAGGTAGATATAGACTAACAACGAATGATGTTTGAACTTTACTGAACAGATGGATATAGACTAACCAAGAATGATGTTCAAACTTTACTGAACAGATGGATATAGACTAACCAAGAATGATGTTTAAACTTTACTGAACAGATGGATATAGACTAATCAAGAATGATGTTTAAACTTTACTGAACAAGTGGATATAGACTAACCAAGAATGATGTTTAAAATTTACTGAACAAGTGGATATAGACTAATCAAGAATGATGTTTAAACTTTACTGAACAGGTGGATCTAAAGTAATCAAGAATGATGTTTCAGCTTTACTGAATACGTGTATTTCAACCAAACAAGAATACAGTATCAACTTCATTGTATACGTGGATCTCAACAAAAGTGAAGTGTCGATTTTACTGAATACGAAAATCTCGACTAACCATGAATGCAGTATCACCCCTACTGAATAAGCAGATATCGACCAACTTTATTGTCTGTCTTGAAATAGTTCAATTCCAAATGCTAGTCAAGTGCATCACTCGCAGTGAAACGTTAGAAACAAAATCAGTATGTCCGTAAATACCTATTGTGACACAGAAACAATGTAACATGCGTCACTGTCAAACAAAACGAGACTATCTCATGAGTAAAAAGAGGCTGAAACTGTTGAGAGTATTTCCCTACCCTAAAAGAACATATTTTATATGATAAAGGGTTTTCCAAAAAAGAAAAATAATCAAAAATTAATAAAAGTTTTGTAAAGACGAGAGTTTTTACATTAGGTTTTTCATATATCAGAGAAAATCCATTTCTCTTGATCCTCTTATTTCAAATAATTCCAAAATTCTCTGCCGTATGCATATATCTCTTTGGCCATATTTTAATATAACATTACACAGAGACCTTGTGCACATAGTTCTAAAGTGTATTTTCATTAAAAAATCCATAAGGGTAACTAAACTTTCTGTGTGATGAAAGTTATAAAAATATCTGAATACACGCACGCACACATATATCTATATATACATGTTAACTACGTCGAGAGGAATACTGAAAGGAACATTATTTAAAAGAAAAAATAAATAAAATTGTTATTTGGCTGATAGATGGCGTCATATCTGTTCACCGTATTTTTCAAACAACTTGAATTACCGTTTTGCTTTTAAGAAATTCAATGTCTTTTGCCAGTTACTTATTGCTTTAACATAATGCAGCTCAAGATATTTTAACAAGTAATACATTACATATGAAGAAGACGAGTCCACATGTGGAAATGCTAAGATTTAAGCTGGTTTATATAATTTGAAAATTTCATACGAATATTTTCTATTTCAACACTTTCAACATTTGTATTTATAATTACACGAACAGCTCAGCTGATCATCGTTAGAGGAGGCCTTAATTTTGTATTTTGAATTTTTATTTTTGCTCTTACTCCTAGTGAACACCGCTTGTTATGTCTTAGATAATTTGATTAACATAAACATTTAGTTTCATTTAGGCGTTTTTCCTGTGCGTGTTTGGTACTGACTTGTAAACCGAGTTTTAACTTTGTATAAAGTTAAACTCAAGAATGAAATTACTTTATTTAAGGAATTTTTTCAATAAACTTTATACGCTATATTAGACAATATCGTTTTCTAGTTTGGGTTGACCAAAAAGGGATATCCTATACAAATAAAAACTAACTTTCATTTTACAATGATAAAAATTTTGTTAAAACTATTTACTGCCAAGGATGGACAACTTTATGAATTTTTTTCAATATTTTTTACGTTAGTTATTAACATGTAATTAAACTTACTATTTTCTGGCGATATTGAAGGAAGTGCTTTACGCGTTAAAGAAACATTGAGGAATGAGTTACCTTATTTTGCATACAATTGTAATTCTAGAATTGTATAATCTTGTATGAAGTTTAATAAATGAATCTGCTGTCTGAACGCTCTTGGTGTTCTAAGAGCTCTGTACTTTTGTGAATTTGAAACTCAGAAGTGGTACCGAAATACCCATCAAGTTAAGATAAATACAGCTTTAGGAATCTGCTGTGTTTATTTGTTCTAATAAATTATAGCTTCTAGTATTCTAGGTAGATATCTTTATAACATGTATGATAGTTAGACGGTCAGTTCCAGACAAAAGTTTACTGGAGAGTCATTTCAACTAACACACGGTTTCATCTGTCATCTAAAGTTTAAAATACCACTTCTTTTTTATACTCAGCCTACTATAGTGAGGAAACAAAATCCAAAATGAGACTTAAGATGTGTCGTTTAAAATTGATGTATAATAATACATTTTTATATACTAAATACTTTGAGAAAAGTGGATATAAAATAATTAGCTGATTCATTTGAGGAAATATAGCTAGTCACCAGCACCTCCAATTATCGAACTCCTATTTTTTATAAAATGATAGGGTTTGGCTTTCACTCTTAAAGCACACTCATGGGCCAGGGTGAGGAGCGCGGATTTTAGAGCAGCCTTCCTCGAATATTGAACTTACAGATTCACATTCCAGGCATGCTCACGACTGAGCCACGACCAACTCAAAATTATTACATTACTTTGTCATTTTTAAGCCTAAACAGAAATAATAGTTTCTTGTTGGATTACAACACTTAAACATTCTGGCAATAAATCTAGTTTACACAATCAGAAATAAATATAATGTACACAGTTAGTAATGATTCTACTGTACACAATTAGCAAACAATCTAGTGTACAAGCTGCAAATAGACACAGTGCACACAGCTAACAATGAGTCTACAGTACGTAAATAATGAGGATTCTAGTGTACACAGTTAGTAATGAATCGAGGTCTAACTAAAGAACATTGTGCTAACTGAATGCAGAAAAAAATATACAAATATAAATAAACAGGTTAAAGTAATAATTTAGACCACACACAAACTCAACTGAATACGGAATATTTTATACCATGCACAATATCAAATAAATCTATATAAAAGTTCCTTAATATATTTGCGTAAATTAAACACATATTTTTTTTAAGTATGCCTTTACATATTGCTTCCTACAAGCCATTATGTACTTACAGTAGGATCGACAGGCCTGTAGAATATAACAACCAGAATATATTAATAATTTATCATTTAATTGAGATTACGTTTCACATCCAGTTTATCTTTATTTAATTACATACTCAAACAGAAAGGCTGTAGATAACATCAAACTTTGGTTTAAAACCAGCATAAATTAACTTGAACAACTGCAACGTTTTATTTTTATTTTCCTGTTATTAATCAAACTACAAAGATCTACAGCTGCTGGATCGACGAAACCGACTTAATCAAAGCACGTATAGTAGAATGAAAGTAAAGCATGGAAGCCTTGCATTAAATGCTCTAAAAAAAGGATTTTCCTGAATCGTGTTTGGGTTTCCTGAAACTGCAACTAAAGTTTCAAGCTTCGAAAATGATGACTTACAATGTCAGAGCATTTTACTCTTTTTTTTTTGCACAAGTTCTCTGCTCATAACAGTACCCCGTAATGTGATCTGTTCTTCTTAAAACTTTAGAAATGAATGTTTCTAACTTAAAAGTTTTCAAGCAGTAAGTTGTATAAAGTTGATTGTATCTATTATCACTGGGAATACACAAAGTACGTTATATTAAAACGTTTATATCGAGTATTATCACGTCGTTTCAGTCATATTTCATCTTACGACTGTGCATCTTGACAATAGTCCTGAAGCATAGTTTCCATTGCGTAGCATTCCGTCATAAGTGTGGCATGACCAAGCTTTATACATTCTTCCGGAAGGCTTTCCATGATATAAATGATGTATGAAAAGGACATTTTTCCCGTACCTGTTTCAACAGTCCGATTACACATAAATGCATAGGCGATGCATTCTCTGATATGACTGATATGTCTTCGTGTGGAATAGTCTGAATACATTTTCTTTTCTCCGTATATTTCAAATATGCGATGGATGAACAGAAGGTATCATTTGAAACCTTGTTTTGATTATTTGATACCCTACTGATTTAATTCCTATACGGAAATGTCTTTTTATTATGCTGTTTACTTTGGCTTAGAGAATGTGGACGGCTTTTGCCACTGACTTTTGTCTTTGTGTATGCTAAACTGTTACAAAAACGCCGCACTTTGCTTACCACTTCTGTTTTCTGAATTTTGCGCAAAGCTATACGAGAGCTATATGTACTAGTCATTTCTAATTTAGCAGTGTAAGATTAGAAGGAAAACAACTAGTCATCACCACCCACCGCCAACTCTTGGGCTACTCCTTCATGAAAGAATAGTGGGATTGAACGTCACATTATGACGCCTTCAAGGGTGAAAAGGCAAGCATGTTTGGAGTAGAATGAGCTTTAACATTTTTTATCTATGATGTTTTTGCAAGAAAGGATGTTAGTATGATAAGACTATGAGAAATACTGGAATTGGCTAGAATCTTATAGATACTAAACATTATATGACACATAAAATAAAGTGTCAGATTTTCCTCAAGGTTTCAAGGAGGTCAAATTGATTTATTAAAGAGAATTATTGACTATAATAAATGTGATGAACCAAAATTTCTTACAGTTTTTGCAAGGTGCTACATAAAAATTTATTAAGGTTATACTCACACCAAATTTAAACATGATAATTTTATGTTTATTCCTGTATTAATGACAGATACGAAAATTAAGTTTGGAACCAATTTTATTTTTTGCTGGGATCATATTTCTCTTCGTCTTTCAGCCGCTCTCTTCATTTATTAGGTTTAGAACCAAGTTCGTATTTTACGAACAGCATATTTCTCTTTGTTTTTCTCTCGCTCTCTCCGTTTTTTCCTTCTCGCTCACATCTAACTCTTCTCTCTTTTACATTTCTTTCTCCAAACAACGCCAAACGTCTGTTTTCAGAATAAATAACCATATGAGTTCCCTTAGCTTCAAAATCTCCTGAACTTAGAAGAAAGTCATAACTGCTCTTTCAATAGTTCTTTAACCACTTAGTTCTGTAATCTCTTAATCCCTTAGGGATTAAACAAACGTTGACCACTTTCACACCTCTTTCAAACTCAACCGATTCTTACACCGAACTTAATTACAGAGAAAAACTTACTAAATGGATTGTTGGATGACTGGATGAGAGAAATTAAAAGGTTTTACATATGGAATGCAGTCAACTTGGATCCTTGTTATTAGTGGAATGTTTTTTTTTTGTTTACGTTAATAATATTAGTAGAACATGATTAAAAATTATTTCAATTGTAAAGTGTAATAATTATTTAGTAAGTGACCTTTGTTTATAGCAAGTATAGTGGTACAGAAGTCATTTAAGTCGTGTTCTGTTGCTAATAATAAACCAAATGAATAGTTAAGCCTCGCGTGGAACACTGGACAGTATTTCGGTTCCCTTATGTAAGGATGAATGATTATCTTATAAAAGTAGAATAAAATACTTATTTCCTCGTGAGATATGAAGAGCAAGAGGTGGTCTTCCTGAAGATTACAAGATTATTCTGTAATTTATAGAATTAAGATCTCTGGGTTGGTTAAATTGAATTCTGAAGACAGTAAGACGATAAAACGAAATTTTAATATTTGGGGGAAAAAAGGATAAATTAAATTTAAAATAGTTTTATTTCCTAAAAAGAATGATTAGTTATGAAATATTTGCTGTTGGCATTTGATATATATCTTGAAGGCTGGTACCTATTAAAATTTTACGAAGAGAACGGTTATTTCCTTAAAAATAGAAGGCAGGTGGAAGTTTTATTTTTATTTTGGGGGGAAGAGGAGTTGAATGTGCAGAGACACTTTTAAGAACTAAATAGTTGGTTTTCGTTAGTATGTTATGTAATATAAATTTAATAGTTGGTGTAACGCACACAAAGTTCATAATGATGATGTTCAGTACAAAAAATCTCGCTTTCTTATACTTATAAGTCATTCTAAGCTACATCACGAATATAGTATAAACATCAAGCACAATTTGTCGTACAATTTCAATTTCCTATTGTTAGTATAATTCCAATTCACAGTTCATAAATACAAATGATATTCATAAATTTAAGATTTTAAAATCTTCCAACTTTCAAAAGGCCCAACTGATTTTCAATCTTATGTCTTCAGTTTTGATATATTTTTCATCTTCATGGTTACAATAATTATGTTTTCAAACGGGTGAGCTCGAGTAAAAAAAAAAAATATATATTGTTTATCAACTGGTATGTAACATATTTTCAAGCAAACGTACTCTGTCCCGAACGGTCAGGTGGTTAAAGCACTCGACTCCTAATCCGACGATCGCGGGTTCGAATCTTCGTCCTACCAAACATGCTTGTTATCTCGACCATAGGGGCATTACAATGTTTCAGTTAATCTCATTTTTGTTGGTAAAAGAATAGCTTAAGATAACTCTCGTATAGCTTTGCGAGAAATTCAAAACAAACGAAACCAATCAGATGCACGTACGTGGGGAAAAGGTGCCGACCAGTTAAAAAGAGATTATGTGAACATCACATGGACCTCCAAGTTACGAATTTAAATACACCAATGGGACTTCACTTTCAGGATTAACATGAGATTAGGTACACGATACTTGTGTCTTCCATTTACCTACGAGATTTTACAAATATATATTCGAGCCGAATAATAAACAGCAAATCCACTTGAAGCTAATTTAAGGATAAAATAGTTTTTCTTTCAGCAACATTAAATATACGTACATGTACGTATAAATAATTTCATTTGTTTTGGGTAATTTCAGTTTCATTTGCCAGGACAGTGATCTTAAATATGAATCAAAATAATATAAATTTTTGATTATTTATCCACGTCATATCTAATGATTTTAATATTCTTCTGTAAATGTATCAGTTTAATGGTCGAAAGCTAGCAAAGCAGTATAAACCAACAGGACTAAAATTCATGATGATATCATGTACATTTACATTCTTCTTAATAAGTTCAAAATCAGAGATATATAAAAATAATATTTCGTATATATATTGTCACACGCGACTCACTGCTCAATAGGACTTTCGTATATTGCCATATCTCGTCATATGAATTGAATGATGAAAGACAGAAGATTTTATGAAACGTTATTCGTAAAGAATAATAATCACAAAGTATAATACTTCAACGTTTACAGTTTAAATGCCGAAAGTTGGCGGAAGACTAGAAAACAAGAGGCCTAAAATCTATGGTAAAATTTGCGTCTTCAAGCACAAAGCTGTATAATGAACTACATGTACTTTGTCCACCGCGGGCATTGAAATCTGATTTGTAGCGTTTTAAGCTTCTTAAACACAGGGGAAAAGTGACGTAAACTCTAAATGTGTTTGTTTTTCCACAAATATCTCAGTTTGTTCATTTCGTATTCAAAATCGTAGCATTTAACAAAAGAAAAATATTTGATGCTGCATTTAAATCTCTCTGATATTGAAGCAGAAATATAGAAATCAAGAGTAACATGGATATGAAATCTACAGTTCACTTGTTTTTGTTTTAATAATCATCTAATATTTTAATTTGAAAATCTCCGTACTTTCCCAATATTGGGTATCGAAACCCGATTACTAGCGTTATAAATCCTCAGATTTACCTTTGAGCCATTAAAGTATATTATAAAATGTTTAGGCCCAGCATGACCAGGGTGCTCGACTCGTAATCTGATGATCGAGGGTTTGAATCCCCGT